>OX457128.1:18023227-19273227 GCA_949752895.1 Dendrolimus pini | reverse complement strand
CACTTTAGTGGCCCAACATTCTGACCCATATAGCATAACTGGTCGTATGACAGATTTACTAAAATAAAATATTATAACGCAAATATAACTATCTGTTCTGTGAATAGACACGCCACGGTAAAGTTTGGTATATATGATACGGGCATAAATCCTGAAAATAATGATCGCTCTATATGCATAATGCCCGTGTCAAGTGGGCAATATAAAAAAATTGCATGATTAATCATTTTTCCCGGTCAGTATGAATAATGATAACCTTATCTTGGGTAATATAGTAAAACACAGATGAACTGTAGTTTTATATTTTCTTAAATGAGGTTAGGGTATACTCCGGTATACTCATATAGCACTTTTATTTATTATATGCCAAGAATGAATATACGAGGGTGAATCAAAAAGTTCTTGGAATCAATGTTAAAAAATGCAAAAAATTAAAAATATTTTATTTTTCTACATAATCTCCTTCCAATGCATTTAGAATAGTGATTGTAAGTTCCTTATTCCTTACGAAAAAAAGTCTCGAAAAACTCCTCTACGGCAGCCATGACCGCGTCATTAAATTTAGTTCCATAAATTTGCTCATTTGGCAATAAGTGAAAGTCAATAGGGGTTAAATCCGAGAATATGATGGGAGATCATGGAGATTAAAGCCAGCACAGCGGATTGCGTTGAGCGTAAGAGCCGATCGATGAGCAGGAGCGTTATCGTGAGTGATCGCCTAACGACAGTTTTCCACGACGTTTTTCTTTGCGTTCGTTTCTTTTTTTTTATGCACTTTCGGAATTAAATTTGCATAATAGGGTCCAGTAATCGTCTGGCCTTTTGGCAAGTCAATCAAAAGGGTTCTTTCACTATACCAAACACTGAGGCTATAGCTTTGACAGCGGTAAGAGCAACTCGAAATTTCATTTTCAATTTCATTCACGGCGACAAGGCGACGGCAAAAGTTATCCGAAACACGTTGGAGCATTCCGAGATTACGTTTAGAAATTTTCAAATGTGGTTTTTTGTTTTTTTGAACTTCAGTGAATTCCTATCCTCTCCACAAAAGTAATCCAATTTTTTAGTATTAAAATTATGATGTTTTTTATACATAAATGACTAGTCTACTACATACCAGAGGAAAAAAATATCATATTTTTTTTCAATTTAAGAATCTAAAAGGAAAAACACCTATGCAGAACATTATTTTTTTCCCTTATTAGAATGGTATTGAAAAATATAATTGAATTGAACTGATTAACATTTATAATTTCATAACTAACCTATTTTTTACATTGTTACTTAAATAACAAAGCCAGGTAAACTAGCAAATATTATTTTTAGATCCGTCATTAATTTAATGACCAATTATTACAAGAATATATCAGCAGCATCACACGTAAGGCAGTTATTACCATGCAAGCAACATATAATTGATGTTCTGCTAATCACAAATACAAATTATGAATAATATAATTTACACAAATTGATAACTCTAATATTGTTAAAAAAGTGAACAGTGATGGAATTACAAATAAAGCTTGTTAGACAATTTTTGTATTGATTTGATTTGTTGAAAGATAACTAAATATATTTATATAACATATTCAACAAAGATATTGTAGTGCACAGGGTAACCCACAATTTGCTGTTTTACTTGTAAATTATGTTAATTTCAATATGTGCAAGAGTTATATGTTACAGATATTAATGGGAAAATAATGGTTTTTTTATACATTATATATTAGAAATGCATACAATAGACCTCTGTATAATGGACGAGAAGGGTTGACAGCATCTATCAGAGAAGTGGTGAAAAAAGATGCTAGCACAAAAGTGAAATATTGGCATGGATATGAGTCAGGCATAGCTAATGCATATAGAGAAGAGAATAGTAAAGAAAGTCATTGACTTAATTCTCAAACATAAATGAGGAGTAATTTTAAAAATTACTTGAATCTGGTGGCATGCTAACCAAAAATATAATAAATTTTGAAGCTTTATAAGGAATATAATAGGTCAGCAATGAATGGTTGAATATAACAAAAATATTATCAATTTTATAACAATATTAGAGTTGGAAATACTTTAGAGCCAAGTTCAACGTACCTTTGGCATTGTAGGCACTGATGATGAAACACTATATGCTTGCTGAGTTTGGACATGCGAATGACTTTGTGGATACCCTTGGTACTGATTTGATTGAGGGTATCCAGCATTTGCTTGGGGGTATCCTGCATCTGAACGGGGAACACTAGCTTGAGAATGACCAGGGTATCCCATTTGAGCACGTTGAGCAGGTTGTGGGTAGCCCTGGTTTGGGTATGGTTGAGCATTTGGTTGCGGATAGTTTTGGCTAGGATATCCCGCTTGTGGGTAGCCTTGTGGTACCTGTGGATAGCCAGGTGCATTTGGCGAATATCCCGGTTGGGGTGCAGGGTATCCCATAGTCGGGAGACCCGGCATGGGCATTGGATTCCCGAAAGACTGTGGGGCGGCATTGTTAAATCCGATATTATGAAGATACTGTTGCGGGTACCCAGACTGGCCCTTGAAAGGAAAAATTTACAGTCAGTGCTAAATCCAATGTGATCAAGCCCTGCCTATATAGTGCCGGCTATAGTCGCTATAAATTGTGAGTTCAAACAAAGCTCTCTACGTAAACAGCTATATTCAGCTATTTATAATACAAAAATTAAACATTCATAAATTTTTATCTCACAAATATTTCAATATTAAAAACTATAATGAAGGGTAGGCTAACATGCATTGCTTTAGTAACTCACCTCCTCTAATCAGTTACAATACATATTAAATATTGTAAAAAATTATACTATAATCAATCATCAAGTTCTTAATTAATCATGCAATATTTAAATTTTATATTCTACAATCACATAGAATATACAATTTTAAATTTAACTCTAATTGACAGCATGGAAAATAAATACTCATGAAATTTGGTAGTTTTTATAACAGAGATAAACCTAAGAGTAAAATTGGTTAAAATTTAGCTTAGTGGTCACTGAATTATAAGTAGTGAGGGGCCAGATGGAGTATGGGGAGGAGTACTTCTCCCTTTTGCAGCCCCATGTGTAGGAGACTAGTTCTTGAGATATTTCTTTTTTCATTAATTTGTTTTATTATTATGTGACCATGGTGACCAATTTATTCCTGCGCTGGCCAGCCACTGGCACACTCTTTGACTCATGCGCTCTGGTTTAAAGTCTAACCTAACCTAAGTCACTGGTAACGACTTTCGACAATCATCACAATATATAAGGCAAAAATTTTTTTTTTCGTATATTAATATCAATAACACTGGTCGGCAACCAAATCCTCCTTTAAATAAAAATTAGATAAATATATAGAATTTGACATGCTGAATTTAGATCTGGTTTTAGTTTCTTGCTATCATGTATATTTTTTTTCATATTTTGCTCCTAACTGAATATTTTTTTGTGCAAAACTTTTTTCTTATCATGTCAGTAGATTTAATTTTCTTTTCCCCAAATCTGTAAGCAATATAATATTGTTACTACCTGAATGCCGACAACAGACAAATTCACACCTGCGTCTGCAGAAACACATTTTATTACCCTTTTGGCATATATAGAGAAAGGATACATAAATGGTAAATGCTCAGAATTATATGTTACTTAATTCGCCACAAAATTACAATAGATTATATAAAAATGGAGAAAACTACTAACTGGAATGAGTTTATTAATAATTAATTAGACATATAATTTTGATGATTTTAAATGTTTTCAAAGGAATTAAATGAGCTATTGTCATAATAATTCAATGTGCATTTTGTATGTAAAGCAAAAAAAAAGCTAAATTTAAAACATCAATTACAAAAAAAATTGATGTGGTACAAAGCTTTTAATACTATATTTATTTTCACATTTGAAATTATAAAAAAAAATACAATAGTTACAAGGAGTGAATTTTCATATTTTTTGCCGACCAGTGTAATCTAATTCAAAACTTGCTTACTAAACTCAAAAACAGTTTTAGGGTTTATATATTAAATTTAAGAGTGTTCCTAAATACAAATCAAATTTTGTTATCAATGAAAGTGATATAACCTTGTTCATCTAACATATTTTTGTTTTTCGCATTATTCATTCAAAACTCATTGGTGAACCCTAAATACTTATTTCCTACTCCAAATATAGGTCTAGTGGCTATATAAAAGGCTTTTATATACCCCTAAACTCAATAACCCTTAATTTTGTGCCACTTTAGGTCAAAACGCATGTGTACCTTTAATATTAGAAATGGGATTAAGCCATTAATCCCATTAAAACGGAAGATTAAGTGCTAAGTTATATAAATTCCATAAGTACCTTATTTGTTCATGTATTTTTTTAATCTTGTTGCCGAGCCTAACATAATAGGAAAAATAGAAGCTCATCACCACAGACAACAGAAGGGAGTGGATTGCAGTGTGAGGAAAGCATATTTGGGTGTGCCGGTCGGTCGGCATTCAGTCGGCCATCCCAAATATCCCTGGAAGGACAAAGTGGAGGCTGACCTGTCGGAGCTAGGAGCCAATAATTGGCAAGAAACAGCACAGGCACAGGACAGAGAAGAGTGGCATGCTTTCGTTTCGGAGGCCAAGACCCACTTTGGGTCTCTGAGCCAACAGAGTAAGTATTTTTTATTATATAAGATTATGTCGTGGGTATGTTGGATTTGACAGTCTTTTGTATTGTGACAAATAAATTATTTTTTATTGCTCGCATTTAAACCAAAATGTAGTAACTGTTTGGATACTGAATACCTCAGTTGAGTAAATGTTGAAAATTAACCTAAATAAAAAATAAACTTTTTAATTATGGAAACATAGAAATTAAACAACTTTTCATATTAGTGCAGATTAAATAAATAGCAATCCATGTTTATGAATCAAAACATATAAACATATTATTTTAACATTTACAGTCTTCTTCTGAATACATGTAAAACTTTATTGTGTTTGACCCAAATACATTAATACTTACAGAATACTTTTAATCTTGAACAATGGGAATATTCCATTTGATATGAATTCAAAAAATATGTGAGCAAAGGTGCTACATTAATTTAAAAAAACTTTTATTGGGGCTATCAAAGACATTATAGGAAAGATAAGTACTATATATATTTTAATTGGATTATACTACTTGAATATTTGTGATGAACAAAACATCAATACTAAATAATATTAGTTTTATGTGTTTTCGTCTTTTAAACACATTAAATCCATGCACTAATGTAAAGATCATTCCATTAATATCATAAGAGATTTTATAACCTACTTTTGCTACAAATTCAAGTTCACTTTCTACCTACAGCTAAGAACTAAACTAAAAAAAGTGGGTCATTATATGTTCTGATTTGCCCTTTTTTTAGCCTGACAAGGCATTAGTGTTAAAAGAAATCAATTTTCATTAAACTACAATAAAATGATAAAACTTACTTGCTGATAGGGGTTCATTGTGTCCGGTTAAAGCTGTTATCACAAATAACACTGAGCAACCTAATTTCGAATGATACACACGTAGTGACTAATACTATTGCACCATACACTCGAGCTCAACTCTATGACTGTGCAGTGTGCGGAGTGAGACTAAACAATTTTTGCTTACAGTTTTCTCTCAGAAAACATGAAAACAAAGGCGTGCAGGTTTAAAAATATTATAACTGGTTAACTAACTACTGGAAAAAGAAACGGAAAACCTCTTTTTTTTCAGTCTATAGGGACGTCATATACAATGCTGATACGATTTATTAAAAATATCGATTCTTAGATAGAAAAACATTGATGTTTACTATTTCTGTTCACAGCTGAAAATCACTGATGTATCAAGATTCGAGGTTATTTCAGTGTTTTTATCAATGTTCAGTTTGAACGTATTTTGGAATTATCATCGATTCTTTTGTTAACAATTTCGGCAGAGTTAATTAAATCTATACAAACTATGCTAAAAGAAAAGCTATCTGACAACTCTTTTAAGCACATAAAGTAAAAGATAAAAGTATAAATAACATACATAAGTGTAAATAAAACAAAAATTCATACAAACAAATACACATTTTCTAAGTCATTAAACTTATTCTATGTATGATTCCTACTACACTAAAAATACGTACTGTCCATAATCGTAGTTTGAAAAGTAAGACTACATTTTTTAATATGACAGAATATTATAATTAAGACCAATCTTCAAGTAAAGCCTAAATCAAAATATAGGTCTGTTTTTTATTATTAATTAACCCTAAACGAAGAAACTCTCCTGGCAGCAGCTTTTGTGCAAAAACTAGGGTGAAAACAACAATTGTATTTTTTTAAAAATTTCATTACTAAATATAACTTTAATACTTTAATTAAGTTATTTTTATTGTTCTCAGTGAAACAATTTTATTTATGTTGATTTTGAGATTTGTTCGAATTTGAGTTATTTATTATTAAAATATTATACCATGTTTGGACATTATTTCATCAAAGTGACAAACTCTTGTGATTTATATATCTTGATATATAAAAATTAATGTTTGTCTGTATATCCTTTATAGAATCGTAAACTACATTTCATCATGTGATGATCTTTAGCAAAGCTGTTGTGCATGAGCCAAATCGTAAACTATACATTTCATCATGTGATGATCTTTAGCAAAGCTGTTGTGCATGAGCCAAATAAGTTTTCTGAGTTGGTTCACAATTGGACCCGGTGGGTGGCACTGCTTTCGGTATATCGATTGAAGCTTTTCCGGGCAGGACGAGGTCTGCCATGACAGCTAGTATTATATAAATTACACGATTTATAACTATTCAAATTCAAATTTTTTTATTCAAAATTATTAGTTATTAGTTCACATATCATATAACAATTTTCTAATTGCTTCTGCACAGTCTGCTAATCTAATATCATAGTACATATCTAATAAACATTAGTTAAATTGCTAGAACATCGATTTATCGATTTAATAATGTTCGTTTTAATGATGTTTACATCCTTAACATTTTAGAAGTTGAATCGTGTCGTAGTCGCTTGGCTGTCAATGTCTACTGTCAAATAGTATTAGTTGACCGTCACTTTTTTTTAAGGCTAGCTTTATATGACTTGTGTATATAGCCAGTGTAAATTTATTACAAATTGATAACTAAAAACGATTTGCGCACTATTTATAAATGAGTGTATTAAAACACTTCAATCTAATGTGTTCTGTGAATCAGTTACAGAACGTACAATAAGTGAAGTGGACGTATCTAAAATGATTTACGAGTGGAAAGATAAGGTAGTTCTTATCACGGGAGCAGCTACCGGCATCGGAGCTGAAGTTGTTAAGATTATTGTTGGAGAAGGAACAAGGGTAGGTTCTAAAATTGAAATTCGCTTAATTTTGACTAAATATTTCAAATGAAAATGAATGGTTTTTTTTCAAAATAAGATTTTATAGATTACTTGTTGAAAGTAGTGAGTACCTATACCACCGTTTCCAAATCAATTTATATTCGTGCAGAGACGGAGAAAGAATACAATTTCCTGCGGTCGGGCAGCCTGTCGTAAGAAGCGAGAATACAACCTACACCCACAATACAGCCAGGTGTTAGGATCATTCGGAGCACATTTGGTGTTAGAAATGTTTATAGGCGGCGGTAACCGCCTTCCATCAGGTGGGTTGACTGCCGGCCTGCGATCTCATGCAATAAAAAAGTATTTAGTTATAGTCAAAGAAGACGAAGTGAGGTAATAAATTCACCAGAAATATGTATTTACTTTATAAAATTGGAATTTATTGGGCATGCGAATTCAGAACCGATTTATCGAGAACGTCTTTAAACATTTTTTTATATAATCTGATAACTTTAGTGATCTACAAATATATCTCTTTATAATAAGAAACAGCTTATTGCTCTGCAAATGTGTAAAACTTGTAATTCTCAATGCGATTTCCAAAAATAGGAATTATTTTTAGTACAGCAAACGGCAGAGCAATGATCCGTATCCAATCGTAAGATAAACAAAGCGTATTAAAATTATCTTTCCTCATTTCTTGACTTCTAAGGCTTATGTTATTTTTCCCACAATTTTATTTATTATATAATAATAAATTCTCTATGTTTATCTTATGTTCGGGATTCACCTGCGTTAATGTTATAGTTTTTGCGTATGGTCAAATTTGTATTATTTATGGAGTTAAAAATATTGTAGTTAACGAATAGCTGGATTAAGGTCGTCGATGGATCGTAACATACGTTATCTGTCAATATTTAACATCATTAACAATTGATAATCAGTAATGACGCATCACAAATAACACGACACACCCATTGCTATGTCTGCGTGAACAGCCAATAACTAAAACATTATCCCAGATAAAGAAATAGCATAATAAAGAAAATAATAGTATCAGGTATTAATAATACCACTTTGAGGAAAACATATCTAACTTTATGTTTTTACGAATCTCTTAAAACAAGCGATCACCCTCGATATTGTTTACTTTCGCTTTATAATTAATAATATATTATTTGGAGAGTGAACAAAATCGGAAACGAGGTCTGCTGCCCTTCGGTTCACTCATACGACTATGACGCGTGTTAGTTGTTTCATCCCACACCCTACTCTACTCGCATTGTAAGTCGGTGCATACGATGACATGTCTTAGCGGCACCGTTTGCACTTCAAACTCATCGTTGTATTTTAATCAATTTAAAATGCATACCTATCCATTTTCTAATTAAGATGTATTTAGTAGGTACTAATT
Source organism: Dendrolimus pini (assembly GCA_949752895.1). Classification (NCBI taxonomy): domain Eukaryota; kingdom Metazoa; phylum Arthropoda; class Insecta; order Lepidoptera; family Lasiocampidae; genus Dendrolimus; species Dendrolimus pini. The sequence goes on along the minus strand of OX457128.1, from coordinate 19,264,482 downwards.
TATAAATGAGAAAGTGAGTTTGTTTCTTGCGCTTTCACACCTTGCTACTACTTAATCGATTATCATAAAATTTTGCGTACAGGTCGTCACTCATCAGGGATACAGAAAAATACAAAGTATGAAAAATATTTAGATTCACAATTAAAATTTGTAGCTTTTAAAATTATTTCTTTCAGCATGTAGCTGTCCTTGATATAGCTGAAGGACCAGGTATCGATCTTCAAAATGAACTAAATGCTAAATATGGCGAAGACAAGGTAAAATTTTATAAATGTGACGTGACCGACGAGGATCTACTTCTTGGTTATTTTGACGAGATTCATGCCAAATACGGTTTGGATGTTGTCATTAACAACGCTGGTATCATGACCGACAGCTACAAAACTTATAAGAAGGAAATTGAGATCAACGTGGTAAGAGATTTCGTAGCCATTGCTCCAAAAACGTAATCTTTATAAAAGTTTTTGTATTTAGGATAAAAGGGGAAATGCCGGTCTCTTAAGGAAAGCCCATAATATTTATTCTATAATAATTTTATATTAAAAGTTGGATCAAACGTCTTAATTAATTCAGTAATCAATGCTTAACCACGATAAAGTCATACTTTGATTGAATATTTGATTTAATGAACTTTATTAATAAAAAAACGGTTATTGGACGCCATTATTCGACTATTAGTAGTACCTTTCATATGAAAACATATTGATGCTAGAACGTGTGTGTACAAAAAAACGATTATAATCTATATGAACTTATCAATTGATTATTACTAAATTAAAAATAATAAATATCTAGATTAATAGTGATAATAAAAAAGTATTTAAATCTTGAATTTACCTACTGGTAAAAAATTTCAGGCAATTTTTATATTAGCAGACTGCAAACAAACAGACGTAACTCCCTTTTTCTTGCTACTAGCGCACTTGTGAAACTTGTTACTATTTTCTTTCGTATCATACCCCCCATGCTTTAACCTATGTGCCTGTTCCATACGCATTGTGTTTGGTAAATTACATTTGTTAGCAGCATTACCCAGTGAGCATCACCCCTGTTTCCTCTAACACCGTTTTTTTAGACTGCTCTAGTCACCGGCACTCTTAAAGCCATGGAGTTAATGCGAGAAGACAAAGGTGGCAAAGGGGGAACAGTCATCAACATATCCTCAATCGTTGCTTTGCATCAGTCACCTCTGTTGCCGATTTACTTTGCAACGAAGAGTGCGGTTCTGCAGTTCAGCAACTGTATTGGAGTAAGTAAAGCATGAAAGTATTTATCTTCCATGACAACAGATAGACAGAATACACTTTATTGTTCACCACATACACATGTAATAAACTAAAGCTCTTCACAGTAGCACATTAAACAGCAAATTTATCGAGCTAGGTTAGCTATATATCATCACGCTAAGATCAATAGAAGTGGAGCACCAATGAAGAATGTTTCAAAATCGGGAGGTTTTGAAAACAAATTCGAACAAACAATAACACATATTAATATTATATGTATACCTACTAATATACAAATACACTGATAAGTAAACGTACATACATTAGATATTATAGAGTGACATAATATTCTTCTACGAATTTTTTTTTAAATTGGGAGCTGCCTGTCTTACATTTTCGGACAATGAATTCCACACCGCCTGCACAACGAAGGATTTGGCGTAGAAAGTAGAAACGTGTGGAGATGTTTTAAGTGTTTTTAAGGCAAGATTATGGGAAGAGTGTAAATTGAGAGTGTGAGATGTGTGGAGGAAAGGTAGAAGGAATAAATAGTATGCACTACAGCAGACGGAGAAGATGAGCAGTCCGGCGAAGTGAGATTGACAAGCATTTTTCTTATTGCGATATTCAGAGATATGGTCACATGTTTTTAAACCAAATATAAACATGATGCAAACAATTTGAAGTCTCTCTAGTTTATTAAGTTTTAAAGGTCTTGGTTAAGGTCAAGATTATATAACAAAACAGATAAGTAACTATAGATAATATATTTAACTGTAGATAACAATTATGCCTAATTCTTATATAATAGACTATTTAATATTTATGTATATGTATGTATGTATTTAAATTATAAAGTAGTTCAAGTATGTGTATTTAATTTATAAATTATGTAGTTTAAGTATGTTTATTTATGATATTTAATGATCTGTACCACCTACATCGCCAGATTAGATTAAATTATTCCTAAGTAAGGTTGCCTGGAAGAGTTTGCTTAAAGCGATAAGGCCGCCTTTTGTTTCTACCATGACAATATTGTAATCGTGTATTTTGAAATTGTATATTTGGTGAGCAATAAAGTGTTATCTATCTATATTTAGGGAATGTAGAATGGCTCGTAAGTTGTTGTTTCAATGCTTATTAACAGTGTTTTACATACATTTTTATTAGTATTAATAGGATATGCCCACAACTAAACAACATCCATGCTTGAATTGAAATTCCCGCGGGATTCCCGGAACACAAAGTATCGCAGCATTTTAAAATGTTTGTAAGATATCGTTTTAGTGGAAACTGTGTCAGAATAAGCTATTTTTTATGCACCCGAACAACTATAAACCGCTCCTGGGAAATTTCCTACTGGATGCCCGTGATAAAAAAATCACAAATTTTATTACAATGAATTTGCTATCGATCAGTGAAAAAATCAATTCTATTTTTTTAATCTGGCCATTTTAAATAATTCCAAGAAAAATTAGTAGCCCAGATTCGAAGTCTAGGATGCTGTCGATCAGCTAAAACAACATCGAAATTGGACCAGTAGTTTTAATGTGAATTCCGAATAAACAGATAAGAAATCTCGAAAAAATGACATCGCGTTCTCCATTATTTTAATAGTGCATACCAGTTGTTTTTATTATTTTATAGCTTCAATGTACAGACACGGGATATTTAAAATTTTATAATATTGTAGACATAGACATTATTTTGTTCTTGTGTCCAACTTGTGTGACTGAACTCCTCCTAAATTTTGATGAAATTTTTTGTGCCTTTGAGTGAGTGACCGTCTTAACAGAAATGGTTTAGTCACAATTGGATCCCATAGGTGTCGCAAGCATCGGGTACTAGATTTTTATTTGTTGAGAGCAAAACAATGTCTCCCGGGACGCGTATATAGAAAACCTCATTCAGTATGTCCCCTCCGCCTGAGACGAACTGAAGCATCATTTCCAAGCTCTTTTGACGAAAAAACACATGTAAATGCTGCTCCAATACGTCTCAGAGGGTGACATACTGCGGTAGGTATATTAGAAACACTCATCCTATTCGTCACCCTCGCTGTACGTATTGGAGTAGGATTGCTAGTGCTAAAATCACAAAGTTGTCTTAGAAAAGCTAATGCGATACGTCTCTCTGTGCAGATATTGCTATCTCACGCACATATTATGTATTCGTGTATTGCTCTGATTGATATAGAAATTGGAGTCTGCACTTGTCCCAGCGGCAGTGGTGGTAGTTTTTGCAAACATTTACTATTGGTAGAGAAACAATACGAATTTACGTTTAAACATAAGATCGCAAAGAACTTGCCTATCTTGCACTGGGCAAAGAAGTGACGCCGTCTTTAAAAAAAAGGTATCAATACGGATGACGAAGAAACAATTGAAAATCAAGTTATGTCTAAACAAGCGATAACACCATAGAATAACACCATCGCTGGCGACAGCACCACAATCTTTTAATATGCCTATCGATGAGGAACGCGTCGGAAATTATAAAAATGTGATCAAAAAAATATACGATCAGTTCACCCGCATTGGCGAACTACTTCAAAGCGACGTAAATATGAGCAACATACCACAATTACAGGTTGGTCTATTTAATATTTGACATTTACTAATAACATAGGTAGGTATTTGCTGGACTACTGGTTAAATTATTTATTATCATTGTACAATCAATCGCTAGCATAACCTTTGCAAAACATCATATGTATACTAAAATTGTAATACAAAATGTTTAATAAATACTTAGGGCCGCTTGCATAAGATTGCTTAAATTTATTTAAGAAACAAAACTTATTTAACACCCTTAAATATATTTAGCGCCTTGCACAACGCAAAATTTGTCGCTAAATATGTTTAAAGAATTGTCAATACGTTTTGTGTAAAACGTATTTAGGCAGTTTAATATGATTAACTAATTTTATTTAAAGGCGATCATTATGCAAGCGACTCTTAGTATATATCTTAAAATGAAGGTTGACGCAGAAAAGTGCCTGCGAAGGCCTATTTTCTGAATAAACTTTTGAATATTTAAATCTTCACAATAATTTAAAAATATTTTTCTTTATTACAGAAATTTACTGCAGTTCTGGAAACTCTACAAACGCCGTCACAAATAATGACATTTATATGTCAAAAAACGATGAATCGGAGATCCAGAAAAATAAAAGTGCAGCCAACTTCAATTGCACGACGAAAGTACAGAGGGAATTCAGGAGGGCGAACTCAAGCTGGCCGACCACTAGGTTCACTAGCATTAGAAGACCAAAATGCTAAAAAGCGATCCCATTGCTTTAATATTAATAATAACCAGCCTTGTGCAAAGAAGCATTGAATATTTTTCTAAACAAACCTTTATTCCTTTGCTTCGTACTGTATTTGCTGTATTTATCACGTATAATAATCGTACCTATTCTATAATTTAAGCAGATTATGTAATCCCTAACCTTCTTTTAGTATCAGTTTCCCGTTGACGTATAGAACTAGGATAAATCCTACGTTGAGGCGCGTTATACCACTGGAAACCCTAGTGTAGTGGAGTACGTCACCCTCTGGGACGTATTGGAGCAGCATTTCCGCGTGTTTTTCATTAAAAGAGCTTGGAAATGATGCTTCAGTTCGTCTCAGGCGGAGGGCACGTACTAAATGAGCTTTTCTATATACGCTCCCGGGACCGCTAGTACAAATTCAAATTCAAAATTCAAATATTTTTATTCTTTGAAGTTCCACTGGAGAACACTTTTTGAAGGTCATACATATAGGTTTAAATTTAATTTCACTTCCTAGTCTATGTACACCGCTTCGCAACGTGTTATTATTATTGCCAAGCGGTGTACATAGACTAGGAAGTAAAAGTAAATTATAAATACAAACATTATATACTTTTCTACAGCTGGACGATTTCCACTCGAGAACCAATGTGAGAGTTTTGACCATTTGTTACGGCGCTACTGATACTCCGCTGTTGGATTTGAATAATTTGGCCACTTTTGACGAGCACATTCAATCTACCCTACCCGATCGGCTTCAGATTTATCCTTTCCAACCGTGAGTAAAAAAATATTATATTCCCGGTATACTATAACGATTTGATGCAGGTGTTCCGGTTGATGAAACAGCCTCTATAGAGCTGAAGAGTTTGTTTGTTTGCTTGAACGCGCTAATTTCAAAAACTACTGGTCTGATTTGAAAATTGTTTCAGTGTTAGATAACCCATTTGGGAAGGCTATAGGCTATATATCATCACGCTAAGACCAATAGGAGCAGAGCACCAATGAAGGGGGGGTTTTATTGACTCACTCTTTTTTACTATTCCACTCGGAAAAAAGTCGCGGGCAGAAGCTAGTTTTAATATAAGCTCCATATAAGTACTGTTAACATTATGTGATGGCACGGTAAGCGAATGAATATGATCTAAGAACAGACAGAACGAATACATAAAGGTTCCATAATTGCTAAAGTATTCTCCAAAAGTAGGCCTCAGATCTCATATGTTTTACAGCTGAGGCGTCTACATTGTACTTATGGTTATCGATGTTGTCGGTACCATAATATATTCAATAAAAATCAATAACTTGCCTTGTTAAACTTTGTATTTGCATATTAGTTACATAAACACATTATATTGCAATGGTAATACAAATTATTATAATTATTGCGTGTGGCTTAGCGGATTTTAGCTGCAAGATCTGACAAGATGGCAACCACACATTCTGTGTGGTTGGCATCTGGACCATCTGACCTGGGCACATGGCCCAACGCCACATACTTAAAACTATTAATTTTAATTTGTTATCAGTCTGTTATGTTAGAAAATAAAACATATATCAATGATTTTTATTTTTTATTGCACGAGTTCAGCAGACAGGCAGATGGCCCACCTGATGGCAAGCGGTTACCAGGGCCTATGAATATTTGTAACACCAAAGGCATTACAAATGCGCTGCTGCTCTCTTAAGGAATACTGCATCCTGGCCATTAACGCTGAAACACAGCTCAAGGATGTTATGGTGGCATACTGTAGACCAGCAGTGGTAGCGTCTATAGAGTACAAATATTTATCCAAAAGCCACTTGTGAAACTTTCTTTTAAATAAACTTTTATAAATAAATAAGTAATTAGTAGATAGATAGACTGTTTCTCGAAAGAAGTCCCACAGATGGGGCGCTACGGTCGTACAACGGAATTTAAAAAATAAAAGAATTTTAGAAACTTTTCCATTTAATAGGATTAGTAAGTAGAATAATAATATAAAGACAAATAAACAACCACTTACCTTGTTGACTGTGCTGCAGGACCTCTTTGATTGTGGATTGTAAGTCACAGTACCTGGGACGATTTCCTGATTGGCTAGGGGATTAGCTAATTGTAGATTTTGGAAAACATTTGGAAAATGTGTGCGGTGCCTGAGGTGAAAGAGTTACGATGTCTGTCAGGGAAGCATCAGCGTCTATAGCTCAGATTGGTTGCGGATGCATTTGTATTTAATTTTCAAAAATAGAAGTTATGAAATACGCGGAAATTCTTATACTATTATTACGTAACAATGTTAAATTTAAACACTTGATAAAAACAATATAACAACGGGGCTGGGCCGATCTCTAATAATCAGGTTTATTTTTTGCTGTGTGGACTTTTTTGGTGAGACGTAGTCTACACATTGTATATTAACATGAATACTGTTACAGGAAAGAAAATGCAGCTCAAGGGCTAGTAGAGGCTTTCAAAGTCGGTGAAAGTGGCAGCACGTGGTTGTCGACTACAAACAGACCTGTGAAAGACATCACTACGACAGTCAAGAAAGCATACGAACTATTAACTAAGCTTGTATTTGAATAGAAAAAATGAGTGTTTATTCGGCTGATTGCAATATAATGTGTAAGAATTGATTAAAACATGTGTTACGGACAAAGTGGCAATTATTTTCTAACTGTACATTTTGTCAAAAAAAGTTTAGTCGTGGGTCACCCTTATCATTAAGGGGTATGAAAAATAGATGTTGGCCGATTCTGAGATCTACGATGCACACAAAATTTAATACAAATCGGTTTAGCCGTTTCGGTGGAGATTGGTAATAAACACCGCGACACGAGAATTTTATATATTATACTAGCTCACCCGGCGAACTTCGTACCGCCTACTTTATGAATTCCTAAAAGACTTTGTTCCATGACACAAAAACAAATCACCAAAATCGGTCAAGGTGATCAGGAGGATTTTAGAACCCGATCTCAGCGCCACCTACCGGTTCTAATTGCGAATCTAAACCATCCAGGCCCCACTCAAACACACACACAAAATTTCATCAACATCGGATGTATAGTTTACGATCCTATAAAGGACATACACACAAAAATTCATTTTTATATATCAAGATTATGTAACATTTACGTACATAGATAAGATATTTACAGCAAATTAAGGCAGATTGTGCATCTAAAGCCGGGTACTCATTAGCGGACTATAACTGTAACCGGACAGTTACAGTAACGTGGTTCTAGTGTGTACGCGTATTATATAGTCTTCGTGTCCATCGAACTGAATATGTCCATCGAACGCCCTAACCCACCGTACTCATTCAGTCGGCTGTAACTGTTACCGAACATATACAGTGTGTGTACGCGATGTCCACATTACTGTGAACGTAACGACAAGCCGGCTCTGACGCAGTGTTCGTTTGGAGCTTCGCGATGTCGGACGAAATGTCTTTCGCGTGTGCAGCATATATATTTATAGACGCTTCACTCGATAATTATAAAAGGCCACGAAGATGGTGGACTCATCGAATGTAAAGGGCAAGAAGTAATCTACTTTTTCTTTAAAAAAATCAACAAATCAGTGGTCATTACAAAAATTCAATTCTCACTCATCTCGAGAAGAATACTTATAGGTTCGCAATGTGTGCAACGACCTTCACTCTAGACGTCCACGAACGCACTGCGAGCTTCCTTTGATTCACGCCAAAAACCGACATCCATCGGCTCGCTGCGTGCCGCTCGCGTACAGCTCGCGGCAGGCTCGCGTACCACGTACACACTATGATTTGCGGTTACAGTAACGTCCAACGGTTGCGTTTCATAATGAATACCTGTTTATCATCAGCTAGCTGCGAACTGCAACTCGATCCGCTCGCGGCAATTTCGCGAACCACGTACACACTGTAATTTTTGGTTACATAACATGCAACAGTTACGGTTACAGTTCGCTAATGAGTACCCGGCTTTATAAATCATGGATATCTTATCAATGTTTGTGTTAATTATAATACATGATATTCATGCGACTTTATTTCATATAACTATGGAATCCCTTGAAAATAATCAGATCCCCGCCTTAGATGAATACAACGTGAATGTATCATCTATGTTTACTGTTTACTACACAACATAATAATATTATGTGGTAAACAAGGTAAACAAATAACAAAAAAACAGCCTTAAAACAAGCCAGAATTATATAATGCTGGTGTCGTGTCTTTGGCATTGTATTGTTTGTTACTAATTGGCCCGGCAGACGTTGTTCTACCCTAAAAAATAAAATCTAGAACTCGATTGCAGCGCCATCTACCTGATCCAATTGTGAAACTAAACCAACCATCTCAAACTCACACAAAAAAAACTTGGAAATCTATGTCAACGTCACCTACCGGTTCTAATTTTGAATCTAAAGTACTAAAACATCCCGGAACCCACATAAATTCATCAAAATCTGTCAAGCTGTTTTTGAGTTTTGGCCAGATTTATGAAATGAAAAAATAACTCGTAATACAATCTAAATTAACTAAGTATTAAAAATAACATTAAAAAGGGACACTAACTTAAAGCACTTTTCTAAGGATCTCTATTAAGCCATTTTGTTCGTGTGTTTTTAATAGACACTTTAGCTTAGTATATTTACTAGTGTAAACAGCTTACATGTTATAACTCAATGGTAAACAGTGTCTGAATGCATTTTTGTATATTATTATGAAAGTACAGTCTAGTTCATTAAGATATAAACTTTTATAAGGAATCAAAATATTGTAATTATTACAATGTTACAAAATATCCTTACAATCATCTGTGGTTAAGTTTTAGATTCATTTATATAAGACAGACTCCGCTCAATAACATGTATGTATTACGTTCACAGTTTTATCTTGGTAGTGATGCATTTATATATACTACTGGTCGCTCGTGGTCGAAATTTGACCATAATAATTAATGTCAAAGATTCTATAACCACGGATTTCGCCAAGGCACTGTTAATTTGACTTGAAAAATAAACAAAAGAGTATATAGGCGTATTTGTCAATACATAGTAGTGTGTGTAATTTTTTATTTATTGTATAAATGTATTTTTTATGCATAGTTAAAAAAAATATTAGCATTTGTCGCTTCTTCTGTATATAAACTACTAGCGGCCCCGGCAGACGTTGTCCTGCTCTGAAAAAATAAAAATCTAGGACCCGATCCCAACACCACCTACCGGTTCCAATTGTGGATTTAAACCACCCAGGGACCCACTCAAACACACAAAGACAAAAGCACCAAAATCGCTCCCGGTGATTAGGAGGATTCTAGAACCCGATCTCAGTGCCATCTACCGGTTCCAACGGTATGAAAAGTATCCTATGTCCGTCTCCTGGTTTCTAAGCTACCTCCCCACCAATTTTCAGCCAAATCGGTACGTTCTTGAGTTATTAATACTGCAACTAACACAATTTTCTTTTGTATATATAGATATAGATAAGTGTGCGCAATTTCATACTTCCCCGTCCCCGCAATTTTCGTAAGAAGGGGTACAAAGCTTTTGCTTCACGTATTAATTTTTTTTATTTGTTTTTATTTTTATTTATTTTTATTACTACGATTTACGCTGAAACTGCTTTGTCAAGAATATTCTTATACTCATTACATTTTATGAAACATTTCGATCGCTTTAGTCAGTTTGCAGTTGGCGCCATATTTTAAAAGTCATGTGTTTTGTTTGTGATGTAAAAAGTAACTTATATTTCATTTCCTTTAATGATAACCATCATTGAAAATGTATAGAATTGATGAACGTACAAGTCATAAACGCTCAAGTTAATATCGAGTAATAGAGTAAGTAAAAGTTAATTTTAAATTTTTTATTAATCATAATAATAATAATAATAATAAGATTCCTCCGTAAATAATTAATAAAGTGCTCACAATATATATAATAGCTTTTGAAAACACGCAAAAATAGACGATCCTTCTTTCAAAATTATTTACAAACATATTTTTTTCGATTTATAACTAACATAAAAAGACCTACTACCATTATGACATACATAATGTCAAACGTGCGAACAAAAATGAAAAATCGTAAGGAAATGTATATCACGACGAAACTATAATATGAAAAAATAAAGACGGAAGCAGACAGAAAATATTGCAGCAAGACGAGAATGCGCACGCCTACCACCTGCTGCGCCCGCCTTGCCTAGCTCCACGTCTCGGTCGTCGTCATGCGATGAAGACTTCGTGACACCGGCGACCACCGGGGCGTCGAGCAACAGCGAGGAGGGGCCAGCGCCGCCCGCCCCGCCAAGAAGAACTGTGCGCGGCCGAGGACGGCCACCGTCGGCACGCTTGGGACCTGCGGGACGTATCCCGCACTCGGCCCCCGCTACCGGTGGTGCAGTGCGCCGCATGAGATGGTCTCAGCAAATGAATGAGAGCGTCATGCGAGCGTACTTCGAGGCAACAAATATAGGAACTAACCTCACTGCGTATCGTGATCGGATGCTGTCTCTGTTTCAGATACCACCGTAACGGCACAACGCTTATCGGATCAAGTGCGGGCTATCCAGAGGTTACACCTGCTGGATGAACCTGTTCTTGACCGTCTTCGCACTGAAGTACGAACCAGCCTTAGGATTTCCGAAACTTCGCAATCTCCGGTACCGCAGAACAATAACATAATAACTAATACAATGACTGACCTGACTTCAACAGCAACGGTACCGCCAGAGGCGGACTTAGGCATTCCTACGGCTGACTACGTAAGTAGCCAGGATAATGAGCATATGAGGAGGAGTCTGGAAGCAGCGATTAATGATTTTAAGGATATGCCTACATTAAGTAGGCCGCGATTACCTCGTTTGCCCATTCATAGACGTAGCTTGGCTATTGTGGGCCACATGAACTCACTTTTAGCTTCACACCTTATGCAAAGTAAAGACCTAATTGAAACACATTCTATTTTGTATTGTGGAGCTGTAGCTGTGTTACGCACAGTTGGAGTAAATTTCGCTGGCAACCCAGAACCTACTCGACATACATGCCAGAAACCAGCTTGGCAATACAGAATAGAACGCCGAATCAATACAGCTAGAACCTTAATAGCCAAGCTACTCTGCTTCCGGTCGGGAAATACTCGACCTAAAATTATGCGTTTCGTGACCCAAGCATTCGCTGGAACTAATATCGGACCTAATGACTATAAAGAAAGGGTCATGGAACGCATAGACTTCCTAAAGCAGAAGGTTTATGCATGGTCAAATCGAATCCGTAGATATAAAAAGCGTACAAAAAGATTTTACCTTAATCGCCGCTTCCAAAGGGACCAAAATGGGATTTATAGAGGTTGGGAACAACCAGAAGAGCAGGTTGCTGACAGGCAGCTCCCAAATGCGGATGCTATTTCGGCTTTTTGGCGTGGGATTTGGTCAATGCCTGTTAATCACACAGAGGGCGACTGGATGGGTGTTGTCGAACAGAGATGCGAACTGATACCAGAAATGGATCCTATAACCATCGAACCATATGATGTCGGTTATGCAATTCGTTCGGCCCATAATTGGAAAAGCCCTGGGCCGGACGGCTTGCATAACTTCTGGATCAAATGGTTCAAAGTTTCGCATCCCTGTTTGGCTACACAGTTCCAGGACGTCTTAAACTCAGGAAACGTCCCAACCTTTATGACCACGGGTGTTACCCATCTGCTATTCAAATCTGGTAGTACCACGGAACCCAAAAACTACAGACCAATAACCTGTCTCCCCACTATCTACAAGTTGCTTACATCCATTTTGAGATCAAAATTAATAAAACATTTAGTGGATAATACACTTTTGGCCAAAAATCAAAATGGATGTAGGCCTGGGTCCCGTGGTACTAAAGAACTCCTCCTCATAGATATGACCATTAATCAACAAGTCCGCCGAAATAGGAAAAATCTCTGCACCGCCTGGGTAGATTATAAAAAGGCATATGACTCAGTGCCGCATACGTGGCTAGGGAGGGTACTGGAGCTATATAAAATTGATGTAACTCTACGTGCCTTTCTTGGCGTATGTATGGGGCAATGGGTCACTAGACTATGCATGCCCGGCGGTGGTAGCTTACCTATCTCGGACGGACTTATAAAGATAGAGCGAGGGATCTTCCAGGGTGATAGCCTGAGTCCATTGTGGTTTTGCCTGGCCTTGAATCCTTTAAGCTCTTTGCTGGAGGATTCAAAGCTAGGCTTTCATCTTCGTAGAGGGGGTGAAGCCATATCTCACCTGCTGTACATGGATGACCTCAAACTGTTCGCATCGAAAAAACATGACCTACTAGAGCTGCTAAACCTAACGGAAACGTTTAGCAGCTCTATAGGAATGGAATTTGGTGTGGACAAGTGTGCGGTTATGTATGTGCAGCGGGGGAGAGTTGTAAATTCTAACGGATTGCAGCTCTCCGAGGGCGTGTGCTTCAAAACCCTCTCCGAAGATGAGACCTACAAATACCTTGGTATATCACAGTCATTGGGTATAGTTGACGAGGATGTGAAACAGCTGATAAAGGAGCGATTCTTTAGCCGCCTGAGAAAGGTACTAAATTGCCTTCTCTCAGGTGGTAACAAGATTCGTGCTTTTAACAGCTGGGTCATGCCCTTGTTAACTTACTCCTTTGGTATACTAAAGTGGACTCAAACAGAGCTAGACGCACTGGACCGGAGGGTCCGTTGTGTGCTGACAACATATCGGATGCACCATCCACGATCATCGGTAATGAGATTGTACATCCCACTGAAGTGTGGTGGCCGGGGATTATTAAATGCTAAAGACTTACACAACCGTGAGGTGTACAATCTCCGAGAGTATTTTCTAAAAACCAACGAAAGTATACATCGAGATATGTTGTCGGTAGATAAAGGATTCACCCCGCTCTCTCTTGCAAAACAGAACTGGCTCAGGCCTCCGGTATTGAGTACCTCCGAGCGAATGGACGTATGGAAGAGCAAGGAGCTGCACGGAAGGTTTCATCGAGCACTATATGGGCCCGATATAGACCTTCCGGCGTCGGTGAACTGGCTACGTTTCGGTGACCTCTTTGGGGAAACCGAAGGGTTTGTCTGTGCAATTATGGACGAGGTTATCAAGACGAATAACTACAGGAAGTACATCTTGAAAGACGGCACGCTCGACATATGCCGGGCGTGCCACCGGCCGGGCGAATCCATCAGGCATATTATCTCCTGTTGTTCTCGTCTTGCTAACTCCGAGTACTTGCACAGGCACAACCTAGTAGCCAGGATCATCCACCAGCAACTTGCTCTTCGATACGGTCTGATAGCGACTGAGATACCGTATTATAAATATACCCCTGAGCCAGTTCTTGAAAAGGGTCATATCACGCTCTACTGGGATCGATCTATTATTACAGACAGGACTATTGTTGCCAATAAGCCTGACATTGTGATAATAGATCGATCTGCGAGACGTACGTTGCTCGTTGATATAAGTATTCCACATGACTGTAATCTCGTAAACGCTGAAACTGATAAATTAACAAAATACCTAGACCTCGCGCACGAGATTAAAGACATGTGGCATATGGAGTCAACGATCATCGTACCGATAGTGATGTCCGTTAATGGTTTAGTAGCGAAGAGCCTCGACCGACATCTAGAGAGGCTCTCACTCGGTAAATGGGTGAAGGGCCAGATACAGAAGGCGGTTCTCCTGAGCACAGCACGCATTGTGAGGAAGTTCCTGTCTCTGGAGCCTTAACCACCAGTAGCTTGGACCCTAGGCCCCGCTGCCGATGGACATCATCTTTTTATATTTTTTTAATATATGTTTAATTTTTATATTTATATGTATTAAAAAAACATAAAAAAGAATATGAATAAATATACATGTGAAATAATAATAATATTTATTTATTTGCTCTCACAATATAACATGACATAAGTAATTGCTAAAAAGGTTTTAAATGACTAAAACACGGTGAGAGCCTGGTGTCAGTAGAAGGAAAAATCCTGTGTGACTGATCACCAGCCCCTCTCTCCCCGGAAAAATAACTTATGTATACAAGTAGTTATTTGATTATAATATAAATACAATGTATTGAGTGTGGACAGCTGTGCAGTGTGTTATTGTGTTTTTTATGTAGTATGTATATGTTATACGTAAATGTGTGTGTGTGTGTGTGTGAGTTAACGTGATATGAAATGAGAGGATTGATTAGATTGTACTATGAGAATTACATAGAGATAAATAAATGACTGAACATAAACAATACAATCATATATATATATAAGTAAATAAGTCGAATATTTAAGAAAGTATAAGTAATAGTGCTTCAGTGGAGTCATAGTCGAGTTTCAAAAGCCATTCGGTGAGGGTTTTCTTACATTTAGCTCTAGTCAAAGGGAATATATCAATTTGCTTGTTGATTTTATTATATAGGTAACTCCCAAGAAAGTACAAAAATCTACAGCAAAACGCTGTGCTGACAACGTTTTGTTTACAGGGGATGTAATTCCTTTTAATAATAACATTGGATGATATAAATGGTGTGATAACATGTTGTTTTAGAACTATTTGTTGGATAAAAAGTTGCCGAACCGTTAAAACTTTCCAGCGTTCGTAAAGGTCTTTGGTGGGGAAGTAGAACGGGAGAGAAAGACTGACTTTGAGTACAGCTCGTTGTGCACGTTCTAATTTTATCATTGCGGTTTTGGCAGCTCCCCCCCATGACGTGATACAATAGCTCAAAAGAGATTGGCATAGGGCGTAGTATAATAATTTCATTATATTAAAATCAGCAACCTGACCAAGGCTTTTAAATATATATATTAACTTTCGTAATCTGAGTGTTAATGAGTTAATGTAAGGTTGAAAACTTAGATTTTGGTCAATGATAACACCCAAATATTTAATATGTTGAGTTGTATGCAAAGTAGGGCAACAGTTACAAGTAGCATGAGAAAGACAAGAGTGAGCTATTATTTTCAAGGTTTGAATATCAGGTTGATCCTGATTTCTAAGAGATAAAGTCATATACTTCGTTTTATCAATATTAAGTGTTAATATATTTGAATTTAGCCAGTCCATAACTTTATTAAGACCTGTTTGCGCACATTGGAATACTTTTGACCACGTATCAGCAGAAAAAAGGGTCATATTATAGTCACACATTATTCTAAAGTGACCAGGCATATATTATTGAACCGATTGCATGATGATATTTCAATGATCTACAGTTTGTAAACATAATAAATAGCATTCTACAACTTACAATGTTTTTAATCTTTTTCAATGTTTTTATATTAATGAACTCGACTGTACATGTGTATTTACACATTACTTTCATGACACCTTGTATGTCCAATATTCTGATGAAGTAACAAATAAATATAAAAATAACCAAACTAGCTCAACACCTAACAAGCTTAAAATTGTAATTGTATCTCGTTCCGATATAGTGGGTTCCTGTTTCGGCCGGGAAAGATCCGCCGCTGGGGCAGTTTTGCTAACTTAAATTGAATATAGTTACAAATATCACATGTTAATGCTGAAGAAAAACATTTTCAGACAAATACATTGCGATTACATTTCTGTGAAGTACACCAATTCGCCTTTGGCAAGCCTAAGGTTTGGTTTATCATTTAAATTATAAAATGCATCATATTATTATCTCATTAATATAATAAATTATCAATGTTATAATAATACATTATCACATACACATAATATTTATCTAAACAAAAATCCTAGATATACCTAATGATATATAGATTTAATCGCAACTTTATAAATCACCAAATTACATTATTTCGTTATATGATACCATGGAAGAGTATATAAAGAACTAGGATATGCCCGCCACTTTGTTCACGGTTGGCTTGAAATTCCCGGGACACAAAGTACCGCAGTTTTTGTGAAAACTGTGTCGGAATAAGCTAACTTTTATGCACCCGAACAACTAAAAACCGCTGCAAAGAAACAATTGCCTGCTTATTATTTATAATTTAATTAATAACTTATAAATAAAATAAATTTTAATTTTAGACAGACGTATAACAAGAACGTAATTACATAATAAATTGACTAAATTACATATAATTGTTATTGACATTACCTTAATATATTATATAATTAACTATTTTATGAAAAATATATATCTGAAAGAGTCGTATTAAATTGAATATTAAATATTTATTGTAATTATAATAGCATCATAATCAATAAATAATCATAATAAAACAATTAAACAATAAATTATAACACTACACAAAGTCACAAACACACAACTAACAACAAAACTTATACACATACTCAAACCAACGCGCACTACCACCGCATTGCATTACACGTAGACTTCACAAACAAAGTAAGACACAAAGAGCCTAAAAATTAATAACCCAGGCACAGAAAGGAAAAAAAAACCACACATGGCACTAGATACGATAATATATATAAGTATAGACATAAGGCCCACACATGCACTTCCTCGCAACACCACCATGTAACAGATACACGCTACATTAGTATAAGTTTAGTATTAAAATTAGAATAAATTAATATAATAAGTTATTTGTAAGATACACACACCTCTAGACAAAATCACTAAATTAATGTCTCACACAAGAACCAAAATAACAATAAGCGTGTTAAATCCTAAAAAATAAATGTAAAAATTAAGTTGTAAAAAAGGGTACGGAATTCGAGTCCGTAGAGTTGTTAAAAAAGAAAAAATAACATAATATGTAAATGTAGTCTATAAGGATTACAAATGGCTTGTAACCAAAATTACAAAATAAATTGTGTGCCTGTCAAAGGCAAAAGATGTAACTTTTACCACTTAGCATAACATCTGCAAAACTGTCCATGTTTCAAACAAATAATTCTGACTTTGAGTTTGAAAAAAATATTATTCAAACTTAAATGAGACATAACTGGCGGGATGGAATAGAACCATGGAATAAGGTGAAGGGATAGGGAATATGAAATAGGAGGTGCGTGAAATGGGCCATCAAGGTGTTACGTATAAAATACACACACTATCGCGTTTTGAAAACAGGTACTGCCATCTGTTGCGTGTTGGCGTATTACTAGCCACCTCTCGTTCGATAGTCATATCGTCGTATAAGAAATGCAACTACCATCTGCATTCGTGTGTCGTCAGATGTCGTTGTTTTTAAGCTTTTGAAACTCAAATATTAAATTCTATCTCCAACGAACAAATACTTCAATAGTATCCAATTTGCAGACGTGTGTAGAGGTTCCAGGTTGGATACCTTAGAAAAATGCAAGTACGGTCTATGGAGAAAAGGAAGTACAGTCACGACATCTGACGTTCACAAGTCGTTAGAATTGTTCGCCATTTTAGAACATCTAGAATGCAAAACGCGGAGGATGTGACGACATAAATGACTGCTACTCGAAATGAAAGGCAGAGGACTACGCAGGAGAATTCGATCGGCGTCGCGTCATTCCTCCTCTAGAGTTCTTGATAGACGGTCGAACTTAACTTGGTTTTTTTAGTGGTGCATAGTAGCATCGTTTAAATTCAGTGCATCTTATCTTAAGGTATGTAGCCTTAGTTCTTTCTTTCCAAGATCTTAGCATCGGATATATCTTCCAATAGTTTAGATCTGCATTCTTTGCAGAATGGTGTACCATCGCAGAAACGCGTGGTTCGCGTGCAGGGCACTCTTCGGAAACCTAGGCGATCCTCACGCCTTCGTTTAAGTTCCCCATAGGTCAGTAAAGTTGTAGTTATATTAGTTTCCAATATTCAATTAGTAAAGCTAGATTGTCCAATGTATCACGCCAGTTGCACGTGACACGAGCACTAGGCTCGTGAAGGACAAACCAGGGCGACTGGGAAAGCGGACCCTGGTTTGTACTATTCCATCAGGTCACCTAGAGACGAGCTTTAACTTGCCTTGGCATCGCCACCCGTCGCCGACCGTCCCGTATTTTAGTACGCGTTAATTATAACGCTATTTATCGCACACATTACAGTGGGAGCAACGTAAGGGGCCCAAAGGTTGCGCTGATCCTCCGAACAGTAGGCGACCCCTCTCGAGCCTCCAGATAAGACGAGTTATACCTTGGCTGGACTGGTTGCCGGCCTATCTTTCTACAACCAGTGGCGCTCAAAAATCTAATTACCAACCATATTATTAAAAGCAGTTCTGAAGGTATTGTCTCTTAAAATACTCACAAGCGAATCCATACGTTGATGGTCTTAGACGGACTCCATCCCTGAGATCCTCATTAGTTGTTATTAGTAAGAAAGTTTTGGAACGTCATCCTTAGGTGTTATTTAAGTTATACTATTGTAACTATTTAATTTGTAATCTTTTTAACGGAGATATTATACTCCAGAGATTGGGGGGTTGTGCCATAAGGAGGTCAAAATAAAGACAACGTAACTGGCTCTTTGAATGGTTTTATTTCTTATCTTCCAATAGTATAAATACACAAGTTTAACAAACATAACTTCCAAGCTTTTCATAATACACCACATTCAATCTTTAAATAGAACAGTACTCCCTAATTTTTAAATACAACAAAGGATTAAGGCTAACGTTTCATCCCGATATTCTGTGAGACCGATAAAACCGACCCTAAAATTGTAATCAGGCTAGCGATTCCAGCATGCCTCTACCACGCCAATAATTATATTTTAAATACCATACAGCTGGTTATTTATATTGATTAACTCCCCCCCCACGATTACTGATAAAGTAAGGACCCACTTTAAATAAGTTAATCGCCCAAGCATATATATATCGCTTGCAAAGCATAATTTTATCAAAATTTAAATAATCGTATTGTGAAGCGAACTTGTCAGCAAAATGGTTTACGAGTGGAAAGACAAGGTTGTTATCATCACAGGTGCTGCTACCAGTATAGGTGCTGCTGTTGTTAAGATCATTATTGAGGAAGGAACAAAGGTAGATTTGAATTCAGTCATTACTATCATTCTATTAATAAATAAAACTATTATATTATATAGCTAATATTCTAAATAAAATCTCGTGATTTAAGTAGAACCTAGTAATTCCAGCGTTTGGTAGCGCTAAGGTACATTCTACTAAAGATTTTGAAGTTAAATTAGTAGATTGATCGTTGCGAGTTCTGTAAGGTAAAAATTAAACACATGTATTACTAAATTTAATGTAATTATGAAACTAATTAATGTTTGCGTCTGCTGTCTGTTTGTAAAACATAGGATAGAATTGGAGGAGGATAAGATGGCACGAAGTCGATCGACCTAAGTATTTACAGTTAAAAATAAAGAATCATAGCTGATCTGTATTAACTCGCATGCTGCAGATAGCCCAGAAACTGCAGCCAGACATATTACATATCCATTTAAGAAACTATGTAAAACAGAAAAACACGCAACTTCTCAAAAAAGCTACGGTAGTTACGTACCATGTACAAGCTCACGATATTTTTCTTTACTATAATGTGCACTTTATAATTGCAGAGAGTGTCTAAGTGGCGCATGCTCTGTTAAGATTCAAGTCCATCTTATATAATGAGACACAAAGGCCTTAGGCTACTGAGCTTATTGTAATTTATTTAGATACCAAATATTGCAAGGTTGAAATTGAAATAATTTATCCCGTTCTATAAATTATTATTCGATACCATACACGAAAAAAAACCATTTGGTATTGGACCTATGAAATATTGTACATAGAACCATTTAATATAGTGCCAAGAAGCTTAGCAAGGTTGCTTCCTCAGTACGCCGTATCTTTTTATCTCGAGTCGAGTCGACCAGGCACTTTGAAATTTCTTCAGGCTTTTATAGTCTTGAGACACATCTAAGCGTCTGAACAGCAAATGGCTGGAATAAATAATTGTCACTCCGATATATATTTTATTAACTATTTTTATATTACAGCACGTAGCGATTCTTGACATAGCTGAAGAACCTGGTGTAGCTCTTCAAAATGAATTAAATGCTAAATATGGTAACGACAAAGTGAAGTTTTACAAATGTGACGTTACTAATGAAGAACAGTTTCTTGGATACTTCGATGAAATTCATAAGAAATATGGCTTAGACGTGGTCATCAATAATGCTGGTATAATGAATGATAGTTACAGAACCTATAAGAAACAAATCGACGTCAATGTGGTAAGATTTTTTATTACAAAAATCATACATATAGTTTCTTTGAGGTCGGCAGCGCGTTGGTGACATCTCTGGAGTTGTAAACGTCCGTAGGCGACAGTAACCGATTTCCACCAGGGGGGCCATCTGCCTGCTTTACTACAGCTATAAAAAAGCATACATCGTAGAGTTTAAAATTCATAGAAAGTTAGAGTAAATTTGAACGCTTCTTTATGGTTCATGAAGAAACTAATCTAAGAAACAAATCTATAATATTATAAATTATTTTGTATCTGTTTGTTCGGGATTCACGTAAAAACTACTAGGCCGATTTCGATGCGCTTTTCGCTAATCAATAAATTCGTGGAATTAAAATCTGTGTTACTTTATTTTCTGAAAATCCTGAGGAAATTTTCTTGGAAAAGGTTTAAAGTGAAGTAGGAAAGGAAAGAAAGTTTTACTGATCGATAAAATCTTTAGTTGAACAATTGTAGTTGTGTATGCCTTTAGTAACATTACTTATCCTGTAATTTTACGGGAATTTCCGGGATTCATGTTTTTCTTTCATACTAAAAAATCCATTAGTCTGCTGAAAATAACCTTTGATTTTATATTAAGCGAAATAACTGTAATCTTTGTTAATTGTCTAACATGGACAAAGTCGCGGGCAAATGTTGGTTAATTAGTATTTTTCTTGTTATCTTTGTAATATTCTATATTAAGCGAATGATGGCTTATATATACGGTATGTAGATAATTAAAATAAAGCGAAATTTATGCGCTTGTGGTAAACATTTATTTTGATAATATTTTTATTGCAAACTCATTGTTTGTGTGTTTCTTATCCAAATAAAACTTACATCACCAGTCCACAACGTGAATTCGATTACCAATTGAAGCCTTTATTAGATGCGATACAGGGAGCATGGGTATTTTAGTATGGAGCCTAGCCTAATACAACAATACAAACGATAAATATATCAAAATTGTACAATAGATAACCAATAAAATATACCTACCCATAATAGCTAATGATTTAATTCGAGGATGACATGAAAAATAATTAGGGCTGGATTGTCATGCCGAGGCCTATGCCCCTGGCGGCCAATTCAGACGGCGGCAAATTTAAACCTCGCAGAAAAATACGAAACTCAATACCTTTGGTCACTGTGCAGTACTTTAAGCACATAAATTACTTTTCACGGGGCACTTAGGCATATGTTAATTAAAAAAGTTTATTTTAAACTAGCTGTCCCGGCAGACGTCGTCCTACCCGGAAAAGCTTCAATCGATATGCCGACAGCAGCGCCACCTACCGGGTCCAATTGTGAACCAACTTAGAGGCCTTCTTTGGCTCATGCACAACAACTTCGCTAAAATCATCACATAATCAAATGTATAGTTTACGATTCTATAAAGGACATACAGACAAACATTCATTTTTATATATAAGAAGAGAAGAGACGATAATATGTTAATCGATATAGACTAAAGGAATTATATTTACATTACTGTGATACACAGTGACTTCACGGACGGCAATACAACACTACGTGTTCGTACTTACTTTTATGTTTAAAAATATTAATTCGCTATAAATCTTTCCACAAGTGTTGACAACCTAAACATTAGTATTAAAACTAGTTGTGAGAGTGTTTGTGTAGTCAAAGGTAGACTAAATTGTGACAAATCATTAATTAAGTAGCTATCAGAGGTGATAGTAGCGTAAACATTTTTTTACTAAAGCGGGTAGTAAAATTACATCTCGCTGGCAATAAATTGTGTAGCTATAATAAGTGTAACTTGCGACATCTAGCGTTAATTGTCACATTTGCCTTTATATCAATCGTAAAAAGTAACTATGGCTAAATGCTCTGCATGCGGCAAGTTTCTCTCGCCGATAGGTGCCGCTACCTGTGCTTTGTGCCCATTAATATTTCATAGGGGGTGTGTAGCGATACCAGAAACGGCGATCGTGTCTAAGAGCTGGGCATGCCCCGAGTGCAAGAAGAAAGTACGTAGGGGTGATAACACCGTTACTCCAGTAAAGGGCATTTGCGGAAATGAGTCCCCACACGAAACCGTGTCTCTGCCTGTAGCTGGATTTTCTACATCCGACGTCTCTTACCCAGAAGAGGATGAGAGTGAACTGAGGGCCATGAGACGTGAGATGGCTGAATATATGGGAGAGCTGCGTAGAGAAATGGTTGAGCTTCGCACTTCTATAGCGGGATTTGGGCAACGTTTAGATAGTATAGAGTTGCGGCTGGACGTGCTGGAGCAGAACAAAGTGATGGCTGATTCAATAAACACGACGGAACTGGAGAACACTATAGCACAACTTAAGGTTGAAATAAATGAGAAGGACCAGGAGGCATTATTATCAGATTTGGACATTGGATGCCTTCCCGAGGAAAAGGGCGAGAATGTCTATCATAGCGTAACCATCTTGGCTGCCAAATTGGGAGTCAAGATTGAAGAGCGAGACATAATCTTTGCTGAGCGTATTGGTGGAGTTGGTACGAGTGGCACCGTTAGCGGAGGTGGAGCAGTGGAACGATCGCGCCGCATCGTCGTGCGGCTTGCGCGTCGTAACCTGCGTGACGAACTTCTGCAGGCCGCCCGTGTGCGGCGCTACTTGACTGCTTCGGACTTAGGATTGGCGTCGCCCTCGGCGTTGTCACGACGTATCTATATTAACGAGCGGCTCACACGAATTAACCGTTTCTTATTCTATAAAGTCCGCGAGGAGTGTCGGAAACGGAACTGGCGATACTCATGGACTAAAAGAGGACGCATATTTGCGCGACAAGGCGATGGGAAACAAGTATTTGCCATTCGCTCTGAAAATGATTTAGCTCGTGTTTTTGAAGTTGGAAAAGTTTGATTTATTTAATTTTAACAAAAGCTATGTTGAAGACAAATTATTTCGTTCACGACTGTTTATTTAATTTATTATATTGTATTATTTTTAATATGTGCGTACATAGTTGTGCACATACATTTTTCCTATTTGTCACTTTATATTGTTGTAGGTATATTATTTCTATCTATCATATTTATTGCTATAAATTACTTTTCATTGTATAATTTATTACATTTAAGATGGTTTCACTTTGAACCTGAGCAACTTTTAAATTACAATTTATTAATATTGGGTATAAATAGTAACAAATTTGGAATAATGTTGAATAACATTCCACAATTTTTATTAGTTAACATTTTTTATATAAAATTGATTGTTATTTTACTTTTTAAAAATGATAAATAAACATATAAACGTAGGTTTGTATAATGCGGGATCTTTGGGAACTAATCACGATAACTTTATTGTTTCTGTTATGCGTCATGATCTCGATCTATTAGCAATAAATGAGACGTGGCTCAGGTTGGGTGAAGAAGGTCGAGCACCAACGCTGCCAGGGTATCGACTTCGACATATGCCTCGCCCCTGCGGGGTGCGTTCACGTGGAGGAGGCGTTGGGTTCTATATAAGGCAAGGTTATAATGTGCGTATCTGGCCTCATCCTGTGGACCCAGATCACAGGGCTGTCGAGCAGATGTGGGTCACCATGGCAATAAATGGGAAAAAACTAGCGATCGGCACGGCGTACCGACCTCCATGGATGGATGTGGACTTATTTTTAGACGCTATTACGGACTCAATAAATTGTTTAGGTTCTTATGATAATCTGATCTTACTTGGCGATTTTAATATAAATTTTATGAATAAAACAGATGGGAAAACCTTAAAGTTAATAACGTTTTTATCTTATTTTGAACTTTCACAAATTGTTACTGAACCTACTCATTTTACTGACACTTCTAGAACACTTATTGATGTAGTTTGTACTAACTTGCGCTCAAAAAATATTAATTTCGATCATCTAGGCTCCCTACACGGTCACTGCCTTTTAGTCTGCGAATTTAATATCAAGCGAGAAAAACCTACACCACGAATCATAATGTACCGTCCACTTAAACATATATGTGTAGAAAGCTTTAAGACTGATTTGCGGACTGTAAGATGGGACCTTTTAACGACAATGGGTGACGTCAATGATATTGTTGACGTTTTCAACCACATTGTCGTATCCTTATTCGACCTTCACGCGCCCATAAGGTCATCTGTTATTAAAAGTTGTTCTTTTCCGTGGATAACTGAGACCATAAAGCTAATGATGAAATTGCGTGATAGAGCTCTAAATGATTATCATAGAACTAAATTAACAACTAAAAAGAATTACTACAAATCCTTAAAAACCACTGTGTATGAAGCTCTTTACCAAGAAAAAATGGCTTACTTTAAGTTTAATATTAATAACAAAATAAAGAACCCAAAACTGTTATGGAAAAGTCTTAAACAGTCTGTTATACCCAAGATCACTATGGATCTTCCGTCAATTTTTAATGAACCGAATGTCATAAATAACCATTTTTTGAACATACCTGGTACTTCAGAAGCGTGTCCTTCTTTAATGTCATATTTTGATAACAACAAATTTAGTGACTCTGTCTTTAGCATCCAGCCAATCAGTCTAGACACATTACAAAAAATATTTAATGATTTAAAATCAAATGCCAAGGGATGTGATTCTATAAATCTTGACATGCTTCAGTTGACACTACCTTATACTATGGAAGTAATTAGGTCCATTTTAAATTTATCGATAGAAACTTGTATATTTCCTGATATCTGGAAAACTGCAATTATCCGTCCTATTCCTAAGACTCAAAATCCAACTGACGTAAAAGACTTAAGACCGATAAGTATATTACCATGCCTGTCAAAGATTTTAGAAAAAGCAGTTTGCTTACAATTGACAAGGTTTCTTGAGTCTAATAATATTTTGCCGGAGTTACAATCGGGCTTTAGGAAGGGTCGCGGTACGGTGACAGCGCTACTAGATGTTACGGACAATATACTATGTGCACAAGACGAGGGCATGTGCACTTTGCTTGTGCTCCTCGATTTTTCCCGGGCGTTTGACTGCATAAATATTAAGTTACTTCTTTCAAAATTAAAATATTACGGTTTAGATCAGAAGGCAGTGCACTGGTTTACTAGCTATCTAAGTAACCGGTATCAATTCGTTCAACTTGACACCTATGCCGATGATACCCAGATTTATATATCATTTAAGCCGGCGGATGTAGATTGTGCTATAGTTAAAATAAATGAGGATTTGTCGAGAATAGCGCTGTGGTCTAAACAGAACTGTTTAGTGCTGAACCCCTCCAAAACCAAATATCTTGTTTTTGGCAGCAAAAGTAATGTATTAAAACTTAACCCAACAGTTGCAGTTATGATTAATGATGTTCCTATTGAAAGGGTGTACGAAGCGCGAAACCTAGGCCTCCAAGTCGATAGTGAACTTAGATTTGAAAATCACGTTGCCAACTCAGTAAAAAGATGCTTTTATAAACTTAAGGTATTATATAAAATTCGGCCATATCTAAGTCATAATCTGAGAATCCAACTAATTGAGTCTCTAGTCCTGTCCCAGCTTAATTATTCTGATATCGTTTTTGGCCCTCGTCTCCTGGGTAGAACGCAGAAACTCATCCAACGAGTACAGAACGCTTGTGCACGCTTTTGCTATGACATCCCATTTAGAAGTCATGTGACGCCTTTTATAAACAAATGTTCAATGTTGAAAATGAAACACCGCCGTAAATTGCATCTCGCCTGCCTACTTTTCGGAGTTATTAAGCATAAAGCTCCTTCATATTTATATAAAAAGCTTTCCTGGTTTTCTTCAAAAAAATCGGCTGGACTGCGGCAATGCGCTATGCAGCTTACGACGCAACGACATGGCACAGTTGCTTTTAGGGTTAGTTTTAGGTATTCTGCCTCCAAATGCTGGAATAATATCATACCCCCCATAAAAAATATGCAAAGTGTTCAGGGATTTAGAGTTAAATTAAAAAAGTTCTTGTATGCGCACCAAATGTGCCAATTTGATCTCGTCCATGATACAAGTGCTATATAATGGCGCCCATTTGGAGGATGTTATGATGTGTGTGTGTTTATGCCTGACCGATCCTATCTGTGTTGTGTCGTGTGTTTTTTAACATTGCTTCTTTTAAGCTCTTATTGTTATAACTATATAAATAATATGTATTTAATATTTTTTGTACTTGTTAAAAATAAACTAAATTATAAATAAATTAAACTAAAAATAAACTATATATACAAACTAAAATTAAACCATAAAATCTAGTTCCAGACCGCTGTCAGTCGGAAACGTGCCCAAAAGACTGGCCACATTGCCTCGCTGAATGGCAATGCTGATGCGTTGCCCGAGGTACAAACCAGTCTTTTGGTCACGTGAGACATCCACCAGACGTTTGGCTATGTCTTGATAAAGCTTGTGCGCCTCAGGCCCCCATGGTCCTAGGGTCTCGACCCCAAAAGCCGCAAATATGTAGCCATTCCCGATGGCTGAGTATTTACGGCGTTTTAGGGCCTCCTGTTGTGCAGCAGCTGTACCGGCAGACATGCTAGTAGCTGGAAGATGGGACGCTGCCAAAGTATCAACGCAAGACGCGTCCCATACTAAGGGGCGACCCATCTTCCAGGGCACCAATGACATACCATCGGGTCTCTTGCCATCGTCGCGACACAGGCCGTTCGGTTCTAGGACGGCAGGTACCCCGGCGGTAACAAGAGCCCGACGGATTATGTCATTAAGAGTTGCATGACGTGAAATTCTACCGGCACTCCTGATGCACGATAACCCATGGTGACCGAGGCGCTCGACCTTATCTCCGCACTGACAGTGGTGTGGGACAACACAGGCCGCCCCTAGGCGAAAGCAAGCACTTATTCGAAACGTGTTATCGTCTAGAAAAGTGCCTAAATTCGCCGAGGGGAGTGCCTGTAGCCACAAGCCAGACTCCCAACGCGAGACAGCTAGGAGACGAGCACGCTCCGTCTCATTGGCACACGTATCTAAAAGATTTTTATGCCCCAATGAGCAAAGCGGGTCGTCCCATAGCTTCTGTGACTTTAGATTTATGGGTAAATTTTGATATGGGCAGGCCATAGACCAAGCATTTCTGGCCTCAGTCAAATACAGGACCTCAAAGTCACCAAGTGACGGATTTAATATTTCACCAATGAGGTCTTTTGTACTGTAAACTGAGGACAGAAAGGCGGGTAAAGAAACTGCAGAAATTTTGCGTATACCCAAACCTCCATACCTTATTGGTAAGGAGGCTTGGGTCCATGTACGGTCATCAAAGGGAATGTTGAAAATCGATGAGAGCGAGTACCGAATAACATTATCCAACGTTTTTAGAATATTTTCGTTTTGCCATATAGGAGAGCATCTCAAGATATATATAAAATTTGGTGTAAAAACACAGTGCCGAATAATATATTTTTTACAATTGTTGTGCACATCTTTTTAATTTTTTTCTTTTATACATTTTTTCTATCATTATTATTAATTTTTTTTTTCTTTCACTTTATATTTTATTTGCTGCAGTGTCCGTGTCACTTAAATGGCCCTAGCGGAAGATCAGCGCTGGTTAACTTAACCAGCAACATGCTGAGCTAGGACCAATTTAGAGCTGCACTTTATTTTTATTTTTATTGCATTGTATCACATTGTACATTTATTTATTTATGCTTGTATATTGTGTTTTCATGTGTTGTAGTTCTGAATAAATGTTTTTTCTTTCTTTCTTTCTTCTTTCTTTCTTTCATTAATTTAGAGAGGAAGAAAAGTCAGAGAAGAATTATCTGTGAATATATTCTCTGAAGTTTTACTTCTACTGCGTGTAAATTGCACACACATTTTTTTATGATATTCATTATTTTATTTTATCTGTGACTATTTTCCTTTACTCTTCGTCTTTGTATTGAAAATAAATATTATTAGGGGCATGTAGAGATAATTGTATAGAGTGTAGAGGCGTAAGGATTAAACCTTGTCTCATTATTTCACAGACTGCTCTAGTAAACGGCAGTCTTAAAGGCTTGGAGTTAATGCGTTAAGACAAGGGAGGCAAAGGCGGCACTATTATCAATATATCATCGATAGCTGCTTTGCACCAGGGACCATTATTCCCTATTTATATGGCGACGAAAAGCGCTGTCTTACAGTTTAGCAACTGTCTTGGGGTAAGTTATTCTATTATTATATTGTTGCATTGTTTAAGCTATAGCAATGTGTGTATGCTTACGTCGTGGCTTAACTAAGTTATTTTCAGACGAATACATAATCCGTACGTTCCACTTGCAGCTCACAACGCACCGAGTTCTCGTTCAGTAGTCTCCGTGACCCATATCAAGAGGTTGGGTTGTAGGGGACGTTTACCACAGAACATAAATTATCTTCATCGAGATGTTGAACAACCATACATCAACCAATGTCATTTGTGTATTAATGACATTAACACTCCATAATCTACTTGAGTTTATGATTGTAATATCCGCAAGCAAGTGGATCAGAAAAAATCGTGGTCGTGACCATGCGTTTGGGCTTAAAGTGGAATGCGGGCAATGTGTCTATTTTTGCTATGTTCCACTGTCAAGAACCACGGTTCCACTTGCTTACGGGCGCTACAATTATAAACTCTAGTGGAACGGATTATTCGACACACCTCTTGACATGGATCGTTGTGAGCGCTGCGTGATCGAAAGTTATGATGTCATTATGGTCGCTATGTGGAACAGCTGAAGAATCTTTCTGGGCATTGTGATTCAGAAGTGGAACGTAGCCTTTGTGGATCAATCGCTGATCATGCCAAAAACTGTTAACGTTTAGTACTTGGTGTATAAGTAGCATCCACGTTAGGGAATAAGAAGATTAAAACAACAAAAGTGCAAAATGTATTTCGTTAAGTCTACTTCAAGAAACTATTTCAAACAACTATGGCCAATACTAATTGGGAGACAAACACACTCATTGTATATCCCCAAACTAAACAAGTTACGCTTTTGTTAGGGGTAATATACAACGGACAACTCTGGGGCCTATCCCAGACACCCAGAGCATTGTAAATAACGGAGAAGATACGTTTCCAAAATTTACTATACCAGGAATCGAACCCGGAGCCTCTCCGTTGCAGTGAGGTGGCTGGCAAAGGCTTAGCCCGCTCAACCACAGAGGCCATCAAACCATTTCTACATAATAACGTAACCATTATATAATAGTCTACTATAATTGTAGAAACTACACAATTGTAATGAGGTTGACTGGTTTCTTTTAGGCAGAAATTATATAATTAACTAATTAAATTAATCCGTAGAAATAAATACTTCTATTTTGACTATCTACAATTTTTGCTCGCGTAAAATTTTGGAACATTCTTCTAAACACACTATCCCATTTTCGGAATAAATTAAAAATAAAATCATGAAATAAAGTGCATGTTATCGGAAGTACATAAAATATATACATAGAGCATTATCATATTTATATTTCATGATAATCAGTTTATATCAAGGCCATTAAGAACGCGCTAAGAAGCAGCAGACATCCAAACGATATTGTGCTGTTTGAGACACAACTTTTTAAAGGGAGACCTTAACTTGGTTAATAATGATTAATCTCTCATTTCTTTTTATTAAGAAGATCTTTTCTCGTACATATGTCTATTTTTCCACTGGCTATTTGGCTAAACTTTTCCTTTAAATTATTCTGGTTCATCGTTTTCATTTTAAATATTTCTTTTAGGTAGACGGCTACTACTCCAGAACCGGTGTCAGGGTTTTAACAATGTGTTTCGGAGCAACTGATACAGCGTTATTATATATCAGTAACTTGGGGTGTTTTGACGAAACTATCGAGGCTTCTTTACCTGAAGAAATGAAGCAATTTCCTTTTCAACCGTAAGTACATACAGATCTGTAACTTTGACTGTAAGACAAGGATAGTTCGTAAGAGTAGAGATGCTGCAAATAAAAGTAAAATAAATTTAAGGTATTAAATAGATTAGCATGTAGAACGAAGTAATAAATATAGATGTACAAAAATTTTTGAAAGCTAACAGATATAAAACAGATAAACAAAATAAATATAAATGTCCAATGTAAATATTAGTAGTTAAGAAACTTGTATTAGTATATAAGATTTTTGAAAAGAAAACAAAAGAAAATAAGTAAAAAATGACTCCCCCATTTATAACCCTAAAGTAGTTTTTAAAAGATAGGTTTTAAAAGAGACGAGACAAAGAAAAAGACGGAGGAGAAAGGCGATTAATAAAAAAAATAAAAATAGTAGAGATGCTGAAGATCAACCTTCACCCATGAGATAACCAGTTAGATAATTTTTTTGTCATATTACATTGATTTATAAACTGGCATATGATAGCTTGCTAATTGAAGAGTGTTAATGGCTATTTTAAATAAAATGAATTTTTATTAAAAAACATCATAAAGATCGTCTTTTTTGGTAACTGTACACATTTAGTTTCAACTGATAGTTTTTAACATGGAGTATATGCCTTGAAACTCACCGTTCTGTTGAACAGTAAAATTTGGTGTTGGCGCCACTTATTTCCCAATTAATAATTGTGTCTTGGGTTTATAGCGCCTTGCAACCCCCGTATGTTGTCACCGCTCGCTCGGCGCGTGAGTTTAGTACGTTGCCAAACGCTACGCCAACGCGACGCACGCACATAATATCGCACCCGCCTTTACATAAGTACAAACGCCTACCCGCTATCGAAGATTTCCGCGTCCAGTTAAACACTAGGACATTCGCCTTAACCTAAAACCTTAGTGATCAGTGTATCTGCGTCCCTTGCGCCCCGGGGCTCGTGTAGAAGGACTTTGTCACCTCTATCGCCACGTGACAGCAGCGGCAGAACCCTGAACCAGCGCTGTCGTGGGCTGGTGGCTGACTGCGAGGTAAGTGCAAGGTTATATATTCTCCGGGCACCTGTTCTTGATTGGGGAATAAGGGGTGGCCATACATTGAGCACATAACCCCCCACCCGCGGAGATTGCCTGATTGCGTCTCCATCTTATTTTGGTACCTTCGAGCCGTATATATCCTTATTTCTGGCATCTTTAAGCCATATACCGCTTTATTGTATCCCTATACTGGTCCTTCGATATATTTTATAATTTAATATACCTAATTTATAGGTTTTTTTCTATCCTAAATCCTATTCGTATCGCCCTATTAAATTATTTTTATACCCCCTTATTTTACAATTTCACCGCTTTAGGCTATTGCAGCCATAATAAACTTCTAATTATTAGAGTTTATTAAGTATTGGATAGCGCAATATACATGTAACTTATAGTAATTGCTAGGAAAGTACATTGTATTCATATTCAATACACCGCTTAGGTATTGCACCTTATTTGTCCCATATTTATCGCATTTATATTTATATTACCGCCTTATATACGTATATATACTTTTATATTATTGATTTATATTAATTTTATATCGCATTATATATTTATTTTACAAATTAACACGCATAATTCGTAAATCGATACATTTAAATCTCACTCTGTAGGTACTTTGTAAACACATACGTCGCATCGCCTCGCTTGGTCACCGCTTTTACACTCGACCGCGGCTACTTTGCAATTACAAAGTTAACCCGCATAATTATTTTATATTTTCTCGTTATAACTTACTTTATTTAATTCGCCAAAATGACAAGTAAAAGTAAGGAATTTTCGGTAGTAGATGCCGAATTAACCATTTTGGAAAGTAAGCGTAACGCAATTTTTGAATACTTTCAAGAAATATTTGATGAGTATAAGTCCATCCAAGCTAGTGACAAAGGTTCCGTAGAAGGTTTCCTTGGAGCAACGTCCAATATTGACAAACTTAGGTCCGAATTTACGGAAGTTTTGGACAATTATAACAAACGTTTGCTTTTAGTTAACCCATCCGCTAAACCTAGTTATAAAAGTTTAATTTCGTTTGAGCAATTGTACAGCCGTATCAGGTGCCTTAGGAATCAGTTCTCGTCAGAGTCGTCATTGCAAAACACCGCGCTGACACGAAATAGGCCCGCACTACCGCCTATAGAATTAGTCGCATTCGACGGTGATATTCGTTCGTGGCCAGTTTTTTATGCAAGTTTTAGGTCGACTATACACGAGAATGCATCGCTTACGGATTCTGAAAAACTTTATTATCTTTTGGGTAAAATTAGTGGCAAAGCACAAACTGCTTGTGCCGGCATTACGCCAAGTGCCGAAAATTATAATTTAATTTTGCAAACACTTATAGATAAATATGAAGATAAGCGAATGTTAGCTTCAACGTACATAAATCAAATATTTGAATTCAAACAATTAACTTCCACATCCGCAAATAATTTTGATAACTTTTTAGATCATTTTGTAACCGCCGTTAGGGCTTTAAGTAACTTGAAAATAGATAATTTGTCAGATTTAATTTTATTACAAATCGCTTTAAAGAAACTCGATCATGAAACTGTTCGATCTTTCGAAATGGAAAATAGTTCCACCGCTATACCTTCGTTCAATAATTTAGTGGATTTTATAAAAAATCAGTCTAAAATCTTACAACGCACCCCTACTTCGTTAAGTGCGACAAAGAGGGTTGAAAGTACTAACAAAACCCGCACAAGTAATATTCCAAAGATACGAAGTTTTGTTAGTACAGTAAATCAAAGTAGTTGTTTATGTAAAAATAGCCATCATTCACACTTATATAAATGTATTTCATTTCATAATATGTCTCCCGAGACACGTTTTAAAACCGCTAAGGAACGTAATGCATGTATAAATTGCCTTAGTTTAAAACATAAGTCTTCGTCGTGTAATTCAAGTTCACATTGCGTAATATGTAAAAGAAAACATCATAGTATGTTGCATTTTAATTCAAGCCCAACGAAGGAGGTCAATTTTAAACCCGTAACTATAACCGGTAATAATTCGCAGGAACATATTTCGAACGAAAACATTAATGTAAACTCGCATGTGTCCAGCCTTAATCACCCAACCAACGTATCGCTTTGTTCGATATCTATGCCCGCGTCTAATGCTATCGGCGCGCACGCGGCCGCTGCTTTACCGAGCGATGAATATCGTACAGTTCTGCTCGCAACTGCGCAAGTTCTTATCTATGACAGCTCGGGTCGCGCGCAAACAATACGCTGCCTAATTGACAGTGGCTCGCAGTGTAATTTTATAACACATGAATGCATTAATCGTCTAGGTATTGAACCTCAGGAAACAACATACACATCCGTTAAAGGCATAGGAGGTTCTGAACAAGTGATTAAGGGTTCTTCACACTTAACATTTTATTCTCGTTTTGATAAAAACATTAAATTTAATATCAATAGTTTGATTGTCGATCGAATAACAAGTTGTTTGCCTACCGCTTTTATCAATTTAGCCGCCTTTTCACATTTAGAAGGCTTACCACTCGCCGACAGTACGTTCGCGCAGCCGGGCCCGATTGAAATGCTCATCGGTGCCTCGGTTTTCCCGCACTTGTTACTGCCCAATGTCGTCAGCTCTGACACCAGCCGGCCAGTGGCAGTCGAAACCGTTTT
Source organism: Dendrolimus pini (assembly GCA_949752895.1). Classification (NCBI taxonomy): domain Eukaryota; kingdom Metazoa; phylum Arthropoda; class Insecta; order Lepidoptera; family Lasiocampidae; genus Dendrolimus; species Dendrolimus pini. The sequence continues at coordinate 19,230,378 of OX457128.1, read as the reverse complement.
AGGTTACATCGTAATGGGTGATGCGCCCACTACGTCAGTTGTATGCTGTGCACATGTAATGGCTTGCTGCTCTTTAACGCAAAATGAGCCTATTGACAGTTTAATTAAAAAATTCTGGGAGCTTGAGGAGGTTTCCTCAACTGTGCGTCAACGTCAGTGCGATGTTGAATGCGAAGAATTTTACCGTGCCACCACTACACGCGATTCATTAAATGGTCGATATACGGTCGCCCTGCCCTTTTGCGACGACGTTTATTCTTTGAGTGATTCTCAAGATATCGCACGTAGACGCTTTATTTGTTTAGAGAGGAAGCTTGAAGCTTCGCCTAAATTACGGGCTGCATACGATCAGGTGATCAATGACTACATTAGTCAGGGTTACCTTTCACCCGTGCCTTCTGATGATGCAATAGCGCCTTTTTATGTAATACCTCATCACGGGGTTGTCCGCGAGGATAAAAGTACAACGAAACTTCGCATAGTACTAGATGCCAGTAGTAAAACAAATACAGGTATGTCACTTAATGACATCCTACATAGCGGACAAAATCTACAGGGTGATCTCTTTAAGATAATATTAAACTTTCGCTTATTTGCCGTGGCCTTGACTGCAGACTGTAAACAAATGTTTTTGCAAATTGGGATACGCGAGGAAGATCGTCGCTTCCAACGAATATTTTATCGCTTTTCGCCTAATGAACCTCTATTTTTATATCAATTTAATCGAGTTTGTTTTGGTCTCAAATCCAGTCCTTTTCACGCTTTGCGCACAGTGCGTCAATTGATAGAAGACGATGGAGAGCAATACCAAAGCGCTGCTTCGATTCTTCCTACTTGTCTATACATGGATGACGTAGCCTTCTCCGAAATGACGGAGCATGGAGCTTCTGCTTTAGCGCACGAGCTCATCCATCTATTTAAAGCCGCTCAACTTGACTTGGTAAAATGGACAAGTAACTCGAATTGCGTTTTAGAAAGTTTGCCAGCCTCTCATCGTTTCCCTAGTGAAGTAGATTTCGATAAATCCATTCAGCATAAAATTTTGGGATTGCAGTGGTTTACTAACACTGATACCTTTCATTTTTGTGTAATTCCACCAGGGGATAAGTGTACCAAACGCTCTATATTGTCAACAATCGCTCGCCTGTGGGACATTATGGGCTTTGCCGCTCCCGTCATTCTGTACGCCAAGTTGTTAATAAAACAACTATGGCAAATGAAGCTGGATTGGGATGATGAACCGCCCTCGACTCTTATTAGACAATGGAAACAGTTTTGTTCTGAACTTCCATCTTTGAATGAACTTAGCATTCCGCGACATCTTGGAGTAACCGAAGCTTGTATCGTCTCCCTCCTTGGGTTTTCAGACGCTAGCGAACACGCTTATGGTGGCGTTATTTATATGCATGTTAGTTCTTCTTTTGGTAATATAGTACGTTTAGTTTGTGCCAAATCTAAAGTTGCGCCTATGAAGCCTCTCTCCATAGCGCGCCTGGAGCTCTGTGCAGCAGTTTTATTGTCACAGTTACTTCGTACTGTATTAGACACGTATAGCTCGCGTTGTAAACTTAACGTTTTTGCCTTTACTGATTCAAAAGTAGTATTGTATTGGATCAAGAGTTCACCACATCGCTGGCAAACTTTTGTTGCAAACCGCGTAGTTAAGTTGACCGATAACATTGCTCCTAATAATTTCTATCACGTATCTGGTACAGACAACCCCGCTGATTGTCTATCACGCGGTCTAATGCCTTCCAGATTGATTTCACATCCATTATGGAATCATGGGCCGCCTTGGGCTGTTTTAAATCCTTCCCAGTGGCCTCTTAAAGATATAGACCGCATCCCCGATGATGTTGCCGAAGCTAAAACTCTCGCATACCCTGTAGTCGCTTCCATAAATGACGAATTTGTTCTTCTTTCCCTTGCCGCTCGCTCATCTTCGTGGAGCAAACTGTTAAGAAGTATTGTTTTTATTTTTAGATTCTTAAAAATTCTTCCGCGCCATCTGACATTGTCTATAACCGCTAGTGATTTGGAGTTCGCTGAAAATAAATTATTTAAAGAGATACAATTAAAGTATTTTTGTGAGGAGCTTAATAATTTACGTAATGGTGGTAAAAGTGCTTCTACTATTATCAAACTAAGGCCGTTTCTACATGATGGCCTAATACGCGTCGGCGGCCGCCTTACAAATTCAAGTTTAGATTACGCTTGTAAACATCCAATTATCTTACCGCGTCAAGATCATGTAATCAATTTGCTAATAGATTATTACCACCGGAAATATCTTCATGCGGGACCAGAGCTCCTTTTGTCTTTATTACGGCAAAGGTTTTGGATTTTATCCGCAAGACGCATTGTTCGACAGCGCGTGCACAGTTGTAATATCTGTTTTAAGTCAAAACCCCGTTCGACATTCCCCTTGATGGCTGATTTGCCGGCTGCTCGTGTCAGACAAGCTGCTAAAGCCTTTATTTACACCGGTTGCGACTATGCAGGACCAATTTCTTACACTCCCCTGCGTCGCCGTGGAGCTAAAGCTCATAAAGCGTATTTATGTGTGTTTACATGTTTAACTACTCGTGCTATACACATTGAGTGTACAACCGATTTAAGTACAGCTAGCTTCATATCAGCTCTTAAAAGATTTCTTTCTCGTCGTGGTCCGGTTTCAGTACTATATTCTGACAATGGAACAAACTTTGTTGGTTCAAATTCTTACTTAAGGGAATTATACAAATTTTTAAATAACGAATTTCGGCCGCGCTTTGAAGAAGAGCTAACAGAAAGTCGCATTCAATGGAAATTTATACCACCCGCTTCTCCACATTTTGGCGGATGCTGGGAGAGCATGATAAAGATAATTAAATCACATTTGTTTAAAATCATTGGTCAGCAACTCTTATCTTACGAAGAGTTAATAACCGTATTGACACAGATAGAGTGCATTTTAAATTCACGTCCGCTCACCGTTTTAAGCTCAGACCCATCTGAAGCTACCGCTCTTACTCCAAGCCACTTTTTACATACAAATCCGCTTTTATCTTTGCCCGCACCTGAAGTACAAAATGTATCACTACTTCATAGATATACTTTACTGGACAAGTTGGTTCAGTCTTTCTGGAAGCGATGGAGACTTGAATATTTGCACGAATTACAAGTCCGAGAGAAGTGGAATACACCAGCTGTTCCTATCGCCCTTGGTACGGTTGTAATAATTATAACTGACAACGCTCCACCCCTTTCGTGGCCGCTAGGTATAGTAGATAGCATCCATCCGTCTAAGGACGGTACTGTCCGCGTAGCTTCCGTACGAACTGCCAAAGGAACTTTCTTGCGCCCTGTCGTACGGCTATGTCCGTTACCGAACCAGTAGTTTCTTTTTATATTTACCGCATCATTGGTTGGTTGTTAGTTGAACAACCACCAATTTACGTTATCCTAATTACGCTTATTTTATTTATTTTCATTTTAGTTATGTATTCTAACTCACGCCTGCTATATCCGCTATAATCTATTATTTTATTTATATATTTTATATTTCCGCTTTGTACAAGTAAGTACATCCCTTCTCTTTTTAAAGGCAACCCTTTAAGGGCGGGAGTAATGTTGGCGCCACTTATTTCCCAATTAATAATTGTGTCTTGGGTTTATAGCGCCTTGCAACCCCCGTATGTTGTCACCGCTCGCTCGGCGCGTGAGTTTAGTACGTTGCCAAACGCTACGCCAACGCGACGCACGCACATAATATCGCACCCGCCTTTACATAAGTACAAACGCCTACCCGCTATCGAAGATTTCCGCGTCCAGTTAAACACTAGGACATTCGCCTTAACCTAAAACCTTAGTGATCAGTGTATCTGCGTCCCTTGCGCCCCGGGGCTCGTGTAGAAGGACTTTGTCACCTCTATCGCCACGTGACAGCAGCGGCAGAACCCTGAACCAGCGCTGTCGTGGGCTGGTGGCTGACTGCGAGGTAAGTGCAAGGTTATATATTCTCCGGGCACCTGTTCTTGATTGGGGAATAAGGGGTGGCCATACATTGAGCACATAACCCCCCACCCGCGGAGATTGCCTGATTGCGTCTCCATTTGGTATCATAAGATTAAGGGCCGCTTGCATAAGGTTAAATTTATTTAAGAAATACAAAACGCATTTATCACCCTTAAATACAATTAGTGTCTTGCACAACGCAAAATTTGCCGCTAAATATGTATAAAGAACTGTAGTGACAGTTTTGTTTGGCGCAAAACGTATTTAGGTAGTTTAATATGATTAACTAATTATATTTAAAGGCGATCGTTATGCAAGCGATTCTTAGAAAGAGAATTTAATTTAAAAAATTACCGTATAAGCCTGCTTGCAAAAAAACCGTTCATGGAATATTATTGCCATGTTTTAATAATAATAATTATTATTTATTTATTTAAAGACAACACAGTCCACTAATACACACACACGAATAAATTGTCCAGTACGAATATACACACAATAACGTTATTAGTAATGAATACTTTAAAAACTTCAAAAATAGCAATTTCTTCACTTTTTGAATGGCAAGCTATCATAGGTGTGTTTACAAATCAATATGATTTGATTTAAAAAAATATGTTTCACCTGGTTATCAGATGAGTGAAGATCGGTCTTCAGCCTCCCTTAGACAATAAACGTTTTAATATTAGACTAATCTCGTATATGAAGTTAGACATTTTATTAGTCACGCTATTCTAAATTGGTTGTTTACAATAAGATTAGTTTACGGCGCATTCTTACAAGCTACATTATGTATTGGTATAATAATACAGCTGTGTTCGGACAATCACTAGACATGGCGCAATTTTGATTTCGAGTTCTTATTATATTTACTATATTTTGATACAATTTGTTTGTTTATGTAGAATAACATCTTGTGATACATTTTAAATAAATATATGTATGCATAAATGTATAACATTGTGTACTTAACTAACTAGAATAAAAAGGGAAAAAATGTGTACAACAATAATAAAATATTAATAGAAGTATAAAGTTATACAATGTTTTATGTATTTTTGTGCCATCTATGTATTTCATATAGATTTTTTTTCCATTTTTTTTTATTTTGTCTATTTTTTCGAGAACTCGATTTTCGAGATTTTACAATATTTACTATATATTGATAATATTTGTTTATCTATGTAGAATGACATTTTGTACTACATTTTAATATATATTTATATATAGCTTATATATAGCGAAAGGAACTTCGTTCTAAGCAGGTACCCCAAAAACACCTTATTACTTTTTTCTACATCAGCAGATTCGATTCCTGAGTAGGGTAACTGCTTTTATATAAACATACCGATCAATTAAGAACCTTTTGGAATTCGGTTAAAAATCCTTTGACATCAATATCATATTTAAAGTAACGCTTTTGGTTTTCATCAAAATCGAACCTAAGACTCCTTTAGCATTATTCACTATATCTTAAACTTTAAAACTTGACCATGGAGGCCCAATAAAAAAAATCTTTTAATTAATTTTATTCAAAATAAGTTCCATTGGAGAACACTTTTGAATATCATAAATATAATTTAAAATTTAATTTTACTTCCTATTCTATGTACACCGCTTCGTAACGTGTTAAGGAGAAGAAGCGGCAAGAAACTCCTCAGCAACACCCAATTTTTATTTCTTTCAATCTGTACATTGGTGTGATAAATGTTCATGTTCTAATTTCTTTTTACAGAAGAGAAAACGCTGCTCAAGGTGTAGTGGATGCATACAAAATTGGCAAAAGTGGCAGTACTTGGCTATCTACCACTAACAGGCCAGTTCAGGACATTACCGGACATGTCCAAAAAGCTTACGACATCCTAGGCATCGGTGTTTTTGACTAAAGTTATAATTTGCATTAAATCATTTTTGTTCTTGTTATAATTACTGTTTTTATTGCACGAGTTAAGCAAATAGGCTTACAGCCCTCCTGATGGAAAGCGTCACCATCGTCTATGTACATTTAGAACACCTAAGTGCTGCCGCTTTCTAAAGGAAGACTGGAACCAGGTCATTAATGCCAGAACACAAGTCAAGTCTGTTATGGCGGTATACTCTAGACCAGGAGTGGTAGCCATCCAGTCACGCAACCCCTACCACGTACCTGGCTGTGAGTTGATTTGTCGTCTCTTACGACAGGCCGCCCGGCTGCAGGAAATTGTATTCTTCCTCCGTTCCTGCACGGATAAAATAATAAATAACAAAACATTAAAAAATATGTAACAATTTTATTCTAAGTCCCAATCCTCAAATAAATATATGCTGAATAACAATTTTAATACTATACTATATATTAGCTTATTTACATTTACCACGTCTTGACTAGATAAAAAAATTAATTGTTTTGTAATAACATAAAGTTAGCAAAGTGCGTGTTTGTCCATCTTTTAAATGCATACTAGGATTTGAACGCGACTTTGTCTTCGTTAGATTAGTAGCGAATTGTATTTGGATAAGGCAATTTTTGTGCACCCTGACTACTTTATACCACTTTAGAGAGAAAAATCCTGCGAAATTCCCAATAGTATGAAGTACCGCATTATAAAAAAATAATTATTAAGCAATCGTTATACTTAAACTGTGACGGTATGTTTATATGCCCTACTACTTAAAACCGCTGCCGGAAACAATCCCGCGGATTTTCAAAATATAAAGTCCAGGAATTTGTTATCGAACAATAAAAAATCGCAACGAAATCGGCCGAGTAGTTTTTACGTGGATCCCGAAGAAACAAACACAAAAAATCTAAAAAACAAAAGCGTTCTATTTTACAATTTTATAATATAACTAGCTTTACCCAGCAGACTTTAGCTTTGCCCTTGAAAAATTAAAATCTAGACCGCGATTGCAGCGACAACTACCAGGACCAATTGCTAATCTAAACCGTTCTCGAAGCCACTTGAACAAACACAAAAAGTACATCAGAATCGGTTCCATTTTTTTTGGAGTTCAGTAGCGCCATCTACCGGGTTCAATTGAGAATCTAAATAATTTCATTCAATTGCTTAGGAAGAGTTCAGTCACATACACACAAACATAACAATTTTATATATTAATATGTTTCGCCCAAAAACCCTTTTGAACGTCCTCAGAACACTGTAGCAAAATTTAATTACAATCTGATCAATGGCTTAGGAGCGCATCGAGGACAAACATACAAACATTGATTTTTATTTATAACATAGATAGATATTTTTTATTGAATTCCGTCATAAGTCCATCCAAATATATTGGAATTTAGTCCGTGCACACCAATGGCGCCGTGGCTTAGTTGGTTAAAGCGCCTGTCTAGTAAACAGGAGATCGTGAGTTCGAATCTCGCCGGGGCCTAGTTGTGACGTTATTTTATTGAAATGCAGGATTTTTAAAAACATACATTTCCGGCGTTTCAGCAATTTTTGTTTATAATATTTTCGCGTATAGCAAGAAATGAGACAAACGCAATAATACAGAACGAAATAACAGAGTTATTTTTGCATCTCAAAAGCATTTGATTTTTTTACATTTAATAACATTTTTATACAAGCCAATGAATATTTAAAATTCATATGATGCAAAAATAAAATAACTCGCATGTCAAAAGCGAAATATATATATGATAACAATGCCCTTGAAGAATGAGAACGAAAACCTAATCTTGCTCAGGCGATTATTTCTATATGACATCACAGTTGGTTCTATCCACAGGGTCATAGCCATAGCAAAGAGCCTCGACTATTATCTAGAGAAGATTTGCTAGACTATTGTGTCAAGAACTATAAGCTTCAGCCACATAGATCTCGAATATGATGCATAACGGTTGAAGACAGGACATATAGTTACTACACTGACGGACTCATAAACTGCATCAAAGTAATAGACGACTTTGAAATAAATATTTTAACCAAGTATGCAAACTTTCTATACAGATTTAAATTGAAACCTCTAGATTGGTTCGTGAACTTTAAAACAGCGTAGGGTCATATCCTTAAGTTTAAGTTTGTGTACTGGAAAGGACCTTAAGACTTTTTTTGAAGAAAAAACAGAAATTTAAGGAAAATTGGTTTAATTAAAAAATTGGTTTTAACAATAGACACAAACTTTATGCAAGGGTTTATTTATGTTTTAATAAGGTGTATTACCTCCACGTGCCCTTATTACGGATTCTAATCGGTTCCACAAAGATTTTATTAGGGTTATTAAAAGATCTTGCGGAATATTGTCCCATTCTTCTGAAAGTGCTGTTCTTAGTGCTGCCACTGTCGTGGGCAAAGGGTTTCTCGCATATACAGCTCTTTTTAAATTGTCCCAAACATGCTCAATGGGATTAAGATCCGGGCTGCGTGCTGGCCAATTCATTGTACGTATCCCAACCTCTTCACAATATTGTCGAACTTGTGCAGCAGCGTGCGGCCGGGCATTATCCTGCATTAAAGTAAAATTTTCGCCTATGAATCCCATGTAAGGCACCACGTGATCTTCTAAAATCTCTGTTATGTAGCGATGTGCAGTCAAACCCCCTCTATTACCGTTTTGACGGACCATGTCTATGAACACAAGTTCTGTTCGCCCGTTCATCGATATGCCACCCCAGACCATACACGAACCGCCTCCAAAAGGAACACGCTCCTTAATGCAACTTTGAGAATATCGCTCCCCACGTCGACGATAGACTCTTCTGCGACCATCTGCACCATATAAACATGTCCTACACTCGTCCGTGAACAATACGGAGGTCCATTGCTCTTCTGTCCAATTCAGGTGATCACGCGCATATCTTAAGCGAGCTTGTCTATGAGCTACAGACAACTTTGGACCATTTGCTGATCTAAAAAGGGTGATATCCGCTTCCTTTAACCTTCTTCTTATTGTTCGTGCACTCACGTTTACTCCACGCACTTCATTTAGCTCTGTTTTGATGTTAACAGACGTGAGGAAACGATTTCGCAGGGAAGTTGTAACAATAAATCGGTCATCACGACCCGTGGTTGCTCGAGTCCTGCCTGTACCACGTCTCCTTCTGTAAGAACCTGTCACCACAAACCTTCTGTATATTCTAGAAACCGTAGACTGGTTTAAATTTAAATTTCTACCAATCGTTCGTTGATCCAAGCCCTCCCGCACCAATGCTACAATTTGAGCCGCTTGTTCGGACGAAGTATCCATATTATGGTTCAAAAACTCTCGATGAGTTAAAAAACTAACCCAACAATTCTGCTGGTAACAATAATTCAATTGACAAAAGAATAAAAAATCAATGAGAATCAATTTAAAACTTTGCTATAAATAACACGCAAATCTGATACTACGAGTAAATTTTCTTTTCCCGGCTATATTCATTTGTTTTACTGCAGTTCTATTTTTAAATTTTCCTTTTTTTGAGATTAAGAGCCAGTCTCTCCATATTTATATAATTTAATCTAAAAAGTTTGCATACTTATTTAAAAAAATCATTTCAAAGTAATCTTGAACTTTGATGCAGTTTATGAGTCCGTCAGTTTATATAAAATTAACACGTTTTACGTGTTATGACCGTACCTAAATGAAAAAAGTGCGGGAAAGACACCGAGCTATGCCGCTATAAATTACACATCATCCATCGTGCTCTTGTCACGTCGTCTTCGCTGTGACGCTGGCAAGAGACTGGACAGGATGTATCTGGTCATCTGATTTTTTGTTAACCCATAATGTGGGACACCACGTGTGTCTACTATTTGGTTGCTTCCATTCTTCCAGGTACGATCACGGTAGCTGGCGCGGTAGCGCGACGTTAGGAAAGCCTAAAATTCCGCAAATACATATCCATTAGCATCATCGTTATCCGAGCGTCAAATCCCGGTTGCGTTCGGAGCGTTCACTACGACACCCGCTTTCCTTTTTTTTTTCGACTCCACTTCGCGCGGCGTTTAGGATCCCCGGTTTTGAGATCATTGGTACGCATGTCATCCTTCACAATGTCAAGCCAACATATTTTGGGCCTTCCCCTTTGACCGGGACTTGGTGGAGGCGGCATGGCTAGACATTTGTTCCCCACATAATTAGCCGGTCTTCTTAAAACGCGGTCGTACCAGCGTAAGCGACACTCTTGCAGTTTGTCCGCTATGTCACAGACATGAAGACTATCGCGGATGCGGAGGTTCCTGACACGATCTTTCCGCGTCACTCCATACATCCATCCCAGCATATTCATCTCCGTGACACGCAGTTCTTGCTTGTGTCGCTCAAGTACAGGCCACGCTTCACTGCCATACAAAAGGACAGGTCTAAATATTAATACACAACCATTAGCGATGGATATATATTTGTGGCTTTCAATATTGAGACTCTAGCATCATGAGGTCCCGAAGTTCATCGACTATATCGAGTCCTAACAACATGTTTAGTAGAGGTCTCACATGACTGAAGGGCAGGCCTGTATTTAGGACACCGTATTACCGTTGCCATACAACGAGCAAACTAACGACGATTTGGGAAATCATCAGAATCAGTATGTTATTGTGTGGAATTCCGAGATTTGGATATGGTAGAGCTATGCCAGAATCATTTTTGTATTTAGCTATGTTGTTTTTATCTTATAGTGATATGTAAAAATACATTCGTAAATAGTATTTGTTATAAAAAAAACCGACTTCAAAAACTAAAATGTTTCAAAATAACTTATTTCTAAAGCTATTATTATTAATATATATTATCTAAAACATCTTAAAGTCGGTGCTTAGTAATTTTCAAAATATAGTAATTTTTATGTTTTGCTTTGCACCGACTTCAAGATGTTTTAGATAATATATATTAATAATAATAGCTTTAGAAATAAGTTATTTTATACATTTTAGTTTTTTAGTTTTTGAAGTCGGTTTTTTTAAACGAAGTTTTTATTTTTTATTTGTTACTTTTTAGTGTCTAGCTATGTATGGGAGGACCTACGAATGGTGCCGCGCTTCTTAAAAAATATAGGTCCCAAGAACCGGGAACAAAAAAATGTTCGTAAAATGAAAACTACTGGGCTAAATTATGTCAAATTTTTAGGGGACCACATGGCAGCTATTCCGCGTCGAACAAAAAAAGAATCACGTAAATCGAATCATAAATCTCAGAGTAATCGGTGTACATATGGAACGGAGTGAAAATTATTTTCATAAAAAAATTTCATAAAATGAAAACTACTGGGCCAAACTATGTCAAATTTTTAGGGGACCACATGGCAGCTATTCCGCGTTGAACAAAAAAGAATCACGTAAATCGAATCATAAATCTCAGAGTAATCGGTGTACATATGGAACGGAGTGAAAATTATTTTCATGAAAAATTTTCATAAAATTAAAACTACTGGGCCAAACTATGTAAAATTTTTAGGGGACCAATTAGAAGCTATTCCGCGTCGAACAAAAAAGAATCACGTAAATCGGATCATAAATCACGGAGTAATCGGCGAACATACATTAAAAAAAGCAAAAAAAAAAAAAAAAAAACAAAGATCCCGACGAATTGAGAACCTCCTCCTTTTTTCGAAGTCGGTTAAAAAGGGTGATTCTTCACGTCCAAACGCGCGCGTCATTCGCCGTAAACTGATTTTCTTAAAGAATCTTTCCGTTTCAATTTCTTTATTGATAGCAATAATGAGCACTTAACAGTTAATTGTAGTCAAACATGAATGAACTAGCGCTAGTTTAAAAGAAAACCTACTTAAGATCAATGACGCGCATTGGACAGTCGCCGCCCGCAAACAAGGAAAATTGTTCAAAAACAACTGTAAGACTGATATTTATGATACCTATAAACATAAATCTACATAGTGTCGCGCATTTTTATAATTTGTTAACACCATGATTGGGCATACCCATTAAAGCCCGTGCTACAAGAAAACGAAAACCCAAACAAACCAACCCCGCGTGCCCTGTCAGGCGGAGTTGGTTGGGTTAGAATCACATCCACTGCTGGGGAACTACTTTTTATCCCCTGGCATCTTCATGCTCTTTACTACTTGGGGCGGTTTGTTACGCGCCCCGCGGAAAAGGAAGTGACTCGTGCGTGGAACTTGGCGCGCCCCCAACTTGAGGGCATAATAGCGGGTGAGAACCCTTTCTCGAGGGAGCCAACCACGCCACACGCTTATGACGGCCGAAGGTTGAAAGACGCGGTGCGTTTTCTTTTGGCGGGACCAGAGCAAGGACGTATGCTCACGCTCCCATTCCGCCTCCTCTCTGGCGAACATTAGGTGCTCGCAAAAGGAGGAGACGGCGTCCCATCTGGGTTTGCTCCCGGCCATGGCTTGCACCATATCAAGCGAAAGGTATTCTCCGGTAGTGGCGACGTGATATCGTCACTGCTCTGCCTAAGCGGGGCACACCTGTAGAGCCTATTTCGTCCTTACACTAAATTACGTTATCATTCAAGGCGAAGATCTGACCAGACAAAATCAGACACATTTTAAGTATTCCGAACATTGCATCGCAATTTGGGTTTCAATTCTGCTATATCAACTGACTTGGCGTTGCGAAGATATTCAAAGTACAATTTCATTGCTGTAGTGCCAAAAAATTTCAAACGCATACCACGAAAACGCCATATTAGCAAAACCTACTCTTGAGACGATAGTGTTCGGTGATTTTGACAGATAGTAATTGCAGAATTAGGCCCTGATGTTACGAAAGTTTGGATTAAATTTTTCACTAATCGTCCGCAAAAATTAAAGATATTGGTTGCTTAGACCTTAAATTAAGATACCATTTTATGGAAACAGACGATAATCGGACCGATCATAATGATGAATATGTAGATTCAGCTTAATTTCTTGTAGTGTTGTTTAGTCAAGGCCACATTTTTTATGTTATAGGACGAATTGAATAACATGACTGACATTAGTAAAGTGATATCCGCTTAAATAACATGTACAATTTAGATGGAAAAATTGTTTTCATAACTGGAGCTGCAAATGGAATCGGGGCTACTGTCGTTAGAGATTGCCTTAAGGAAGGCGTTAAGGTATTTCTATTATTTTTATCCTGAAATAATTCTTCTTCTAAAGCCTGATTTACATTTGTATTACTATTAGATTAGAGGCTATCATTATTTGGACAGAAATTCTTTAAATTTTTGTTATGACCCGTGCTCACTTCGCTGGGCGAGAAACATTAAAAAAATATACTTATATTATCAAATTTAGTCCATGTCACGCAGAATTAATTTATTGTAGCTTTCTAATGGTGCAACAATTAAAAAAAACGGTTCAGTAGTTCATGAGATTACTTTCAACTTTGCAAGCAAACTAACTCACAAACTCACAATAAATATTAGTATAGATAACTTGTGGACTACGTGAATGGCTGTCCAAATGATAATAATGGGCCTAAATGGCTTCTTGAATTATGCAATTGTAAATCAGGCTTAACGCCAATAAAATTGTCGAGATAAAACACCTTTTTTAAGAATAGAAATTAAAATGACTACGAAATAAATTAATGTCTATTGTTGGACTTATTTCTTTCAAGTTTATGACACATATTTCGGTCCATGCGTTTTAGAAACAATAATAACGAAGAACAATTATAATTTCTTTGTTTTAATACATAGGAAACTGAATACCTAAGTAATATTTTTTAATATTAAAATTTCTAATAAGCCTCTTCATCTTTTCCGCGATAATGCGTGTTATATCAGATAAGAATGTAAATTAATTTTTAACCTTCAAAAAATGATTTTCATCACAATTCCTTTGTCAGAGAAGCTACTTTTACTCCAAATTGTACACTGTAATTCATGCGTGCTATGTATTCATTTTTTGTCTTTTTTTAAAGTTCCTACGATAGCTTAGTTAAAGCTAGCTTACGTAATATCTGGCTAGCCGTAAGTCTGTGTATACACAATCAAGTTTTGTGAGAAACTATCGGGTATATACAGGGTGGCGCAATAGAACGTGCATATTTAAAATATTGATTAAAAAATAAATACAAAAGGTATAGTTAAAATAAAACTGAGGTATTATTAAGAAATAACTGAAGTTTATTCTTTAAAAATAACATCGTCTAAATGATGACCCTCTCTACGACGACACTCCTCTAATCGCAAACGGAAGTTATTGAAAACTTTCTTCAGTAATGCTGGTGTAATTGCTGCCATTTCACCACGGATATTCTCCTTGAGCTGATCGATGTTTTTCGGATTATTGCTGTAGACTTTGTTCTTGAGGTATTCCCACAAAAAAAAGCCAGGAGGCGTCACGTCTGGACTACGCCATGGGATATCACCTCTTTTCGAAATCAGTCTGCCAGGGAACATCTGTTTCACAACCGCTATGGAGTCATCTGATGTGTGACAGGTAGCTCCGTCTTGTTGAAACCAAGTTCTAGAATTCACTATTTTTGAATTTTCAAGCTCTGGAGCCAAAAATCCTTCCAACATCGCAACATAGCGTTCGGTATTAACAGTGACATTTTGCCCCCGCGCATTTTCAAAGAAAAACGGTCCAATTATTCCTCTACCAGAGATTGCTGCCCATACTGTCACTTTCGGACTATGCAGTGGTTTCTGGTGCTTGAGTTTGGGATTCTCACTGTTCCAGTAACGACAATTTTGACGGTTTACGAACCCATTGATATGGAAGTGGGCCTCATCTGAGAAAAGGATATTATCAAAATTGGAAAATCGATTAAGCATTTCATTAGCAAATGCGAGCCTTGCTCCGAAGTCAGACTCTTTCAATTCTTGTGTTAACTGCAGCTTGTAAGGATGCAGTTTAAGATCCAAGTTTAAAATTCGTTGCAAAGTTCGTCGCGATAAGTGTAAGACAGACGATCTCTTGCGAGTAGACATTTGTGGATCTCCTCGTACAGACTGCATAACTCTCTCAATATTGTCGTCGGTCGTAGATGTTCTTGGACGACCTTTTGCTTGTGGTTTAAACGTTGAACCAGTCTCTTCAAAACGCTGTACCCATATTTTAATTAAATTAGCACTCGGAGCTTCACTAATTTGCCGTAGTCCATATTCAGAACAATATAAACGCCTAGTAACGATGTATGAACGAGAGTTCTCGTAAAATGCGCGCACGCAAAATGCGCGACGCTTCCCGTCGAAGTGACTCATAGTGACTAAAACTCCATGAGCCCACCTACCCAACAATGCAGGCTCCCCCCGCCCGCGCACTTTCTACCCCGCAAAAAAAGATGATGCAATATGCACGTTCTATTGCGCCACCCTGTATAAAGGAAATTGTAATATTTTTATTTTTTTATAGCTGGAGCAGCAAACAGGTAGACAGTTTCTTTACAGCAAACAGGTAGACGGCCCATCTGATGGAAAGCAGTTACCCATCGCCTATGAACGTTTGCAATACCAGAGATGTCACCAACGCGCTGCCGGGTTCGAAGACATTTTAGGACACTCTTTAAAAAAAACCATGTTGTAGGGCTGTAGGAAAACCATGACTGGGCGCTCATCCCAAATTCCCATGGTACGCAAGAGAAATGTTCGAGACAACCGTTGCGTAAAAGAGCGAAACGGCTCAAAAATAGATAGATAGATAACACTTTATTGTACTGTATTGAAGTGGGGGTGAACTCCCAGCCGATTTACTTAGTGGTACAAAGTTACGTAGTGAAATCACGAAAAACGCAAAGATTGTGCGTGGCCGTCACACATGTAATTAAGGTTTAGAAAGTTATCAATGAATATATTAATAGGTCAGATATTGAAAAAATATAATAATGTTTAGTAATGACTTAAAAAAATCCAAATCATCGCGCGGCTTCTTCTTTGCATATAATTTAAGTACAGTTATATTTTAGTTTATAGCATTTTTGGACGTTGATGAAGCTGCAGGCAAAGCATTAGAAGAAGAATTACAAGTAGAATATGGTTCAGTAAAAGTGAGATTTCTAAAATGCGACGTCTCCAAAGAGGATCAACTTTTCGAAGCTTTCGATACAGTAATTAAAGGCAATGGTTATATAGATGTTGTGATTAATAATGCTGGATTGGCAGATGAAAGTACTCCACAAGTTGTGAGGAAAAATTAGAATTATCCCGTAGAAGATTTCTATTTTCAGCAAAATTGGATCTCTTGTGCAATCGTCATGTCACTCCAAGTTTATTTATTTATTTATTATGGACCATCAACAAGAGATACATCATATACATCCGTCTTAAATCTAAACAATGCTCATGCTAAATATACTCCCTATAATAGGTCACAGTGCGTCCTACCCATAATGACGTACGGTGCCGAGACGTGGACACTGACGGCGGGACTGGTCCACAAATTCAAAGTCGCTCAACGGACTATGGAGCGAGTTATATTAGGTGTTTCTCTTATGGATAAAATCAGAAATGAGGACATCCGTAAGAGAACGAAGGTAACCGACATAGCTCGCAAAATTAGCAAGTTGAAGTGGCAGTGCGCCGGTCACGTCTGCCGCAGGACCGACGGCCGATGGAGCAAACGAGTCCTGGAGTGGAGACCACGTCTCGGCAAACCTAGTATAGGACGCCCGCCAGCCCCGTGGACTAACGACCTGTGCAAGATCGCCGGCAGGGGCTGGATGAGGAAGACAGGAGACCGGGATATGTGGCGCGTACTTGGGGAGGCCTACGTCCAGCAGTGGACTGAATTTGGCTGATGATGATGATAGGTCACATCATGCATATATCGTAAGATGTCAAATGAAAAGTTATATTTGAATGATGTACATATTATAAAACTAAAGTAACTAAACATTTGAATTAGCAAAAGTTGACTTGAATATTTGCAAAATTCTTTTTCATTTGAAAGCTGGTGCTTCCCATATGGTTCCATTTAAATTTCATCAAGATCTATTCAGTAGTTTTAGAGTTGAAGTCTGTTTTTCTATTAAAATTATTAATGTAACAAATACATTTAGAAAATAAATAAATTTCTTTGATATGGTTTAAAAATAATTGTAATTATCGATTCCCTGAACTAAAAATCCTGATTTCACTAATAAGAGATCGTTTATTATGGTATCTTTCTTGTTTTCCATAAAATAAATTTATATTTACATTGTCAATGAAGACTGGAAAAACAATCATTTTTTTAGAAATCGATCTTAGAGACCTCTTTTTTATGAACCGATTAAAATTCGAACTTATTCGAAAACTATCGCCATCCCTATACTAATGAAATCATTTGATTATAAAGATATTCGATATATCTCGATTATGACAGATAAGTAGTTACTAATTTAGTTGTGAGTACTTGTGAGTCACCTCTTGCTTGTTGAGAGTTAACAACGCGAAACGAGCGAGCGAGACGCGACGGGATCGTCCGATCCGACCAGATCGGACGATCCTCCGACCAGATCGGACGATCCCGTACCGTACCGCAAATATAAATCATTATAATAATCTTACAATCATTAATATAACGTTGCGCTGTTCTTGAGAAGAACTACAGACTCAACAAAAATAGTGGAGGTGAAGTGTGGGGCTCAAGCTTGTTGACGTCACAGCGCTCAGGTCCTAACTTATCGCGCACGAGTTACGCCAGTTGAGTAAAAGTCCCGTCAAAAGCCCGTCCCGTTTCTGAGAACTATACGGAACAAACAATAACAAAAAATTTAAAAGATGGCTTTTCGTTGTACGTATCGTAAATACTCATAATATGCATTTAGTGAAAAGCTGTTAATATGAAAGTACAGACACTTCAATTTAATATAGTTGTATAGATATAGCAAGCATACTTAAACATAAATAAATAAAACTACTTTTATATGGCGTATTTATATATTAGATTTTTCCGAAATCCGATTTAAGTAGTTTTATTTATGTAAATAGGTAAGTGTTCGAGAACATTACATACACATACATACATGCAAACTTACCGTTATAAAACTCCACCAAAAACAATTACGCTAGCCACTTGTACCACCGAAAACGAGACGACGCAAAGAACGACTCACTGTAGTTTGAATTACTAATAGTATTGAATTATATTACAACTCATATTAGTTCTACTAATCAAATCGTTGAAAAAAGGTGAGACATTGAAATGTTGGTATTGGATGTTACTTCAACGATTTCATTAGTAGTACTAATATTAGTAACATCATTCGATTATGAAAACAAATTAGTAACTAATTTCATAATCGATTATCAAGATTAGTAATTCAATTATATAACTAACTTTAAATAAGTTTAATCGCCCACCTTTACTCTCAATTAATATTAGCCTCTACCTCTAGGACAGCGTACCCTCGATAACAAGACGAGATAATTGCTGCCTTTTTAAAAATTATTTTTTAATTTTACATCATCATCACGTTTTCTGCGTTAAAGCAAATGACAAATTCAGAAATATATTAGTATTATCAGAATTTATATCATATCGCGATGTAAGAACACACTAGTGCCATCTAGTTACGTTCTTTGACAACAATTTAATTATGTCACGCTAATTAACGTTACCAACAGGACATAAATGGAGGGTAAATCATGAAACAATGTTAATTTAATCTAGAACAGGTCAGATTACCCGGTTCGGCGGTAAAAACAGTTAAAATATTTAAGCGGCGCAAATATGGAATCCTTGCTCGTATGTACAGAATGAAGTTCTGAAGTGAGCCTTCAAATCCGAACCCGAGAAACTCAAACGAGTGTCGAGGCCGATTTTGACGAATATTAAAATACTTTTTTGAAAAACCCTTGCCAGGAATCGACTCGGCCGATTTTGAAAAAATAAACACGTTAAATAATAACACAGGTTATGAAAACAAAATTTTAGTGTATCTGGTAAGGTTCAATGGGGATTGTTCACAAAAAATTACCCACAGATTTTATATTTTTATTACGTAAAATAGGGTATTTTAAGATACTAATTTGAATATTTTTTGTATTTTAAGTGTTAGTTTTTTTATAATTAGATTTTAAAATTATTTCTCCGATGACGTCATAAGGGACAAGTTTACATTGATTGGTTTGCCTAGAAAACAAAAATAATAAAAGTAAGTTTTATCTATATTTTTTTTACACCTGAAGCAGGCAATCAGGCAGACGGCCCACCTGATTGGATTTGGTAAGGTCAAATAAAGGTCAAACGTATTTCTTACAAAATACAAGAAGATCGTACGTTTTTTGGAATTTTAACTAGACAGAAATGATTAGGGACACTATTCCTCGAAATGGTTTTTCAAAAAGTAAATTGAAATAAAGTGAACAATCCCAATTCCAGTGAATGAATGTCAAACGGTAAACTGGGAGAAAGGGTTTATTTGTTTTAGTTTTCGTCAAAGCTCCTGATGTTTTTCGCTATTTCGTATAGATTGGGACTTGGCCCTGAAGGCCTACTTTAAAAATTCACTCTGTGTACCGCACCGCTTGTCACTACGACAACGTCGCTTCCGTGATGCTATTCTGTGTAAGGGAACTTTGCCCTCGGCCCTAATGACGTGAACACACTCAGGAGACGCTGCCGCATCTTCCGTGGCGACTGACGGGAAATGGCTGTTTAAAGCGCATTTTGAGCAGCTAGTTCCCAAACTCGTGAGGTCCGCAGGCACGTCAAGCTGCAGGCGATTAGGGCGCAGGAAACCGCGTCTATGATCCAGTCTTGGTCGGTAGAGTTGGAAAATCTTGTGGTTGGCATTTAGACGGTGGAAGGGGGGCCACCGCAGCTGTTGCGATGGCTCTCGCTGAAACGCGGGACCCTGACCTTCAGAATGACGCAGATACTTACCGGGCACGGGTGCTTCGATAAGTATCTGCATCAGATTGCGGACTGCCTGCCTTCACCCCAATGTCGCCAGTGTGGCGCACAGGACACGGCGTTTCATACGCCAGTCGACTGCGCAGTATTGGCACCATAGAGATATGAACTCGAGCCAATCGTAGGTCCGATCGACTCGCTGGGCAGTCTGGTGCAAGCCATGCTGCATAGCGATGATCATTGGGTGAGTGTGTCCAATTTCTGCGAGGCAGAGATGTCTCAAAAGGAGGCCGCAGAACCAAATAGGAAGAGAGGTGCGCATGCGTGTCACGGGTACCGACGTCAGTCGGGGTCCCGGGGGCGCAGATATGCGCAAAATCTCCTCCCGACATAATTCCGCTGCATAACCCTCTAGCATCTAGGGAGCTAAGATATAGCGACTGATGTTCGTGATCAAGTCATAGAGAAAATAAAAGAAAGTACTTTTGTGTCCTTGGAATTTAATGAATCTACGGATATTGCAGATTTTACTGCAATAGCTTTCCCAATCTTTTGCAACTCCGCTAAAGAGGCTTCGCGACCCCCTCGGGGGTCGCGACCCACACGTTGGAAAACACTGGTTTGGAAATTTATAATGGGTACAATTTAAATGCTCACCAAAAATATTTTTTGTCCCTTAGACTAAGCACCAAATAAAATATATTACTTCATATAAATTTAATCCACTCTATACCGAGGTGCCTAAAAAACAACGTTTCACGTTCCAAAATAAATATACACTCATCAGAATAATTGTACGTTTTGTATTTAAATTCTTTTTGCTTATCAAAATGGATAAATGCTCACCAAATATTGTATTACTAAAATACTAACATTCAAACCGAAAATTACAGTTCTAAATAGTTTAAGTGTAATCAAATTATCTAACCTGAATCCAAAATATATTATAGTTAAACTAAGATTATAGTCGTTTCCCTCTACTTATTTAACCAGCACAGCCGCCACAGGCATGTGACGCACAGACCGCAGGACGCAATCCCGTCACACATTGTCACGCTGAAGTACGTGGAATCACCTCTTGAAGCTAGGAATATCCCTATTGGTGAAAAGAGAAAGAGAGTGCGCTCAGCTAAATCTAAAAAAACTCGGTTGTTTCAATAATTATTTTCATTTGATAGTTTTTTAAAAAGTTTATGTGATTGACTGCTTTTAACTATTGTGTTTCTTAAAGTGCCAATGATAAATCTTAAGTATAAATTAATCTTATAAATACCTATAAATATAATGAAACATAACTTCGTTTTACTTTTGGTTTTTTTTTTCTACTTGTGATTCATTTTTTACCTACTTTAATCATTTGTGTTGCAGTAATATTGAGAGTGAAGTATTTATTTGTCTATATTATCATGTATTAATCAAATTCATAAAACAATAAACAAGCAACATATATTATCATGTTTGAAATACGCAATATTATATTTGGTATTAAAAATAATTGTACGTTCTGTTATAGATAGTCTATGCACCCCATCCGGCCGACCCTACACCTATTCCGTTTGGTCATCACTTTCATAATTAGCTTCCCATCTGCCCATCCACACACACCTCAGTCTGCATCCAATTCCCAATCAAGACGGTCGTCTATTAAAATATAACTTTCTTTTAATTATCCTTTTTTTTAAAGGGGTTAACCCGGTCCCCCATAACAGTTCGAACGTTTGCTTTTTTGCCTCAGCAAAAATTACTAAATTGGAAGTGGAGAAACAATAATTATATTGGTAATATCTATTTAGCGATAATGTAAAATATTTGGTCTGAAATTAGCTTTAAAGGCGTTTATATATTTTTATGGCATAGCATAAAAAGGAAAATAGCTTCATTTCTACAATACTTCATGTAACACAATTTGGTGAGCATTTATCCATTCTGGCAGGTATTTCGAATTTATTGGTAGTAAAATAGGTGCATTTCTGGTAGGCGTTTAAACACAAGCCGTTTAGAATCCCATGGTTCGTAGAGAAGTGTTGAAAACGCGCCGAGGCCGCTGCAGTTGGCGCGTACTCAGTGTTGGGGGAGGGAGATAGACATATACACACATGAATATAGTCAGAGAGAGAAGAGTATACTATATAATGTACATGAAAGTGTAGCCTGGCAACCACGCTTGAAATTCCCGTTTTGTTTTGAAAAATATTTCAGAATTTGACTAGGTGTAAAGCCTAAAACATTTATCACCAATACGAAATACTTAATTATATACGGAATAACGATTATATTATTAAATCTTTGCAGCTTGCGGTAGTCAACGCCACGATAAAATCCCTAGAATTAATGCGTATAGATCGAGGCGGCAAAGGCGGTACTATCATAAATGTTTCTTCAATTGGTGGACTTTGCCAAGTTAGTCCAGCATTCTTTGTGTATTTGGGCACTAAGAGCGCCATTTTGCAATTCAGCAATTGTATTGGAGTAAGTGTAAATATTCTTTTGTTTTAAGTAATTTTATCAGAATCTTAGTCATCATCATCATGGATCATTAGTGAATGACCAGACCTGCGTATAGTACGAAATTTTGGTATTATTGTATATATTGTTATGATCTAGACTCCGACAAAAACATATTCATACCCGCCCGCATACCTGTAAAAACAAATTTTATTACCTTTCGGCATTTGGACTTCTTTTGTTTACTTTGTGTTTAAAATTTGTGTTTAGAAAACAACCATTGTTGTATTGTAACCTATTATGGCAGTCATTAGCCAGGTGCTACGGATTTAAGGTACAAACTAATTCTAGGAAATTTAGTCCACGCGGCGGGACGGACACTGCATCTGTACAGCAGTATAAAGCAAATGGCCCGAGGGAGGGACGAAACAGTCGAGCGATAACCACGAGCGAAGCGAGACGTGTGTACTACAATCGGGAAACGTTTAGTGACGGACTTTGGGCGTTTTATGGCATTACGACCTTCTGCATTACGTTTGGAATCGTTGTGCTCGGTTATATTTGTACCTGGGTTATACGTATTTGTATAGTTCTAATAAGCTCTATAGTGATTCTAACGGCATTTTTAATTCGAGTCTTGCGACTCGTAACAATATTATCGCATTAGATTTAATGCTTAGCTATATATACATGTATTATATTTTACGAATAAAATAAAAAAGTTGTCTAGTAATGGCTATTATAATAGCAATGTGACCGTCTGTTGAATTGTTATTTTTATCATTTCTAAAAGAAACACTACAACTACAACACTACAACGAGCATTTATAGTCTGCTCATTCGTGCAATGCGGTTAATTTTAATATATTTAAATTATATTATTTAGATCGAATAATAATGTGATGTATACGTATGTGTATACACAAGAATATAGATAGATAGATAGATAACACTTTATTACTCACCAAATACACAATTTCAAAATATACAATTACAATATTGTACATGGTAGAAACAAAAGGCGGCCTTATCGCTGAAAGCAATCTCTTCCAGGCAACCTAACTTAAGGAATAATTTAATCTAATCTGGCGATGTAGGTGGTGCAGATCATTAAATATCAAATAACATAAATAAACATACTTAAACTAAATAATTTATAAATAAAAAATACACATACTTAAACTACCTTATAAATTAAATACATACATACATATATATTAAATAGTCTATAATATAAGAATTAGGCATATATATACATTCTTTTCATTGAATCTTTTTACTATTGTATTACTATAATAGAAAGCAATTTATGAAATGGGTACATGTGGTTTTAAGAATGAAGCTTTTGTCAATGAAAATCGATTTTATATTTAAATGAAAGGCCTATTCTTTTTGTACTTATATTATGTTTTGTGTACACTTATCTTTTATCATCATTTATAAACTGCACCACCGTCATGTGGTGTACCACGTGTATTAAAGATCCATTAATGCCCTGCCAAGGGTTGCCTGGTAGAGATCACTTTCTAGCGATAAGACCTGTTGAGGTTGGCTGGGACGGATAGAGAAAATTAAGAAGAGCTTTTAAAATGGGTTTATTTAATACACATATCCCATACATTACATGTTAGCAGAGAACCATTACGAGAACACATTATTGACGGAACAGGAAGCTCAACAATAGACAAACCTAATTCTATCAGTAGACAAGCTCTAGTGATGTGCCATTGTTCCTCCAACAAGACCGCCCGTTGTACTATCACTTGAATTTTCTGTTTATCTATGTTTAGTGGTCAATTTTGACTTTTCATTTACTGACGTTTAACATTTCATACAGAGGCATAGATATTTTTATGTATAGCACAGGTATGTTACCTGTACAGTATATAAAAGTAAATAGATTTGTATATGTCTCAGAACTCTTTTGTTTGATGATCTCCGTAAAAATATTCCGTGGAGTGTGATGTAATGGATGGAGTGGAGTATGGAGTAAAAAGTATTTATGTTTTAGAAACCGGCGTATGCTGCAAAAACGGGGGTTCGAATTATAACAGTGTGCTTCAGTGTGACCGATACGGGTATCTTTCAAAACATGCGAAGTATTGACGAAGATGTGAATAATCAAATGAAACAAATAAGAGAATTATTCCCTTCGCAGGCGTGAGTTTTATATTGTAGTGGATAAAATCGAAATTCGATGACATTTTATTTCTATACATGATTCGAAAACAGTTTGTAAATTATCTGCCACAAAGGACATAAGTAGTTTTTTAACTCTTTCTTTATTTTAAGAATATTAAAATGAATGTCAGGTCTAAAAAGCCGAAAAAAATATATTTCACTAACCAGTCCAATTTTTTTGATACAAATGGACAATAATTATTCCTTAAAAACAATCAATGACCGACAAACATTTTTTTTAATCAATCAAATTGACGAAAATAAAATTGCATAGCAAAACATTAGTCTTTTACTTAAAACTTTTTTAGATACAAAATTGTAATTTTTGGAAACTTTCTATGTCAGAAAAGAATCGGCGTCTAAAGGGTTGTTGGAAACATACAAAAATGGTAAAACCGGCAGCACGTGGCTGGTAGCCAAAGACAAACCAGCAATAGACTATACAGATACAGTTGATGCAGCTTACACAATTTTTAACCGACTTCGAAAAAAGGAGGAGGTTCTCAATTCGTCGGGATCTTTTTTTTGCTTTTTTTATGTATGTGCGCCGATTACTCCGTGATTTATGATCCGATTTACGTGATATTTTTTTTGTTCGACGCGGAATAGCTTCCAATTGGTCCCCTAAAAATTTTACATAGTTTGGTCCAGTAGTTTTCATTTTATGAACATTTTTCATGGAAATAATTTTCACTTCGTTCCATATGTACACCGATTACTCCGTGATTTATGATCCGATTTATATCTCAACAACTAGAATAATACCTATACTTTACTAGCCAAAATTGAACCCTTAAATAGTTGTCAGGGCCGGATTTAAATTTATGCCGCCCTGGGGCACTGAAGAAAATGCCGCCCTATGACTTAAATTTTATTTTAATAGTTTTGATATCTTATTTTTTAAGAATTAGAATAACCAATTGATTGCAGGAAATTTATTATGTATATCCTTATTAATATTATAAATGCGAAAGTAACTCTGTCTGTCTGTCTGTTCCGTTTTCACGTAAAAACTACTGAACCGATTTGGCTGAAACTCAGTATATATATGTTTTCGGTACTGAGAATGAACATTGGATACTTTTTATCCCGAAAAATGGGTTAGTTTCCGGGATAAAAATATATTTGTCTTTCTGTTTGTTATGCTTTTACGGAAGAACTAATGGGCCGATTTGGCTGAAATTCGGTACGTATGTAAATTAAATACTGAGGATGGACAAGGGATAATTTTCATTTTGGCCTTTTTGGTAATTTTGGCCTATTTGGTCATTTTGGCATTTTTGATCATTTTGGCCTTTTTGGTCATTTTGGCCTATTTGGTCATTTTGGCATTTTTGATCATTTTGGCCTTTTTGGTCATTTTGGCCTATTTGGTAATTTTTCCTATTTGGTAATTTTGGCCTTTTTGGTAATTTTGGCCTATTTGGTCATTTTGGCCTATTTGGTCATTTTGGCCTATTTGGTCATTTTGGCCTATTTGGTCATTTTGGCCTTTTTGGTCGTTTTGCCTATTCGGTCATTTTGGCCTATTCGGTTATTTTGGCCTTTATGGTCATTTTGGCCTATTTGGTCATTTTGGCCTTTTGGTCGTTTTGGCCTTTTGGTCGTTTTGCCTATTCAGTCATTTTGGCCTTTATGGTCATTTTGGCCTTTTTGGTCATTTTGGCCTATTTGGTCATTTTGGCCTATTTGGTCATTTTGGCCTTTTTGGTCATTTTGGCCTTTTGGTCGTTTTGGCCTTTTGGTCGTTTTGCCTATTCAGTCATTTTGGCCTTTATGGTCATTTTGGCCTTTTTGGTCATTTTGGCCTATTTGGTCATTTTGGCCTATTTGGTCATTTTGGCCTTTTTGGTCATTTTGGCCTCTTTGGTCATTTTGAACATTTTGATTATTTTGGCCTTTTTGGTCGTTATTGCCTATTCCGTCATTTTGGCCATGTCGGTCACTGTGGTCTTTTGGTCATTTAGACCATTTTGGCCTTTTTGGTCAAGTTTTGTAATTTATTTTGTTGACAGATAGACGGGGGATGGTATAATTAGCGATATAAAATGAAGTGAATCTTCCGTGGGCAAATACATAAAAAATTAATATAATATAACCTATAGCGCTTGCTCTATAAACAAGAGACACGCACTAGAGGTTAACCCGCGGCGCCGCCGCGGGGTAAACTCTAGTATATTATATATAATACATAATAAATAAATATATATTATTAATATAATTATGAAGACGTGAGTGGATGAAGGTGATATGTCGCATATTCGGTTTTTTGTTTTTTTTTGCGTAGATGAATGTTATAAGTCGATACCAAATGACTACAGACCTTAGACCATAGATATAAGGCATATTTAAAAAAGAAAAAGTTGCTAAAGGTGTTAAGTTCAGTTCAGTTTCAAATAAAAGTAAAACTTTTATCTCGATTTACTCAGAATTGGAATTATGCGACTTATCACCTTCATCCACTCATGTCTTCATATATTATAATAATACTAGAGTTTACCCCGCGGCCCTGCCGCGGGTCAAACTCTAGTGCGTACCTCTTGTTTAAACAGCCGGCGTTAAAACAGGTTAAATTGTTTTATATTTTTATATTGGTGCTAATTGCCCTCATAAGATTTACTTTTTTTTATTTATTTATATCGCAAACTATCCCATCTCCCGGGATGAAAAGTATCTATGTCCATTTTTGGTATTCAGACAGACAGATCGAGTTACTATCGCACTTTTTTCTATAGATTATGAATTTTTATATCTATAAATTTGAGAAATGATTCGTCTCTCACTCAAACTTTCATCTATTTTTGTTTTGTTTTTGCGTTAAAAAGTATGACCAAAATGGTCAAATTGACCGAATTGGCCAAAATAACCAACATGGCCAAAATGACCGAAAAGGCCAAAGTGACCGACATGGCCAAAATGAGTAAAAAGGCTAAAATAGCCAAAATGACCAATAAGGCCAAAATTACCGAAAAGGCCAAAATGAAAAATATCCCTTGTCCACCCTCGGTATTTAATTTACATACGTACCGAATTTCAGCGAAATCGGCCCATTAGTTCTTCCGTAAAAGCATAACAATCAGAAAGACAAATATATTTTTATCCCGGAAACTATCCCGTTTTTCGGGATAAAAAGTATCCTATGTTCATTCTCGGCATCGAAAATATATATATACTGAGTTTCAGCCAAATCGGTCCAGTAGTTTTTACGTGAAAACGGAACAGACAGACAGACAGAGTTACTTTCGCATTTATAATATTAATAGGGATATTATATATTATTGGATAATACTCCAATTTTAGAAAAATTCATTAATCAATGAAAGTTTCTGTTATCAAAAAGACATACATAATTTGAAAATATGTTTAATTCTTCAAAAAAACTACATAAATTTATCAATTCCAGAAAATAAAAATATCAAATTTAATTTTTTCGAACCTTTATGGAAATAAATTAATTAAACTATTTGAATAGTTTTTACTTAAATTTCCTATATTATAATATACAACATTTTAATTTGATACTATATAATACTTAAATTATATTTCTTGAAAGATAAAATGTTTATTTAAAAGAATTAGTTATTTATAAATTGTATAGAAATTTTTTTCTCACTTTCCAAATTTTGCCGCCCTAGAAAATTTGCCGCCCTGGGCACTAGCCCCGACTGCCCCTAGTGTAAATCCACCACTGATAGTTGTCATGACTACAAAGACAGATAGATGTCTTTGTATGCCATAATCTCATTTATTCGTAACTATATTAAGAATCTCTGGAATGTACTACCTGCATATTTGCGATTTGCTAAATCTATCCATTCTTTCAACAGACTCGTGAAGCAGCACTATCTTTTTGTATCACGTGTTTATTATTTATCACATATAGGTTCGCGTTTGACCATTATCTCGCTCGTTTTAAGCGGAGATATGGTCTAAGATCGAGCACGCTAACCTAGAAGGTATCTATTCACACGAGACCTGAAGACACCCAGGTTGTAGGTTTCGGGAAAACAGACTCCGGCAGTGTGTTCCACTCCTTGGCGGTGCGTGTAATGAAGGTGAACTCAAAGCGCTTTGTTCGAGAAGGCGGTATGTCCACCGTATAGCGGTGCCGCATGCCAGTATTTCTGGTTGTCCGATGATGGAAGGGAGACGGCGGGATAAGATTGAAAAGCTCTAATGCACACTCTCCAAAATTTATCCGAAAACCGACAAGCTGGCAACCCTGCGTCGATGTTCAAGATTTTTCATTTGTAGTACCTTCTAGTATTTAAAGTTATTGTGTGTATCTTTCAATCATGTTGGTGTATAATAAAGAGCATTGTAATATATTGTATACGAGTATTACACGTCAAGGTTAAATTATTTGGAATAGGTATGTATAATTTTAAATTTAATTAAAATGACATTGAATGAATCAAATTTATATCTATATAAAGTACTTTAGTTAATTGTTCCAAAATGAAAGTTGAAAATGATCCGTCTAATATCTTTACTATTTTACAAAGTCATGTTTTTAGAAGAAACGGCACAACAAACTCACCAGCATTCGAATTACTATATACTATGTTTATATGCATATTCGTGGTCTTTTTACATGTATTTTAAACGAATACAAAGTTTAACAAGATAATTTATGTGGTTGGCATAATTACTGAAAGACCGTAGGAGCGATCGTAGTGCATCTAGGAGCACAATATCATTAATTATTATGATAATATAAGTAGTGAGATTGTAATTCCACGAAATGAAAAAAAATATAGAAAATTGTTTGGCCGCGACACAGACCGCAGCAACCGCCGTCAAAAAAATCTTAGCCTTCATTTTAATTCAAAATGTGTCATTGCTATAAGTTTTAGATATAATTATACAACGTGTTTCATTTCAAATGACAATAAATCATAATTTTAGCAGTCGGTACTATTAAATCAAGGTTTTTCGGTAATATTAATTCAAACTTAATGTCAAAATTTAAAAAAAGCAATTTCCGAACAAATTAATTACGATAAAAAGGGAATAAAAACAGAACATCTTGTAAATATTGGTTCACTGACCTTGGTAAGAACGGCAACATGTCAACACGGATCATGTGTCGGGCTAACACAAACAATCACTAATAATATCTACTCACAAATTATTCACCACAAGGCATTCATTCATTTAATCACTGAGTTATAAGTATCTAATCAAATTATCATTTTGAAATTTAGTCGAATCAAATTTTTAAATTTTCAATATGACCGCCATCAGCTTGAACACACAAATTATATCGTCTTTGAATATTATGTCGAACTCTCGTTAATAGGTCACTAGTGGCAGCCATATCTTTTAATTTAGTAAATGACGTAATTATTCGGTTTTTTAAATTCTCCACAGTATCAATATCTGTCGAATAAACATCATTTTTTACATATCCCCATAAAAAAAATCCATTGGGGTGAGGTCCGGTGATCTAGGTGGCCATCTCGATGGGCCATAACGGCCAATCCACTGCTGTCCGAAATATCAGTCAACCTCTCTCTAGAAGACACCACTGAGTGAGCTGGTGCTCCGTCAAGTTGGTACCACATCTGTCTATTTGCCGCTAGTGGTAGTTCATCCATGTAATCGGCAACGACTCCATTAAGAAGTTCTAAAAACTTCGCAGCGTTTAAATTACCTTCAATAAAAACCGGACCAATGATAACATTCCTGTGTATGCCAGCCCACACATTCACAGAAAATCTGTACTGATGGGAAGTCTCTCGTGCTAGATGTGGATTCACGTGACTCCAATACCGAAGATTTTGTCGGTTCCATAACCCGTTTCTTGTAAATGTACTTTCGTCATTCCACATCAAATTGTACAAGAAGTCCGGATTCTCGTAATTTTGTCGTATAATCCAAGTACAAAAGGCTGCTCTGACAGGCTTGTCTCTGGGTATCAAAGCTTGTACTTTCCGGTACTTAAAAGATTTCCGTTTATCGCGTTTTAAAACTCTATGTATTGTTGTATGGTTTACACGCAAATGTCGAGCAGCTCTACGCAGACTGGTTGTTGGATTGCGAGAAAAATAATTGAAAATTTGTTCATCACGTGTCACAGAAGCCCTTGAAGGGGCACTATCCAAACGCGGAATTAAGGGTTGATTCTCCCGAATCCTCTGCAAAGCTTGCACAATCGTGCGGCCATTAGTCGGACAAGCACGGGTGTGCCCATACCTTTCACGGTATGTCTGGATAGCCAAAACAGCATTACCGCGACATTCCCCGTAAATCAAAATCATGTCTGCATATTCCGATGCTGTAAAATTATACCGAGGCATTTTGAAAAATCACTTATTGTTCACACGCTCAATACACTAATTTCTCTTATATCAATAAACATAATAGATTCAAAATTGCCAACCTCGTGCGCAATGATTCAAACAACGTTATAGGTTCAAGGCCGGCTCAAAACTGACATAAAATAAATAAGTATAGGATAGGTCAGTTTCACAAATTTCTAGTGGTGTCACTTCAGGTCCGGAGTCCCAGTAGTCGATATCGATATTTCTCACTTGTTATAATGTACACTATTAAATATATTTTTATAGTATTATAATCGCGCACATATCTTATTAAAGTTTTTTTAATGAGCCATTTTATGAAATAGCCATACTTCATTATTCGAAGATTTTTTTACTTTAAACAATCTAAATCATATCATATCATCATAGCATCTCATATTATCACCATATGCTAATACGTAATAAACTTTTACTTAGTAATGATAATAATAAACTATCCAATAAAATCCACCTAAAAATGCTGGGGCTAGCAACTTGTATCTAACGACATGTATCTATGCTATGGTTTGCTAAATATGTGATTTACTTACTTTTAATTGTGTGTAACAAAAAATATTACATACATTTTAGTATTTTACACAATTTAAGAAATTTCATTCAAAATAATATTTTATTCACTATAAAATAAAATTCAACGCTGGTTTCTTGAAATTCTGTGATAAAACCTTTCTTTTCATGGGAACATCGTTATCAAGTCCTTTCGTATTATCTATTCTGTAATTTTTTAACAAGGGTTTTTGAAATTTTTGCAGTTTTTACGTCTCTGTCGAAATTATCCTCGTTACCTGTTTTAGTTTTGTAAATTAAAAATTATTCCTAAGTTATTTTAATAGACTATGAAGTGTAAATTTAACTGAAGTGTTGCGAGACCAAAATCGATAATTACGACGATGTGAACTAGTACAGTACTAATTAGTACTAACTTGACGGCGCACGTGTTGCGGCATTTGTTTGATGCGCAGATTTTGACAAAAAGAAAA
Source organism: Dendrolimus pini (assembly GCA_949752895.1). Taxonomy (NCBI): domain Eukaryota; kingdom Metazoa; phylum Arthropoda; class Insecta; order Lepidoptera; family Lasiocampidae; genus Dendrolimus; species Dendrolimus pini. The sequence goes on along the minus strand of OX457128.1, from coordinate 19,198,774 downwards.
GTATTTGTCCCTTTCGCACCTAATACTTTTTATTGTAATGAGCGAGAGCGTAAGAATGAACAACTTCCGCGTTTAATGATGAATAGACGAGCTGGCAACATGATACATGTGGTCACTAACCTACCGATTTAGTCACAATAACAGATACATGTTGTTGTAAAATTCTGAAATGAAAAATGAGGTCCTGTGGCTAAACCAAAGAAGCTACCTTGATTCGTTGTAATATTTGGGCAGAGTACATCATGAAGAAAACGTGGTCTGATTTATTGTCGTAAGGTCTGAAACACGCTGTATAAGGCCTAGAAATAAGTTTCTATAAATAAATGAATTTGAATTAATTGTATTGTGTTGTTTCGTCTATACATAAGATTTACGACAATTGTCTAAACCAGCGTTCGGCAACCTTTCAGCAGGCAGGGGCCACAAAGTAGCAAAATCTAATAAAGGCAGGCCGCACTTGTAATATTAAAAACGAAAAAATATAATATTTTATTTATGTGTTTTGTGGGGAAATTATCAAAAACTAACAAAAGCAAAATAAACATTCACCACTGTCGCGGCACGATTTTCCAAAGGAAGTACACACCGGTCCAGTTGGGTATGACATCAGTACGCTCGCGCCGGTGTGTACACGCAATACCATAAAATTGCCTATGACAAACACTCACTTACCTACGGTCAACCGCCAATATTCGCAAATTCACTACGGAACGAAGAAGAACAATTGTACGCGCAACAAAAATAATTGTGAAATTGCGAAATATTGAAATACACGCATTATTCAAGCAAAGGGTGCTTCATTAAAGATTTCCTACGCTTCAACCACAAAACATCTGACTACAAACTTCAGTGTGACGATTGATGCTGTTTAAGCGGCTATTCGTTGTCTGTTAGCTTTCATGTTAATAATTGCAAGGTTGCAATGCCTAAAATAGCTCTTAAATGCTCATCTGTGGAATGAGAATTTATCTTTTTTTTATGTAATTAAGGATTGAAAATGTTTGTTAGTAAATTACTAACAAAATTGTGACTAACTGCTAAGCAAACTTTTTCAATTTGCGCATTAGCGTGTTCTATTTGTTACGATTGCTTAAATTTCCCACCTACTTAATAATTACGTTACAATTATAATAACTATTTATTTTGTAGGTACGATCGGCACAACTGATTTATGACCCACTTTGCTAATAATTCCTTTAAAACCGTCAAAATAGTAAGGTTTATTGTGTGTGTTGCACTTAGGATGTTATACACATTAATAAAAATGCGTCACTAGCCTCAGAACTACGCAATTTTAAACTTTGTTATCATTGTACTAGATATGTTTTAGATAAAACAGTAATGATTTGAAATAATTTGAATCTCGAACTGAAATCTGCCTTATAATTATAACTCTTTTCATTATAGAAAAATTATTATAATTTTAAAAATAAAATCTCATTCTGAAAGTATATCACAAGTCAAGTAAAGTCAATGAGAAAAAAATTAGAACTCAATATCTAAGAATTAAATATTTATTTAAATTGTATAATGAGTAGTCTCGCAGAACAAAGAGCTCGGATTGTAGTGCTCAGTGAGGAAGGCTATGGCATTCGAGAAATATCACGAGTGTTAAATATAAGTCGGAACACAGTGAGAACATGGATCAGACGGCACGGTGAAGAGGGCATTCTTGAAGATAGACGAAAACATAATCATGGCGTTCGTTGAATAACAAACCAACAAAGTACAGATATGCAGCACCATTATGAAGAACATCCTTTTTCTCGTACCCAAGATTTCGCGGCACGTTACGACGTTTGTTTACAAACCATAAGAAATCATTTACACCGTATTGGACTGCATTACCGGCATTATGCTAAGAAAGTACACTTAACGAATGCACACAAAACCGCAAGATTAAATTTTGCACGTAATTATTTAGACTGACTGGACTAATACCATATTTTCAGATGAAAAATCATTTAGATCTTCTCAACATGGTCGCTTAACTTTGTGGCGTTATAACAATACGCGATACACAGAGGATCACGTAGTACCCAATCAATTATCTGGTCGAATTTCAGCTAACATGTGGGCCTGGATGGGTACCGGGGGTATAGGTGAACTTGTCCAAATTTCTCCTCATCAAAACGCATTAAACTATGTCGATTTGTTGGAAGAATCAATGTTACCGACAGTGCGAATAGTGTACCCACTTGAAGAAGTCCCTGTATTCTTCTACGTTCACGACAATTGTCGAGTACATACCGCCAGAATTGTCTCGAACTGGTTTACCCAGCATGAAGATGAAATTACTCTAATTCCATGGCCATCTAGGTCACCAGACCTCAACCCAATAGAAAATTTATGGGGTTTGATGGTTCAAATGTGGGATAACAGAAACGAGAGGACAAAGGAAGCAATTGAGCTGCACTGTAATGAAATTTGGAATTACATGAGGGGAACCGACATTTGCAATCGTCTAATCGGGTCGATGCGTAATCGACTATTAGACGTCATTGAAAACAATGGTGCTTATACCCGGTTTTAGGTTTAAGTAAAGTAAAATGAGTGCCATTTCTAACTTTGAAATACTACAACCAATTAATAAAATTAACAAAATAAAAATTTATATTTTCTTCCACATTAATGTTGTTAATGTTTTATTTTCTTGTGTATTTCTGCTACCTAACGTATAACGATAACCCTAATATCTAATGTTGTATATACAAAAGGTTTGGCCTGTGTCACCTTTGGCTTGTCGATTTATGACCGGTTCCGATATCTCACTATTCACTCCACTTCACTTCCCCTGCTTTACCGTAGGTTGAATTTTGACATTGCTTGTATAGAGATTACTTCAAATTTTAATCGTTAGTAAGGCAAATAAACGGTCGGTAAGATATAGGAAACGGCACTTAATCCAACATACTTAATGACAGAGATAGTAATAGCACGTAATAGCATTTGTCAGATGTTACACGAGTATAGACGATTCTCTCCGATCTGTTTAATACAACGTAGTCAGTAACTGACAATGTCTAATAACATGATAACAAGTTCGTTACCAAGGAAATGTATGTTCAGGCGAATTTCAACCTAATTGTATTTCACGACTGTAAGAAAATGACCTTATGGTGGGTCATGTTTCAATTTGTTTGATTGTACCATAAGTACGCGAACAAAGAGTCGAGACTGTGTTGCCCGCAGTGCGGGACACGCGCCAACGCGTCTTCGTAAGATTGCGCTAGGGTTGACCCATAGAGTATATTGAATATATGGAGAGGTTGACCTATGATGAATTGAGAACCTCCTCCTTTTTTGAACTTGGTTAAAAATTAAAACATTTCGAAATGACTTTGTGTTAAACATCATACCTATTGATTTCTTGCTATTAATCCTTGTGAAAAGTGAATATACGTCGATTCAAACTTATACCTTATTTAATTAATTATCTACACGTAACGAGATACAGACAGATGTCGGCCTGCGCCGATAGACGCTTATTTCTACCCACAGCAAAAACATCTAAGAAATCTAAAATTATCGGACATTGCCCATTGTGTGAGTACTAGGTAAGGTAACTACAATAGGAATTACCTATAAACACAACACTTTATAATACCTGACTCAAAAAAACTTCTTGATTTACGTTTTACCTCAGAATACAGAATATCTTCTGTATTCTGAGCGTTTTACCTACTTATATTCAAAGAAATAAATGGTGACAAAATCCATAAAGATAGGTTTAAAATACTACTCAACTTTCTTCGTCTCTCGGCAATGAAAAAAACGTCTTTTTTTTTTTTTTTTTTTACTTTTACACCCATCTACTACACAATAATTTCGTGGTTTCGGCATTTGGAAGGGTAATCGCGGGAAACGTGCTCAGGCGGGCGTTTTGCGGCCCTCTGGCGGTTGTATCGTTGACGATACGCCGAGCGGTAGGTATATAGCGCGTGGCCTTGAGCGAGCGACGGAGGCCTCCTAAACTTAATCTTATATGTTTCTTTCAAGACTAGAACATTCGTAAACTGGTTCTAGCTTTGTTAACATGTATAATTTGGACGGAAAAGTTGTTTTAATAACCGGAGCTGCAAATGGCATCGGTGCTTTTGTAGTGAGAGATTGCCTTAAGGAAGGTGTTAAGGTACCTATTTTGATTTTATAAAATAAATAAACAATAAATAACTAAATATAACATTGAAAAATTATATCTTTAACTTTTTTACAAGTCGTTTTCTTTCCGTTTCTCCTGTTGAGTGTCCCGGAGATTCAGAATTTTAATAATACTGCTATACGAGAATACCCGCTGTGTTTTTTTGCTGTGAACATGTGAACAAAAAATGAGTTTCTGAGATAACAATATATTTGTGTCTCGGTTTTTTATACTTTTACAGAAAAACTACTGGACCGACTACTAGACTATACCAAATTTCAACGTAATTGAAATTTGGTATAAATGTAATTTTAATACCGAGTTTGGATAAAGCAACAGCGCATTTGTAGCACCTTTGGCGTTGCAAATGCCCCTAGGCGATGCTCTAACCGCCTTTCATCAAGTGGGCCGTCTGCCTTTCTGTTGAAACCAACAATAAAAAATAAAATATTATTAATAATAGTTCAAATGGCAACAAATAAAATTTTGCGCGGCGTTCATATTTGTCTGTAGTTATTTAAATTTTTACCAAGTATATACGAGTATATTGTTACGAGTTACGGAACTCGAATTAAAATGCCGTTGGAATTACTATAAAATTTACTAGAACTATACAAACACGTACAACATAGGTACAAATATAATAACACGCGCAAAGTCCGTCACTAAATAGATTACCGAAACTTGTACACACGTCTTACTCCGCTAGTGGTTATCGCTTGACTGCCTTACACCTACCTTGGGGCATTGCTTTATACTGTACAAATACATTATGTCTGTAGACTGAATTTCTAGGAATCACACCTGGCTAATGACTACCATAAATATTACAATATCAATGGTCTATTTTCTAATCACAAATGTTAAACACAAAGTAAACAAAAATCCCAATGCCGTGTGAATTTGTCTTATTTATAATTTAGTTTTATTTTAGTATTATAATATTTAATCGTCAAAAAACGAGAGGATAGAAATTATTTATGGTACCAACTAGTTGTGTAAGATTTGGGCGTCTTCAACATATTAACCGATAAATTGTGATTTTTAGTTCATTGCATTTTTGGACATTGATGAAACTGCCGGCAAAGCACTGGAAAAAGAATTACAAATAGAATATGGCGCAGCAAAAGTGAGTTTTCTAAAATGCGACGTCTCAAGAGAGGATCAACTCTTCGAAGCCTTCGATATAGTAATCAAAGGCAATGGTTATATAGATGTTGTGATTAACAACGCCGGTTTGGTAGATGAAAGTTCTCCACAAGCTATTAGAAGAGAGGTTGAAATCAATTACGTAAGTAGTTGGGAATACCGCGTGTGTAAATCCTGGGGCCCAATTCTGCTATTACTGTCTCGTCAAAATCGCCAACAATATCGTCTCAATCGTATGTCTGTCTGATTTCGTTATTCTGTTTTTTATTTATTTATTGAGTACAAAAAAAATACAACCATAGAAATTAAAAGATTAAATTAGTAACTAAAGAAATCTGGAATGCAATCCAAAACGGGTGCATACAGAAAAAAATTAACTGATCAAGTGTAAACAATTATATTTGTATATACATACATACGCGACCATGCGCACGCACTCTATACATACACACACACATACGCTACTATACAATTAAATCTATTGTATCTTATCTGGAAAATATTATGCAAGAATATTTTTTAATAGTTTGCAATATTTACAGAAGCTGTTATCAAGATCAATGTTGTTTCTTGCTAACTCATTATACTATCTTGCCATTGTTCATTTCAATGGCATTCTGATGATTCGAATTCCTGATACTATCGTAATGGTCTGTACTTTGAATATCTTCGCAACGCCAAGATATTGATATAGCAGAATTGGGCTTCTGTATTCGATAAAAACAGATCCCTTGTTTAATCGTCACGCTTTTCCGTCTGTCGAATAACAAAAACTAGAAAACAATTTATTGTAATTATTTTATTTGAAAAATTTAGATTGTGATATGATCGTATCAAATACATACATACCAGGCTACTCAGAATGTATTGCGAAAAAAGTTTCTATGTATTTGAGACTGACCAGTTATAATCTATTTTGAAAATAAGATTATTTATAACTAAAAATAGGTATGTTCCAGTTTCAATATTTCCCTCCACATTGTTTGCGAGCTCATTTAAATTATCGTGTCTCAGATGTCTGTGTCTAAGATTTAATTAAAAAATATTTACCTGTAGAACCTTCTTTTTATTTTCGCAAAAATTCTAAGTGTCACAGATTTTATGACAAAAAATTGCAATCGATGAGTGAAACTGCTACATCGCAAGCGATTTTTTTTAAACATGGTCATTTTAAAACACTCTCAAGAAAATTTGGGTGGGATTATTTAAGTCCGGAAAGTTGCAATCAATCAGCGAAAACCGCATAGAAATCGTTCTAGAAGTTTTTACGTGAATCCCGAACAAGGAAATAAAGACAAAAAATATAAAAAACAAAGGACTACAGTCTGAATCTTATAATATTATAAAAAATCTAAATTTTATAATATTATAGATAAATTGCGTAAATACTTGGCATTCTACCCACCTAAAATCCCTTTCATGTCTGAAAAACTCCGAATTCGTCCGTTAGATTATTTGCTACACCGTACACCATTACCATTAAAATTTCCGCCGAACAATCTATCTCTTCATGGTGTTGGATTAATAACTGTCTTTTATTTCCAGCTTGCTGTAGTCAACTCCACAGTAAAATCTCTAGAGCTTATGCGTGTCGATCGAGGTGGTAAAGGAGGTGCTGTTATAAACGTTTCCTCGATTGTTGCACTTTTTCAAACTCCAATGTTCTTTGTATATTTTGGAACCAAGAGCGCTGTTTTACAGTTCAGCAATTGTATTGGAGTAAGTTCCATAAGTATTTTTGGGATACTATAATCATTTTGGTAAAACGGAACGGCACAGATGGATTGATGGTGTGTGTGTCTTTTTATGTTACACTTTTTAAATGACAAATAATCACCTTGGGTACACTAGGTAAATAATATCTACCCAGTATACCTAATACGGGTAGCATATTATGCTTAACATTTGAACTAGGCAAAAATTTGTGAAATAATAATGACATAGAGCTTTAAAACTACTACAAAGAAAATTAGTTTACACAAAGTTCATTGTGTAGCATTGGATGTAATTATGTATACATAAAAAGTATTTTTTCTACTTTCTACGTTACTTATGAAACATTTTTTTAAAATCTTTTGTCTATAATTATTTGTTTTAGAAACCGGAATTTGCTGCAAAAACAGGGGTTCGAGTTATAACAGTGTGTATGGGTGTGACAGACACGGATATGTTTCGAAACCCCCGAAGTATTGATGAAGAATTAGATGGCCCGATAAGAGAGAGTCTAAGGACCTTCCCTTTACAGACGTTAGTTTGATACCTTAATTAGTAACAGCTAATCTAATAAATCTTTGATGGAAACTCGACGGGTGATGGTTTTTTGTGCAGTTTTATTTTAAAAAAAATGATGACAAGGCTTTCCCCGCGGCTCGGTGATTCCCAGAAATGGTTTGCAGTGATTAAGATGTATAAAAATTTGTTGATACTGTTGCGATTTTCAATCAAACAAGAGGTAGGGTCTTTTTCAAATGCTGTGGTACTGTATGTTTCGAGAATCCCGTGGGATTTATCCCCGAAGTTTACACTGGTTAGGATGCATAGAAAGTATCTGATTCTATCAGAATTAGATTCAGATTATCGTTTGTCGTTAGAACAATACCTTTTTCAGAAATCTTTCTTACTTTTTCCTGGGAAAATATTAGAATCTTACCAGCGGATCAATCGGACTGATAAAAATGGTATCACATTGGTCATATTACTCTTATTGCAGCATGGTTTGTTTCCACATTTTTCACAAACCAAATACTGATTTTATCGCCGTTTTCTAAAGTCATTATGTGATTTTATGATTTTCTTGCTTAATACCTTCTGTATGTATAAGAAAAATTTAGTAGAAAAGTATTAGTCGGGTTAATAACATTACCTATCCTAGGTTATGTTAAACTCTTTAAGTAAAAAATATATAAAAAATGTATTTTTGTATTTCAGAAAAGAATCGGCGTCTAAGGGGTTGTTGGAGGCATACAAAAATGGTGAATCTGGCAGCACGTGGGTGGTAGTTGACAACAAGCCAGCAATAGACTACACTGAAACAGTTGATGCAGCATACAATATTTTATCTCAAAAACTAAAATAATATTCAAATAATTTAAATATATTATGAGAAGAATACAATAAAATATTTTCATTTTTAATGTATTGTATTACAATCATTTTAATATTCTCATAGACGTTTATATAATGCTTTAATTTATATTTTTGTATAAGAATATACAAATTCAAAATTCTTTAGGGTTTCGCGCCATTTTGTCAAAAATCGAACTCTTATACTATTGTTCTGTCCATTAGATCAATCTACCTTGACATATCTGTTTAGCTCGTGGTGAGGGAGCACCTTTACAGAAAGTCGGAACCCGAAGATTTTTTCGAAAATAGCAAGTTATGAGTTGTGGCTGGTTCCTATATCTTACTTTATTTTTCCTTCCACCCATTTTAATATTATAAAAAAAAAATAGACCTAGGCATGTTTGCTGAAGAGTTTCTTGCACTGCTTCTTCTCTTCAAGCCACAACATGTTGTGAAGCGGTGGTAAAATTAGATTAGACTCCCATAGAGTAAATAATAACCATAAACAAAACTAGAACTAAATAATTAAAATGAACAAGTTGGCGGTAGGCTAAATAGCGAGCGGCAGCACATTGGTAGTTCCTTTGGTGTTGAAATGTCTACGGGCGATGGTGTTACCGCTTTTCATCAGGTGGGCTGTCTGCCTGTCTGCTGAAACCATGCAATATATACTATATATATATTTTGTAATATAATTAAATGTTTGTATATTTGTAACTCGTGAACCGATTTTAAAAAATCTTTCACCTTTCTAATGGTACTATGCCTGATTAACAAAGGCTTTATAAGTTAGGGATCCCTATTAAAACTTCAAAATACTTGGCGCTGGAATCTTGAAGGTTGGAAGGTTCTAGATGTTACCATCGCCTATACTCTTGATGTCGGGTTCTTTTTTGCTACAAATTTTATGATGTAATTTATGAATTTTTTATAGCAGTACTACAGCAGACTGGCAGACGGCCCACTTGATGGAAAGCAGTTACCATCGCCTATGGACATTTGCAACACCAAATGCGCTGCTGGTGACTTAAGGGAAACTGGAACCTGGTCACTAATGCCGGAACATAGCTCAAGGTTGTTATGGCAACATTCTTTAAAGCAGGGTGGTATCCATCCAGTCAGCCAAATGCCCTAACACCTGGCTGTTGATTTTTTGTATATATAGAGTACTTTCTGTTAAGTGTTTTTTTTTGGTTTCGTAGCCTATTGTCGTAGTGAAACAAACAGAGGGCCAATTAGACGTTCCGGTTGGGTGGAAAATACTATGTTATAAGGGTTTCTGGTCTGCCGAAGTAGCTACGCGATCTCATGAATTAAAATTCTTTGCATGCTTGTTTATTTTAAAAGATAAATAAAATACACGAGGTTCAATTACCGCAGCTTTTTATGTTTTGTACCTGACGTGACTAGAGTTCAGCCCATCAAATTAAGCAAATTACACTTGTGTTATGGGTAACTTGCACGTATAATAGACCGCTGGAGCCGATTCTGGACACACAGACCATACATAGTAAAAAACGTAAAGTTAAGCTGAATTTACATTACGAAACTAGTGGCATGACAATAGTTCCGTGACATTAATTTCATCAACAATTTCACGTGTAAACGTCAAATTTTACAATGCATGCATCGATTTCACGACACTGAAACAGTTTCGTGTATCGCGCGATTTTTGGATAAAACTAGTGTCATGCAACTAATGTCGTCATATAAACGCGATACGAAACTAGTGTCGCCAAAGCGCCTGCGCTGATAGGACGTGTGTTTTTTAGTCGTGGTAAGGGCGGAAAATGTCAAACCAACGTTGGACAGCTGATAAAAATATAAAATTTATTAATGAATACCAGCGAAATGAGTCTCTAGGATCCGAAACACCCTCAATACAAAAATAGAGATGACGAAAATAGTTTGTATAGCTCTCAGGATCTTCATCTGCTAATTCAGAATCTAAGTGTGTCGCACCCAGATGCTTTCTTGCTAGCCACCCTGGAATCCACCAACATCTTTTCCTTCGAGACAACGTTTTCCTAATTTTATACAATAACATTTGCATGACAACATTTTGCAAATGCAAAATAAAGCTTTGATGTTGGCGGTGCCATGAACACAGACATACTGTGGATTTCATGACACTATTATTTTCAATGAAACTAGTTCCACAGGTACTGCAAATAGTGTCATGAAATTAGTTTCATCATGCATGAAACTAGTTTCGTAATGTAAATTCGGCTTTAGTTTACGAAATGTACCACGCCAAGAATGGCATCTGTAGTCTCGTTGTAGTGAGGTCGGCGGGCAAGAGCTTAGCCCATTCTACCACAGCTATCAATTTTAGTTTTGTACTACTCTGACTTGTGGCCAGCCAGCCGCCTAGACGGCCTGCGGCTAGCCGCATGGTACGGCAAACGATATAGTGTGTAAACACGGTTCTTTATTAACCGACTTCCAAAAGGAAGAGGTTCTCAACTTGGCCGGTATGTTTTTTTTATATATGACCCCGATTACTCTGAGACTTGTGATCCCATTTACGTAATTTTTTTTAGTTCCATGCGGAATAGTGCCATTTGGTCCCCTAAAAATTTAACATGCTTTGGCCTAGTAGTTTTCATTTTACTAACATTCTTTTATGTTTTTTTCCGTTCCCGTTTCTTGGGACCTATATTTTTTAAGGCAGGCGGCACTTTTCGTAGGCCTACCAATAGCTAAAACACTAGCAATAGCTAAACACTAAAAAGTAATAAATAAAAAAAACTGCGTTTAAAAAAACCGACTTCTTAAACTAAAAATTATAAAATAACTTATTTCTAAAGCTATTTTTAATTATAATATCTTATTTTTAATATATATTATCTAAAACATCTTGAAGTCGGTTCAAAGTAAATTAATATTGTTATACATTACTATATTTTGAAAATTACTAAGCACCGGCTTTAAGATGTTTAAGATAATACATATTATAAATAAAATATTATAATTGAAAATAGCTTTAGAAATAAGTTATTTGACACTTTTTAGTTTTTGAAGTCCGTTTTTTTTAATGTAGGTTATAACAGATTAACCTTTTTTATAAGGAAACTGTATCAGGCATATTTTATCAACAAGTGCACATATTGCACCCTTAGAATTTAATTCAGAGACCTAATTCAAAATATGAAGTTATTCAATTTTATTCTTTATTTTTTTATGTATTGGATATTTAAATCCAATGACCCAAAATTTTGATTTAGTGCGATATATTCGTTTTGAGTCTTCTTTAGTTAAAAAAAAAGGTTGAATGGTGTTATTTATAATCAAGTAGATAGTATGAATAAATAAACTGATATATTTTATATATGTATAGCATATACATATTATTATATAAAATATAGTATAGGTATGCAAAGATATATGTGTATGTATGTATATCTGTATGTAATTTATAATGTTATATTTTTTTTCAAAAAGTACTTTTATGTAACAACTTTCATGTACACAACCCTGCCTCTTGTCTTCCCACTCTCGCTAGACCCACAGGTGTGCTGGAAGAAAACTCTTTTTAGGGTAAAGCTCGCCTTTGTACATCACCACTATTTTGTAGTTTTATTTATAACTATTATGTGTACAATACAGAATAAAGAATAATGGTGTGTATAATTTTATCTTTTATAGGTCCAGAGTACCATAAGCTGAAAACAAAGCTTCAGTTCAGAATAACACAAACGACAGTGGACAAATATAAATGAATAACTTACCCAGTTTATACGCAGTTGTGAAGCAGTCGTCATGTACGAGACAAAGGATAAAGTTGTAGTCATTACTGGTGGAGCGAAGGGCATCGGCGCTGAAGTTGTTAAAACATTTTTATTAGAAGGTGCAAAGGTATTTATGGTTTAAAATATATTTTAAAATACTTTTATTAACCTGACTTTCATTATGTACATATATCAATCTAATGAATTCTTTTTCACAGAAAGTTTTATATTAAAATATTTTTTATTGCAATCACTTGATTTTTTGCCGACTTTCAAACAGGAAGTTCTCAGGTCACCTGTATGTTTTTTTGTATGTGGTCCGATTTTCATTTTTTTTTCTTTTAATCGAAATGGTGTAATGGGTCCTATTGCCACCATGTTAGGATCTGATGAGTGGATTTCAGGGAAATGGAGAGAAACCCTCGAAAATTATTAACTGACCTTTTTGTCACACGATATCTTCGTCACAACTGAGCGCTTTTCAAATTTTCCCTTTATTCTTAAGCTTCCCAGGTGGTCTCAAGGTGACCTAGTCAGGCTGCGGTGAGTAGATTCCAGGGAAAACTAGAGAAACTCTTATTAATAAACGATGAGTGCCTAAATTTTTCGAAAACAAGCTAGTACAGGCGTGCTAGTATTACATTTTCTATAGGCAATTAATTTTTTTGTATACATGTTACGCGGTTTCTCCGTCAATTGTTGGCTGATTTTATTTTTATTTTTAATTCGAAAGAGTACCCGTCCCGAGATGGTCACCAACTAAAAAATAAAAAAAATAAATATAAATATTCACTGGGAAACGTTTTCCTGCTGTCAAAAAATTTGAAAAACTATACGCACCGTAGATGCGACTCATGTCCCAACTTTTTTACAGCCATTATTGAATCGCGAATAAATTGTAATAAAAAAATAACAACAATTTTGTAACATGATTTTATTATAAATTATTGTTTAATTTACATAAACCGTTTTGTGCCTCAATAGGTCGCTTTTACTTCTCGTGTAACAATCTACCATTACGCACCGAACTGCATATTGAACATATTTATTTTATCTATGAGTCAATATGACTGTAAGGTCATATTGACTCATAGTGCATAAATTAAGGATAGTTATTTAACACTAAGATCAACATACGCATTAATGATTATTTATTCTTATCATAGCATGTTGCAATTCTCGACATTGACAAAGCAGCGGGCAATGAACTGCAGAATAAATTGATCAATAAATATGGAAGTGATAAATTAAAGTTTATTGAATGCGATGTGGCTAAAGAAGACGACTTATTTGCTGCAATGGATATGATTTATAAAGACAATGGTTATATCGATGTAGTTATTAACAACGCTGGAATCATCAATGAAGTTAACTCAGTTTGTATAAGAAAGGAAGTAGAATTAAATTACGTAAGTATCTAGATGAGCATAATGACAAAAATGAGTCAAATCGGGGATATTAATAATTTCTCCGTGCAAGAATGAAGAAAGAATATGATTTCCTGCGGCTGGGCGGTCTGTCATAAGACCCGACAAAACAACTCACTGCACGATAGTATGGTATTTGTCCGTCTGGATACCTAACACCCCTGATCTATAGTATGGCGCCATAACGACTTTGAGTTGTGTTCCGGTATCAGTAGCCCGGTTCCAGTTTCTCCTTCGAAGCCGGCACCAAGTTGGCAGCACCTGTGGTATTGCTAATGTGGTATGATGCAATCAGGCCGCAGCTGGAGAGATGGGTGACCCGCACCAGCGGAACCCTGACCTTCAGGACGACTCAGATACTGACCGGACACGGTTGTTTCGATCAGTATCTGTTTCGCATTGTGGGCTGCTTGCCTTCCCCGGACTGCCGCCAATGCGGCGCACCCGATACGGCGTTCCACACGCTTGTTGAGTGCGCTGCATGGACGCCTCAGCGTTTCGAGCTCGAGACACACGTAGGAGCCGTCCGATCGCTCGGCGACTTGGTAACGGCCATGTTGCACAGCGACGACCGCTGGGAGTCTGCGGTTACTTTCTGTGAGGCAGTAATGTCTCTCAAAGAGGCCGCAGAAAGGGACAGGGAGCGAAGTCCTGCAGCGCGTGCTAATGTCTCCACCCGAGGTCGCCGGCCTTCAGCTGGCACCCGGAGAGGCAGGTACGCGCATTACTTCCCTCCCTGAGTTAGGTTCCGGTACGAGGGGCCCATTGCTACTAGGCAACGCAAGGGATTCATCTGCCCCCGTTTCGAAGTGGGGTGTGTTCTCCCAGGGCACACTCCAAGCACTTTATTGCGCTGGATCGACTGTTGCGTAACTATGTTCTATATCTCAGTCTTTCCTTCACAACAAAAGCGCAGGGTCGACAGGGAGGAGGGGGTTTTTAGTAGGTATTGAGGTTGCTCGCCCGTTCGGCATCGCTCTGAGTCTTCCACACTCCTCAGTGTCAAGCCATCGCGGACGGAGCGCAAACAAAGTATACTATTGCTAGCGTTCCCGCCCCCAGTGGATGCGCGCCGTTTCCTAGTGACGGCCCTGAGAGTGCGTAAATCGGTTAGCATTTTCCCTCGCCTCAACAAAAAAAAAAAATTGCTAATGTGGTATAAGTGATGGTAACCACTTTCCATCACTGTTGGACGGTCAGTATGTCTGCTGTGCTTGAGAAATAAAAAAATATCCAAAAACATAACAAACAATCTGCTTCTTTGAAAATGTGAACCCATTTTAATGTATTCTAGCCATTCCAATTGGAATCAACTTTTATAATTACAAATTTGAGATAGTTAAGATTTACCTAAAAAATTGTTCTCTACAATAAGGTTGGATGATAGAATTCAAAATTCTTTACAGTGTTTGTGAACTAATATTTCAGTTTGATCAATAATTTTTTTTCATTGAAAAAAATTCAGTTGGCGCTTGTTAATGGCACTATTAAAGCTATTGAGTTAATGCACAAGAATAAAGGTGGACATGGTGGTACGATCATCAATGTCTCGTCTATTGCGGCTTTATGTCAAATATCACCAGCCCTGTTCGTGTATTTTGGTACCAAAAGCGCAGTTCTTCAGTTCAGTAAAATTAGTAGATAGTAGTACAATGGGCGGCCTTATTGCTTAAAGCAATCTCTTCCAGGCAACCTTTGGATGGACAAGGATCTCAATTAAAATAAATTGTTGGCGTGTAGCTTAAGACTAAACTAAAGATAATATATATAATATAATGTATAATAAGATACTTATATATTTACCATATACATTTAGAGACATACATATATATATATATATATATATATATATATATACGTACATAGACATACACAACAAATAATACATATTATGCAGTGAGATAGTGCTCCTTCACAAGTCTGTTGAAACTATGGATCGATTTAGCAGAGCGCACGTCTGCCGGCAATGCGTTCCAAAGTTGCACGGCACAAACAGAGAACGATCGTGCGTAAATCTCCGTAGTATGTAAAGGAGTCCTCAGCCGCAACTTCTCTGATGATCTCAGGGATCTTGAATCACTGTGGAAGAACTGGAAGCGTTCTTTAAGATAGGACGGAGTACGAGGATCAAACAATACGTTATAAAGAAGAGACAGAACATGAGCATTACGGCGAAGTCGAATTGGTAGCCACTTGAGTTTTTTACGATATTCGGATATGTGATCATATTTTCGTAATCCAAATATGAATCGTATACAGAAATTTTGGAGTCGCTCAAGTTTATCTAATTGGCTTTGGTTAAGATCGAGATAGCTGACGTCACCATAATCTTACTTTAGTGTTGTACGGTAGAAAATATTGCAGACGACGTAAAGAAGCAGCTGACGCAAATATTTTCTGGCTTATTTTTTGTAGCTGAGGGCCCCAAGATAGTGATTTGTCTAAATAAATTCCTAGATTTTTTACTGTATTACTTATGGGGATCACAGCCCCACCAAATATGACTGGTGGCAACAAAGACCAGTTAACCCTGGAAATCATTTTATTACTTCCAATGATGATGGTTTGAGTTTTGTTAGGGTTAACACTTAATCCATGATCTCTACTCCAGTCAGATATTCGTTCTACTTACAATCATTCCAATGGTTATTTTATGAAAATACCTATGTAATAATTTTCATGGCTCCAATGTAGACATTGAATTTTTCCAGTGAGCCGTCAGGAGCAAACCTGAAATAGCGAAAAATGTCGAAGCTGATTTTGATGAAAACTAATGTGAAAAAAATCTACTTAGAGTTTTGGACAATCAATTACAATTCTTAAGAATCGAATCCGCTGATTTAAAAAAAAATAACACCTGTATTATTAAACCAATAAGTAGTGCAGTTTAAGGATCAATTTCTGTGCAGGAATGTCAAAACTCAAATTAAGGGAAAGAGTTGATTTTTCAAACACATGTTTAATTTTTTCAAAATCAGCGGATTTCATTACTGACTAGGGTAGTTGGTTTTTCAATAATCTAATGATTCCACTTTAGTTTTCAACAAAATGGGGCCAAACTCTTTTGAGTATTTTTCGCTATTTCATATAGTTTGGGATATAGACTTGAAGGCCTACTTGAAAACATCACCCGTATTAGTAAAACCAGATTACAGTGTTTGACAACTTAGATGTGATACTTTATTGCAGAAAGAAGAGTACTATACATTAACTGGTGTAAGAGTTCTGACAATATGCTTTGGAGCTACTGAAACTGATATATTAAACCAGTTCAATACTTTCGATGACGATGTAAATGTGATTTTGAAAGATTTGCCATCTAAATATCCTATGCAAACGTGAGTACCTATTTATCAAATTAAATTCATTTTGTTGCGCATAGAGATAAGATAAAAGGTGTTACAATAAGCCTTAAGTGCATCGTCAAGTAATTTATCAATATTTATAGTATGGAATAAAGCGTACCTTGTTAAGTTAGTTCAATGGTTTAATTTTTTATGCCTATTTTTATGCAAATTGAAAGACAGATATAAACCATATCGTTCTCGATTCGTTGATCCGATGTGATTGAAAGGTACAAAAACAATTGGAACATTAAATGACATTGAATCTTATACTGAATAAAGCTGAAGAGTTTGTTTGTTTGCTTGAACGTGCTAATCTCAGGAACTATTGGTCTGATTTGATAAATTCTTTCAGTGTTAGATAGTCAGTTAGTTAGATTTATCGAGGAAGGCTATACTAGGATATCATCACGCTTAGAACAAACTTTTTTATAACTATTCCAGCTTTTAATTAAGAAGCACGAGGAGACCAAGTTCCAATTGTCCCTTTACTGATCATGCTCGCACTATAATCCTAAAAATAAGTTAGAAACGATTTCCAAAGTTTTTCTAATATATCCTTCTGTATTGAATTAATGATTTTTTTGATTTAAAATGTATGTTTTATCTGGCATCTATTGGTCGGTCCAAATAAACTATATTTAATAATATACTTTACAGGTCTGAATTTGCTGGCAAGGAACTGGTAGTAGCGTTCAAGAAAGGTGAAACTGGAAGTACATGGCTTATAAATAATAAACCAGCTCAAGACATCACTGAAACTATTCAAAAAGCCTACAAAATGTTAAGCGATCTTATTCTTCCTTAATTTGAATAATTTGTTAAAGTCATTACGTGTATGAATATTAGGAGACAACAGTTTAAGTGTCTTAATAATGTGTGTATTCACTTTAAATAAAATAAATATAAATGTTTTAGTTCATGAGAAAGGTCTTCTGTCACTTTTTTGAATTACGTGAACCACATGGAAACATTATTAGGATAACACACTTAATGATTAAGCAAAGATATTAGGTCTTATTCATTTTATCTGTGCAAGAACGGAGAAAGAATATATTTTCCAGCGGTCGGGAGGCCTGTCGTAAGAGGTGACAAAACAACCCACAGCCAGGCGGCAGGGCATTTGCCGACTGGATGGCTACCACCCCTGATATAAAGTATGTCACCATAACGATCTTGAGTTGTGTTCCGGCGGTAGTGGCCAGGTTCCAGTCTCCCTTAAGAGAGCAGCAGCGAATTTGTAGCATCTTTGGTGTTGCAAATGTTCATAAGCAATCCATCCGCTTTCCAATAAAAAAGAAAAAATAAAAGAGTTAGAGTATGTTTGAACGCTTCTTTGAGAACCAAAAAGAAGCTCTCAAACTTAGTTTAACTCTCTATGAATAAGACCATTTGAATATTGAAAAAGGAGTAACTTGTTTTTATGACGCAGATATAAACAAAGCAAAATTACCATTTACTGTAAAGGTAAATCTAAAAGCATCCCTGTCTGTCTATGATCTTTCACCGAAAACCACACGACAGCCCATAAATTTCCCACTGCTGTGCTCGGGACTCCCACTATAGGGGAACAAACAGATTACCCGTCACGCTTGTCCAAGGCGGTTTGGCAGGTTTGACGCATCGGTTATCTCGAAGTGCAGGTTTCATCACGACGTTTTCCTTCACCATTGTTAGCACATGGTAATTGGAAAAATATGCGCATTAGATCAGAAAAATTTCTAAGTGGTGCACGAGTTACGGTTAGGTTTCGTACCCACACCTTTTGAATTGGGGAAGGGTATGCTACAACTTTTATTGCGACGCATTTTATCTGTGCAGGATGGAAAAAAACTACAATCATCTTAGGCCGGGTGGCCTGTCGTAAGAGGCAACAAAATAACCTTTAGCCAGGTGTTAGGGTATTTGCCCGTCTGGAGTGCTACCAGTCCTGGTCTACAGTATGATACCATAACAACCTTGAGTTGTGTTCCGGCGTGTTAGTGGGCAAGCTCCAGTCTCCCTTAAGTTGTTGTTACTGTTGCGGCGGCGTTGGGTTTAGCGGAAAGCGAACTATGTCAACTTTGCGGGAAAAGAAGTGTGGGACAATTTGGATGGGAATTCGAGAACGAGCACGCACTTACTTGGTTAATGGGAATGAAATGCGGCCCCTATTCTCCACTATTCACTTCACACACACTTTAGTGTACTTTTATATTAAAATTTATAGTATTTAATTTTTTGTGTATTTATTTTTAGTATATGATATATTTATTATATATTAAAATTGCGGTGCGGAGCGGGTTATATATATTTATATGGTGCGGGCGCGGTATGTTTTAAATAATTTTATTTTATATATTTACAATAGCGGAACGATTTATTTTAATTTATTTTATGATATGACAATGAGTGATTGACGTGACGTGCGAAAGGGGAACGCGCCGTCACATTTCAAGAAGAATTTAAATATGTCGAAGAAAATTATGAATAGGTCGAAAGGAGGTTTACATGGCGGTACCAGTTACAAATATTACAAGATGATCGTAACAGCTTTCCATCAGGTGGGCTGTCTGCCTGTCTGTTGAACTCATGCAATAATAAAAAGAAACTAAACAGATTTAGTTTAATGTTGTGGACGGGATTGATATCTCCACATGGACAAATAATGCAAGCGTAGTTCTGTTTGATTCACGGACATTCATCGCTAAATTAAATAATTGCGAATTTACAAATACATTTTAAAGGTCTACGTGTTATTTGTATTCATACTAACTGTGTCAAGGTTTTCTTCGTTGTGTGGAATTTTTTCACCCTTTTTATGGCAAGATTTCGACAGATTGGCAGACGGCACACCTAATGAAAAATGTTGACCATCGCTTATAGACACTCAACACCAAAGGTGCTACAAATGCAATGCTGCTCTCCTTAGGGACATTGGAACCTAGGCGCTTGTGCCGGAACACAACTCAAGGTTGATATGGCGGTATACTCTAGACCAGAGGTGCAAAAGGCCTACTACCTGTGCCTTTTTGGGTTATTTGTCGCCTTCTACGACAGGCCACCTGACCGCAAGAAATGGTATTATTTCTCTGTTCCATCACAGATAGTAAATAAAATTCATTATACATTTTGTCATTTTCAAAACTGTCATACAATACGACATATAGTTTAGTGAAATAAGTTTTAGCTACCAACATTTTTTTTTGAACTCAAACCCATTTTAACACTTACCATAGAGAAAAAGCATTTATTTTAATTTTTTGCAATTATTTTAAATACTAATCAAACATGGAATAAAACATTAGTATAATCCATTTTGCTATAATTCGCCACTCTTAAAAGAGTGTATTTTTGTTTGTCGACTTTTAGAACGACTTAGACTTTTTAGAAAACAAATCTAAATGAAATTTGCTAAAAGAAATATAAAATATTCCGAAGAAAGAGATTTTTCTTGTGTCAGGGCGAAATAGGAAAAATTATTACACGTGCAACCCATGATTTCTCGAGTTAAGGATACCTACGAAACATGTTAAAGTTGCATTCTGACTCAATTTATGGCTGGTTCTTGTATCTTACAAACCATTTGCCTTATTACCGTTTAAAATTCAACATAAGGTTCATACAAGCAATGTCAAATTTCTAGCGATGGTAGGCAAGCGAATGAATAGTAAGATATAGGAACCGACCGTTAAAAAGTATGTACCTGTAGTTTATGTAGGGGTTTCTGAGAATTACTTTTGTAATAAGACATATTACTTTACGAGTTGCAGGACTCAAATTAAAATGCCATTGGAATTATTATAGAGTTTATTACAAATATACAAACACGTCTAACACAAGTACAAGTATAACTGAACACAACCAGTCCAAACGTAATGCACGATTCAATAACACGAGCAAAGTCCGTCACTGAATAGATTACCGAATGTACACAAGTCTTGCTCCGCTCGTGGTTATCGCTTGACTGGCTCGTGGTTATCTCTCCATTGGGACATTGCTTTATACTGTACAAATATAATATGTCTGCTCAGCCGCGTAGACTGAATTTTATAGACACACCTGGCTAATGACTACCTTAAAAGATGACAATACACAATAAGCTGTTTTTCTAATCACACATTTCAAACACAAAGTAAACAAAAGAAGTCCAAATGCCGAAAAGGTAATAAAATGTCTACAGGTATGCAGGTGTTAATTTGTCTTTTGTTGGCGTTCAGGTCGTCTCATTATGATCTAAGGGCATATCTGAATCTATGTACAGAGAATTGACATACAAACACCAGGGCAGATGTAAATAAGGGTTCGCTGGCACGACGACCTATGGATAGTACGGCACATTGTACATTACATTATATTGAAGACGTCCTAAAGATAAAGAGCTACAACATTATATATAGACTACAATAAGCTAGACTACTACAAACCATAAAATCGGTCAAAGTTGTCAGTAGCAGCTAGTATGTACTTTAGGTTAGGTTAGTATATTAAACCCTTCACACATACATTTTCAAGTGATTTGACAAACATCATTCGCTGGGTATACACGCGTAGTTCCTACTTCATTATAGTGGCTGAATTAGCAGAAGTGGACGTCTTTGGTTAACAAAGTAAAATATTTAACAATGTATAATATAAAGGATAATGTGGTTTTAGTAACTGGTGGTGCTGCTGGTATTGGGGCTGGAATTGTTAAAGCATTTCTTGAAGGTGGTGCTAAGGTAACTATGCAAAATATTAACAAAATTTATTGGCTCCATTTTACTCCGGACCGTCATAAGCATATTAGGTGCTTAGGGTCCGTCTATCAGACTGTACTCCCTAACTAACATTAAAAACTAGAGATAATTCTATCTCATTATTCATTTGCCGATAAAAGTCGTGGTGGCGTAATGGTTGACGCACGCGTCCTAGACTCAAAAGGCACGGGTTCGAGCCTAGCCGGAACGCATGCACCACTTATTCAGTTTTCTTATCTAATGTGCATAAAATTACAAATTGAATAGTAAACAATTGAAACATTAACAACATCTATTTTCTAAATATTTACCTTGCAGTATCTAATATTAATGACACCGTTAAAGTCGCTTGGCTTATCTAACATTAGATATTGTAGAACAAAGTGACAATGATATTTATAGAAAAGTAGGATAACTACTATAGATAACGTTTTATTGACTTGAAACTAGTATAGTTCATTGAAATGTTACACGAGATTTGCATTTGTTAGAGGACGCAAATTTATTTTTGGGACATGTGTGGGGGGTCAATAGAAGCTTAACCTCAAGTTTGAGGGGTCGCCACCCTTGTCCCCCAGCCGCCATCTTGGAAAAAGGGGTGAAAACACTTTTCGCGATATCTTGGAAACTATGCGTCTTACAAAAAAATTGCAGTCATAATTTGTAGCAAATTGTTTTGCCTACAAATATGTTTATATAACTTTTTGCTCTAAATTAAAAATTAAAGAAGTTATAAGCAAAAAAGTGAGATGTTTTTTATTCATTCCTAACTCTTTTGTTTTTCATAGAACTTACCAAATTTAACTTATCGAATGTTAAGCAGGTAGAAAAGATACCCCGTTTTCCCCGCCACCTTAAATTGTAATATTTCAATGAACTAAGTATGATTGTTCTCGCTAATTGTTATGCCGGTTTTTAATAAGCAATAGATAAGAAATGTGTCTCGGAGTTAAATATGTTGGAGTAGATATGTAATCTCATCGTTCAAACGGTCCAGAGCTAGAGTTCCATTGTTTCCGCACAAATGTTTAATGGAAGGTTTAAAGAAGGAAAATCCCTCTCTTTATGATAAAAGGAGCTCCTTAAGCCAGCTTCGTCTGGACCATCGGGTGCACCTTTGGTTCCTGAGGTCCTTACACTGGGCGATGAGATGGAATATTGAGGTAGTCGAGAGTACAACTCTATGCTACTGCTCTACCAGAGCGTTGGGGTGTCTAAAATAAATTACTCTTCGCAAAAAAGGGTATGTAGATTTAGGTGGAAGGACCATATTAGAAACTTCCGAAGCTACATTACGCATAGCTAGTTATTTTGCCCATTTGATACGACTATTATGTATACAGATCGGTCATTATGGACATAACGGATTTATGAAATATATACGTTTAGGTGCAATGAAAAAAGTTACATATGTGATAGCCACCCCTAACATTCAGATTCTCCACAATTCTACTAGGTACTATTTTATTTAGCTGAATATACTGTGCTAGAATTATTACCATAACAACAATACATTATGTACTAGCAATCACCGTTCCAAACTTCTTCAAAAATGATTGATAAAATTATCATATTTATAAATTAATATCTAATTATTGCATTAATTCTATCATCTAAATGCATCCCCCAAAATTATAGGCTGGCGCCTCTACAATGATTTTTATAATCTGTGCAGCATGTAGCAGCATTAGACATCGATGTCGTTAAAGGAATGGCTTTTGAAAACGACCAGGCATTGATACATGGCTCTAATAGAATCAAATTTTATAAATGTGACGTTACCACCAATGAATTAGATGCCTGTTATGATAAAATTATCAAGGAATATGGATGCATAGATGTTGTTGTAAATAATGCAGGAATAATGAACGACAGTCCAAAGGTTTATTTAAAAGAAATAGAAATAAATGTTGTAAGTATATTTTTTGTAATTACTGTACGTTGTCTACGCAATATATACGATGTCTTAGAAATCCTTAAACAATTTATCAATTATATAAAAATATTAACATAAGAACGGCTTTAATCCTAATAAAATTTATCAATAGGTAATCTTGTTCTGAAATTCAAAACAAGAACAAGTGTAGTATTAAAAAAAATTAGCATCCTAAAAAATCTTTTCTGTTCTTAGATTTGTTTCATTTTGATCATTAAACTTATTATATTTTAGACAGCATTGATCAAGTCTTCACTTAAAGCATATGAACTGATGCGAAAAGATCGCGGTGGAAGAGGCGGAGCTATCATCAACATTTCTTCCATTGTGGGAATATCACGAGTGGAAACATTGCCTGTATATACGGCTACTAAAAGTGCGGTTCTGCAATTTAGCAACTGTCTTGGTGTAAGTTTTGAACTGTTTTCTTTGAAAATCAATTAAAACTCTTAAGAACGATATGAAATAAATCGTGAAAAAATATATGGTATAAACTGCAATATAGGTATTTATGTGGTAAACAACTGTCGGGTCGCAGTCAGCCAAGCATAAACACTATCACATCTAGCTGAAAGAGCAGCTTTCTCCTATTATAATAATTTACCTGGTGGAGTGATCGTTTCTGGTAGAAAAGTACAATTTTCACGCTCCTTCACGCCCACTCATTTCCTCATTCCTGTCACTTTACGTCAAATCTTCAACATTATTGTCTGAATTTGGCAAATGTATCCAATTTACACTGTTATTATTTAGTCTCTGTTAAATTTATCAACGACTGTTACTTAGGAAAATTGTATATAATTCTGCCATAATTTTTCCTTAATTCTTTACCCATATTTTCAGATGATCCACCATTACAGTCGCTCCGATGTTCGAGTCATCACAATCTGTTTTGGATGTACTGATACAACTTTGTTTTCTAACACGAAAATGGGAGCTATCGACAAAGAAACAGAGTCTTTATTGGAACCAGGATATAAAAACCTGCCAATGCAAACGTAAGTTCAAGTAATATTTCTGCAAACGTTAAAGCAAAATTTGCAATATTTTCTTGATTTATGAGACGATAATTGGTAAAATTAAAACTGCATAGCATGGAACGGTTTGTTTATTCGAAAATATAGAAACCGACTTCCAGCAATAATTGCTTATAAGTATTATTTAGAAATACATAATTGTCATAATCTTTAAGCAATTAAAATACTTGGTAGAAGAGGCTTCGACATAACTATCCCTAGAGCAATATCTCCTGGACACTCAAGAAAGCAATAGATTAGTGTGGTAAAGTAGCACATACGAACTAATAGATTGACAAAGCTAAATAAGGCAAAGTTGAGTCGAAAATGTGGAAAAATGTATATAATGGAGGAGAAATAATTATACATTAGTAAGATAGTCTCAATTAGATGGCTGGTCAAAGAATCTGGCGAACAGACTACGTAAATGATTGTTATGCAAGACCTTTTAGTGTGATTAATATCTGAATGTCTATCGTACGCCAGAATAAAATGGTTTAGAAGTAAAAGATAAATTATAGAGAAAAGGACAGTGAATAGAAAAAGTAATTACATTTGTGTTTTGATATTTTACAGGCTTGACTCTGCAGTAAAAGGCCTTATATACGCTTACCAACATGGCGCCAGTGCGAGTACGTGGCTGGTCACATCAAATAGACCAGCTGAAGATATAACCAACAATGTTACTAAAGCCTATGAAATTATGGGCCAGGGAATACTTTTATAGGAGAGACAATTCTGAACTATAATGATAGAGTTTTTAAGTTCACTAGCCATAGCGAGAATGTGAATGTGAAAAGTGTTATCATATTGTATTCCGGTTTCCGTCCTAGGGTTCTAGGGTTCTATCGACATTTTGGGAAATACGGAACCCTTTTGTAATTGCAATGTCGGGCTGTCCTTGTCTGTGCATGTTACACGCATTTCCTCAGAAACTACTTACTTTGTCTACATGGTTGCTTAATAGGAAGTTGTAGTCTATTTAGCGTTTCCAAGTAGTGAAATCGCAAAATAGTAAAGATTTCTTTGAATATTTTTAAAGTGTACAGACTATCGATAGTAAGACTTTTAAAAAAACCAGAATGATTTTTCCTAATAAAGACTTTTTTAATGAAATAAATAGGTGGTGAGATCAGTCCCCAAAGTTATGAAATCCCAGCCTTACTTTAAAGTATAAAGTGAAAATTCTGAAAAAACTAGAGGTAGTATATTTTTTAAATATTTTGACTATATTCATTCGGTACTTTTTTGAGATGTGGGATGTTTTTGATTAGATGTTTTTTTTGGATATGTAGCCAAAAAAAAAACAGTGGAAATTGATCGCCTCTTCGAAACACTTCCTTGTACTACGTATGTTGCCAAGCACTTACCTAAATTATTTCGTCATTTGGAGATACACACATAAGCACTGGCCGTTTTCGAGAAAAATGACATGTCATAAAAATATAGGCAGAGAGTCAGATGGACAGACGAAGTAACGGCCGATGGATTTGAAAATTTTAAAGTTCCATTTTTGGCAAAATTTCTACGAATCCCTACAAAAGGAGTATTAATTTAAAAACAGACTTTTGCTGATGTTGACTTAAGTCTTACAATTTGGTTTAAACAACAAAAGTGATCCTTGTAAACATAAAATTAAGCCATTCAATGTTATTGAATATCTTCATATCCTTTCAAATTTGCATCTTTAAACCAAATTGATTCAATTCTGTTGAAACGTGTATCATCAAATTAATAGTCAGGATTCACCAGGCAGGAAGAATATTGTTATAATATAAGTGAAACAAAATATAGATGCAGTAAATACTTTTTATTTTAAAAACTTCTTATTATCATCATAACCTTTGTTATAATTGTTTTGAACATGAAATTAATTATTCTTTGCTAATAACAGCTATTATCCATCATTATTGTCATCCAGGATAACACCTGTTTCTGTTAATTAATCATAATTACATCCTTGAATATCGTTTTGATATGACGCAACGTATCGGAGGAAAAGGAATCCATTTGTCGTACAATATGGAAGACGTAACAAACGATCTACACCAGTTTCTAATAATCCTCTTATAATTACAATTGTTTTCATATTTATAATCTTTATTTAAAAAATAAATAAAATGACACTAAATTACGTACCGATTTTATATTACTTAACGCGTTTAAAATTAATTTACAAAGAACACTTTTCGATTCAATATCCAAGAATCAACATTGTTTCTATCTAAAAATTCAATTCTAAAATATGTAGTCTAGGTATGTTTATCATGCGTAAACTAATAGTAAACGCCATAGCATTAATTGAAACGTTCCCTAGAATAGGGGGCTGTAGTTTATCTTCGATTTACGCATGGTAATCAATAGAATTTAAATTTAAAGGTGCTGTCACACTCGTACAATACATTTTCTACATCAAACAATGAGAGAAGGATGACGTAAAACCAAAGGGGCCTTTTACTATAGAATCTATGGCTTATTGAGTAAAACGTTACACATTATAACATTATATTTCCCGTCCCTCTATTTATGTAGTCATTTTTTTATTTAGTTTTCTAAAAACTAATAGATGTATATAGTATAACATTTAGCAGGAATATGTATTGTATATGAAGTAGTGAAAAAATATAAAATTTATAACGCCACCATACAAGCACGGCCATACTTTGTTCACTGTCGAATATTGTTAGTGGATCAGGAAATATTCATAGAGATACAGGCGCTCGGTAAGCTTTCGGTAATGTATATACCGAGCATACCGATTCCGCACCGACAAATCAGAAAGCGGCAGGTTGAACAGGTCTTCAAAAGTCATAAAGATATTTTAGAAACTTTTTGTAGAGTGAATTTAGCAATAATAAGTGGTGAAGTATTAGCAGCATCCATAGCTGTGAAATATGAGTAAAGTTTAGGTAACTAGAAATATAAGAGTGATAAATTATTTAAAACATCATCAAAATTGGGCAATATCCACTAATAATAAGATAATAATAAGTAGGTAATTTTTATCTGCGGTATTTTTGATCCAATCTTTATTATATTGTAGAGCCTAAAGCATGATTTACGTGGATTGGTTAAAAAGCGAGTTAACTTGCGAAATTATCATCGTTTGGGCACACATTTACTAAATCGTCAAGTTATTACTCTGGATTGCTGTACTAATTACTATTAGATATAACTCGCTTTCTAACCAATGAAATGTCATACTATCATAAATAGCTAGAGTGAATATTCAGAATCTCTATGGAATACTTCCCAGTACGCGGACTGACACATACCTAGAACATGTTTAAATAAATAGTAAAACAAATATTTTTTCAATAAGTAAAAGTTGCACATATATCTAGACATAATTAATATGTATGTGTGTATATATGGTGTGTAACAGCACCTTTATAACCCTTTAATAATATTCATTTAATTTATAGTTTTAAGAGTCTCTTGACCAATCATAATAACTTTAGAATATGATTTGAACAGAGTGCCTAAATCGGCTGCTATTGAAAATTCGTATTACGAACATGACAAGTTTGAAAATAAAGTGGAAGTTTATTCTATTACTTACACCTACCAATATGTCTAAACCCGTGTCAATGTCACAATGCGATTGTGCAAAAACGGTCGCTTTAGGCGCTCTGATCATATTTGGATAAATTTATCCTACCATTTTCGCTAATAGTTAACTTGACATAATAATAAACTTTTTATTATTTCCTTGGGAAACGAACATAGTTTAAATATCACTTCAATACATTTCTAAGATATGAATAGTTTTTCAAATATTTTATTTACATTTACTTCGGAATATAATTTTCTTTAGATTTAAATAAAACCTTCTTCTTAAAATTGACGAAGGCGACACGGCTTTACCTGTGGTTGAACGTGTACCAGCACATTGCGAGAGTGTGCTTGTCTGACGGAGCGATCAGTTGCGAGCGTACCGTCCAATCATACTCGCTTTTTGTCTCACGCACACACAAATATGTATTTACCACAAGTAAATCCCGCTTGCTTTCACAAATTGCAAGAATTACGCATATATGTAGTATGAAAATAATTTCGTTTGAATAATACATATAAATCAAGGGAATAAGAACAAGCTATCATTGGAATAATATTTGGTATACAAAATCTCAGATAAAAAATCCGAAAGCTTTTAAATTATATCAAACTAATGCCGTGCGGGAGCGGAGAAAAAATACACATTTCTGCAGCCAGGCGGCCTATTTGTTGTAAGAGGCGACAAAACAATCGACGGCCAGGTGGAACGGATTGGTCGTCTGGATTGCTACTACCCCTGGTCTAGAATATGCCGCCTTAACAACCTTGAGTTGTGTTCCAGCATTAGTGGCCAGGTTCCGGTCTACCTCTAGAGAGTGGCTGCACATTGGTAGCACCTTTGGGGTTACAAATTAATAAATAGTTACGAATTTTATTTTTATATATTTAATATATATTTTTATATATATAACTAATACAATAAAAACTTTAAATTTTAAAAGATAGCAGCTTAAAAAAATCGACGATCCCATACTAACAGGCGGTTTATAACCGTTTAGCCTTCGGAAAGACGGCGTCTCTCTGCGTATTCTACCGCCTGTATGACGGGGAATGTTCCTAGGAACTGTTTGATTTGGTGCCAACGGCTCACTTTTACAGGCGCACCGCTCGCCAGCAACGAGATATTCACCCCGATTTCTTTGAGCTCCCCGCCACGGTTTTCCCTTTCCGCTATGACATGGGGTTCTTCGAGAAGGGTGTTATAAAATTTCTTATAGGTCGGCAACGCGTTGGCGACATCCCTGGTCTTGCAAGCGTCCATAGGCGACGTTCCATCAGGTGGGCCATCTGCCTGTTTGCCTGCTTCAGGCAATAAAATAAATTGGTTTGAACAAAATTTACAAAAATAAATACCACCCTGCTGTCGGCATCAATTTTACTACAAACATCACTCATGATAAATAATTGAAACACCGAAAAGGCAAATTACCAACAGCAATGCATATAAAAAATCATTTGAATATAAAATTCTATATCAATAAAACATTCATAAAATTACAGTTATTTTAACATAATTTCAATGGTTTTAATTACAAACATCAATTTCTAGTTTCAGTAATAGAACATTTCTTATAAAAATGGCAGTTATATATATCACGTATACAAATTTACATTAAATTTTACCGCCGCACTCAGAAAGCTCAAAACGAATTATCATTGAATTTTAAATTAATTCATTAAAAAAACCAGTGGTCGTCTAGTGGTCGAAATTCAACCATAATTAATTTAAATTATAAGTCTGAATTTTATTGAGGTTCTGTTGTCAAAGACTATACTTCTATAATCACAGATTTCGCCAAGGCTACACTGTTAATTTGACTTTAACAATAATGAAAAGAGTATATTATATGTGTGTGTGTGTGTGTGTCAAATATATGGTAGTGTGTGTAATGTTTTTATTGATTTAATCTATTTTTATGCATAATAAAAAAATATTAGCATTCTGTCCTCCTTCTTTATATAAACTATAAGTGTGGCAAATTTTATAGTCGTCCGTCCGCGCGATTTTCGTAAGAAGGGGTACAAGGTTTTTGCTTTACGTATTAATATAATGATTACTACGCTGATGACTAACTCGAGATACGTGGTAAGTAATTGTGTAAAATTTTACAATAATGACATAAACAAAATTAAAATTTAAAATATTCCTAATTAAAAATAAACTAAATTATAAATAAATTAAACTAAAAATAAACTATATATATAAACTAAAATTAAACAATAAAATCTAGTTCCAGACCGCTGTCAGTCGGAAACGTGCCCAAAAGACTGGCCACATTGCCTCGCTGAATGGCAATGCTGATGCGTTGCCCGAGGTACAAACCATTCTTTTGGTCACGTGAGACATCCACCAGACGTTTGGCTATGTCTCGATAAAGCTTGTGTGCCTCAGGCCCCCATGGTCCCAGGGTCTCGACCCCAAAAGCCGCAAATGTGTAGCCATTCCCGATGGCTGAGTATTTGCGGCGTTTTAGGGCCTCCTGTTGTGCAGCAGCTGTACCGGCAGACATGCTAGTAGCTGGAAGATGGGACGCTGCCAAAGTATCAACGCAAGACGCGTGCCATACTAAGGGGCGACACATCTTCCAGGGCACCAATGACATACCATCGGGTCTCTTGCCATCGTCGCGGCACAGGCCGTTCGGTTCTAGGACGGCAGGTACCCCGGCGGTGACAAGAGCCCGACGGATTATGTCATTAAGAGTTGCATGACGTGAAATTCTACCGGCACTCCTGATGCACGATAACCCACGGTGACCGAGGCGTTCGACCTTATCTCCGCACTGACAGTGGTGTGGGACAACACAGGCCGCCCCTAGGCGAATGCAAGCACTTATTCGAAACGTGTTATCGTCTAGAAAAGTGCCTAAATTCGCCAAGGGTGAGAGAGAGAGTGCCTGTAGCCACAAGCCAGACTCCCAACGCGAGACAGCTAGGAGACGAGCACGCTCCGTCTCATTGGCACACGTATCTAAAAGATTTTTATGCCCCAATGAGCAAAGCAGGTCGTCCCATAGCTTCTGTGACTTTAGATTTATGGGTAAATTTTGATATGGGCAGGCCATAGACCAAGCATAAAATTTTATATGTTGTCCTAAATATAAACCAAGTACATCTAGAAGAAACTAAGACATATAGATCTAAGAAGATACCCTTCTTTATCATCAAAAATATATTTTCATAAACATACTGAATATTATTTGACATGAGACTACAAGAAATATGCATTTCACATAATATCTTATCGGTAGTGACCTGCAGACGGGTAGACACAGGACTTACTAATAACAGAGAGGCAGTAGTAGCATAAAATATTTTTTATAAAATAATATTATTTAGAGAGGAGTGCGGCAGTAGGAACACATATTATTTTAACTTTTTAATTTTTACATGAAATCATATTGATTATTCTTATGCATATTGTTTTTTTTATTAAAGAAATTATTGCCTCACTTATTTTAATTATTATATTAACGAACCTTTCGAAGATTGACTACATTATTTACATCGTGCATACCAATGTTCAACTCATATTGTGCTATAAGTCGATCGGTGAATTACTAGTGTAAATTAATTACACCATTTAGCTATAGAATTGTGCGTTTATTTTATTCTGTTTTTATATTATTTACAAAATTTTCTTCTAAATTCTCCAGCATGAACACACGTCATCTTATGATTTTCTATTATGATCAAGTAGTTATTAAAAAAATTAAATTATTATCAACTGTCACATATTTATGATTCGAAACTCTTAAGGGCCGGGAGATATAGGAATCGACCATAAGTTATTTAGTAGTACGAAAATGATTTACTATCTCAAGACAACGAAGGAAGGAAGGAAAGTAAATTAGTAAGTAGGTATTCTGTATTGTGTATGTGTTTTAATACACAAAACCGATCGACTGCACTTGGTCCAAAATGTTTAATTTCGCACTAGTATTATCTACTCGCCAATTTATCTACAATATTATTATATATTGTAAATCATGCATACTTACATAATATAATACAAGTTTTCATAGTTGCTAATAGTGTCAACCGACATGAGACGTGTAGATGAAAATTTTCAAATATGATATTAGATATAGTTTTCGTTTCAGGCACAAGTGACCAAAATTTATGAAAACTGTTCAAATTTCTTAAAGCAGAGAGTTAACAGTCAATATCCCATTCCACTTCGATAAAAAATAAAATCTAAAGAAAATACTGCATAAAAAAGATATTTATTTCTACAGTTAAAAGCGTAATTCTGAAGAAATCCCCAAATTGATCATTTTTATTGTTAGCCAAAGGGCGAAATAGACATTTATCCCTTGTTATAAAGCCATCAAAGCTTTCAACCAGTTTTATTATTAAAGCATATTTTAAAATGAAATCAGTCACAAATTTAATATGTTGATAAGTTTCTTTCAAACATATTCAAACCGAGTATTAGAGTAAATAAAAAAAATGCCTTGAGTAATTTTTATTCATTAAACTATGAATAGTTAATAGCTGTGACATCTAACGAACAAAATGGAACGAACTACCAACGCAACCCATCATTACTGGAATTGGCGTTTCTAGTACTTTTCTAACTCACAAAGTACTAATTAATATAATAGGAGAGTTTAACCATTTTGAAAATAGTGATCATGACAATTTTAAAAAGGTGTCTTAAATTATAAAAATAGCACTCCAACATATAAAAAGAAGATGACATTATGAATATTCCTATTCATTTATTAGCAAAACTAAATTACCATTTCATTCAAAAGCTCATCATATTTTTCTATTTGCAATCTCTCCAACAGTAGTATTTACTACTTCAGCAGAATTGTAGACGCGTTAGTAACGGTTTCTTCACATTGATCTCAACGTCTTTTAGTTGAATTTGATGAGGTTACAATTTTATTTATCTTGAGAACAACACAAACCATCTGACTTAATCTGTTAAAACTTTATTACTGAACAATACATGATGATATAGGAATCAAAATACTCTATGTCTAATTAATAAACAGATCTTTTTCAAACCAACTGATGGACCTTCATTAGTGAAACAATAAAGTCTTAGAGAACCAAAAAAGCTATGTGATTCACACTAGTCATACAATATTCAACATATTAATTAATTATATTATTATAAGGTCATCCTCCAATTCAAACATTGTATTAATAACCTCAGTGGGAATACCAGATATATGGGAATCATTGGACATTGTGCCTCAATTTGGTCACAAAATGCTTGACAGATAAAATTAGGTAGGTGCCCGCAATTTTTATCTTCACTAGTAATCTCTTCATTCTTGATTGTACACAGTTCAATCGTTAATAGATCAGGAACACGTTTAAAAGGATCTAAACACTCAATGCCTCAAGCTAAAGTTAAAGTGTTCAATCAGTCAACTTGGATTGAGAGATAAAGGTTTTAGTTTTCGAATATGTTAACATATTTTAACATCATCAACTGTTCGAGTCATTATTTATACCTCAAATATTCATACCAAAAAATTTATCTGTGGAACAACCACAACTTTGTTAGGATTAAAGGACTCTGTGCATCGAACCAGTCAGACAGTGGTGACTCGGTCGATCTCGACATATCGCACAGAGTCCTCGCTTGGTCAGCAAATCACTTCTTTCTCGTCGAAGATGGCGGTGTCAGACGAGATGCTCTTCAGTCTCTGTTGCAACGCGGAACGCCGACGTCGGCACGAGCGCGCAACCGCTATCTGAAATTGTTAATAGGTAATCAAGAATTAGAAAACGCAAAAATCACCATGAATGAAAACTCTTTTTGTTCACCAAACTTAAACCTAGACAATTTAATATGAATACATTTCCATTAAAACAGCGTCGGCTTTATCGCGTATAGCGATCTATTCCAGGCAATCCGGTGTTCAAGGAGACTTGAAAAGATAAATTAAATAATCTATTTTGGTAGTTTAACGAAATTAAAACTAGTTCAATCTTAATTACATAGAATTAAACAAACAAAAGTAACAAACCACTATAAATATACACAATTAAATAGATTATCTATATATATAATAAAATTGTGGAGGTCAAATTTCTGTACAATGAGAAAAAAATGCTAAAAACCGAGTCAGGGGGCAGTAAGAAGTGAAATAGAACTAATTTAGATTTTTTTCAAATTTTTTGGTTCTCTGTTTGTCTGTCTGTTTATACCGGCTAATCTCCGAAACTACTGGACCGATTTACATGAAATTTTGTATGGTGTTAGCTTATATCCCTGGTCAACATATAGGATACTTTTGATCCTGAAAATTAAAGATTTCTCGTGGGATAGTTAAAAAGCTTTAATTACTTAAACAGCTTATAACAGACTGAAACCAACGTAACATAATAGAAGCGAAGATTTTGACAGGGTGTGGTGTTGGTGAGAGAGTTTTATCTTATATATATGTCGGAGAAGGCCTCGTTCTCACGACATCTTCTTTAGTTATTGCAGGTTTAGTGGGCGTCATCAGGGTAAAATGCGAGCATAAAACACAAGGCCACGGTTTATACACTTTTAATTTAGATTCGATCAACATTTTGATATAGTTTAGACCGAGCAGCGGGTTCAGGGCACCGCTCATTATTTTTAACTTAACACTTTCTTTAAAATACTCCATGGTCCAACTCGACCTATTGCCATCAACCAAATGTGCCACAAAAACTCCTCAGTCTACCCAAGTAGATACTACTCAAAGTATAGAGGGCGTCTGACCCCGCTCTGACCCATATGCTCTGCTCTGATTGGTCGTTTATGAAATTACAATATTCATAACTTTTATTAGGTTAGAACGATATTTAAGTTATAGAAACATTTAAGACATCAAATTAAATTAAATTAACAATTTTACAAATAATTAAAATGTAAACAAATAAAATTTTGCGTTATACATCCAAACAATAATCCATCCAATTATAGCTTCCCTCCGACATATATAATATATAAAGCTGTTAAGTTTGTTTCTTTGTTTGTTTGATTGAACGCGCTAATCCCAGGAACTACTGGTCTGATTTGAAATGTTTTCTCAGTGCTTGATAGCCCATTTATCGAAGAAGGTTATAATAGGCTACATACCATCACGCTAAGAGCAAAAGGAGCGGAGCACCAGTGAAGAATGTTTCAAAATCACGGGGTTTTTTTAACTTATTTTTTTTTAACTATTCCACGCGAACGAAGTCGCGGGCAGAACCTAGTCTATACATATAATAAAATTGTAGAGGTCGAATTTCTGTACAGTCAAAAAAAAATTTGAAAACCATTATCTTAAATGTTGAACAGTCTTTTACTTGTATAAGTAAATTATATATTGTTAGCATTAAAATTTCTTATCATATCAGTAAATTTACATTTATTTTTCCACTATGACATCATCAGTAACGTTGATCTAACGTAGTTTCCTATGGTTATCATTGTCATAAAAACTCTCTGAAGTCTGTGATTATGTATTACATCATTATTATGTATGTAGTTGAATATTTATTTATAGTTTGTTTCTATTTAACATTTTTGTGGTTCAATTTATTATTATATTAATCTTCTAGAAAAATGACTACGACAAATTATAAGGCTTTTCTTTTCATGATTTACAGAACCCTAAAACCTGATAATGGAATTATTGACCAAAATGTAATTTAGTTGTGGCAGATACGTTGAAACATTATTATACGACGTACATACCACAGCGAAAGCAGCAAGCACGGTTAGCGCTAGGAAGGCTGCAGCATAATGCGCCGGCATTCGCAGAAGCGCAGAACATTGCGCCAACCGCTCGTCCTCCCCGTGAGGACATTGCGCTACTCCATCGCACCACAGCGCTGGAGCGATGCAAGCATCTAGTGACGCGCAGCGGTATTCGCATTCACCAGACAGGGCGAACACACCACCACGACTACTTGGGTGCCTGGAATATAATGTAAGAACTATTTTGAACACAACAAAACTAAAGTTTAAAATTGTTGTACAGGCGTGGCATGAAAATGTTTGTGTGTTTTTAAATTGATTCATTTAACGTTCCGCGAGTACATGGTATCTTTTCAATCTGCGTCACAGAACAGACTGTTCCAAAGAAAATTATGCTTAACTATTTGAGAATCCATTGTCTTGTCTAAGAAGATTGTTTAGACATCTAAAACCTTTTTATTGGTCTTTAACCGACTTCGAAAAAAGGAGGAGGTTCTCAATTCAACGGGACCTTTTTTTTTTGTTGCTTTTTGCAAAGCAAAACATAAAAATTACTATATTTTGAAAATTACTAAGCACCGACTTTAAGATGTTTTAGATAATATATATTAATAATAATAGCTTTAGAAATAAGTTATTTTATACATTTTAGTTTTTTAGTTTTTGAAGTCGGTTTTTTTAAACGAAGTTTTTATTTTTTATAATATTTATGTTAAGCGTAGTGATTATAATTATATTCTTTGTTTCTATTGTTAAGCGCAGCGTCGGTTATTGTTAACAATGCAATTTTTTCAAGTTTCTTTGTTTTGTAACATTTCTTTAGCAACCATAGGAAATTTATATTCGTGGATAATGTAGTAGGATAAACACTGACTTTGTACTATTTACCTTTTTTTATGTAACTTTAGTGTATATCTGTTTATTGAACTTAATAAAAATTAAAAAAAAACTTAAAATGTTTGCAGTATTGTTTCTTGTACTCATGCAAGCAATAGTCAACTTTAAGGTGACAAATATTTTCATTCCATGTACTACAGAACTGAGATCATCTCAGCTTAGCCTTATCACTAAGCTTAGTGATTAATCAACTTGAATGTCATTCCAAAGATGTAGGTTCGAATTCGGCTTGGGGAGTAAACAGCGCTTCAGTAGTTTTCTGAGCTGATGTGTATATGACATATTTTGTGTGTATATTTTACTTAATAAAGTCGAGTATTTACCGCTATTTTATCGTAAGTGATATTTGGAAATAAGCATGTTTTTTTCTTGCAAAGGGTATTTCAAACTATTATTTTGTCCTAAGACTTTCAGTTTTATAATTAAGAACTAAAAAAATATCGTGAGAAAACCTGCGTATCCAGATTAACGATAACGAAACACACCGGATCCAATATGACCAGGCATAGCGCATTTACTACTATTTTATAATGACAAAAAGAAAGAAGAATGTCCGAGGGGATCATAATTATAGTTATATAGGAGTTTGTAACTTTTTTTTTGTTTTTTATGCGTAAAACTTTACCTCCTAGATAGTTCAAGCCAAGTGACATAATAAGAACCACTCTCCCAAGCAATTAATTCAACCGCCAAAGACCTCGGCCAGTCGAAAACGAAGCGGTCGGGTGATGGCGGAGGGGCTAAGACGTGTCTAGCCAGAGGATCAACTTCTTTAGACCATCCATCCGAGAATATTTCAACAACTTCATCTTCACTCTGAAAAACCCAAATAATTCCTAAATTACTTATTATTGCGCTGTCAAATTGAAATTAGTTTTTAATCGGCGGCCTTTGTAGCTGAGCGGGCTAAATTTTAGCCGGATGAACTCGCTGGAACGCAGAGGCTCCGAGTTCGATTCCTGGCATATTAAATATCGGTAAAGAACTTTCTGTCATTAACTATGGTCTGGGGTGACTGGGATCCCAGAATTTCCCGCTGTATATTACCCATAACACAAGCGTTACTTGCTTAGCCAATAGACAACGTGAGTGTTTGTCTGCCGACATAAAAAAATACTGAACTATTATTTTTATATTATTAGACGCGTAAACTTTGTATTATAATATTAAGTAAGAGGATAGTCAAATGCACTTACAAAAGTCCAGCTTCATAGATTTAGTACGAGCGTTATGCTTGCATGCTTATACTTATTATGTAATAATCATGACATCATAATCGAAAATATTTCCGGTAATTAGTAAAAAAATATTATTGGTAAAAGGAATCAAATAGTATTTTCTTGAGCTCTCGCGACTAAAAAAATAAATCTATTAATATTTCTTACATGTCTGTCTGTCAATTAACACCGCAAACGACATCCGACGACACCAAGGCGGCGTTTTCGTGAAGTTAGCCATAATTGGGGAGGACAGAGATATATATACATACATACCAGTACACAAAAAGAGAAGGAAATATGCATATATCAAGAATGTGCACTGAAGTTTGAACATTAGATGGGGTTAGCATTACTAAAAAAAACCTGGTAACAATATGACACTAAACATTTCAAATTTTAGCTCTTTAAAAACGTTTCTATATTCCTATAATAATAAGGCAGTTCTTACTCACAATGAGTGCTTGATCAGGTGGATCCGGACAAATGAAAACAGGAGCTAGACCACCTGCATAAACGACTATCCTATTTGGACTTCTGCATAAATGCCGCATATCTGGAGCGACTGTTATATTATTCTGTAATGTGAAGTTGTCGAGTTCTGGCTCCTTGATAATGCTGCCGCGAATTTGGAGATATAAGTAGCGGCCGGGAGCAGGGTCTATTAGCCAAGGACGTCTTTCACAGTGTTCCTGTAATTAAGAAGTTAGGAACTCACAATTAATAGATTAAAAGAAACATGCAGTGTCTTGAACCTACGTAATCTTGTAAGAAGTAATACACTTTTTAACCGACTTCGAAAAAAGGAGGAGGTTCTCAATTCGTCGGAATCTTTTTTTTTTTTTTTTTTTGTTCCTTTTTTTTTATGTATGTTCGCCGATTACTCCGTCATTTATGATCCGATTTACGTGATTCTTTTTTTGTTCGACGCGGAATAGCTTCCAATTGGTCCCCTAAAAATTTTACATAGTTTGGCCCAGTAGTTTTCATTTTATGGACATTTTTCATGGAAATAATTTTCACTCCGTTCCATATGTTCGCCGATTACTCCGTCATTTATGATCCGATTTACGTGATTCTTTGTTTGTTCGACGCAGAATAGCTGCCATGTGGTCCCCTAAAAATTTGACATAGTTTGGCCTAGTAGTTTTCATTTTATGAACATTTTTCATGAAAATAATTTTCACTCCGTTCCATATGTACACCAATTACTCTGAGATTTATGATTCGATTTACGTGATTCTTTTTTTGTTCGACGCGGAATAGCTGCCATGTGGTCCCCTAAAAATTTGACATAGTTTGGCCCAGTAGTTTTCATTTTACGAAAAATTTTTTGTTCCGGGTTCTTAGGACCTATATTTTTTAAGAAGCGCGGCACCATTTGTAGGTCCACCCATACATAGCTAGACACTAAAAAGTAACAAATAAAATTTAAAAACTTCGTTTAAAAAAACCGACTTCAAAAACTAAAAAACTAAAATGTATAAAATAACTTATTTCTAAAGCTATTATTATTAATATATATTATCTAATACATCTTGAAGTCGGTGCAAAGCAAAACATAAAAATTACTATATTTTGAAAATTACTAAGCACCGACTTTAAGATGTTTTAGATAATATATATTAATAATAATAGCTTTAGAAATAAGTTATTTTATACATTTTAGTTTTTGAAGTCGGTTTTTTTAAACGAAGTTTTTAAATTTTTGTATACATATTACACACTTTAAATTTGATAGTAAGCCAAAATTCAACGGAAATTTATGTACAAACTTTCTATATTGTTTTCGGCGTAATTTCTTTCAGTAAATACCGAGATATTTTGTTAAGTGATATTTTTAGGTTTTTTTTTAAATATAATGTTTAAAATTTTCTTATAACTATATAAATAATTATTAGTATCTTATTTTATATTTAATACGTTTTAAAACCAACATATTTACGTTTATTATCAGTGTGATAATAGATGTGTAGAATAGATCGCTTTGCGAATCCAAGGGCAACATTGAAACTATCGGCAAAAAAAAAGGTTTTAAAAGAATAACGTGCTGTGCTATATAATTCACTACACACTACTAATACACACATACAGTTTAATCTATTTAGTTTAATTAAATTATTAGTATTATATCTGTTTATGTGTAAAATAGCAAATAGTTTATGTTTAGATATAATAAAGAATAACAAAATATTGTCGGTGACTATGTTAGTCATTGTATTAATTGAATTTAAAGAACTAACTCATTTTTTGGTACAGTAAATTTCGTAAAAGAAATTTCTTTTCGTTGCATGTTACTGATGACAAAAGTACTCGTATAGCTTAATTCTTTATTACGAAACAAATTAGATTAAACAACAATTCAAATTTCGTGTTTTAATGCTTAAATATATTAGATTTCTAAATGTGGCGTCACGAAATTTAGGATCAACATCACGCCTTTAAGTGTGACGTAATTTATGGATGACCCCTTATCAGCATATTTAAAAAAAATATTAAAGTACTAACCACATCAGACATCGGCAAAGTAGATGATAGCCTCAGATCTCCACTAGCGCCGTACACTCTATGAGAGCTCTCACATAACGTTTCCAATCTTACGAACTCAACAGAAGCTTCAAAACCGAAAGAACGGAAATCGTCTGATGCAGACATGTTGACCACGTCGAATTTGAGCTCGGCAACTGTTGACGTTGAAGTGAATTGGTAGTCTCCAACATCACTGGAAAGATGTTAAGAAAATATTTTAATAGACGTTAAACAACTTCAAAGAGGTTATTCTTGTCACATTAATTTTGAATAAGTATATCGATAACTAGATATTATCAAGTTTATAGGATTATGTTACAATCGATATTGCATGGTCGGAGTAAATACCAACAAACGTCAATTATTAGAATGAGTCTTGATTATAATTTTTCACAGCTATGGCGGTTTCTTTTTCACCTCGCTAGTTGTGTGTCACATCACTAACCACGGAAAACACTGTGATAAATATAAACCTACGTTTTTGTTTCATATTAAGAGACCATATATCTTTATCTACAGTAAAATTACAAAATTGTGTTTATTTGTTCTGGATTCAAGGAAAAACGACTGGACTGATTTCGATTTAGTTTTCGTTGACAGATAGCAAATTTCTGGACTTAAAATTAGCTGTATTTTCGATCCAACAAATCCCGCAGGAATTTTCTTGGGAGGGGTCTAAAAAAATCTGACTCCGATGTAATATTTTCACTGATTCAAATTCTTTGTGTAAAACTTCTATTATCTTTGCTACCTATCCAAGGTGGACGAAGTCACGGACGCATCCTAATTATAATATATATCTAGTCAGCTTTGAAGTTGTGGAAAAGTATGGTATCACTCGTGTTAATGAACGATGCTTATATTTTAACGCCCGTTCTTTTATATGAAATTAATATCGCCTGCTGCAGCATGACGTCTTCGCAGAAGGAGGCGACTCACTTCTATTTTATTTATAATATAAATGGAATAAGGTTCCACTCTAAAGGTTGATAACGCGTGGACTTCGACCCTGGTGTTGTCAACGTCTACAACGTGGAAAGAAATACGTATTAATTTTAAGCATTACAGATCTGTTATTACTTAATTCAAGCTCCATTATCTCTAAAATTAAAAGCAAAATACATCGCGATTAATAGCAGGTACCATATGAACCTGCACTGGATTGTATACCTGCACAAACAATCTCGAGGCACTCCGAGACCGACGTCCCTCCAGGGTCTATCGAAGATTCTAACAGCGGCTGTAGGATCACCAGCACAGCGGTACCAAGTTGAATGAGCAGAGTGAACGGAGCGGCAAAGGCGACCTCCACTTCTAACGCCCCACACCCGAAGACGGACAACCTCACCTTGATTTGCTTCGAAGCGATATGTACAACTGAAAAAGTAAGTAAGTATTATAAATTCCTATTAATATGATAAATGAAAAAGTTTGTATGTGAGAGTGACAGTAAGTTCGGATATAAATACAGACAGAGATAACACGTTAATGCTCACTAAAATAACAGACACAATCACACAATACATTAATTATTATCCCCGCAAATTGCTATTGCGCCTGGCCGCCATTTTTGTGACGTAACCGTAGCCGAAAACTCGGTACTGTTAGCATCACTGGTCGGCGAGTACGCCTACATATCGAGTTGCGGATGACGTCACGTGAATGTTAATTTGACAAGGTTCCAGCGCATTACCAATTTGCGGGGATAATACTATATATTTAGCCACAACAATAGGCGGCCTTATAGCTTAGAGCGATCGGAGTGAGCCAAGCTAATCTGGTGACGTAGGTATTGTGTACGTTGAAATACATACTTACCACATTTTTAAGATCAATACCTAAACACGTACATGTATATACTCATGAGATATATTTTACAGATAAATAGTTATTTAAGAAGAGGTAGTGCTTCCTGAATAGATTCTTAAACGTCTGTAATGTTCTCGCCTGACTTTAAGAGGCAGTGCACCATAGAAGGATGACATATAGGCAGGTTAAACTTAATGTGATAAGATTGTTTGGTCATGATTTTTAGAATTCAAAAGTATTTAATAGATTTGTATTTCTTATATCTGGAGTGCAGCGGACAGTCTGAAGGCCCGCCTGATGCGAAGTGGTTATCATCGCCTGTGGACGTTTCTAATATCAAAGGTACCTACTGCCAAAGTACTCCCAGCCTTGAAAGGGAAACTGCAACCTGCCCTCTAATGGTAGAAGACAAATTTAGGCTATTACGATAGCAAGGAAAATTTACAGTAATATTTAGGTTTGAGATCGAAATTCTGTAAAATAATTTACAATTTACCCTTGTAATTGTACATAGTTATATTTAAACATTATTATTAATATATGTACCTATATTTTTACATTTAACCATATTAGCGTCCCTTTGTAATGTCCCTTTATAATTATTTGTAATATTTAGGATTTTAGTTTTGAATTGATC
The DNA here is from genome assembly GCA_949752895.1 of Dendrolimus pini. NCBI lineage: Eukaryota > Metazoa > Arthropoda > Insecta > Lepidoptera > Lasiocampidae > Dendrolimus > Dendrolimus pini. Next base: position 19,155,915 of record OX457128.1, on the reverse strand, counting down.
TTTAGTTTCTTATTAATTAATATAGTTTATTTATTATTTTACATTTCGTATTTATATAATGTGAAAGATTCGGGTAGCAGATTATTGTTTTACCAAGGAAGTACGGTATGAATATACGAATATTTATAACTGTTTCTTTTGGAAAGCAATAAAGTAGTTATATATTGTGACATTTACTCAAACCTCTAAAAAGAGAATAAGTAATTTTCTCATAATTATTATTTTATAATTTAGACAGCTTATAATCGTGTAAGCGCCTGATTAATTAAATTATCCCAACCCAGTAATCTAACAATGTATTTATAGCACAATGCCAGGCGCTGCTGTCGTGAAGGAAGATAAGGAATCTAATTAATTATCCTTTACACTACCGCCCTTCTCCAGTCAATGTGCAAATTAATTTTATTTAATCTTCCTGTGTATAGGAAACGTGCATGGTGGAGGCTCTGCCATCTAGTGGTGTAAAGCCAAATATAATTTTGAAGATTAACACCACTTAATATCTATCTCAAAGAACGCTTTGAATTCATCTTTTCCTCTCATAATTACGACCTTCTACGAATCTCAGACTTAATACTCCCAAACATTATTCATCTTTTTTCAATAATTCTTTTACTGTACAGGCTATTCGACTCTGGAATGAGTTACCTGTTTCTGTTAGACAAACTAAATTACTAACAATATTTAAGAATATGACAAAAAAGCACTACCTGCAACATAGTGATGTTTGATATTTCTACGTATATTTATGTACGTAATCTCAATAGGTGTATTTTTATATGGCTATTAATTATAAAATATATGTAAATAGCTGCATATCCTCTAATATTTATGTATACCATTTTTGACCAATATAATAGGTTTTTATTCCTGCCACGGGTTGTCTGAAAGTGATCACTTCTTAGCGATAAGACCGCTCATTGTGCACATTCAGAATATTTTTAGGCTATAAGTTCATCTGTGTTTTCTGTAATGGTGTACAATAAAGTGTTTACTATCTATCTATCCACAAATAAAAGCAGTAAAAAAATTCCCCTCATAATGTTTTGTTTCATTTCTGAACGCGCCAAAACATTTTTTTTTATTGCATGACTTCAGTATACAGACGGCCCATCTGATGGAAAGCCGTTACCATCGCCTACGGACGATGTGCAACACCAAAGGTGATCCCCATATGCTGCCGCTCTCTGAAGGAAGACTGGAACCTAGCCACTAATGCCGGAACACAATTTAAGGTTGTAAGGACTAAATACTCTGAACCAGGGATGGTAGCCGTACAGACGGGTGCTTGCCTGTAACACCCCACTGTCACCAGGTGGTAGGGTGAATACTCTACCACCTGGCAGTGGATTGCTTTGGCGCCTCTTACAACGAATCGCCGCCGCAGGAAATTGTATTTTTTATTTGTATTTTCCGTTCCTGCATGAATAAAATTTAAAAAATATATTGTTACGACCTGAAAGCCGACAAAAGACAAATTCACACCTGCGTACCTACATTTATTTAGGTACATTTTATTACCTTTTCTTTATTTGGACTTCGTTTCTTTACTTTGTGTTTAAAATTTGTAATAATAAATTATATAGTGATTCTAACGGCATTTTAATTCGAGTCCTGCAACTCGTAACAACATAAAAGATATGACGTAAAATTTTATTGCTTTCCTCCCAATTACTTATATGTTTATGTAGGTATATAAGTTTTAAAGGTATTTATAAAGACTACGTTATTTCTTTAAAAAGTGAGTTAAAGTTAGTTACTATTTGTAATACTCTAAAATTCAAAAATTGCCGTTTCTGTACGTTGAAGCTATTTTAAAAAAACCCAACTGGAATACACTATAAACGATGGAGAATAAGATATCTACGCTACTTTTTATCCTGGGAATCCCCTTGGATTTATGCTGGGAATTATATAAATGACCAGATTAAAAAAAATCGAATTCCAATGTAATTTTTTCATTGATCAATACTTTTGTGTTATAAAATGTGTGTTATTTTTTACCTCGGGAATGCAGCGGGAATTTCCCCGGGATTGGTTCATAAAAATTACCTTATTTCGACTCCCTATTCACGAAAACGATAGCTTACCGGGAATTTTGCGGGAATTTCAAGTCAAGCCTAGATGAAATCACGAGCATATCTCAATGTCTATAAATTTAAACCTAAATATTGTGATACGACACTGTAAGTTATTTACTTCGAAATAGAAATAAATACTAACCTAATATTTCTGTTTCCTCCACGTCCATATAAAAACACGTCACGCGGTGAGCTAAATGTAATTGGTGGGTCTGTTGGAGCTTCAGGGAAGGAACGAGAAACGAATCTTCTAGAACAGGTACCTCGGCCCCACGGCTCTCCATCTTGGTGAAGATCGACGAACTCGTAGAGGGCTTTGAAGAAGACAGGTCTGGAATTACAGAAACATAAAATACATGTTTTAGGGACCCCCCAATCGCCTATATTTTTTATGATATTCATACACACAGAATGATGATGTATATTTATATGGACTATGTTGCCATGACAACTACCGGTCTTATTCATAGAGAGTTAAAGTAGGTTTGAACGCTCTTTAACCACAAAGAAGCCTACAAACTCTCTGTAAATAAAACCGTTAGTATTTATTACCGAATTCGGTAGCACCAAAAACATGCGATCTTAGTACCATTTTCTTTGCTATATTATGTAATTCAAACAAAGTAATTTGTTTGGGAAATTAATTGGAATCAAAATATAAAAACTTCGTTTAAAAAAACCGACTTCAAAAACTAAAAAGCTAAAATGTATAAAATAACTTATTTCTAAAGCTATTATTATTAATATATATTATCTAAAACATCTTAAAGTCGGTGCTTCGTAATTTTCAAAATATAGTAATTTTTATGTTTTGCTTTGCACCGACTTCAAGATGTTTTAGATAATATATATTAATAATAATAGCTTTAGAAATAAGTTATTTTATACATTTTAGTTTTTGAAGTCGGTTTTTTTAAACGAAGTTTTAATTTTTTATTTGTTACTTTTTAGTGTCTAGCTATGTATGGGTGGGGATACGAATGGTGCCGCGCTTCTTAAAAAATATAGGTCCCACGAACCGGAAACAAAAAAATGTTCGTAAAATGAAAACTACTGGGCCAAACTATGACAAATTTTTAGGGGACCACATGGCAGCTATTCCGCGTCGAACAAAAAAAGAATCACGTAAATCGAATCATAAATCACGGAGTAATCGGCGAACATACATAAATAAAAGCAAAAAAAAAACAAAGATCCCGACGAATTGAGAACCTCCTCCTTTTTTCGAAGTCGGTTAAAAAAATGCCCTAAGTGTGGACTCGGGAAAATATGATATAAGCTGCTAGTTCTGTGAAGTCAGCCAATAACCATCCACTGCTGGACGTAGGCCTCACTTGAAATCCGGTTATTTCATGATTTTAATACTTATACGAAACTGAACGGTCTTATTCATATTGAGTTAAAGTTAGTTTGAAGTATTCTTAATGAACCATAAAGAAGCATCCAAACTCACTCTAACTCAAACAAAATCGTCATTGAAAGGAAGCACTTTTTATAAACTCGTGTGCATCAACTTATATAGAACTAGCTTCTGCCCGCGACGTCGTCCGCGTGGTTTTTTTTTCATAAAAAGTATCCTATGTTACTTCTAATACCTCCTACAATATGTGTACAAAGTTTCATGATGATCGGTTGAGTAGTTTTCGCGTGAAAGCGTAACAAACAAACTTACATTCACATTTATAATATTAGTAGGGATACAAGTGAGTTGCGTCTATGTTGCTTGATAGTATGGTATCTACTGGCAACTATTCCGCCTTTATCCGTATTGATTCAATTATTTAATAATAAGGCTGCCTGTCCATATTTCTCCGTTTCTCCGCTCCGCAGCCTCGCTCCCCTTTAATGGACAGGCACCCTAAGTCTCGCAAAATACTGCGGCGCGATTATCTCCTATTCCAAAATCGACATCTTTTAGCTAGCTTTTTTAAGAGTCCGTGACTCCGTCTTTCTATTTATGGTCTATAATTATAAATATGAAAATTTTATTTGAAAAAACTGAATAAATTTGACTTACTTTAAAGCAGTCCCCTGTGTCAACTTTAGCTCAAGAGTCAAGGAGTCTCCTTTAGACAAGAAGCTTTCAGTCTTTGCACAGGCTCGTGATCTTCTCAATAACGCATGCTCACAGGTTCTGGGTGCTCTTTCACGGCAAAACCTGGCTACTAGAGTTGCATTTGTAGGTGGTCGACCAACAATAACCGATTGTGGAGATGTTGCTCGTGACATTTGTACCGACCGCTCCTTATCACTGGAATTGTTGAAGTTGTTTATCATAAACTTAACGCTAGACAATCAATGATTTGTATTTATAAACGATCTGTTGTAAGGAATTGAATAGTTTAAGTCAGTGAGAAATTTAAAAAAATTGAGTAGTCTTCTTTTGCTAGAATTAATATTAGCTATATCGCTATATATGACTGACTGTCAGATATATAGTTATTTTTTTAGACTATAGACGCTTCAGTAATATTAAGATTAAATTTTAGAAAAAGCAAGCATATGCCACCAAATTCACAAAGGCTATACGAGTTTCAGAGGTTCCATTAAAAACTTTATAAAATTATAATCTCATTCAGAACTGGATTATGAATAACATTTTTAGCGAGGAATATAAACTTCGTAAAACTGCAATGAAGAAGGTAAATACAATTCTAAAACTCCTAATAAAATGAATAAACATTTGAATCACAGTATAATACAACTATTTCATATAACATCTAAAGCTGGAAATATAGTTTCGCATTCAAACACGTCCCTAAAGTCGTAAAAAATAGCATTCGCAAAAACGAACGTGACTTATGCGTTCATTTCTCAAATGTGACAGGATAAACTCACCAAAATATATCGCTACAACCGGGAGATATCCTCATAGGACCGTCCCATATATTCAAATGGCTCCCGCAATACTCGTCCTCCGGCAAGTTGGGATTGAGTGCGTTGGTCACATAAAATTTCAATACTGAGAACCACACTCTAAATCTAGGAGCTGAGAAAGACGGCCTTCTGTAAATAATGTTCCGGCCGGACGGTCCTGAGGTATCAATTCCTTGCATATGATACAGGCAGGTCGTGTTTGGAGGGAGTGAATGCTGGGGGTGCTCCAATACGCCTCTGCCAGTACCTCGTATCCAAAATTCGCAAGTCCTTTTGTTCCTTGCATACGTAGGTGACTGTTGATCCACGAATCTAACCTAAAATTGATTAATTATATGATAACCACAACATGATCCCTTCAATCGTTAATCAAAGTAATGGAAGACGTAATTGAATCTTGTATAGTTAACAGTTATGAAATTGAAACGGGTTTGATCCTACTATTAAATTCCTTCTACGTAGTGAGGATCGTTAGTATCTTGGTGCTATTAAACTTTTACATTTATCATTTCTTAGATCGTTTGATCGATCATGGCTAGTTTATAAAGTTCGATGTTTTATATAGTGTATCATCTATGGTTCGATAGGAGGGTAGTTCTAAAAATAAAGAACAGAAAGGTAGAACCAAAAATTAAGGGAGACCGTTTTATTATATGAAACTGAGGACAATTTTTTCTTGTACACATTCATGAGTATTGTTGTATTTTGTTATTTACGTCAATACAAATGCCCATAATTATATTTTATCTAATCTTCCAAAATCTTAAAACATTTGCTCTCTTAATACTTTTAAACTGCTAAGTGGGATATTTCGTAAAAAATGAAAGTAGTAGTTTCAAAACTACTTTCATCTAAAATTAGTTTGGACAATAACCATTAAGCATTTTTGAAGTGATAACTTCTTATGGGAGGGTAAACCGCTTCGTTACGTAAAGCGTTACGGCGCCAGTCTTCATGGCTTCCCTTTCTCTCACGGCAGCAGTAAGCAGGCTCCTCCTCTTTCACTGAAACCCTCGCGCTATATACATAAAATTTAAGTAATAACCTAAGCTTTTCCCAAGTTAAGCAACTTTAATATTAAATAGTTCAACTTAGTTTAAGTTATCACTTTTATCGGGCGTCCCGAGACGCACACGTTTTTTTTAATATGTGGTATTTTACATTGACTGCTTTATATAGTGCCCTAAAGGCTGAAGACGTTGTATGTTCTTCGTAACTACAGCATGGTCTTATTAGACCATTTGGTCAGATTTTTGAGAATGTTGGAAATTTTCGCATTGTGATTTTATGAGTGGAAACAGTGTAGGCGTAAAGTTCTCTCAGTCCATTATCGTGTCCGTGCGAGGCCACGTTACTAATTACACTTTGGCAAAGGGCCAACCAAGCCCCGCAGGGCACTTGATTTATTATTGTACACCCAGAACGGAACACTTTAAATAACACTTCAGAATGATATATTACTACACAACGTTATTTTCGCAATGCATGTTAATTGAAATTTGATTCATAATCGAATAAGTTATAACAAAAGGCCTAGTATAAGTTCTATTCTCGGTTATATTGTATAAGACCTATGTAACACTTCTTTATTTTATATGGTAAATGAACATATATGGCAAAAAATAACGTAAAGTTAAGATTAAATACGAAAATAAACTAAGTAACAAATAGTAAGACGATTCTATAAATAAACCTAACTTAAAACTAAAAATAAAAAACCTATATCAAAGCCCGTCCAGCCTCCCCACCACTGTAACACTTAGCAATAAAAATGATTCGATTTGAATTGAAACTGAATATCATAACAAGATAGAAGAATATCCTCCAAAATATAAAGTATTAATGTTTTATCCTCTTTATCGAATATACATATATACCAAATGTAAATATAAGTCATCTATCTGTCTTGGCTGTCTATACTCCAGCAATAAAATATACTTCACTCCAAGACTGTAAAGTATCAAACAATTTTTTACATATTTTAATATGAAAATGGACGACTTCAGTGATTTATATATAGTTTATAAAGTTCTTTAATACATGTAATTGTATTTGTTTTAAACATCGTCAAGCAAAAGGTAGATTGGCATAGCTAATAAAGATAATGAAGTAAATTAAAATCATTTGAGTTCGTAATTAGATTTTAAGCGACGGGTAAAATGCACTTATGCACTCAAGAGTCCAATGGCTTGATGCTATTAGAATGGGTAATATATTTAATGAAAAGCTTTTAGTCATAGACGATACTCCTATTTAGTGCAAAAATTAAATAAGATAATCTACACCCATCTATGTTGTAGACTTTTTTTTTTTTTTTTGTTTGAGGCGAGGAAAAATGCTGACCGATTTACGCACTCTCAGGGCCGTCACTAGGAAACGGCGCGCATCCACCGGGGGCGATAACGCTAGCAATAGTATGCTTTATTTGCGCTTCGTCCGCGATGGCTTGACACTGAGGAGTGTGGAAGACTCAGAGCGATGCCGCACGGGCGAGCAACCTCAATACCCACTAAAAAACCTCTCCTCCCGTCGACCCTGCGCTTTGTTGTGAAGGAAAGACTGAGATATAGAACATAGTTACGCAACAGTCGGTCTATGTTGTAGACTAAGTCAAGTCAAGTCAAATCAATCAGTCAACGATCAAGATTTAACAGTAATTCTGTTCTCAATCTACAATTTTGGTGTAGCCAAAAAATATTTTATCTTTGATATAAATGTTCCATTACACCCTGGCCAGCCAAAGATTACATAGAAACATATATCTATAATATTATAACATTCTAAAGATGCAGTGTCTGTACACTGCAGCTATTTAAAAAAAAAGTTTAATTAACTATTATACCTTTATTAAGCGATGAAGAACACGATGTACTTCTTTTAGCTTTTTAGTCTGTTTATTCCGGATTCACGTACAAACTACTAGGACGATTTCGATACGGTTTTCGCTAATCAACAGTTAAATCTTAGACTGAAAATCTGTTCCTTTTTATCCCGGGAATCACGAGGGATTTTTTCTGAGAATGGTTTAAAATGGCCATATTGAAAAAGCAATCGAATTCCAATGTGATTTTTTTACTGATCGATAGAAAATTTTATGTAATAAAATATACTTTTTATCCCAGGAATTTTAAGTCAAGCGTAGATGAAATCGCGGACATATCTTAGTAGATACATACAACAAGATGGTTAACTGCAAAGACCTCCTATCTGACATTTTTAATCAACTGCCTTTTACTGATTCTCCACATAGAATTTCAAAATTACATTTTCTATTATGTCAGGTAGAATTTGTAGCAGATATCTAATATATAGATATCTGCTATTTATATTTTAAAACAACAAATATGTTTTTCTTTGTTCATATGTATACCGCAAAATTTTGGTAAGTTTAATTGGGGGTTTTGATAGTTAACCGTGGATTAGCAGGATCCAGGAAACTTTTATAATATGTATAAAATTAAAAAATATTGAAATAAGAATCATTTCTTATAATCACTTAGTAAAGTAGTAGATTAGATGACACCTCAGGTCGTCTTCTCCTCTCTTTTTCACGTATTATCAATATTTATTTTTGGGTCAATAACTAATGGGTCTTTAAAATATTATCCACATAATAAAAGGTCGAAAATGCGAGAGAAGAATAACCTGTGACCTGTTTCCATGCCAATAGATATAGAAATAGGTCATTTTTACCGCTGAATGCACCCCCCCCCCTTCCCCCTCCCGTAAAGTGAGCTAGGGGCGCAGGTTAGGTTTAGTAGGTAGTTAAATGGCTGACCATTCCCTGCCATCCACTGGGAGGCAATACGGCCGATAAAATGTCCCACACATTCTTCGATATATAAAGCGTGTCCTCCAGACCCGAGGATGGTGTCCCAAGATAATACGTATCCCCCGCGTCATTAAAAGAAACCTAATAATGCTTTAACAATAAAATACAATCCCCTAAAAGCCTTTGTTTCAAGAACAAAGCAACAACTTACAATTTAGCTAATAAATACGTTTCGGCACGTACAGAGTCCGATCGAGTCATTCTAATGGCAATAAATCGTGTAGGAGAAGAAACTACTATTGCAGAAAATCTCAACGGAATCGAAAACCTAAAGTAATTATGTACCAAGGAAAGAAACGTCTGTTTCCTTCGTTCAGTATTTCCGAAGTTAAAATTACTAGGCAACAAAGTTGAAATATACTCGTAGATCTAAGTCTCGCTAGCCCAAGGGATTAGAGAAAATAGAATGATCTCAGAAATTAAAAAAGTTTTTAGTCACCAACCCGTTAGAAGTTACGCTATTGCTTCAGATTTTTGTTTTGTTTTTTATAGGAGAAACTTGGAGATAGATTTTATTATTATGCTCTTGAAGTTTTAGTTTTAAATAGAGTTGGGCAAGTTTGTGAGACTTCACGTGTAATGAAGCGTTCCCTAGTAATGATACTACAGCATTACAGTGCAGTTCACTTTTCTCATCATTTAATTTTGACTACGGGATTATAAAACAGCAATCGCTTGGACAGTGGAGTCCTGAAGCCTTTAACACAATTTATCAGAATGACTCATCGACTCTTCAGGTGATCAGACGGCTGGTGCTTCTCTCAGGCAACGGATCAGTATGGCGATCCAGCGAGGAAACGTAGCCGGCCTTGTGAGCACCTTACCCCTAAAAGACGGTGATCTAGGCTCAGTATTATACTTATAGTCTTGAGGGACTATGGGTAGAATACAATAAAAATAAGTCTATGGGTAGAATACAATAAAAATAAGTCAAGTTTTCTTTTATTTTATTAGATTATTACTATTTATATTAGTTTCTAATTTTGTAAACAGCAATTAATTGAAAATACCCCTCATCTTATAAACCATTTAACGAATAAATATCCAACCAAACCAAATAAAGTTCATGTAATGTTTACGCTCTAAAATCGTACCTATGATTTTAGTTTGTTTGTTTAATTTATGCGTATTTGTCTATATAATTATATAAAATTAACTCTGTTCAATGTTATGTGATTTATAGAGTTGTCGTTATTTGGGTGTTAACGATATTTTTTTATATCCCGGAAAATGGGAGGGTTTCCGGGATAAAACCAAGCAAATTTTCTGGGGCATTATATCATTTAGATATGTTTTTAAATTGCTGATGCACAGCAGACAGGCTGACGGCTCAACTGTGATGCAAGGTGGTTACCGTCGCCTATGGACATAAGCAATACGAGGGGAAGGAAAACTGGAGTCTGGCCAATTATGCCGGAACTCGATTCAAAGTTGTTGTAGTGGCATACTCTGGACCAGAGGTGGTAGCAATTCAGCCGGGCAACCACCTGACTGTGGGTGTTTTTGTCGCTTCTTGGGACAGGCCGCCCGGTCGCACGAATTTGTATTCTCTTTACATTCTTGCACGGAATTAATTAACGAAATAGCTTGTGTTGATTGCTTTAAAAATAAACTAGGATCAACAAGAGCTTTCACTGTAGCTTTTATTGCTTGTTTGGCTTAGCAAGCTATAAAAAACATAAATAATCATTGTCAGAGCAAAACACGTTTTATTGGACATCTTTGAAAATTCATGCTAGAAAGAATACCAGTAACCAAGAAGTATCGGTACTTATATGAAATTCTCAATGAAAAATGGGACTTCTCTTGAAAGAACCAATCAAAAGACCAAAGGATTGTATAAGTCCATGCAACTTTGAATTCTAACATTAAAAGAATAGTATTAAATTTGTTTTTTAACATGAAACATAACGTAGTACATTCCAAGTATATGAGCTACTGCAGGCTTCAGGCGAAGTATGAACTTTTGAGAAACCTTTTTCGTTCAGTTTTAAAAGTGCATAAACTAGCTTTAACTGACAAGTGCAATATTATGACGTAGTTTTCAGGAAACTTAAAGATCTGTATTGATTTCACTTTATCTTAAATATTAAACAACCCTTATTTGCAGCCAGAATTAATTAGGCAACCTTATATAATAAAAAACAGAAAAAATAGCTTTAATTTGACATATAAATAATAAATGTAAGTTATGATGTATAAATGTATCAAAATCATACCTGTTTACACCTGGCTGCGAAGAAGTGCGGCCAAGTGCACAACGGCAACCGTGATTTTTCAGTCTTTATATATATATATTGCCATGAAGTGGACGATATTTTATTTAAAAAACAAGTGTTTTTTTTTCCGAAAGTCAATAAACAGTAATTTAATTAAAAATACTGGCGGTCACATTTTTATAGGTAACCTGATAGATGTATATTCCCCTTATCATAAATATGCGTAAAAATTTGGTTTTTAGCAAACACTCGATGGGTGTACTACTTCTGCAGCCGGATCTCGTACTATTAGAATCCTTCTTCCCCCCTTTTGCCACACTTTGTTTTACTTCTATTGCGTGTGAAATGCACACACGCGCATTTTTTTATTAATTTTATTATAAACTAAAGTATTAACTTTTTTTTAAAAAATAGTGCTAGCTTTCTGGCTAGGCTCTCATCCACGCCAATGTAGTTAGATGTAATCTGGGGAGCCATCCGGCTGACAACAAGTGGAAAGACGTATGAAAAACTAATTTCTATAGCCACTACGCTGCGATTGTCCTCGAATCAAACAGCTTCGGTTACTTAAAGGACTATGGCCTCATCATCGGCCAACCGCACGGTTGCTACACACACCGTGCGGTTCTGTTTGTGGCCGTTTTATCAATCGCGTATTGCGGTTGCGATTCCGGCTGGTGGTTAGGCTAGCCACAAATACAACCCTGCGGGCGTTGGTTTGAAACCCGTAAATGAGTTAACAAACTTACGGTTATTTTGATTGAATTTCTCAACATTGGGGAGGCTTTTTTATAAGAGTTCTAGGATATGCCCGCAACTTTATTCAGGCTTGGCTTGAAATTCTCGCTGGATTCCCGGGACATAAAGTGCCAAAGAACTTAAAAAAGAATGTAAGATATGTAAACACTGTCTCGATATAAGCTAATCTTTATGCTCCCGAACAACTTCAAACCGCTCCCGGGAAAATTCCCGAGAGATTCCCGGGATAAAATGTATCACATATTTTATTACATAAAATTTGCTACTCTGATCAGTGAACAACCCACATTGGAACAATTTTTTTAAAATCTGGTCCTTTAAAATCATCACCAGATAAAATCCCGCAGGTGTCCCGGGATAAAACGTAGCGCAAATTTTAATTCTAAGAATTTGCTGTCAACTAGCCAAAACATCATTGAAATCGGCCCAGTCGTTTCTACGTGAATCCCGAACAAACCGACAGGAAATTTAAAAAAGAATCGCATCGTATTCTTCATCGTTTATATAGTCTATTCTAGTTGTTTTTTTTATAGCTTCAATGTACAGACATGGCATGTTTAAAATTTAATAATATTGATAAAATTCCTGTTATTAAAATAATTCTAAGATACGTTAGTTATCAATCAAATCGCTTGAGATACCATTAACCACTTACCACATTTGTAACATTAAGTTTAGTAAAAAATTGATTTGTTGTTAGTTTTACTATTTAAGTTGACGCGATTTGATTTCAAACTTTCAATTACACTTTCAACTATAAATAGGAAAAGTTATAATCTTAAAACAATTTACCTCTACTTCTAACTGAAAGCCGTGTAGGGACTGCGATGTAGCAGGTTGTAGAAACGTTCCGAAAGGCGATGTCGTAAATTCAACTAACAATTCGGGTCCGCTGGATATCGCTTCGGGAACGGGCACGCCACCCCCGCAAAATCTCAAAATAACAGGGTCCCTTGTTGTATAGCCGTCGTAAACCGTCACATAGTCCTGAACTTCGTCACATTGTTGCCAAAATTTCAATTCCCGACCATTGTTCTCCCGCTGTTGTTGGGCGGGGTACAATGCTTTCTGGCTCCTGATCGAAACTAGTTGCCCATTGGGTTGTCTCACTACAATGAGGGCGTGTTTCCCTTGAGGCACTTCGTGTTGTCGCACCGCATAGTAGCAAGTTAAATTTCTAGGGTAAACGCCGGGGAAATTCGGCGATTGTAATCGGCAGTTTTTACGATCGCAATCACTGAAAATCCGGGAGCAATAAGTTCCGGAGATCAAATCCCCCAGGTAATACTCGGGCGTTTTTGTCGGCCTCCCCACGTTCGTGTCCTCGCCGCGTGATATGTTTACAGGGAAGGGTATTGGCCTCAGTTTGAAAAAGGGGCGCTCTGAAATGAAAAAATGTTATTACTTTATGCTTGGATCAGACAGTTTGTTCTTGGTAAAACATATTTCGTGTTTTAACTAGTGTCGTAAGGTATGCGATAAATCACACTGCCAATTCAGTTAGTCGCCAAGCTATACAGATAGGTAAAACAGGGAAGTCTGTTAACAAAGATAAACAAATTCGAGACCCCTTCATTACACGTCATACAACGTCACTATACTTAGTTTTAACTATATATTGATAAGTAAGCATATAATTTAAATAACTTGCGTACCAAAATTTACAATATGGTGTTCAGTTGATATCGAGGGCTTCATAACATGTTTACTAAAAACTATGCATGTTAGCAGCAATTTAGAAAGTCTTATCAGTTGTACCTAAAAAAAAGGGTATTCCAAATTTCAGCCTTATACAATCAACTAGTTTTATTTTATTCACAATTTTGTCCCTTGTGTAAAACTGTACTTTTGACTGTACGCCCATTTGTTAGGAAGCCCTCGATATAATTATGTAAATATTAAGAAGTTGTTGATACAAAATTGTTGATTCAATTTTAGATCAAGAAAGGTCTTGTTGACATATTTTTACTTTCGGAGTACTAAATAGCGAACAACAAATATAACTGGGTTCTATGTTTTACTAACTTCTCTATAGCATAGCATTGGTAGATTTACATTGTTTGTATGATCTGTATCAAATTATTATCCATAGTAAGGTAAATGAATTGATAGTAAGGCAGCTATCTGTTACAAATGTTGTAGCCTGCGGCCGGCGTAATGCTGTAACGCAAGCGATGAATACTTAGTCAATATTAGACAGATAATTTCTTTCTTTCAATTTGACTCAACCAAAGTGTTTCATCTATATATACAAATAAAATTTAAGTGTCTATTTGTAATTTTTAAAATAAAAATGTAAAAAAAACTGGGGGACTAATTCGAGCTAAGAGATTCCGAAATTTTTTAGATGTTTTGTATGTCTGGATGTTCCAGGTAATCTCTGAAATGGCTGCACCGATTTTGACGGGACTTTCACTGGCTGATAGCTGATGTTATAAGGAGTAACTTAGGCTACTTTCTTTGGGTTCCGCGAAAAAAGTCTCACGCGGACGAAGTCGCTTGCACAACTATTATAAACATTAATTTGATAATTTATTTTATAGTTGAGTCCTTTAACCTGCCTATTAACTTAACCAAATTGATTATATTTGGTTGATCCGTTTAATGTCAGCATAAGACGCCTGCTAAAGCCGTGCGCGGCGTCGATACATTAGGCGTTTCAGAGAGACCAGAATGCAATTTCATAATAACCATTTATCAGTCACGCCATACGCAGCGTAAGTCATTTAAACTAAAATACACTTACCTGAAGGAGGGGTTCCACCATATCGTACTGTAGCATATTCTCTTCTCAACACTTTATATGCTATACGAAAATCGAAATTATAGTTGTTCTGCTCTTTTGATAGATGCAATAATCTTATTATGAGTGTTATAGATTTCGTTTCGCTGTAATATATCGATGGACCCCAGGATGTTCCGCACCATGAGCCACCGACTTGTGGACGACTCGCTTCCTGGATCTGCATGTAGCCATCAGGGCAGCCGTCTTCGGTGAACGATGTAAACCGGCCGAGTGTAAAGCTGTCGAAGAGTACCTGTAAATTGAAAATAATATATTACATAAATTTATGGGAGCTGCATATGTCTTGTCATTCCAGTGGACAACGAACTACTGGCTATCGCTTTTTTATTTGATCTTGACTTTATGTTGTTAGTGTGAAGATCTCACAACTTTACCGGAGATAAAAGAAGTCAGTCTTACAATGAGAAATATAATTTAAAAAAAAACAGACGACAACAAAAATAAAACTGTGTCAACTTCTGAAATATGAAAAAGGGAAGTTTTTCATGCAGATAAAGGATATTATCCTGTGAATCACTGATGTGCTATTTATGAGCGTGTAATTAAAACGGAAGGATTTATTGTTTTCAGAGAAAATTAATTACAAATTTGTGCTGAAAAATTAATATTTTTTGTTGATTTATAACGATATCGTCTTCAGAGAGTATGTCTAATTGTTAATTAGACCAGCCTTGCAATTTAATTGGTTATGGGACTTTTACGATTCAGTATTGCGATGCCGGGGCCTAAATGACCTAAAGCGGCTGCTTTTAGAGAATCCCTCATGGCCGATTCCTTATCCTCCCTATCTTACTATTTATTCACTTGCCTTACCGTCGGTTGAATTTTGAAATTACTTGTACGGAATCTATGTCGAATTTAAACCGTTAGTAAGACAAATGCAAGATCTGTAAGACGCAGGAATCCTTAATTAGTGAAATTATTACGTATGTTGATATACAAGTAGCTGTCACAAGTGGCACAAAGACACAGTGAGTATGAGATGAACGATCGTCATTATTCCATCTTTTATTTTTAAACTGCCTGCAACAGGTAGTCAGGTGGACGGCTTACTTGATGAAAGGTGGTACCGTCACCTATGGCCGTTTGCAATACGCAAACGCAACGTTGCCGGCCTCTAGGAAATTTTATAATGCCTTTCTTAAACGACCCTATGTCGTAGCGCAGAGGGAAAACCTCGGCAGGAAGTTATTTGTTCCATCTATCGCAACGCTGACACTAAACAGATCAACCAAATTGAGTCAATTTTGTTGAAAGGCAAAACTGAAAGGGCACGACGGTATTTAATGACATTACGCGATTAAAGTTTATGTCAATCACTTTGGTTGATTCATCCAAATCGGAAGATAGAAATGAACTGTCCAACATCGGCTTAACAGTCACTACGTTGAAACTATGAAGTTTACAATTCTTAAACAACTTTAGGGAGAACGGTTGACGGAGCGAGACGGAATGCAAAGGAAGATCTTCCTTCCAGTGAAGCTATTGTTATGCCTCGCAGGCCTAGGCCCATATTTTATTCGTGAATTTTTTTTATACATTCTATGTACGTCTCGAGAATCGTTTGTGACCTCAATTATCGCACAACGCCATCTATTAGCTTGTAAGTGTTCTAGTAGACAACCAATGTGGTAAAACATGACAAATATTTTCAAAAAATTGTTATGTATATCTTCTCTAGACTAGATTGTGATGTTTTCCTGGTAATATTTTTATGGTTCCTTAATTAAATGACGCAGATAGGGAACGTTTCTCATTCTCTACGGAACTCTCTACATTGTGCGCAGACTACTAATAAAAAATTATCAAGTGCTACTTAGTCAATTTTTAGCTTACGACCATTTAAAAAAAACATCATAAATCCAAGTTTATAATTCGATTTATACAAGGGTTAATCACCATTTTTATTACAAAGATGCAATTCTTAGAAGTTTCTAAAAAAAATGAAGATTGCACTAGAAAAATCAGATAAAAGGCCGAGATATACATCCAATCAATGACAAAAGCCAATTGGACAGAGCTCTTTGTTGAAGAGAATAAAATGTCCGCAGAGGAGATTCCTTCTCGACACTTTATCCTCAGTGGAGAGCAGAGATGCAATTTGCAGCCGCAAATTGCGTTTTCCGCGTTGCCTAGTTTTATTCCGGTCAACTACCCTTGAGAGTTGTGATACGGAACTCGGTGTGTCTTGCAATCGAAACTTTTGTAACTGAATATTAATGCTGGTGAAGAATTTAAATTATTATATCTCAGACATTGTTTTTATTTTTTATAGAGCAACCAACAAGTCTTGTGCTGATACATGTGTTTATATTATGTTGTTACGAGTTGCAGGACTCGAATGAAAATGCCGTTAGAATTACTATAAAGTTTTATTAGAACTATACAATCAAGTATAACACAGGTACAAATATAACTGAACATAGCCAGTCCAAACGTAATTCACGATTCAATAACACGCGCAAAGTGCGTCACTAAATAGATTACCGAATGTACACAAGTCTTGTCCCGCTTGTGGTTATCGCTCGACTACCTTGTCCATCATTCGAGGCATTCCTTTATACTGCACGGATGCAATATAGAATCACACCTGGCTAATTTCTGTCATAAAACATTACAATACACACTGGGCTATTTTTATAATCACAAAGTAAACAAAAGAAGTCCAAATGCCGAAAAGGTAATAAATGTGTTTCTACAGAGATACGGTTAAAGAAAGAATTTACAATGAAATCAAGAGTTACGACAACAATAATCAATAAAAAGAATGATGGGAAATATATATAAAAATAGATAATAAGAGATATTTCAACATAAGGTATATCAACAAAATATTAACAAAATATAAACCTGATATAGTAATTTTATTAGTAGCAGAGCAGGCTAATGAGCGAGTTTTATAAGATATCGTTAATAGATAGGTACAATACAAAATGAGAATATTTGTATGGCAGCCAAGGTTATCTAACTATACATACATACATACATACATAACTTCACGCCAGGTCCCTTGCGGGGTAGGCACGAACAACAGAGCGCCATACAGCGCCAACATACATATATACATCTAACTATACATTGATGATAATATTAGTGGGTTAGATGTACCGCAGAACCAAAGAAAGATGGAGCAAGATGGGGAGTCCTGAAACGAGTGCACATATATAACCAGTTGCGTATTGAATTTATACTGAAAATCATTAACACGTTGATAGACAGTACAACTTTGGTGGCATGGCCTGCTGTAAAACTACTTAATTTCATACATTGCTTATAGACATAAAACATAATTATAAAATTGTGTTAAACGTAAGGCGTTCTGTAACAGTTTATGTATATAGGTTATAATATATGGCCCTGCGTCTTGCTTATAGGTCTTTAGACGACAGTAGGTAGTGTAGGGGAAAATAAAAAATGTTGTAAATTAAAGGTGAAATTTGGACGTCAACAGACGTAATATCGTATCATTTTCACGAGTTTAACGCCTTAGTCACTTATATCAATCTGTTAATACATCAAAGACAAAAACTAACGTTATTTCTACTTATTTCTTAACATAATTTAATAGAAGGTATTGTTATGTGCGAGCGGGAGTACGTACTTAGGATTGGAAGTTAACACAAGTTTTTTTTACTAAATGCTTTTATTAACTTACACAGTCGTACGTGATTCTTCTCCGCAGGGTCGCCCCTACACGCATAACTAACCCACTGTCATGATAACAAAAATTTCTCTCTCACAATACCATTGCCGATATTGCGTAGACTACCTGCTGCTATGGTGTTGACTTCCGAATTTGCCGCATATAACTCGCTTCTAGATCTTCTCTAAAACTACACTTAACTCCTCCTTCAATCAACTGCCTACTAAACTTTTCACTAAACTCGTCACTGTCTTTTATAAAACTTCTCTTGCAACTCTTTCGTAACGCAGTTGTCGCTTCGCTGTCTAGAACTGAACTACTCTGTATCCCTTTCCAAACATCTCTGTTCTTTCCTTCTCGAAACTTCTATTCTATAATTTCAATGTCTACCTATCCCCTTCTAAAATGTATCTGTCCTTGTCTTCTCTTTCCAGAATCTTCTACCTTTTTCTAAAAGTCTTGAGACCGGCTCACGCTGCCAAAAATTTATTTTGTCAGTCGCTATGTTTACGTACGCTTATATCAATTTAAATACTTAAGTGTTTTAATTATTATATGTTATACTAGTAATATGTTAAAGTTTAAGGGCCGCTTCCATAAGGTTGCTTAAATTTATTTAAGAAACATAAAACGTATTTAACACCCTTAAATACAATTAGCGTCTTGGACAACGCAAAATTTGCCGCTAAATATGTTTAAAGAACTGTCAATACGTTTTGTGTAAAATGAAGTTTATTATGATTAACTAATTTTATTTAAAGGCGATCGTTATGCAGGCGACCCTAAAATTTTATTTTAAACGTCCAAATATTGTCGCCGATCATCAAAATATGTATGAACAAAGTATTGTAAAACATCAAGTGAACCATAAAATATACCATTGGTCAAAACAAACATAAAGAACACCTGAAATATAATGTAATAACGGAACTGTCTACTGAAATGAAATACGATCCGACATGGGATACCGAAAACGTGCGACATGTTCCTTCATATTCGCTTCTTTCGGGCAGAAAATACAATATTGTACCACCCGGAATACTTTACGGGTTTTTGATGAAATTTAAATGTGCTGCGTCTAACTGAGGAACACGTTGTGGCATTCCAATTCCACTTGACTCGATTTTTCGCTTCATGAAAGAAATGGAACTAGAAATATGTCTACGTAAACAAACTGCAGTTAGTACTTTTGTTAACCGACTTCGAAAAAAGGAGGAGGTTCTCAATTCGTCGGGATCTTTTTTTTTGTTGCTTTTTTTATGTATGTTCGCCGATAACTCCGTGATTTATGATCCGATTTACGTGATTCTTTTTCTTTTCGACGTGGAATAGCTTCCAATTGGTCCCCTAAAAATTTTACATACTTTGGCCCAGTAGTTTTCATTTTATGAACATTTGTCATGGAAATAATTTTCACTCCGTTCCATATGTACACCGATTACTCTGAGATTTATGATTCGATTTACGTGATTCTTTTTTTGTTCGACGCGGAATAGCTGGCATGTGGTCTCCTAAAAATTTGACATAGTTTGGCCCAGTAGTTTTCATTTTACGAACATTTTGTTGTTCCCGGTTCTTGGGACCTATATTTTTTAAGAAGCGCGGCACCATTCGTAGGTCCACCCATACATAGCTAGACAGTAAAAAGTAACAAATAAAAACTAAAACTTCGTTTAAAAAAAGAGTAGAACATAAACATTACTTTATTTTGAAAATTACTAAGCACCCACTTTAAGATGTTTTAGATAATATATATTAATAATAAATAGCTTTAGAAATAAGTTATTTTATACATTTTAGTTTTTTCGTTTTTGAAGTCGGTTTTTTTAAACGAAGTTTTTAACTTTTATTATAATTAATATTAGAAAGAACAAAAAAAATTATTTCGGACAAATAACATTAAACTAATTGTTACACAAAAAAACTAAATTAAAATTAAACAAACTTGTCCTAAAAAGGCCACCAGTCTCAGCATAATGCTGGTCTAGTAAAACCAGCGCTGACCTTCCTCTGAGCCCTTAAGGTACGTGAAGGCAATCATTACATTATTGTGAAGCATAAAAAAACTAGAATTAAAATCTTTTGCATAAATGAGTAACAGTATATATAAGATAAATGTAGATAGGAAAACTAACGATCATAAATAAAAATTCCATAATAAGTGTTATAATAAATACAAACATTTATAAAATAAAACGAAAAAATCCATTATAACATCAAATACCTCTTGTATCGTTAAGTCATGTTGTGAGAATTGGTACACTTTTAAAAATATTCTCAACTAGCTGACCCGTTCCCACTTCGCTGGGCATCAGAAAAAAAATAAAAAATACTTATTATTAATCATAATCAAATAGGGTGTATTTGATTATGTTTAATAATAAGTAATACCATTCAGGAATAATGTAGCTTTCCACTGGTGAAAGAACTTTCAAAATCGGTTTAGTAGATCCAGAGATTACCCCCTACAATGTTACAAACTCACAAACGCTATCTTTACTTTTTATTGTGTTTAACTACCTACTAAGCGAATATTATAATATCCGAATGTCCGAATTGAATAATTCAAATAGGTATTATAAAGGCATTGGAGCAGTGAAGTAATTTATTATGATAAGGATGAATACCAAGACATAAATAAAAAGGCTTTTCTAAGGGCGGCATTTTAATTAAATTTTTAAAATAAAAGAACACATTGTAGCATAACTATAATAGTGTTACATACCGACAAAGAAATACGCACACTTAGGGCGAAAACAGACAATAGATTATTGTTCCCCAGCTGCAAATTGTCCTTACAGAAAAATTCAAATTATATGTCGGTGAAGGTTTATAACAAACTTCCAGAAGATTTTAAATATTTGCCCACAAATCTTTTTAAACAAAGACTACATAAATGGTTGTTGGATAAATGTTTTTACTCTGTTAACGAATTTTTAGGATAATTTAAAATATGATAATAATTATGATTGACATTAATGTATATTTTTGGTTCTTGTTAATTTTATAATAATAATTGTGATGATGTGTTTTCAGTAACCTTAAAGAATATTTGCACGCCACATAGGCAAAACATGTGAACCTAGTATTCCAATCTCACCTCAAATTTATGTACCATGTTTTAAGCAAATAAATGAATTTGAACACTGGCTGTCATAAAACGCAGTTTATTACCTTTCCTGCATTCGGAGATCTGTTATTCGTGTTTAAAATTTGCAATTAGGAAAAACATCCTTTTTTATCGTACTTGTTTTATGGCCGTCATTAGTGTCGAACTAATCCTTGTTGTTATTACTTTGTGCGAAGCTTGCCAGATGTGCTGATTAACTCAGTGAACGCAGCCCTTTGCCGGTATTATACAGTTTAGCATAAAACAATGCCCGAACGGAGGGGTGGGGCAGTCAAGCGACGACTACGATACGAGTAAGACATTCAATCGACAAGCGATGTAGTGACTGACTTTACGCGTGTTATTGGATCGTGAAGTTTGTGAACTGGTTGCATCCAGTTTTATTTGCACCTGTTTTATACGTTGTACAGTTCTATTAAACTCTATAGTATTTCCAACGGCATTTTAATTCGAGTCCTATGTAGTTCGTAACAATAGTTAGACATAACTGTCGCGACATTTTTTGTAAATAATGATGTGTTCCGCAAAGTCTTAGTACATAATTTTATTCTATCATCAATATTTTTCGCAACGCACCTGATTTTAGGTATTTTTTTTACACCTTGGGTTATTATTTGAGTTTTAGCAATTTTTTTGAAAATATAAAATACCCTATGCCAACAATGAAAGCATTTTTAAAATCGGTTCAGTAGTTTCGGAGATTACCCTCTACAAGTCTACAACGTCACAAACATTACCTCTATATAATATTAGTATATATATTATAACGCAGAAGGTTAGTCGTTACAGTAGAAAGGGATGATTGCCGGTTAGTGTCACGCCACATTTACATTAAATTTGTCATGGGGCTTCTACGTGCTGGCCTTCTCATGGCCCCACGCAAACCCTCCAAAAGTGTGGGTCATTTTAATGGTCCGTGGCCTGCAGAGATATACAATATGACAACTGTAATAGTAATATTATTATTTTCATTATTATTCATATAAAGGAGGCAAACAATATATTTAGAATAAAGGCGAGTCAACAGGGAAGTTCAATATTTGGTACCGAGATAATATAACAAACATAATACACTAATTAGTAGAACTGTAGATAATCTGGCACCGTAATTAATATATTATTGCCTCAGTTGTTATTGTATATATGGAAATTTTATGTACGAAATTAGACTGATAAAGGCTAGTATGAACTCTGTGGCCAATTAAGTGTTTTCCTTGTTATGAAGTTATTTATTTTTCAACACTCAAATAACACATTTACAAAGCCTGTACATTGTGATTGAAAGTTATAAATTACGCACCATACAATGGAATGTGCGGTTAAATAGGTACTCTTATCTAAGACTGGTGTGCATCGACTTTTAACCGATGAATAAAATAAAATGATCGCCAAAAAGGTATGGGAAAACAGTGATTATTTTTGGTTAACCGTCGGTTAAATTTCGGTGCACACCAGTCTAAGTATCTATTTACCGCATACTTCGTTATAATTATAGCGCCGTGTGTATTTTTTATAGTGCTATTTTAAGAAGTTTTGCATAACGGGAATAAATAATCTGAATGATCAAACCTTGGAAGCGATTTTGATCGATATATATATGTATCGTACTAAAGATAAAATGAGATGGAAGATGCAGTTCTAATTATGTTATGTTTCATTACCTATTATACTATTTTCTCTCAAATGTGTTAAAAATATTGTATGATACATGTGCAGAAATTGGTTTTTACAAACTCGTGACCATGGTAAGCATGATTTCGTCTCGGGCTTACAATCGCCCACTCGTTTCGATCAACTTACCGCACTAGTATCACAAATAAGTATTATTAAGGCACCTGGTGCCGCAACGGTCAAAAGTGGGGTGCAAACGAAATAGCTTTTCGTTTGTATTTACTGATAAAAAAAAAATCCAAAAAAAAACATTTTCCCGATACAAGACGTAACATGATTATTTCGTAATTTTTCTGCGATTATTTTAATTTAAGAAAGATATCACTAAATTACCTCCAAATTATTGACATGACACTAAAATGGTGTCAATTTTTATCAAAACAGAATGATAAAATATTTACATCGCTATAAAAAAATAATTTTACTGTTCTTTTTTAAATACTACTTTATTTTCTTCACAATAAAATAGTATGTAGTAATGTATGTAGTATGTAGTAGTAATGCATCTGAAAAACGACCACGTCCACGTCCGCTGGGATTCCCCAGCTATCACCCGAAAAATCAGTAGAGAAAAATTCTCCAGGACTTTGGTGTTGTAACAAGCCTTAAGAAGTTAACCTCAAGAAGTTTTACCATCGGATAACCAGATGCATCAGTTTACGCCATCGTTACATGTTGGAAACACTGCCAGTCAGGACAAAGAGCTTCGCTTTATCTGTCATGGTGTGCACTTCCGAAGAATGGGGTACTTAGTTCAAATTAATAATTAATTAATTAAAAATCGAAAATTTTATTCAAAATAAGTTCCTCTGGAGAACACTTTTTGAAGGCCATATAGGTTAAAGTTTAATTTTACTTCCTAGTCTATGTACACCGCTTCGCAACGTGTTTACTGTTGAGAAGAAGCGGCAAGAAACTCCCTCTAGCCTACATAAAAATTGTTTTTCTTTATATTTCTTATTTTATTTATATCGCATTTTTTGAAATAGTTTTATATAGAAGTATGCTTTCACTTATAACTATTGCTTATAAGCTTTATGATTATAAATAGTTTTATACAATATAAAAAATATAAAACATAAAAAGTGCAAAAATGTGATGAAAATATTAATATTTGTGCCAATATTGTGTTTTTTTGTATTATTAGTTTAATCTACTAAATAAATATGAAATAAGTTTCCTATATTTAAATAAAATTATTTCTTAAATCATTGAAGGACTTACACCTAAGGAAACTAGGTTATGTTTAAATATAATTCAGCCACTAGCACCTAAACAGCCTCTACTGGCTAAATGCGCTTAAAAATAACCATAAGCCAATAAAAAGTATACCTACCTATTTAACCCATTTCAAGTAGTTTTTAAGTGAACAGCTAACTTATATCCTACTCCGGGATACAATGTATCTATTTTCCAAATTTCATCAAGTTACGTTAATTCTAATCGTGAAAAGTTAATAGAGTTGTTTTCACAATAATTATGTATTAGTTGTACTATTTTAGCTCGTAATGGCACGGATGCGTAATCGCAAATATCAAAAACTTCAATCAACCCAAAAGCATATAGAGCAGGATGTATACATGTCCATACTGCCGATATCCTTCAGATCCGAAAGTAATAAACGTGATTGCGATGGAGGAAGCGGAGTTCAAACTCATTACAGTGGGTTGCGAATATCGGAAATCCTCTATGTTTTAGATCATTCGCACGTATGCCTATAGGTATTAAGATGAAAATAATAGTAGGTAATAAACATTGTCTATTGAATTAATCTCGAGTAAAGCAGTTTTTTATGCAATAAAATAAATGAGTAGAATTAAACGAAGTTACAAGCTCCAATCCAATCGTAATTGAAATTTTCCATGTTTAGGATTCCATGGCCATTTAGGTAAAAAAGGAACCTTGTTACGGAAATACGATCTGACGGTAAGTGAACGTCCCACCGTTGGGCTCGGGTTTCCTAAATTTTAGTGGGGGAACGGACAGCATACCCGCCACGCTTGTCCAAAGCGGCTTGGCGGCTTTGACCCATGAATTATCTGTGTAGGTTTGACACGTGAATTATCGTGCTGTGTAAGTTTGACACATGGGTTATCGTGCTCTGCGGGTTTCACTATAATGTATTCCTTCGCCATCAGCGCTTGGTACTTGAAACAAAGAGTGGGGTTTAGATTTACGGCACTTTGATTTCAAGTATTTGCAGGGGTGGAGGGTGAGGGTAGGGATAAATACTTACCCCTTCTGCAATCCTCATGTCAAAATGAATAGTTCTTGAGATATTAATATTTTTATAAATAATAATAATAATAATCGGCAGACATACACACACTGCATATCCCCAAATTAAGCAAGTTACGCTTGTATTATGGGTAATATACAACGGACCACTCTGGGGGCGATCCCAGACACACAGACCATGGCAAATAACGGAGAAAATAAGTTTCCGAAATTCACCTCACCGGAACCTCTGGGTTGCACTGAGGTAGGCCGTCAAAGGCTTAGCCCGGTCAACCACAGAGGCCGTCAAATATAACCCCACTTATGTTTTTCACTAATATTGCACCTACGTCATACGGTCTCAAGTTGAAAAATAAAAAATCCAATAGTCAACATAAAAAAATAAAAACTTCGTTTAAAAAAACCGACTTCAAGATGTTTTAGATAATATGTAGCTTTAGAAATAAGTTATTTTATACATTTTAGTTTTTTAGTTTTTGAAGTCGGTTTTTTAAACGAAGTTTTTATTTTTTATTCGTTACTTTTTAGTGTCTAGCTATGTATGGGTGGACCTACGAATGGTGCTGCGCTTCTTAAAAAATATAGGTCCCAAGAACCGGGAACAAAAATATGATCGTAAAATAAAAAACTACTGGGCCAAACTATGTCAAATTTTTAGGGGACCACATGGCAGCTATTCCGCGTCGAACAAAAAAAGAATCATG
This sequence comes from Dendrolimus pini, assembly GCA_949752895.1. Taxonomy (NCBI): domain Eukaryota; kingdom Metazoa; phylum Arthropoda; class Insecta; order Lepidoptera; family Lasiocampidae; genus Dendrolimus; species Dendrolimus pini. The sequence continues at coordinate 19,129,955 of OX457128.1, read as the reverse complement.
TAAATCGAATCATAAATCTCAGAGTAATCGGTGTACATATGGAACGGAGTGAAAATTATTTTCATGAAAAATGTTCATAAAATGAAAACTACTATATGGGCCAAACTATGTAAAATTTTTAGGGGACCAATTAGAGGCTATTCCGCGTCGAACACGGAATGGAATCACGTAAATCGGATCATAAATCACGGAGTAATCGGCGAACATACATAAAAAAATGGTAAAAAAAAAAGATCCCGACGAATTGAGAATCTCCTCCTTTTTTCGAAGTCGGTTAAAAAGATTCAAAATAGTCCAAAAACACAAGAAAGTTATTGAAAAATGAAAAACACGACTAAGCAATACACATAAATAGCAAAAACTAGGAACATGAAAATCATAGATAATACTTACAGATTTTTATGAAGTTTATGTTTTAGTTAATGTTCAATATAAGTTCTTTGCTATGAAGAATTTCTACATAGAAATTCGTGGAAAAATCTTTGATGCCACCCATGACCAGAAAACACACGTACAAACATAGTTCATCTAGTTATACACACCTTAACATCCCTTAGTTACGTTCCCGGTGTGATAACACTAAGTTAATAACTACCCCTTTCAAGTAGGGTAGGGCGGGGCTAGTAGAGCGTTTTTTCACTTAATCTATGATAGCTCTTAAACGAGACGTCAGAACAGTTTATAACATATCTTGATAAATAGGTATTTAATGCTACTTTAAAGTATCCGGAAAAAATAATTTCTAATAATTAACGTTTAAGAGCTACAGTTGTATATATGTAGAATGTCAGATACGATCAACTTACTCTATTGGTTGGGTAAGTTAAGCATAGCTTTGCAGTAAACCAGCTTAATATGCCAACATTAACTACGTTCATTACTTGACAGAAGAACTTTTCTAGAGACACTTTTCTACTTTTTTTGGTATATTCAAATAGAATTGATACAGAATTCCTTGACGATAGAGTTTATGCTGTTTTCTTAGTTCTTGACAGCCCTTGTTGCATTATTTAACTGAGGAATAAGAACACAAACTAATATATTAATTATTTTATATGTTTATATCTCACGTCTTGGTAAACGTAGCATAGGACGCCCACCAGCCCGGTGGACTGATAACTTCGCAAGATTGCCGGCAGGGGCTGAAGATGGGAGACCGGGATATGTGTCGCGTACTTGGGGAGGCCTACGTGCACCAGTGGACCGAGATTAACTGAAGAAGAAGAAGATGTTTATATCTCAAAATGGAAGAAAAACATATTAACAACTCAACTAGCCCCTGCCAAAATAGCTATAATAAAAAAACCTATTTTTTACATATAATAAATATTGTACATTTAAAAAAGTTATCATTAACTTCATCAGATATGGTCGAAATTTGACGTGTATAGAATAACTTGAAATCGAAACAATATTTTTACCTTTTTGTTGCAAAACAAACAATCGACGAATCCTTTTCTTAGGGCCGCATCTTTTTGCTACATGATAAATTTGAATAGGGTGTCTAATTTTCGATATATTTCGATTGCCCAACAAACCCCTCTCTACCATACATTAGTACGTTCACAGACAGGAATAAGCCGCGCGGTTGGCTGTAGAGCAAACATTCTGTAATGAGGGTCCTTAATTACAGCAGTGCTGGATTAAATGATAGAAAAATTTGCAAAACACGTTAACGAAAATTAGTTTGCATAAGATTCGTAAAGCATTTTTGAGATATTGCTCAAAATTTTATTAAATATTTACTATTAGGGTAAATGTGGGATAGATGCCCAAGGGGGATAGATGCCCAACTCAGCACATAGCAGCATGTACGAATACGACGAGTACAGTGTTTTATCTGTGGTAAGCTGACCTCTTTCCTCCCTCCAGTCGACGCCGTGCACTTCGCTAGAACGGATATGTAAGGAGTTGTGGAAAGAAAACGGTTTTACGCGCCGGCTTTTTACTAGATTTAGGTTATATATTTTCTTTGCGTGCCCAGAACTTTTGATATTATAAAGTAAGTACAATTACATGTTATTTAATTATTTTAAAATGATTTATTGATAAATTGGGAGGGGGCGTCTATCCCCTCAATAAAGGATAGATGCCCCAGTTTTTGTGAGTATAGATGCCCTTGAAGCATCTATCCCACGATGTTCATGATCATAAATTTAATTAATTATTATCTCATTTTTTAGACACGCCACGAAAGTACGTGCGCATAATTGGTGCGAAACCTCGAGGTATGTGGACGGAAGATGCTCCGCAAAGCTCAGGAGACAAAACGAATAGGCAAAGGTCTTGTATCAAAGAGACGAACATTCAAATGAGTCAGACTCATCTCAGAATCGAGCAAATGAATGTGTAGAATGTTTTGAAGATTTTGCGAAGATAAAATCTAAAGTAGACTGGATTCAGTGTGTCATGTGTACAAATTGGCTGCACGAAACCTGCACAGTGTATGGCGATTATTGTAATCAATGTCAGCGTTTAAAATTACGCCACGAAAAGAAAAAAAGAAAAATATTGCGTGTAAATAGAAAAATAAAGCATGATGAGAAACATGCTAAGAAATTAAAAAAACAAAAAGACAGAAACAAATAATTATATTTGAGATTAATATCAAAGATGATTATGCCGTTTGGAAAATCAAAATATTTTTCGTCAAATATGTGTATGATTATAGTAATATATTACTACTATTATTATTGTTTTTACTGTACCATTTAGTTAACGTTGATTAAAATTAAGAAAATCGAAATATCCTTCCATTTTTTCCTTGGGGCAACTAATCCACGGGTCAATATTTCATCGCGGCATCTAACCCACACAGTAGGCATCTATCCTCGTGTAAACGGCTTTTTGATTTTGTTTATAACTAAATAAATAAAACAAATAAAATTAAATTATGATGATTATGTTCTTCATTGATGAATACACAAACCACCACGAAAGTATAAGCCAGTCAAATTGTTATGTTCTGTATTTTAATCACACATTTCAAAAAGGTGGGCAACTATCCCACATTTACCATAACATTTATATATACATCAAAAAATAACTTAAAATTAATATCTATATAATCTATACTTAATGTTATAAATGCGAAAGTTTAGATGGATATTTGTTACTCAATCAGGCCAGAACGACTGAACGGATCTAGATAAAATTTGACACAGAGATATATTATAGTCTAGAAAAGCTCATAGGCTACTTTTTAACACGGAAAAATTTACGGTTCCCGTGGCGTAACATTACCGCGAGCGAAGCTGCGGGCAAGAGCTAGTAATAAATATATATATACAGCTTTTATCTGTGCAGGAACGGAGACAGAATACAATTTCCTGCGGCCGGGTGGCTTGTCATAAGAGGTGACAAAACAACCCACACCCAGGTGGTAGGGCATTTGTCCGACTGGATGGCTACCACCCCTGGTCTAAAGTATGTCGCCATAACAACCTTGAGTTGTGTTCCGGCATTAGTGACCAGGTTCCAGTCTCCCTTAAGAGAGCAGCAGCGCATTTGTAGCACCCTTGGTGTTGCGAATGTCCATACGCGATAGTAACCGCTCTCCATCAAGTGGGCCGTCTGCCTGTCTGCTGAACTGCAATAAAATAAAATAAAAACATAAGCAGTGAACATTTGTCTTCACTTTTACGGACCTCACATTAACCAATTTCTTGCGCATATTAAAGCAGTTTAAGCAAGTTATTTAGCCTTTAAGGAAATAATATATTATTATAGCATAAACTTTATATATAGGTCTATTATATTTATTGATTGCAATAATTGCCATTAACATTACTGGCGTTATCAAATGAAACAAACAGGATGTGGTTAATTAGTCAATATTTTTCATTAATCAAGTAGAATCGTTTATTTCATGTTTAGTTAGGGGAATTCTTGATATCACCAGTGGTCAAGTGCGAGTTGGTCTAGCGAATGAAGGATCCACGGGAATCCTTTTACGAGGAACGTCATAAATGATTCCATATATCCCAGAAGCTGCACTAACTTTGTGGGCGACAACTTTCTTAGAAACAAAACAATTTTGATATCGTCAGCATGAACGTGAAAAATTGTTTTTAGAATGTAATTTATGACGTCCCCCGAATGTTGTTTTTTTATTGCAGGAGTTCAGCAGACAGGCAGATAGCCTACTTAATGGAAAGCGGTTACGGCCTATGGACATTTGTATCATCAAAGGTGCTACAAATGCGCTGCTGCTCTCTTAAGGGAGACTGGAATCTGGTCACTAATGTCGGAGCACAACTCAAAGTTGTTATGGCGGCATACTCTAGACTAGGGGCGGTAACCATCCAGTTGGGCAAATACCCTACTACCTGGCTGTGGGTTGTTTTGTCACTTCTTACGACAGGCCGCCCGGTCGCAGGAAATTATATTCTTTCTCCGTTCCTGCACGGATAAAAATGTCCTGCATTGTTTAATGTATTCGAGAAATTCAATAATATTCGTTTAAAAATAAAATAACCTTTTTTAAGAAGAATGTTTGCTTGCAGGCAAACGTACCACTTGGTAGCTTACCCTCGCTCATGGACATCTGCAACACTAAGGGAGCCGAGGCGTTGCCTACCTCGTTGAAATTTTAAGCATCTGTTTACACCCTTTTATGAAGAGCCTTATATTGTAGCGCTCTAGGAGAACCGAGGGAGGGAGTTATATAACTTGCACACATATGGCATGGAAGAGCGTGTGTGTGTGTGTGTGTAAAATGGCGACGTAGCCACCACATTAAATTTGACCATTTGGGTCAAAGAAAGATGTGCCTGACGTCTACCATTGCTGCTGTACCTACATATTGTTACATACTCGTACAACAAAAAAATGCGCACCTGGTTTATTAACCTTCCCGTATTTGGAATTATTTTGTTTACTTTGTGTTTAAAATTTGCAATTAGACAATAGCATATTGTTATTGTTTTCGACTTTGTTGGTCGTTCGCAGAAATAATTAGCAGATTACGTCTTGAAAAACTCAGTATACGCAGTCAATTGTTGTATTATACAGTTTACTATAAAACAATGCCCGAATGGAGGGGTGGGGCAGTCGAGCGAGGATTACGATACGAGCAAGACGTAGATTCGATGAGCAATATAGTGACGGACTTTGCGCGTGTTATTAAATCGTGCAGTTTGCACTAGTAGTATCTAGTTATATTTGTACCTATGTTATACTTGTTTGTATAGTTCTAATCAATTCTGTAGTAATTCCAACGACATTTTAATTCGAGTCCTGTAGCTCGTAACAATATTTTAGGAATTAGTTACGTAATTTATCCGCATACTTAGTTTTAAATTTAGCAGGGAACAATTTATTAGATTATAGACAGGGGTCGCATCTTCCAAGTGGGGATCAGGTTCAGCCCAGAAAAATTCGTGGCAAGCTTCCGCAATATATTACTTTTTAATGTATTTCAATGCTTCACATTATAAAGGCATCTCGATATGCCCTTCGTATTTAATTTGATTTTAAGCTTCCATTTTACAAAGATCTCTTGCTTGCTTAATTATTCTATAACGCATAAACAAGGAAAGTGATTTTAAAAATCAATTATGGTTTTGATAAATAGACCCATATAAAAGATGAAAAATTACTGATTTCAATTCATTTATTCTTGATTACATTGCATTCATTCCAAGCATTTGTAAATAAAAACTTGAACAAATTAATATGGTTAAAATAATAAGTGCACTACTAATAATTATATATACTTCAATACTCTCTGGTAGGTGATATTACAAACTTTTAAGATTCGATATATTTATAGTGTTATTCTAACTTTTTTTGATTACGTTATTGTTATATAACCGTATTACTTACTATCTATTACGTATTACGTATACTAGCTCGCACAAGTTTGACACTGAATGCTGTGAAACAGTCAGACTCATTATATTTCATTTAGGGCCAATTTTCTAATTCCCAGGTAAGTCAGTTATTCATAGAATAAAATAAAACAAAGGGAAATTAAAAATGACTGTTGCATGAATAAAACAGTTGAATTGCTTCACTTTTAAACGCAGTGCATTGTAATCGCAAGCTAAGCAAGTTAAGTATTTGTTATGAGTAATATACAACCCAGACCATCGTAAATAACGAAACTTTCGTTTCCGAAATTTACCATGCCAGGTATCAAACCTGGAGCCTTTACACTGCACCGAGGTAGGATGGTAAAGGCTTAGCCAACTTAACCACAGAGGCCGCTAAAAATACTACTTAGAAAGATACTAAAGAAAGGAAGAAAACTAAATATGAATGCTTATTAAAAAAAGCAAATGAGTACTAATTTTAAAATGCACGATTATTTCAGAATGCCGACAGTTTCGATTTGACTACAAATATTATCGAGAAATAGACGGCTACCTAAAGTACAATATAGTTCCTGCCTCATGGCATGATGCAAGACTTCGATGCCTCTTTGAAGGTAACTATCCGCTAAGTGAAAATAGCTATCATGAAGCTTTAATACTTTCAAAATTAAACGGTGTAATGTCCCACGCCTAGGAATATAATGTCAACATGAGAGCCATCTTGAGAACAAGGCCTAGAGCAACTGCTTAGAATTTGCCTATGAAAATGCCTTGTGCTACGACCTCATAATAACATGAAGTGCTGTACAGACCTGTGAACAGGAGTCTGGCAATGCCCTCTAGCATAATCCTTTGGACTCGATGTAATGTAATTCAGTTTGTATTACGAGGATCGAAATACACAGGCTGTCTAGATATACTTGCCTTATGGAAATAAAACACTGTGCTTTGTATTGTCCGTGTACTGAGAAGGAATCAAACATATTAGTAATACCTTCGTCTCATTTCTGACACCACTCTCCTAGTCGTTGCCTGGGCTTTCATGTATTGTATTGGTGTCTGACAAAGAGTTATTGACTGAATAATTTCCTATAGCCACTCCGCTCTATACGCAGACTTTGTTAATAACATAATTTTTTTTTGCCTTCATTATGGGCTGGGAATGATCTTGCAGCCGAGGTTTCTCCACCGCATTACAATATGGGAGTTTGAAGTTTCCAAACCACGTTATATTTTTATTAGACCCGCAGCACATTGGCTGCACAACACGTATCAGCTTGTCTGCCGTACTACATGTAAAGAAAATGATGCCCAGACAAACATAACAACAAATCACTAGGTACCTTCAGAAACATCAGAATTAGTGTTTTACTGTAGTTTTATATATTGAGTACCATGCAAACTAGAGGAAAGTGGACTTTGGGCCCTGATACCGAAGCTAAGGACACAATCGAGATTTGGAAAACTATTAATTGAAATATATTTTGACCCTTAACACTGAAATTAATTTCAGGGGCGGAGTTAGCTTCCCCAATAAATACTAACATGCTGAAAGCGTTGAGAGATATTTGGGCTCATAGCAAAGGTTGTTCCGCGTTATGGACTGGTGTGCATGCCACCTTCTCCAAGGGAGATTATTTTTCAGTTGGAGGTTTGTTTAACTCTATTAAATAATCTTAAGATTTTTAAACATATATTTTAATATCTACAATTCTTCGCTAATAATAACTAATAACTGTAAGAAGCTTGTATAGAAGATAAATGTCTGCAAGAGGATGTAAAATACTTTTATTTTTAAATCTAAGAATAAATATTGCAATTAATACTGAACTGGTTATCGAAGTATTAGACAAAAGTTCTATGAAATGATAATATTGAAGTACATCGTTTAACAAAACCTTTTCAATTCTATATTACTAGCATGGAAAAACAATATACTTTCTTTCATGCTACTAGTTAAAAAACAGTTCTTTAATTTTGTAGCCAGCAATAATTAATTATTCTCATTACTCATTTGTGTTTAACAAAAAATCGAAATATTTTTAACTAAACAACATTCTGTTTATATCGATATTAGTTCTTTAGTCTTTGAACAGATAGCGTTAGTAGTAACAGTCCAACTGACATCACACATGTCTTATTGGTTTTATAATTATCGAAAGATGGCGTTAAGAGTACAATGAAATTCTAATTAATAAAAAAAGTTTATATCTTCTAGTTTTTTTATTGTGTGTAAAATAATATTTTTATGATAGATAACATATCTAGAAATAAATTGAAATCAGTATGTAAATGAATGATCCAATGAATTTCAAAGTGTGATAGTTTCTCAGTAAAGTCCACCACAAAAAATATATATAGCTTGTGGGGTAGTGTTGAGCTCTCTCCGATTGCCCTGATAATAAAATTCTAAATAGAGCAGCCGTTATAAATAAGTGTATATGGAGATATTTTTTTTTTAATTACCGAGTAAATCCTATCAACTAGAGTTAGAGGTTCTTAACTTTCTATTCCAGGAGTTCCGTTAGCCAGAATGGCCATAACATGGTCAACAAATGAACCTGATAACTTCCAAAATGTTGAAGATTGTCTGGTTTTGTTGACAAACGGAACTGTAGCTGACGTACCTTGCAATGATTCTTTCTCTTATGCCTGCTTTAGAAAGAAGACAAGCGTGGTAACTGCTTGTGGAACGATTGATCCTGGTAAGTTATTCAGGATTTTTTGTCGAATTTTGACAGGATTAATTAATAATAATAAAAAAAACTAATATTAATCAACAATGACTTAAGCCTGAGAAAAATATTGTTAATATATTTAACTGATGTAATTGTTGTACTTTTCGTGTAAAACAGAATATACCTTGGACTCAAGAACTGGAAGCTGCTACAAATTCCACAGAGGAGGACTTATTTGGAGTCGCGCATTCATGACGTGTGCAGCAGAAGGTGGCCATTTGGCTGTTATCGATACAGTTGGAGAACATCTAGTACTCAGGGATATCTTTGCAAAACATCCTCCAAATACACTCTTTAATGCCATGGAACGGGACATCGCTTTCATTGGTTTCACTGATTGGGGTGAAAAAGGCACATGGACGACAATTCATGGTTAGTTAAGTAGTTTATTATAAGACTTCATATATATATATATATATATATATATATATATTACAGTTCCATTATACGATTTTAATTTATTTTGTTTCTAGACCAGATGACGTTTACCTCATGTTTTGTCTTACTTCGTTAAATGTTTATTTATTTACGTTAGGTAAACAAACTATAATGTTATTATAGGTAATAGAATCGAAGATATGATCGCTGCATCTAAAGGAAGCTGGGATGCTGGACAACCTGATAACGTTATTCGAAACGGTGAAGGGGAAAGTTGTGGAGCTATATTCCGAAACGGACTGTATGATGATCTTTGGTGTAATTCACCAAACGTATTCATTTGTGAGAAGAGCCCAGACAGTTTACTCGAGCTTGACTAGTCTAGATTCAATCGATGGAATAATAACATTTAATATTTTTAATATGTTTTATTTCGCTTACGTGACGACCCTGTTATCGGGGAAACATAATTTTAAGATCTACTTTTGTATTATTAAACATCTACACCGAGACCGAGATCATATATTTCTATTCGCCATTCATCTTAAGGAACGGTGTGTAACCCTTTACCTAATTTTCATCCTCTCCATAACAGTTGAAACTAGAACAGTAGGTACCTATAGCATTTTTTCCTTTCATACTACTCTGACAAACGTCGCCTGTAACATCAAATTGATTATACTATATGTACTACGATAATTTCGTACACACAGTATCCCGTCGCATGATATCTCATATCACCGATGTTTTGTTATCTTATTCCGGACAGTCAAAAATCATTCAACGATAAGCGATTATATACATTATTATATTACAGCGATTTATTGAAAAACTTAAAGAATTAACAAACAAACTCTTATTTGGATCTATGTCTTTCTATTCATTCGTTTACCTTTTTTATTGCATGAGGTCACATGTCACATATGTAACATATAACTAATATGTGCCAGCGAAACGTATTCAGTTTTGCTATTTCGACGGTTTTGTTAGTGACTCGTTGAGTCGGGATATAAGCGTGCTGTGTCGAGTTTCTTTTAAATCTGTTCAGTATTTTTCGCGTGATGCTATAACAGGCAAAAACTCTAATAGTTGCAGTTTCGGAATCTGCTAGTCCAAATTACCTCCTCTGCTTTACTTCTTTTTCTATAGTCATTGATCAAACTCGACACCTCTATAGATTGATTATGTAAAAGATAGATATACTAGTAAATTTATGCTTTCAGTGCAATATTTATTTAAGAAAATATATTTATTAAAAATCAGCCCTTTCGCTTGGTCTCCCTTTAACATTACTTCACAAAATTGTTCCATATAAGCTACACTAGGATTTGAAGTATTATTGGAGTCATTGATGTAGCAATTATTGTTACATCAATGATTGGAGTATGTATTTGTTCAATATCCAACCGATTCGAATCCTGACAAGGGCAATTATTATTTCGAAAATCTAATGAGTACCACTTTAGTTTTGGTCAAAATTGACCTCTAGACTCTTGAGTGTTTTTCGCTATTTCGTATACTTAGTTCAGGGTTTGGCTCGGCCCACTTGAAGAATTCACCTGTATACTTCTAGTGTACTTCATAAAAACTACTGAATCTGAATTGTATTTCGGCTTCCTACCAATACCCTGGCAAGGGGTATTGTTTCAAGAAACGAATTAATGGGCCCATATCAACGTCCGACGTTATCTTAATCCTTACACTACGCGGAATTTTCCCCCAGCGCTGCGCAACGAGAGAAGATAGATATCGATAGCCTCCTTCTGCAACACCTTTATGTCGCAAAAGGAGGAAGGTGAGAGGTAACGGGAAGAGAATGACCAAGCAAACTCTCCTCGCAGATAGTGTACAGAGGTTCGGAAGCGTAGCTACGCTTACCTCCTCCTCATAATTTAATGAGACTGAAGAGTCAGGTAACTTCCATAGCGAGCTACACCAATAGCTCAAGGTGTACCATAAAGAAGTCCTATTGCTAGGGGCATTTCTTTATGGCCGGTTTGTGTTGAGACATCACGCTGAAATATCTATACTATGGATCTATTGTCAACTTAGCAAGATGCGGAGGAAAGCTGGTGCTAGCAGTTATTTTGGCAGTCGGCCAAAAAATAACCCGATTAGCTTTAAAGACCGATTAGCTTTAAAGTCAGACTTTAAGACATACACTGAGGCGAGTTAGGTACCGTTTCATTACAATTAACTAAAATTTTCTTTTGAACATAAAGGAGATAAAAATAAGGGTTAATCTATCGGTGTCTGTATGGACTGACCTGGAGACAATTTCGCAACATCCGATTTCAAAAACAGTAAACAATGAATCCCATTTATTATAAGTACTAAAATAAACTATTCATAGAATTATACATATTGATGATAACACAAACAATATGTGGATGACTACATTGTTTACAATACAAAATTACTAACATAATAATTTGAATTAGAGAATCAAATATAATAACATCATAATACGAGTATACCTCGAGGTTATTTTTAATATAAGAGACAAACAGAAGGGGCCATTGACCAATCAGAATGAATATTACCTTGATTCCAACTTGCTGACGTAGAAAAATATAACACAAAAATGAGATCAAACGAGGGTTTTCTCCTGTAATATTAGAATGCATATCCCCCGAGACGATATCATTTTTGGCGTAAAATACCCTAACACTATGATAATATAATATATTGTTACATACCGACAAAGAAATGCGTACCTGGTTATTACCCTTTCTTCATTTGGACTTCTTTTGTTTACTTTGTGTTTAAAAATGCATTTAGACAATAACCTATTGTTATTGTTTTCGTTCAGAGGAATAACAAACCAGGTATGCAGATTACGGTTCGGAAACCTCAGTCAACGCAGTCCTTTGTTGTATTGTACAGTTTAGTATAAAACGAAGCCCGAATGGGGGGGGGGGGGGGGTTTGAAGCAGTCAAGCGACGATTACGATACGAGTAAGACGTATATTCGATGAGCGATATAGTGACGGACTTTGCGCGTGTTATTGAATCGTGCAGTTTGTATTAGTAGTATCTAGTTATATTTGTACCCATGTTATACGTGTTTGTATAGTTCTAATAAATTATATAGTAATTCCAACGGCATTTTAATTCGAGTCCTGCGTAATTCGTAACAATATGATCCATGATAATTCTCAAGCGAGTGCACTTAATTTTTGCTGTAGTTACCTTGCACACCAATAGGGCTTATTCATATCAATCACTCAATCTTTAGTTGGAAGAACATAGGTACATGAATCGGTATTACATAAATATGAAGTTTCCAGTATGTGTTGTCATTTACATGACGTGCAAATACTTACATTAACTAAATGTCTTGATCCTAATACACTATAGTATAATAATCATACACTAATGTTTACAAATTAATTTCATAGAAGATGATAAGAGAAGATAACTTATCACTCAATCCGAATAAAACTAAATGTGTTAAGTTTGTTATGCCCAATGTAAAAGAATACGATGTTAATATTTCTCTTAATGACACTAGACTTAACCTAGTAGATTCAACTGTATTCTTAGGCATTAACCTAGATCAGAAACTCCAGTGGGGCGCTCATGTATCTAGTCTCTCAGGAAAGCTTAGTTCTGCTGCATATGCGGTCAGAAGAGTTAGGCAGTTCACTGACGAAGAGACTGCTAGACTAGTTTATTTTAGTTATTTTCATAGTGTCATGCCGTATGGTATTTTACTTTGGGGCAACGCTGTTGACTTAGAGACTATATTTGTTTTTAAAAAAAAGAGCCGTAAGGTCAATTTACAACCTCGTTCCTCGAGTGTCTCTTAGGGAACGCTTTAAGGAAATCGGTATTATGACGGTCGCCTGCCAATATATTTTCAATAATATAATTTATATTCGTAATAATTTGAGTGCCTACAAGCAGTATAAGGATGTTCACAATTTCAACACCAGGCATTGTAATAAACTGATATTGCCATCTTTTAGGTTACAAAAAGTATTGTCTTCTTTCTTGGGGGTTGGTATACGCTTCTTCAATAAGATTCCGAGTGAATTGTTAGATCTGCCTTCACTAAATTCAAAACCAAATTAAAAAGTATCTTGCTTAAAAAGGGATACTACACTATTGAAGAATATTTAAATGACAAAACTTCATTTACATAGCAGCTCGCTCCAACCTCTTATACTGTGTTTTGTACGAGTGTAACGTTTTTGTCTTGCCGTATTTGTAAGGAATATATGGAGATATGTTGCAAAAAAAATAATAGTACGGTATGTCTTTATATTTATAACTATAATAATATTTTCTATCCTTTTATTGCGTTCAGTCTTATTGAATATGCACTGTTTGCTACAACTCCATTAATTCTTCAAAACTCATTCTGTAACACAATTCTGTATAAAACTTAAAAAAAAGAACTTAAATATAAATAGAACAACAAATATAAAGAAAAACAATTTTTAGCTAGATGTGTTGCTGGGGAGTTTCTTGCCGCTTCTTCTCCTTAACAGCAATAACACGTTGCGAAGCGGTGTACATAGACTAGGAAGTAAAATAAAATTTTAACCTATATGTATGACCTTCAAAAAGTGTTCTCCAGTGGAACTTATTTTGAATAAAAACTTTTGAATTTGAATTTGAATTTGATGCCCCATCAGCTATAAAGTCGACAGAGTACTTACAGCAATTATTTTCGATATTAACTGTAGTTCCTTAATCAGTAAGTATGTTGTACGCTATATGCTACTAAATGACAACACCTACGAAACTGACCAAAGAAATATAAATATATTTATTGAGGTAATTATAATATAATTAATCTCAGTAAATATCTACTTCGATAATTAGATATTTACTGAGATTAATGTAAAAAATATTTATATAAAACTTTTTCAAAATAAATTGAAACGGAAAACCGCTTACTTAGTAACAATTATGAATTTATTCATATTAAATGAATAAAATTATATAAAAGATGGAATTGTAACAATTGAATCCTAATTTGCATCCGAAGTTTGTTAATAAAACCCTTAAAAAATTCTGGTAATTTTTTTAATACTTTTATTTTTCTAATTTTCTTTTGTACCAACGTGGCAATCTCAGACCTATGTACGTACTAGGATATATGCACGACTTCGTCCACACTTGATTTGAAATTCCCAGGACACAAAGTATCGCAGCATTTAGAAACGAATGAACGCAATGGTGTTACTGGAAACTGTGTCAGCATAAACTAAATTTAATGCATCCGAATAACTCAGCGGAAAAATTCGAGCGGGATTCGGGGGTTAAAAAATATCACACATTTTATTACATTAAATTTACTATCGATCAATAAAGAAATAGTAACTTGTCCCAGGGACACCCATCCTTATCGGCTTGTATCGAGGTGTCACGGCAATCATACGCATGGTTACAGTCCCGTAGCGCCTCATCATGATGCGGAGAGACGCTGGAAAGTTTATTGGGTAGTCTGGGGGTTGGTGCTTGCAAGCTCTAATATGAAGCTTGTGTACAACACCGGCAACCAGGAGTCCTACATACCCCCTGATGGCCGCCCCCGAGGAATGAAGATATGCGCAAATGCATTCCTCCAGCGCTAACAAAAAAAGGGGTTTGTTTATCCAGAATACCAATAATTGGTCATCAAATAAACCCGACAGCTATCAAATTATGAGAATTGTCTGATCTTGATGTCAGATGAAACAGTGGCCGATGTCTCTTGTCATGAAATTTTCACTTACGTGTGCTTCAACAAGAAGACAAAATTAGGTGCGATAACTGATTGGGGAGCAACTAAACCTGGTGACAAAGAGATTATGTCAAACTACATTTAAGCTTGTGACCTCTTAAGCCTAAGATAAAGAATAATGTAATCCACAAAAAACTAATTCGTTTCCTGTACTTGTATCTGTTCCTAAAACAGAATACACCTGGGATGAGACAACTGGAGGCTGTAACAAATTCCATAAGGGCGGACTTATTTGGACGGTTGCAGAAAATCTCAATACTCAAGGCTATACACGAAAAATATCCCGAAAACACAGTTTTTAACACTAACTTTAAACAAAGCACACCCGTGGGCTTCAGTGACTGGGGTGAATTAGGTATATGGAAGATTCATGGTTAGTTGAGCAATTGAAGTTACTTTTGTTTTGTGCCCACTACGTTAACCTGATGGTATTACTCCAGTACTTCATATACACAATTCTTACAAATATTGTTATTTTAGGTGACAAACTTGAAGACATCATCGCAACATCTAAACGAGGCTGGCAAAGTCTCTGATAATTTCTGTCTAAATGGCATAGGCCAAAGGTGTGGAAGTATAAACCGAATTGGACTTAATGATGATATATAGTATAATATAATATTTGCTTTCATCTGTGAAAAAAACTTGAATAGTTTAAATGCAGATTAGTTTGATAAATGTATTCTTAATTTTAATTTTTTGGTATACTACAATCATATTAACAAAGAACTATGTATTCCTAATTTTGCTGTTTGTATTTTTATAAAAGAAGTCTAAGTCTCTAAATAATAAATATACGGAACTCTCATAGACCATATTGATTTAATTTTGTATGAGTAATAGTTAATCTATACGAAAAGCCACTATTAAAAAACAGTAACTAATTTATTTATACTTCATGAATAAAATCATATAAAAGATGGAATTGAATCGATTGGAACATTTATATTCGAAGGTTTCAATAATATTTTGAAATGAAGACGTTAGTAAATTTAATAATATTTATAAATTTTGCAAAGTGTTTTGGTAAGTCATTGTTTACATTTTTATCCTTGTGTTTTTTAAATGAATATGATTTTTTTTAAAACAACAAACAGAACAATAAACATCTTGATAATCAAAGATGGTAGCTATAGCACCATCCTAAGACTAAAGGAGTATGTGGAGGCAAGTTATCGGGATGATCGAGTCAATGTTTTTAGTTAAAGATCGGTACTACATCCATTCCCACTTACCTTAAAAGAAAAATAAATTAGTGTAAATACCAAACCTCTAGAAGACTTGGACAAAGCCTAACCTTCCTGGGTTCTTGATGTCATTGGAACCATAATCCCGTAACCCCTATTTTAACGAGGCGAAATCCACTTACGGACATTTCACCGTGTGAGGATCTCGCTACGCCGCGAGCAGTCGCTATAATCTCGTAACCCTAGCTCAAGAAAGGAAGAACGGGGTGGTTTTAGTGAGTGGGCTATCCCTGAATGGTAGGGAAAATATTAATGTGCACAAACAAATATAAAAAAAGATATACGAGAAAAATATAAGTCATTCTTATTCTCTAACACTTCAATTAAGGACTACATACAATATACCATTATAAATAAGTTGTTTTACAAAATATCTAATTTAGTATAGTGACTTTATAAACTAATACAACATAAGAAAAGTTAACTTCTTATATTGTATGGTATCCATATTTCCTCAAGACTAGTAAGTAGTAGTGGTTAGTAGTAGTAAGTAGAATACTGAGCCTAGGTCACCATATTCTATGGGTAAGGTGCCCAGAAGGCTGGCTACGTTTCCTCGTTCGATTGCAATACTGATCCGTTGACCGAGATTGTCACCAGCCTTCTGATCACCTGAAGAATCTATTAGTCATTCGATAAGTTTTAATAGAGGCTCTTTGACTCAGGACCCCACCCAAGCGTTTCAACAGCTAAGAGCACAAACATATAACTCTCACTGAGGGTTGCATATTCGCGCCCCTTGAGTGATTCTGCTGTTTCCGCCGCCGAACCGGTTGATCTAGACCTGTTTGGTTAATTCTGTGAGTCGGTGATGACCCAGAAGTAGGTGACGGAGAGGCAAAGGGAGGAAAGTGCATATGCGGACCTCATCCACAGAAGGCAGCTACGGGGTCGGAGGTGCCGCTACGCACAAAGTCTCCTTCCACGATGATTTCAGTACAGGGGGCCGCGTTGACAATTGAGGGATCCCGTGGACTTCCCCTGTTGTTGAAGAGGGTGTTCTTCCCCGCAGGATACCCAGAGTTCGTCGACAAGCGTTGGGGCGTCACAGATGTAGTACCTGTTGGTCCAGTTCCGGTGGTACCCTGTAGAAACATGTGAGCTAGGGGCGCAGGTTAGGTTTAGTGGGTAGTTTGACGGCTAAGCATACCCTCAATTCGGAGGTCATTGGGTCATGGGAGCGGGGTTGCATCTTACACTTTAGTGTAAAAAAGCCTTTAGGCTAGACGTTGCCATTAAAATCGGCAATAAATATATAATAATAATATAAACTCACTGTCATATTTATGTATTTATAGCTGTAATTCAAGATGTCATCCGTGTTTATTTCTAATTTTCAAAAGATGTTTTAAATATGTCTATTTTAGAATCCAGAGAGTTTCGATTTGACTACAAATATTATGAAGAAACAGATGGTTACTTAAAGTACAACGTAATTCCTGCCCCATGGCACGATGCTAGACAGCGATGCCTATTCGAAGGTAAATATCAACGAAGCTAATCTATACCTAGTAAAATGTTCGATTACCAGTAAATTTAAAGACAGTAATACATAAATAGTAATTGTAAAATAGTAAAAGAAGCTTGCATAAGTAGTATAATGTATGTTAATATAGATAGATTGTGCCTAGAGCATATATAAATGTATACGTTTAAAATAGTAATATAACACACGTTTAAGCACTAAGCTTTTTGGAACAACTGAAAATTTTTGTAATAAAGAAATGTAATTGAACTAAGCAATATGTAAAACCCGATTTTTTGAGCCCGGACAATCTCCTTCATCCGGAGAGAGGAATATAAAAAAGCCCCTAAATTTACAATACCTGTATTATAAATCTTATAGATAAAATTATCCTTGAATGGTTAATTAAACCAGTTTAAACACATTATAGTCCTTATAAGTTAATAATTATCAGAAGTAAGCAGCGAGTAACAATATATATTGTTTAATCTTATATCACACTCTTACGTCTTAGTCTCTAAATGTTATCCAAATGCATGTTATTATTAATTGTACTACTTCAGGTGCGGAGCTAGCTTCTCCGATAAACCCTAGAATGCTGGAAGTCTTGAAAGAGATTCAGTCACAAAGCAAAGGACCAGGAGCAGCGCTATGGACTGGAGTACACGCCACCTTCTCCAAGGGAGATTATTTTTCAATTAGAGGTTTGTCAAAATTCATATTTCACCTTTAACTCTCGAACTCATATGCAAAGTGAACTTTGAAAAGGATGTTATTGGTCTTTGAAGTAGAATTAACATTATCAATAAGGCTGCATTATTAATTTAGTTATATCTATCTATATAATATCATAAAATTCTAGACATGCCGTGTCTGTATATTGAAGCTATTAAAAAAACATCTGAAATAGATTTAATAACCGATAGAGAACACGATGCAATTTTTTAAAGATTTCTTTTCTGTTTGTTGGTTTGTTTCTTTGTTCCGGATTTATGTAAAAGCTACTGGGCCGATTTCGATGAGGTATCCGCTGATCAACAGCTAATTCTTAGATTTAAAATCTACGCTACTCTTTATCTTGGGAATCCCACGGTAATTTTTCTGGGAATGATTTAAAATGGTCTGTTAAAAAAAACGAATGCCAATGTGAGTTTTTCACTGATCATTATGAAATTTTATGTAATAAAATGTGTGATATTTTTTATCCCGGGAATCCCTAGAAATTTTTCCCGGAAACAATTTTTAGTTGTTCGGGTGCATAAAAATTAGCTTATTCAAACACAGTTTTCACTAAAACGACAGCTTAAAATCTTTTTTTTTAAATGCTGCCGTACTTTGTGTCCTGGGAAATCAGCGGGAATTTCAAGTCAAGCGTAGACGAAGTCGCGAGCACATCCTAGTATAATGATATAACTGCGAATATACTGCGAATACTGTCAAAACAAAATAAAAACAAAAAATATTGATAGATGTAAAATTGAATTTACTGAAGAATGCTTACTAAATAAACAAGTCAATATGAGATTGAACTACCTTTTTCCTAATTACAGGGGTTCCGTTAGCCAGAATGCCAATAACTTGGGCACTAAACGAGCCGGACAACTTTCAAAATTGTGAGGATTGTCTGATCTTGATGTCAAATGGAACAGTAGCTGATGTCTCTTGCCATGAAAGTTTCCCTTACGTTTGCTTTAAAAAGAAGACAAGTGTGATAACCGAATGTGGAACAACTGATCCTGGTGAGTTATTTGAGAATGTTTCTACAAAGGAGTGACAATATTACTTTTGCTTAAGAACATTGAATTTTAACTGAAATTAAAATTTAGACCGTCTTAATTGTCAAAAATTCAGTAAATAAATTTTTTTCTGTACTAACTTCTTCTCGTCTAACAGAATACACTCTGGACAAAAGAACTGGAAGCTGTTACAAATTTCACAACACAGGACTTATTTGGGGTCGAGCGTTTATGTTATGTGCAGCAGAAGGTGGTCATTTAGCCGTCATCGACATGGTTGGAGAAGAACTAGTACTCAAAGATGTATTTGCAAAATATCCACAAAAAACGATCTATAACACTCACTATCCAGACAACGCACACGTTGGTTTTTGTGATTGGGGCGAAATGGGCACATATACGACTATTCACGGTTAGTTGAGTGATTTAATTAAATTCTATTTATGTACAAACGATGTTTCCATAATGGTTTTATTTAAGTACTTTGTTAAAATATTTCTTTTATTACGGATTAAATTCATTAGATTACTTTTCTTTTAGGTGATAGACTTGAAGACTTGATCGCAGCATCTAAAGGAGGCTGGATGGCCTCGCAACCTTATAACGCCACTCTGGGTGGCGTAAGCGAGAATTGTGGAAGTATAAATCGAGCCGGCCTTTATGATGACATATGGTGTAACATGCCCGCCGCCTTCATCTGTGAGAAGAGCCCGGATAGTTTGATTGAATTACGTTAATGTAAATAACATAAAAACTAAAACTTCGTTTAAAAAAACCGACTTCAAAAACTAAAAAACTAAAATGTATAAAATAACTTACTTCTAAAGCTATTATTATTAATATATATTATCTAAAACATCTTAAAGTCGGTGCTTAGTAATTTTCAAAATATAGTAATGTTTATGTTTTACTCTGCACCGACTTCAAGATGGTTTAGATAATATATATTAATAATAATAGCTTTAGAAATAAGTTATTTTATACATTTTAGTTTTTGAAGTCGGTTTTTTAAACGAAGTTTTAGTTTTTATTTGTTACTTTTTACTGTCTAGCTATGTATGGGTGGACCTACGAATGGTGCCGCGCTTCTTAAAAAATATAGATCCCAAGAACCGGGAACAAAAAAAATGTTCGTAAAATGAAAACTACTGGGCCAAACTATGTCAAATTTTTAGGGGACCAATTAGAAGCTATTCCGCGTCGAACAACAAAATAATCACGTAAATCGGATCATAAATCACGGAGTAATCGGCGAACATACATAAAAAAAGAAAAAAAAAAAAGATCCCGACGAATTGAGAACCTCCTCCTTTTTTCGAAGTCGGTTAAAAAGATAAGATGAGGAAGTATATAATTAAATATAAACGAGCTAATAAAGACGAATAAAGTGACATATACTTAGGTAACGTGTCTATAAAAAATTAGTTATACAGACAGTATATATTACATAATTAGTATAAAAATATACCATAAATAGTTATAGTATTGTCGGACCAGGGCTTGAGGCATATTAGTGAAAAATACATGTCTCAAATTATGGTTTTTGGATTTGAGACATGTATTTTTAACCTAAAACTTAACTTAAAAACGAATTTTTTACACATAGAATAAAGGCTTCTATAGATATTGTATCAATGACTTTGAGCATTATGAAATGAAATATTTGCGTTTATGTTCTATTATATCTGTTATACTAATATAGATCTAAGTAGGTATTGTAAATAATAAATTATGTAATATTAAAGTTAAAAAATAATAAATAACTCGACTAATGAGCGTATTGTTTTTTTCACGTATAAGAAGTGAAACTTTTACCACATGCCGTTATAAATGAAATAAGTAGATTATACGAAGTTTAATAGCTAAATTATAAGAGAAGAAGAAGGCATGCTTTCGCCGACATTATTAATTATCGAAACACACACACACATATATATATATATATATATATATATATATATATATATATATATATATATATCGAGCCTTTACTGCCATTTTATCGTAAGCGACATTTGGATCTAAGTATATTTCTATATTTTTGCTTGTACAGGTGTTTCAAACTATTATTTTGTTTAATAATAAATTATAACACCTCTACAAGCAAAAATATTCTTAGGTCCAAATGTCGCTTACGATAAAAAGCTCAATATATACTAACCAATATAAATTTATAAATACAGTTTTTTTTTTACTTGTTCACAATCATACTAGCCATGGAAAATGATTAAATCTTTGATATTAACGAAAAAAAACTTCTTAATTTTTTGTAGTATAAAGGTTTAAAATGACTTCAAAACTGGGGTATATATCCAGTAATAATATTGTAAATAATAAATATAGAGAACTCTATTACGATATACTTATTCAATTTTCTATGAATTATTAATTTTATCAACTGAAACGGAAAAGTCAGTATTAAAAAATAGTAATTAATTTATTCTTATTGGAGGAAAAGCATATAAAAGATGTAATTGAAACAATCAGAACCTTTATTTGGGATTCGAAGTTATACAATAATATCTTGAAAAGAATACATTAATATATTTAATAACAATTGTATACTCTGCAAGGTATTTTGGTAAGTTGTTTTTAAATTATAACCGTAACCTTTTAAAAAAAAAATTGTATCCTAATTTTCGAAGTAATATAATTTATTCAAATTTAAAATAGTGAAAAATTAAATAATAATGTAAAATGCGTAAACGTTATATATGCAATATCCTCAAAAGTAAGTTCCTGGAAACTGGATATCATATCAGATAAGACCTAGATTTAGCTAATTGCAGATCTAAGTTGTTGAGCCGATAGATTTATTTAAGAATACTACATCTTCCTTGAAAGGAGCAGAAAAAGTTGACAAGGCTTAATCCTCCTTGGTTCTTGGTGTTTGCCTAAAATAGTGGTGACCCTGGCTGCTACCGAAATGTTTTATAATCGAGCTAATTACAGTGTTATTTCTCTTAAAACTTCTCATATATAAAAACCTCGTTATACAGTATTTGTGGTTTAATGATTTTAATGATTTTTTTGTATATTTGGTAGGTATGAGGACAGTCGTAAAGTATTTTTCACTCTTCTATGTTATTTTTATTCTTGTGGCAAAATAAAGTTTGCCGGGTCAGCTAGTAAATTACATATTTTCATAAAGTAAAAAAAAACCACCATACAGGATGTAAATCACATATTTATATTTGATGTATCTTACATATTAGATTTAATTAAAGAATTAGAGCACCATATTTCATGAAAATTTGTTTATAAATTAATATCACTTACAAATTCTTTGATATTTGTGTATAACCTGTATCTTCATCCGGTTTTGTTTTGAAATTTTATAAAGATCTCAGATGCAACTATTTCAGAATGCAGGGAGTTTCGATTTGACTACAAATATCATGAAGAAGCAGATGGTTATTTGAAGTACAACGCAATTCCTGCCTCATGGCACGATGCTAGACTTCGATGCCTCTATGAAGGTAAATGTCAACGAAACATCTGTATTGAATTATCTTTAAAATACAATCAGTATATTATAACTTCTCTTATAGGTACCTAAAATCTTTTTAAACTTGCAAATACACTTACACATACTAAAGCACCTCCCTTTTATTCCATTGATTTAAGTTTGTAACTTGGCAGAGTGTATGCACCGCCTATGTTTTTACGATAAGCCGCTTATCTTTCCGTCAATTGCCTTCAAGTGCGGTTTTATCCGCGCAGGAACGGAGAAAGAATACAATTTCCTGCGGTCGGGCGGCCTGTCGTAAGATACGACAAAACAACCCACAGCCGGGTGGTAGGGCATTTGCCCGACTGGATGGCTACCACCCCTGGTCTAAAGTATGTCGCCATAACAACCATGAATTGTGTTCCGGCATTAGTGACCAGGTTCCAGTCTACCTAAATAGAGCAGCAGCGCATTTGTAGCATCTTTGGTGTTGCAAATGTCCATAGGCGATGGTAACCGCTTTCCATCAAGTGGGCCGTCTGCCTGTCTGCTGAACTCCTGCAATAAAAAAAAAATACTGCGCCTGGTGTGTAGATATAATATCGAGGGCCGCAAGAAGGAGACAAGCCAGAAATTATTTGCTGCGAGGCTCAGGACTTAGTGATCAGCATGCCATAGTCAGTGAAGCCCAGAGGCACGCAGGTTAATTCTATCCATATCAGCAATCCTACCACTGCCACTTTAGATACGCGTGAAGACCCTAATACTAGTCTTCCTCGTGTCCTTGTGGAACAAGAGAAAAGGAAAACGCCTTGCATATAATATTCGAGTACCTCCTCTTTGCCTGGCAGCGGTATAACGCGTAATGCGCCCTACTCACAAATATTAAACGTAACGTATTGAACGGCTTACGTACAGGACTTACTTAGGTTGAGTTCGCGCAAAAAGTTATCGAAAGAGCCGTTAAAATAAATAGCAATCAATAAAAAGTATCTAGCATATAGTTGTATATCCTGTATGCTTATGCATATGCATTTTAGAAGTAGTATTTAGTAGCAACGTTCCCTAATCTGTAGCATTAACAAATGTATATATTAAAATAAGATAAGAAAACATGTGTAGAAATAGAAAGTAAGTAATAAATAGGAGGAAAACATTTAAAAGTAAAGAGTTAGAATAAATTTTGAAAATGTACTAAGACAAGATAAAAATGTATTGGAATAAGGTAAATGTAAAAGATTGTTTTTGTTTAAAAAAGAAAGACCTTCTTTCATTACTCAAGAAAGAGGAGGCAGGAGAAACAAATAAAATAAAATGTGCGCTATCTCGTTGACAACCAGTTACAATTATCTATACTTATATCTATACATAATATATACTTACATATTATGTAAATAATTAGTTGTACTCGTAATAATTTAGGCACGGAGTTAGCTTCTCCAATAAACCCTAAAATGCTGAAAGTCCTGAAGGAGATTCGGCCGCAGGGGAAAGGGCCAGGTGCAGCTCTATGGACTGGGGTACACGCCACTTTCTCCAAGGGAGATTATTTTTCAGTTGGAGGTTTGTCAAACTTTGCATTTTGTGTATTAAATTTTTAAATGATAAAAAGTAAATACAAAGCAAGTCAATTTTAAACTGTCTAACTCATAAGTTAATATATATATATATATATCTAACTCAATAGTTAAGTTAATTTTTTTCCTGTTTGAGTGGCTCCCTGAGTGGTTCTGATTTACAATAATTGGACCCTATACGTAGGTGGCAATGGAATCGGCTACCACCATTTTCATGAAATATATTTGTGTTCAAGCGAGTGCCTGGATGGTTTAGATTTACAATTGAATCCGGTAGGTAGCGCTGGAATCCGGTTCTAGATATTATTTTTTCAGGGGTTGGATGAAGTCTGCTGGGCTTTCTAGTAATATAAATACTAAGATAACCGCCAAAACAAAACGAAATATATCTATTAACTTTAATTCTCTGCCAACCAGCAATTAAATCTACTTTGTGCTGATACACTGCTTTGTTTATAGATCAATAGATAAAGTCACTAAACGGTATTACCTAAGTAAATGATGATAAATTTCAATACCGGTATTATTTCAATTCTAGGGGTTCCATTAGCGAGAATGCCAATAACTTGGTCATTAAACGAGCCGGACAACTTCCAAAATTGTGAGGATTGTCTGATCTTGATGTCAAATGGAACAGTGGCTGATGTCTCTTGCCATGAAAGTTTCCCTTACGCTTGCTTTAAAAAGAAGACAAGTGTGGTAAACGGCTGTGGAACAATTGATCCTGGTGAGTTATTTATTAATGTTTTTACAAATGACTGATGTCACTATTCTTTTACAACTTTGAACTCTAAGTCAATTATAAGTCTACCTTAAATTTAATTTGAGAATATCTTTACCTGAGGGTCACAGATAACATATTTCATAATCAGCTAAAGTATTTTTTTAATGTACTACAATATTATCAATAGTGTTAAATATAATATTTAACACTATTGATAAAGACAGTGCACATGTCGGTTTCAGTGACTGGGGCGAAATAGGCACATGGACGACTATTCACGGTTAGTTGAGTGATTTAATTTACATTCAGTATCTAAGTCGTTTAGGCGTACACAAAGTTTACTTGATGCTTTTATTTAAGTACATCTATCAAACGAACTCGTTGACTGGATAATCAGAAGCCTGGTTCCTACCTCGGACAACCTTTTGACTTATTAGCTATTGATTTCGATTACCTAGGCTCCGTATTCTACTTATAGTCTTAAGGGATTACAGGTAGATTACAATAAGTTTTATTCATTGTATTAGTACGTCTTTAATCAACATATATTTAATATAAGTTTAAATATAGATACTGTGCTTTTAGGTGATCGACTTGAAGACATGATTGTTGCATCTAAAGGAGCATGGTTTTCTGGACAGCCCGATAACCTCACTTTAAATGGTGTAGGCGAGAATTGTGGAAGTATACGCCGTAACGGTCTTTACGATGACATATGGTGTCATAAACCTACTGCGTTCATCTGTGAGAAGAGCCCGGACAGTCTACTTGAATTGGACTAATGTAAATAACGCGAATAAATGTGCCTTCCCACTTCACTGTATCATACCATAATCGTGCTAGAAACGTATCCGGCAATAAAGTATTGTTTGTATTGAAAAGTATTAGAAAATGCCCATAGACGGTTGCCTCACAGACCAGCACCGTTGCGTGCCAAGCACGGAACCTCAGTAATTGTCGGCGAGAACATAATATGGATACGTTCTAGTGAGCATAGTAGGATGTATCGTATTTTTTACCGTACCTGATACGTTCATAGCATGGTTATGGTATGGATTCACTGTAGTGGGCAGACACCTAAAGACAAAGTTTAAAAAATCCCGAGCTTACATTATGCCTACTTCCACGACAGAAAGCAGGAAAATGGCGAAAAAATTGGGTAGCGCGAGTATCAACATATGTTGAAATAACACACAACTTGTTTACATACTCGCTCTGCACATTTCTTTTGCCGGTACCGTGATAGAGGTAGATAATACTATATAATAATAACTCTTTATTGTACACCAATACAAAATGAACTTACATGGTATAGTAGTAGTAGTAGTAGTAAGCATAATGTGAACGAGGCATTATACGATATTTTTTTTAAGTCTTATAATCTAATATCAAATAATTATATTGATAGAGAACTATATTTCTCTTTGTCCAAACTCTTTAGGGCATTAAGGTAGTATGTAAAAAATATGTGACAAAATATATTTGGACTTTTTAATTTTATTTGATTTTAATTAACATAATTTCGTCATGTACAACCCCGTTGACCCTACTTATGACGATTATTAGGTATTTATTTTTCATGAAAAAAGAACAAGTAGCATTGAGGCTCATATTCTAGACTAATTAATCAAGCACATCGCACAGCAATAGCAAGCATATCGTATTGTTACAACCTAGGCGCCGACAAAGACAAAGTCCACGTACAGATCTGTAGAAGCACATTTTATTACCTGTCAGCATTTGAATTGATTGTAATTCTTTTATGGTCGTCTTCTTTTGTTCACTTATTTATTGGCATACGCTTCTAGTGGAGAACAGCCTATTGTCCTATTGTGCTCGATCATTAACATCATTAGCCAGGTGTTACAAGCTAATTCTAGGAAACTGTGGCGACGTTACCGGGCGGGCACATTTGCATTTGTGGAGCATAAAACGACAGCCTGATCAAGAGAAAAGGCAGTTGAGCGACGACTACGATACGGGCGTGACGTGTGTACATTCGGGAATCTAATAGTGACGGACGGCATTACGTTTGGATTTGTTGAGTTCGGTTATATTTGTACCTGTGTTACACGTGTTTGTATAGTTCTATAATAATTCTAACGGCATTTTGATTCGAGTCCCGCTATTCGTAAGTACGTTGATAATCGCTTATGCTTAATTTGCTGAAGGTATCACGTAGCCTTGAAAGGCCACTTTCATCTAAAAAAACTTCTTAATTTGGATAAAATATTATCTTCAATACCCATAGATCATCGGCTTAATATAAAGGATGTAACGATGGCGCAAATTAGTTTGGAAATATTCATGGAAAACAATTCATCTGAATAAATAGGACATGGAAAAGAAACAAAAAACCGTTATATAAACAAACTTATTTTTGTACAGTCACGGTATGAAAAGGTTCGCTAGTTTTAAAATTTATTCCTGAAACGTTCCGCGAGCAAATGTTACCTTTTTAACTAAATCACAGAACAGACTATTCCATGAAAAGTATTTAGATCGAAGTTGTTTCATTTTCTATCTTGTCTATAAGGATTATTTAGAGATGTAAAACCTTTTTATTGGTTTTAATATTTATAATAAGCGTAGTGATTATATCCTCTTTGTTTCTGATTATTCAAACTATTGTTAATCTCAGTGTGTCATTGTCAACATTGCAATTTTATTTTTTTCACGTTTCTATATTTTATAAACGTAACATTCATGAAAATATTCTCGATACTGTTTCTTGTACTCGTGCTTACTAAAGCAGACTTTAAGGTGAATAACCTTTTCATACCGCCACTGTACCTATATTTGTACTGAGGGCTTAATCCGAACGATTTTGGCGAATCGCTTAGTGAAATTGACACGTATCCAGATATACCTTCTGAAAGCTTTAAAGCATAGTATACTACATTCCACTTTATTTTAATAGTTGTGACATTCGTAATAGCAATCTTTAAAACCGATCGCTTTAAAACCCCTGATGTGTATGAACTGAATTAAAACTGGTGTTACAGTTATTTAGTAGCATAGTTGTTCTTGTCATGTTTCCGTTTAAAGTTAATAATTAATTTTGTTATGTACCCTCTTATTTTTAAACGATACAATCAACCATTTCCTTAATTGAATAATAATGTTAAAATATAAATATTTATCTATGTTAATAATTTACAATAATTTTGATACAATATTTATCATTTATAATGTAGTGATTATGTACAGATTATAATTCAAAATCTCTCAATTGTATATAGACGGTATTCACTATATTTTATTTTCATGTTGGCAGACCCGATAGATTTGTACTGTGTTCGGTTTTTTTATTATATGTAAAACTTTAAGAATAATGCTTTATATAGTATCTTGTTTCAAATATTATCTGGAATTTTCAAACAGTAATGAACTAAAATTCTTTTCATTCATAACACATTATTATTTAATTTATCATTAATTAAAATAGTTTATCAATAACTTCAATGCGCTATCGGTTGTGCCAATATGCTAAGTTTCTTAAACTGTTAAATTATTGGAGAAATGGCGTGGTGTTCTAAAAATGCTCGACGACTGTTAAAGTTAGTATAATAAATGTGTTAAAACCGTAAATTTCTCAGATTATAACTATGTGACCAGTTGCCGCTCTTTTATTACCATAAACCCTTCTGAGTTGTTGCAAGTATTACACAGGATTCAAAAATTAATCTTCTTCCCCACTTCATACCAGAACGCATCAGCATGTAGAGCATCGTCTTGTATCGTATCCTATCGTATAAATTTAAAAAATCTTAATGGCTTTTTATTATAATCTGAATTTCTTCTAATTTATATCAGTCAAACTAATAGTTAAAGATGGAGACACACTCATTTCCAAATTAGTAAATTCTTTGTGTTTACATCCAACTTTGAAATATAGAGTGCATAATTATGAACAAAATTAATGTAACTAGAGTTTAAAAATGCAGTGGTTTGTAAAAAATCCGTTAAGTAATTTTATGATACTTGATACTATTATACTCGTATATTTTTACAGGTCGTAGTCAAATGCTAAAATAGCGGACTTTCGTAACTTCCATGATTTTTATAGAACTATTGACAAAAGAATATATACCTCATACTTCTAATACATATGTAACATATTGTACACTACGAAAAGACAAAGACTTATGTATATATATCTAAAATTAAATATTGCGTCATTGATCTAATAAGGAGGAAATAAAATATATATAATATTAATTATTTATTATTCCATAAGTAAACATGTATATAAATAATGAACTGGAAATTCTTGAAACATTTGCATCAGAAGCTTCTAATTAATATTCTGAAATGCAGCGATTAAGTTTATTAATAGTTATTGTACTATGTTGTTCAAAATACTCCGGTAAGTGGTTGTAAAAAATTAAAACATTGTATATAAAATATTTTTTATCCTTTATCACTTATACAGATAAGTACCTTCCTTTTTTTAACAATAGTTGTATGAATTGATGTACCAATCGCTATAGGGTTGATACCGCCATCCCTTTTTACAAGAGCATATGGATTAGCCAAATAACGTTGGTACGACTTCGCTTCTCACAGAACCAGAGAGCATTAAATTCATCAAGTCTGTTAAATCTATAAAGAGCGTCTCACCTGCGCCTCCGGTAGACCCATCCAGCAGATCCTGGCTTTAAAAGATATAACAGACTGGAGAAAAGCTCTCGACTCGGTGACTAGGTATTTTCCTTAAATCAGGTTGTCTGGAAGATGTCGCTTTTAGCGATAAGGCCGACTTTTTGTTTTACCAAGTAAATGTTCTATCTATGCTTTTTGTAATTTTTATTTTGCACAATTTATCTATATGTATATTATTCTAATCCTCGTGTCATCTAAAAATCTAATATATTTTAATTACTTTCATGTGAGATTTTTAAATTTACCACTTAAACATTACAAACTAATCTAAAAAGATTAATATGTATTTTACATATAACCTAAATAAACTTGAAATATTTATACTAAGAATGTGTCCATTAAGATTTTTCCTCGTTGTGTCTATTAAGGCGAATACATATTTTCAAAAAGTTTTTTTGACAATAAGTATACTATATTATACAATATATTATAATAAATGACTATTATAAAGTTCAATATTGTCAGTATATCATAGATCACCATATACTATTGGGACTTGGTAAGACTTCAATAATGCACTAGGGGCTTACTCTCAAACAACCCTTGTCGTTCGTTTTCATCGAATGTTGAAACAGATTTTACAAAAACTAACAACGAAAGGCGAGACATGATTTAAGCCTTAAATTAGACGAGTGAATTTCTGTCTTTCAATATGTATAGAAATAAGACATAATAATTAAAAAAACAACTGTTCCAGCCTTCGCCCTTATGCCAGGGCCATGGCCCAACGGCCTCATACATTGTCGGGTAACTACTTTTTGTCCCCGGCATCTTCAGTCAGAGAACCCTTTTCCCAGGGTCCCACCTAATGGAAGGTAGTTACCATCACCTATAGACTTGTGAAACATCAGGAGTGAAGCCAATGGGATAAAGAGATCAGACAGAAGGAATGTGGTAAAGCGGATGAGGAATGGGCTTGAATATAGGACGGGGTAGTTAGGATAAGGAGAGGAGGAAAGACCCCCTTGTTGTTAAAGAATGTACTCTCCCCCGCAGGGTACCCTAAATGTGAAAGCCAAGCGTCAGAGTACGACAGATGTCGTGTTTATGAACTAGTTCCTCTGGCACCCCATAAAAGTCCACAGGAGAGGGCTGCAGGTTCAAGTTAATGGGTAGTTTGATGGCCGATATCCCCGTGTCCCTTGCTTGGAAGCCATCTTAGGAATACGATAGTTCAAGAGTCCCACATATTCCTTGGTTTAAAGTGTCCACTAAGGCCCGAGAAAGCTGTCACAAGCAACGATAGATAGATAGATAACACTTTATTGCTCACCAAAACAAACAAATACAAAAACAAAATGCATAATTACAATACTTCTAGGCAAAACAACAGGCGGCCTTATCGCTAAAAGCGATCTCTTCCAGGCAACCCAGCTTAAAATAAATTCTTAACTAATCTGGCGATGTAGGTGGAGCAGAAAAATGATAGGACTGTACAATTTAAATATACATACTTACACTAATTTATAAATTTATTACATATATAAATATAACAGTAATATATATATATATATATATATATATATATATATGTAAATGCAAAATAATCTAAATAAATATATTTATATTTGTTAACATTATATGTGACAAGTAATTTATATATTACAATAGATAAATACGTAAATGTTTAATATATTAGACATATTAGAAAAGATATTTCCTTGCGTTAGGAAAAAAATGGAGGGAGGGAAAAGTGAGCTATCGAAAGTTTCACTTGTCGTAAGAAATATGAGTAACTAAAGGCTAAAAACTTACTCCATTGGCTCAGACTTGAGAGTACGCAATTTTCTTCTGTCCTGCGCAGTGTCTTGCCAGTTGTGAGCTTGTAGTGCGGTCAGGTCATCAGCTTCCACTCTATCCTTCCAGCAATACTTGGAATGAAGAACCGATCGCCGACCGAATGGTCACCCCAAGTTTGATACTTATCAAAGGCTGACCATTATATTATAGAGACAGAACTTCGGAAGTCGTTGTTCTTCCATTCATAAATTATTGTATGTGAGACCGATTCATCGTGCAATATTTTTCTATGTAAGGAATATTTTTATCATGGCACTATTTGACCAGGAATATGCAATGAGTTTGGGAGATATTTCACAATATTTGTGGTTCATTATTTCCAGAATGCAGGCAATTTCGTTTCGATTACAAGTATTTTCAAGATGTGGATGGCTACTTCAAGTACAGTGCAGTCCCAGCTACATGGCTTGATGCTTATTTAAGATGCCAATTTGAAGGTAAGTTGAAATTTATTTATTTTTTAAATTAATAATTACATAAAAATTACAAACTAGTAAACAATATAGAAAACTTAACTTCTATTGTATTCTACCTATAATCCCTTAAGACCAAGTCAAAGGGTAAGGTTCCTAGACGGCTGGCTACGGTAACCACGCTGTATGGTCATGCTGATCCGTTGTCCGGGGTAGGAACCAGCCTTCTGATCACCCGAAGATTCAATGAGTCGTTTTGATAGGTCTTTGAGGCTCATTGGTCTCAAGTTTTATATAATATTACTAGCTGAAAAAAAATAATGTAGAACCCGATTCCAGCGTCATCTACCGGGACCAAATGTTAATCGAAACTATTCTCAAATACACTTGAACAAACAAAAAAATTCATCAAAATCAGGCCCAGCGTATAGGAGTATCGCGGCGCCACCTATTGGGTCTAATCGTTTATTCAAACCATTCCGGGACAAACTTCAACACATACAACAACAAAAAGATAACCTTAATTCTGGTACCCGATTGCAGCGCCATCTACCTGGTTCAAATTAAAATCTAAATCATCCCAGTAGAAAATGATAAAAATACTAATATCGCTATTAAAAAATAGGGTTGATCATAGAGGGTTGAAAATTTAGGGTTGTATGTATTTTTTAATGCTGTATCATATAATTAAAAAAATCAAAAATAGCAAAAAAAAAAAAATAGGGGTGGACTACCCTTAACATTTAGGGGGATGAAAAATAGATGTAGTCCGATTCTCAGACCTACCCAATATGCACACAAAATTTCATGAGAATCGGTCAAACAGTTTCAGAGGAGTATGGTAACTAAAATTGTGACACGAGAATTTTATATATAAGATTTGCTTAAGGTATACCAAGATCCTGGTTACCACACGCTCGGGTTTCCAACTCAATTATTTGCTTATACATTTCTTGGATTTCATTTAATTTCTATTAGAAACCCGAGCGTGTGGTAACCAGTATCGTGGTATATTTTAACAAATATAATATAAATAAATAAATAAATAATATAATAAAGCCTTTATTTCCAAAATCTAACTTTTTTTTACAATAACAGTTGATAATTCATGTGCATACATATAGCTTGTTAGTGGTTTGTTAGTTTTGTTAGATGTTAGTTGTAGTATATGTTTGTGGTTAATTATGTTAGTAAAATGTTAGTGATTTTTGGTTAGTGTTGATTTTGGACCCCTCTTCGGGTGAAGGCCTCCTCCATCTTCTTCCAGATTTCTTTGTCTTGGCTTAGGATCATCCAATCCTTGCCTGAATATAATATAAAACAATCTACAACTAAACGTAGTAAGTGCATCCACTACACTTCCTAAAGTATACTAAACTAAAGTATAGTAAACTGCAACACCACGTTAAGACAAAAAAACTGCCAAGTGATGATCATAAAAGTCTTTAATTCAATACCCACATCAATAAGAGAATTGCCAAAAAGAAAATTTAAACTAAAATTACATTCATGGCTGATAGAAAAGTGTTTTTATGACATTAGGGATTTTATTAGGTAAATAATATATTTAATTTATATTTTTAGCTCTGACATCTGATTTTTATTTTTATTTTTTCTTTTTTTTGACATTCTTTAATCTCTGTATTTAATATATTGTTAATCAAACTACGTTTATAAATTTAGAATAATTATAGTTTTTTTTTTTAATTGACATGATGTAAGTACCAAATATTTGTATGACCATATTTCGGTCAAATACAGTGAGACCAACTCGATATGTAAACCATCTTACCTGTACCTCTTCTATTACCTGTATTGCAACAAATAAAGATTCATTCATTCATTCATATAATTGCCGCTGTAATTTATTTGATTATTTATTTGCTATAAACTCGCTAAGATTTGGGATTGTTCAATCGTCAGATAAAAGTTATTAACGAATAAATATTAACTTGGCTGAATGTAAAATGTGAAATAATTCGACTATTTTTTTTCTCCTCCTTTAGGCTTAGGCGAACGAGATTGCCGGAGTATTTTTATTTTATTTTTGTTTCTTTATTTTTCATTCTTACATAATTCTACTGTTTTATTCATATCACTAGGATTTTTATTTTTTACTGTTTTGTTTTGGAGGAGTGTGGGAACGAACATTGTGACACGAGAATTTTATATATAAGATTATTCGAGCTAGGCATGTTGCTGAAGAGTCTCTTGTGCCGCTTTTTCTCTTCAAGCCACATATTAAATGAAGATATTGTCGTTTTAGGCTCTGAATTAGCATCCCCAATAAATTCCCTTATCCGGCATGTCATGCAAGAATTCAGCAATTCAAATCAAGAAACCAATAAGGCGTTATGGACTGGAATTTCCGCCATATTCTCAAAAGGAGACTATTTTTCAGTTGGAGGTTCGTATTTCACACATACACATAGTCCACACTCACTTGAAAAGGTGACCTACAACAAATGCTTTGTGTAAACCTGAGTGAAGTTTAGTTTTTTATTATTGATCACCTCTTCAGAATGACCACGATTTAAAGAAAGTCCTTCCTTTTTATATTCTAATTGACGATTGCTTACTGTTCAACATTCAAATTTCAATTCGCTCCTTCGGGCTCCGCTTTTAATACTTAAATTTAAGAAACAAAAATCACTTTTTTTCACGGACAAGTGGAAAAACGAATCGCAACAAACTTTTAACTTGAAGTCTTACGGGCAGGTTTTCAAATTGGACAATTCCATTAACAAACTGCCCGCAAAACTTAATGTTAAATTTTTTTTGTTCGATTTTTCGCAAGTGTACTTCAAATTAAGATTTGGTCAGTGTAGGTACATTTTAATGAATGCATTTTTTATTTAAACATTTGTCAAACAAAAAAACTGAATTTGATCCGAAACCAATAAAAACATCGATCGCCGCCTGTCACCACGTTTAGTCTAAATTTATAGCGCTTCTACACGCGGCCATCACGCTTTTTAGTGACAGAAAAATCCTAAGATCCCGTCTATATAGAAGATTCACTTAAAAAAAACAATTCTTAAAAATAAAATAAATCATATTGTTACGACCGACAAAGAACAATTCACACCTGCAGTTTATTACCTTTCGGCATTTGGACTTATTTTGTTTACTTTGTGTTTAAAACTTGTAATTAGAAAAACATCCTATTGTGTATTGCAATCGTTTATGATAGTCATTTGCCAGGTGTGATTTTTGGAAATAATTGTTATTGCGGTCGAGTATTGTGTCGAGACATATTGTATTGGTGCAGTAGAAAACAATGCCCCAACTGAGAGATGAGTCGGCAAAGCGACAATTGCGATACGAGCAAGACGTGTGTACATTCGATAAGCTATATAATGACGGACTTTGCGCGTGTTATTAAATTCCGCATCACGTTTGTACTGGTTGCGTCCAGTTATATTTGTACCTGTGTTATACGTGTTTGTATAGTTCTAATAAATTCTATAGTAATTCCAACGATACTTTAATTCGAGTCGATTTTAACTCGTAACAATATCATTTATTTCACAAACAAAATGGTTCATAGAGTAGGTGGTTTTTACAGAGATCGACGTGTTTTTTGTCTGTTCGGCGCACAAATTTTGCTACAGATAATTACAAAAAACAAATTATAGTATTACTGTGTGCGTTACAAAATTATTAGAGGTCGGGTAGTCAGTGAAAAAAGGTTGAAAGATTATTTTACGTTGATACCTCCTAATAATCATGTAGAATATGTATATATACAGGTCAAGCTAATAATAGTATGTTAAAATATTTGAAAAAAGAATGACTTAAACATGATCCCGTTGGGCGGTTTTTGTGCTATGATAGTTCGCAAAAGCTAAACATGACAATTTTCAAGTGTAGTGACGTCACACACCATAATTATAGTTGATATTCATTAGGTGCACAACAAAACTGGCCAAATGCGTCTTAGTTAGGAGTTAAAAATAAAGCCATTAACAAATGGACACATTAGAACATATTATTTAAACTAATTTGGCGATGTAGGTGGTGCAGTGTTAAATAGGATTGAACTTCATACTTAAACAAGTTTTTTTATACTTCCACTAGCTGTCCCGGCAGACGTCGTCCTGCTCTGAAAAGCTTCAATCGATATGCCGACAGCAGCGCCACCTACCGGGTCCAATTATGAACCAACTCAGAAACCTTCTCTGGCTCATGCACAACAACTTTCCTAAAGTTGCCATCACATGATCAAATGTATAGTGTACGATTCTATAAAGGACATGCAGACAAACATTCATTTTCTATATATAAGAAGAAAAAGAAGAAGATTGCCTAGTTCAAATTTTGTGTATTTTTGGATTTCAGGGGTCCCGTTAGCCAGAATGCCAATAACTTGGGCGAACAATGAGCCTGACAATTTTCAAAACTGCGAAGATTGTTTAATATTATTACAAAATGGAACTTTTCCCTATGCTTGTTTTCGAAAGAAGACGAGCTTAGTAACTGAATGTGGAACAATCGATCCTGGTAAGCTGTCTATTTTTTACTAATGGACTTTAAGTTACGCATATCTCTCTCTCTCTCTCTCTCTCTCTACTATAACAATATCGTCAGAACGGTCGATTACTGACGTTATAATAAAACAGCAATAACACGTTGCGAAATACAGGGTTTTTTCAAATGGGCCTTCAAGGTTCGATCCTAAGCTATGCTAAATAGCGAAAAACACTCAGAGGAGTCTCGAGGCCGATTTGGACGAAAACTAAAATGCTATCATCAGATTAAAAAAAAACAATTACCTTGTCAGAAACTGAACCAGCTGATTTCAAAATATCAAATCATACATTATTTTAACATAAAATTGTCCTAGTAATTTGAGCGCAATCATTGATTACCCCTTGGCTGATTTAATTGATTGGGGTAACATAATGTACGTTTCGAATATTAATCTATGGATGCCTATTAAACATAGAATAATTTTTATTATTTTCATAGCGTTCAAAAACAACCTTGGTTTGCTGTTCCTTTACAGATGAGCTTCACTATGATTTGTTCTATATATAGGTGAGTACAGGGTGAATTTATTTTTTTCAAAATCTAATGACATCATTTTAGTTTTCGTAAAAATCGGCCTCGGCACTGCTTTTATTGTTTTTCGCTATTTCGTATAGTTTAGGATATGGCCCTGAAGGCCCACTTGAAAAATTCATCTGCATGTATTTATAGGTATATATAAGTAGACATAATTTTTAACTTACTATGTGTGATTGTCGTAAAACCATTCTCCAACGGAACTTAGTGCCAATACAAGATTTTGAATTTCACAAAAGTGTCATCATTGCTCATCTCATTTGCTTTTCAAACAGCGTACAAACTGGATTCGAGAACTGGAAGCTGTTACAAATTCCATAAGGGACCACGGAGTTGGAGTCGAGCGTTCATGACTTGTGCAGCGGAAGGTGGCTTTTTGGCTATAGTCGATGTAGTTGGAGAACATCTGGTACTCAAGGATATATTTGCGAAATATCCTGCCAATAAACTCTTCGGCTATGTACGAGATAGCGCACATATTGGATTTAGGGATCTAGATGGCAGAGGCACCTGGACAACGATACATGGTTTTTTGTTTTGTTAAATGTACAAAGCAAGCACAGTCTGCGACTTATATTATGGCCACTATTGTGCCGGGTATAGACAAGACGGAGCTAAAGTCCACGACATGAGACAGCTGCATTAGCGGCTTCGGGTATAGGTGAGGTGTTAGCGCAGTGCGGGCGCGGCGCCAATGTTTACATGTTTCATACAACATTTATAGAAGCAGAAGCCCTATATTCAATACCAACAATTGTCTTTCTTTTTATTAGTCAAGTGCACCTTTTATAGTCATCAAGTATTTATGACAGTGATGAGTGGTCCATTAGTGTTCAAAATTTTTAATTTACTGTTATGTGTTTCCACTTTCTTTTCTCTGAGCAATTGGCTGGCCACAGACTTATTTGTTTGTCATAATATGTATAAAAATTAACAATGATGTATTTGGATGTAAATTTAAATCATAACAAAGCTCGCACTTCTTCTCGTTTTTCCTAACGATATCAATTATAATTTACTTCCCAATGAATAACTGGCTACTTTATTTTTAGGTGATAGAGTCGAAGATTTGATCGCAGCATCTAAAGGAAATTGGTCTAATAATCAACCAGACAGCGTTTCACGCAATGGTATTACCCAGCAATGTGGAAGTATATTCCGCTCAGGTCTCTTCGATGACAATTTTTGTCATTTACCAACTCCATTTATTTGTGAAAAAAGTCCAGATAGTCTCATAAATTTAGATTAAAAAACCTGAGAATCCAGACTCAAAGAGTTTTATACACAAATTATTTATTTAATTCTTCAATAGACTCTACGACGATGATATCGAGTTTGCTTTTACATCCCTTTACTTTAAATATAGTTATTGGTGGCAGTTGCTTCTTTATTAATTTGGAAATCAAACTCGATTTTATTGGACTGTATAATTATTGTTAAATTAAAAGAATACATAAAGTAGTACAGAGCGTAATTATTTACAAGATACATAAGAGCGATGCTGAGAGGTGAAGTGTAGAGTAGCAGAGAGAATTTCGCCTGCCAGGGTCGCTCCTTAAGTCCCGCATCCCGCCCGACGCCTATGTGCTAATCGCGCCCTCTGAGGGCGCCGGCGGTATCCGGGGCGCGGAGAGTAGGTGTGCTCCGGCGGGCGGGTCAGGGGGGTGCTCTCTGTCCGCAACATCCTCCCCCCGGCGCAGATCCTCGGAGCCATCTCTTCTCGTCAGGACGATGAGCCTCCTTACTGGTCTCCTGAAGATGCCTCCCCGCGTTCGCACGTCCGCGCTCCGTATTACGTTGTCCTGTCCGCGATAAGTGCGCTCGATTTGACCCCGGGGCCATACGTTACGTGGCAACAGACCGTCCGCGATGATAACGACGTCTCCAACGCGTATGTTTTCTTCATCACATCGTCGTACGTCGTCCCTCGGTGTCAATGTCGGTAAATACTCGCGTAGCCAACGAGTCCAGAACATGTCCGCTAAAGCTTGGGTTGCGATCCATGTCTTCTTGTTTGCTAGCTCGTTCGTTCCCGTGATTGGCAAGCCTACCGCTGACCCGATTAGGAAGTGGTTGGGGTAAGCGCGTCGTCGTCTTCAGGGCTCACCGACACGTGAGTCAGCGGGCGCGAGTTTACTGTGTGTTCTATCTCCGTGATGACAGTCGTAAGTGTTTCTTCCCGGGGAGCTTGTTCCGCCAACGTTGCGTGGAGTGCCGTCTTCACCGACCGAATTAACCGCTCCCAAGCTCCCCCCTGGTTTGGTGCGCCGGGATCGATGAAACGCCACGCTAGTTGTCTCCCTCTCACGTGATCTGGCATCTCTTTCTTCCACTTTGCGTACGCCGTTAGTAATTCTGCATCCGCTCCATGGAAATTCGTTGCATTATCAGACCATATCACTTGTGGCCAGCCGCGTCGTGCTCCCATCCTTCTTAGGGCCATGATAGCCGAGTCTGTGCTAAGGCTCGCTATAAGTTCCATATGGATGGCACGAGTCACCATACATGTAAACAGCATTCCCCATCGTTTTTCTCTCCGGCGTCCAATGGTCACCCACATCGGGCCAAAACAGTCGATTCCGCAATTTGTAAAGGGCCGTGCGTAGGCAGCTAGACGATCCTTTGGCAGGTTTCCTTTCACCGGTACGGTCGGCGCGGTTTTCTTCAACCGACAGATTGTACACTGCCGCAAGATGTTTCGCACAGTAGGCCGCACTCGTAACACCCAGTACTTTTGCCGCACGTTGTTTACGACGTGTTCTCTTCCTATATGATGATGCTGTTCATGTTCGCCCCTGATGATCAGCCGGGTGAGGTGATGCGACCCGTCTAAGATCGGTGGGTTTCCAGTAAGCTCGCGCAGGGTGGCCGCATTGATCCTGCCGTTTAACCTTATTACCCCGTCCCCCCCGTATTCGGGGTCGAGCTTATAAAGCCGGCTGTCACGTGACACGCGTTCTCCCTTCTTCAAACGCTCGTAATCCTTCGGGAAGCTTTCCTGTTGCGCTTGACGAATGAGTAAACGTTCAGCTTGCTCTATGTGTCGCGTTTCCATAGTGCGAGTCCTCCGTCGGCACTTATCGATAAAGGCGAGTGCGTAGGCGGTCGCTCGTAATAATTTTCCGTATGACGAAAATCTTGTGACGTCAACAAGTGGCTTTTCATTTGTCGTGTAATTCACCACGACTTCGTCATCTTCGGTTTCCGTCGGCTCTTCCTTCGGCCATTTCGTCGGGGGCCCACGAAGAAATTCCGGGCCTTTAAACCAGCGGTCGTCCGTTTTCATACTCGAGACGTTAATCCTGGTTGCGTCGTCGGCGACGTTGTAACTTGTCGGCACCCACCGCCATTGCTCAGACTCGGTTATTTCGCCGATTTCGCTCAGTCTGTGCGCAACGTATGGGGTATATCGCGCCGAGTCGTTTCTTATCCAGTGGAGAACGGTCTTCGAGTCGCTCCAAAAGATGACGTCATACGGCTTGAAACTATGTTCCTTTTTTATTTCCGCCGCTAACCTGGCTCCTATTAGCGCGGCTGTTGTAATATGTGTCATTGTCACCATAATGGGTGACAGCTGTAATGTGTCAAAAAGCAATGTAATACCTACTCTGTGCCGAATAAACTCTCTGCTGCGTTGATCTCGTACCAAGTCGTTTCATTAACATTTGAATCCTAATTAATCCTAAAACAGGTTATGGGCCCAGGCACATAACTTTGTTGCAGGATATAGGATTGTTCTCAGAGTACTGCCAGATATTTAGTTTTGAAAAATAAAGTATATTTCGAAGATAAAAGTTAAATACGGCGCGACCGTGTGCGGCCATATTTTTTGTCAAGCAATACTTGTTCGGAGTATTCGTACAAATAGAACAAGGAAGGATAACAAATACAAAGGCAGGAAGGTATCGTAAGCAATACGATGGATTCAAATCAGACAACAATAAAGTTGGAAGGTGCGAGAAATTGGAACATTTGGAAATTTCAAATAATGGTTATATTGCGAGGACAAAACCTCATGGGTATCGTCGATGGTACTTTTACAAAACCAGAGAAGGTGGACGAACAAGCTTCATGGCAACTGAAGGATGCAAAGGCTCAAAAACAAATAGTCACAAGAATGACTGAGGAAGTGATGCTTCACATAATCACGTGCAATACATCAGCCGAAATGTGGCACAAATTAAGCAGCGTTTATGAGCAGAAGACTGAAACAAGTATACATATTGTTCAACAAAAGTTTTTTCAGTATAAATATGCAAAAGACATTGAAATGTCGGTATTTTTATCTAAAATTCAAGAGTTGAGAAACCAACTTAAACAGATGGGAGAGGATGTATCAGAAAAATTTGTTATAACAAAAGTATTGATGTCTCTGCCCGATGACTACAGGCATTTTATATCTGCGTGGGAGTCAGCTCCAGAAAACAAGCAAACATATGACAATCTTGTCGCTCGCTTGTTGATTGAAGAAGAACGATTGAAAGAGAAACAAGATACTCCATCAACATCATCTGCTTTTATTGTGAAAAGCAATGCACAGAAAAAGAAGTACATGAAATGCTTTAAATGTAATAAACTAGGACATTATGCATCGGAATGCAGGAACAAACATAATATTGCAAACATAAACACAGACAAAAGATGTTTTTATTGTAACAAGCCAGGTCATTTCAAAAATGAATGTCGGTTCAGGAAGAACAAAGATAGTAATGCATTCATAGTACAACAGCATAATAATGAATACCTACAGAAATATAAGTGGCTCGTAGATACTGGTGCAAGTGCACATATGTGTTGTGAACGGAATCTGTATACAACATTTTCACCGACAACACAGTCAGTAATTATTGGCAATGGAGAGACCATTAAAGTATTGGGATGTGGACAGATAAAATTAGAAGTATTCAATGGAAAAGACTGGATTGATACAACTATAGATAATGTTTTGTTTGTGCCAGAATTAAAAACAAACTTATTTTCTGTCAACTGTGCAATGGATAAAGGTTATATAATGAAGACAGATGGTAACAAATGCAAGTTTTACAAAGGAAAGGCATTACGGGCTATTGCAAATCGAGTTGGGAACATGTATATGATGAATGTTCGCTACAAAAGTGTATATGCAAATGTAACTCAAGTTAAGTCTACATTAGATGAATGGCATCAAAAGATGGCTCATCAGAACATACAGTATGTGAAAACTGTGCTACAAAACAACAATATTGAAGTCAGCGAATATGTTAATGGCAACACTGATATTACTTGTCATGGATGTTTAAAGGGAAAGATACATCGCTTACCTTTTAAAAGCAGTAAATCGAATACAACAAGGATATGTGAAGTTATCCATGCTGATCTTTGTGGACCCATGGAAGACAATTCAATTGGGGGATCCAGATACTTCATGATACTGAAAGATGACTTTTCTAGTTATAGAACTGTGTACTTTTTAAAGAGCAAAGAAGAAACATG
Source organism: Dendrolimus pini (assembly GCA_949752895.1). NCBI lineage: Eukaryota > Metazoa > Arthropoda > Insecta > Lepidoptera > Lasiocampidae > Dendrolimus > Dendrolimus pini. Next base: position 19,087,669 of record OX457128.1, on the reverse strand, counting down.
CAAGTATATACAACAATTTATAAATATGGTTGAAAATAGTACAGGAAATAAGATATTAACTTTTAGAAGCGATAATGGCCTCGAATTTGTGAATAAAAGGGTGCAAGAAATGTTTATAAGACATGGCATAGTACACCAAACTTCAGTAACATACACACCAGAACAAAATGGAAACGCTGAAAGAGAAAATCGAACCTTAGTTGAGTCAGCAAGAGCAATGTTATATGCAAACAATTTACCGAAGAAATTGTGGGCTGAAGCTGTGAATACAGCGGCATATGTGTTGAATAGAACTGGAAGAACAAAAGAAAATGGTATCACACCATATGAAATATGGACAGGAAAGAAATATGACATTAATAATTTGAAAATTTTTGGTACATCTGTATATGTACACATACCAAAAGAAAAGAGAAGAAAGTGGGACTCAAAAGCCAAGAAAGGCATTTTTGTGGGCTATGGAGAGAATGTAAAAGGATACAGGATATGGTTTCCTGTTGAAAATACAGTTGAAAACAAACGAGATATTGTATTCCTTGACAAAGAGAGCAATATACAATCAATCAACCAAGATTCAAATGCCCCTAAGATAGATATTGAGGAACCAATTATACACACAAAAATGAGTAAGCAGTCAATATTAAAAGATAATAACAACACTGTTTATTCAGAAGATGAAGGCAGCATTTATGAACCGTGTACAGATAGTGAAGTGAGTGAAAGTGAAGTGAATATAACTCCACAACATTGTCAAAAGTCTAAGAGGGTGAGAAAACCACCGTCTTTCTATAAGTGTCAACTTGCTTTAGCAGAATGTAATAATATAGAACCTAAAACATACAAGGAGGCTATGGAAAGCAATAATGCTGAGGAATGGACAAAGGCTATAAACTGTGAGTTAAATACATTAATTAATAATAACAAGTCTTTGTATGGTTTTAAAAAAATCACCTAAATACTGGAATGAAAAGTTCAATTCTGTAATTTTAAATGCAGGTTTCAAAAGATCTGAAAGTGACTCATGTTTATATACTAAATGTAACAATAATAAACAAATCTATGTTTTATTGTATGTAGATGACTTGTTAATATTTGGTTCTTGTGATAAAATGGTCAATGACCTTAAATTGACCTTACATAAAGAGTTTAATATGAAAGATTTAGGATTTGCCTCAGAATTTCTTGGTATAAATATAAAACAAAACTTGGAAACTAATGTAACTGAATTGTGTCAGAAAAATTATCTTTTAAATGTTTTGAAAAGATTTAATATGGAAGATTGCAAGCCAATGTCTACTCCAATGGATCAGAACTTTAATGTTTCTTTACTTGAATGCAATGATATACCTATAGATAAGGTTATAGAAAATAAATGTCGACAAATCCTAGGGTGTTTAATGTATGCAGCATCCTGCACTAGACCTGATCTCTGTGCAACTATTTCTATACTTAGTAGATATCAAAATTGTGCATCTCATGTTTTATTAACTGCTCTTAAAAGAGTTTTAAGGTATATTAAATATACAATTGATTATAAGTTAATTTATACATATGATAAGGATGTATTACAAGGTTATTGTGATGCAAACTGGGGAGGTGATCTAGTGGATAGAAAATCTACCACAGGCTATTGTTTCTTTTTATCAAATTGTCTTATAACTTGGTGCTCTAAAAGGCAAAGTAGTGTTAGCTTGTCTTCAACAGAAGCTGAATATGTAGCTGCCAGTATGGCTGTCAACGAGGCATGCTGGCTTATCAATTTATTGAAAGATTTTCAGATATGTAAAATAACACCTGTTTTGATATATTGTGACAATCAATCAGCAATTAAAGTAGCAAATACAAATATAGTAAAAAGATTAAAACACATTGATATTCGCTATCATTTTATTAGGGAAAAGATTCAGAATGGTACAATATGTTTACAGTATTTAAAAACTGAAGATCAAATAGCTGATATGTTTACAAAATGGTTAAGAAAAGATATGTTAAAGAAATTTTGTAAAATGTGTAGTCTCATAAGTTAATTATTGTAAAGTATAAGAGTAAATTAAGATTGTTTTTGTAATGTAAGTTTTTTTATAAAGTTTTTTGGAAATTTATATGTGTATTACATTGAGGGGGGGTGTTGTAATATGTGTCATTGTCACCATAATGGGTGACAGCTGTAATGTGTCAAAAAGCAATGTAATACCTACTCTGTGCCGAATAAACTCTCTGCTGCGTTGATCTCGTACCAAGTCGTTTCATTAACATTTGAATCCTAATTAATCCTAAAACAGCGGCCTGTAGCTCCATTCGTGGGATGCTCTGCGCCTTCATCGGGGCCACTTTCGCTTTTCCTGCGATTAAAATGACGCCGACGCTCCCGTTACGCCACTCAAAGCGCCAGTAAGCCGCTGCTGCGTAGGCCTGCTCGCTGGCGTCCGTGAAGACGTGTAATTGTATGTTTACGACGTCTTTATCCCATCCATAGCACCGTGGTAATCTTAACTCTTTTATAGAGTTCAAGTCACGGATCCATTCTTCAAATTCCCTTGCCTCTTCCGTTGGCAAGGGGTCATCCCAGCCCAGCTTAAGCATCCAGAGCTTTTGTAGCACGATTTTCGCCCTTATAGTGTACGGACTGAGCAGGCCGAGTGGGTCGAAAAGTGACATGACCATGCCCAGGGCCTCCCTTTTCGTGGGTGTTTGCGTGCCTTGTTTTATGCTTTCTGGAACTCTTGGCATGGCGGTGTTAAACGCGAGTTCATCCGCTTCCGGCATCCATAACACACCCAATGTCTTCCCGTAGGGATGCGCGCTAGCACCCAGCTCTTTGGGCTGTCTGGCTCTCTCTTCATCCGGGATGTCTTCCATAAGGCGCTCGCGATTCGTATCCCATCCCGCGAGCTCGAAGCCGGCCTTCCTGTGCACTTCTCGCACTTCCGCTATCGCCTCGGCCGCTTCCGTTTCCGTTTCGAAGCTTTGTACCCAGTCGTCCATGTAGTGGTTTTCCGTGATCGAGTGATACGCCCGTGGGTGGGTTTCCTTATGATCACTCGCATTCCTGTCTCTTACGCTATGTGCGAGGAATGGCGAGCTTCGTGCTCCGAATATCATAGACGTCATAACGTAGCGCCGAGGCGGGTTATGGCGGTCGTCACCGCGCCATAAAAAGTGCTGCGCCGCTCTGTCTTCTTTCCTTATCTTCACTTGTAGAAACATGTCACGTATGTCAGCTGTCACGGCGATCTTCCCCTCTCGGAATCTGAACAGGATTCCGTATAAGGCCCGTAGCAAGTCTGGCCCATCCAGTAACGCATCGTTCATGCACACCCCGTTTGAACGGGCGGCGGCGTCGAATACCAGTCTCACTTTGTCAGGCTTATTCGGGTTCGTAACGGCGAAGTGAGGCATGTACCACATGCGTTGGTTTCCTTCGTGGCTTCGTTCGCAAGGCTCGGCGTATCCTTTTGCTAATAGCCTGTCGACCTGGGCTGTGTAAGCTTGTTTAAACTGCGGCGATTTGTCCATTTTGCGCTCGATCCCGCGCAGGCGACGCAGCGCCATGTCATAGCTCGGTGGCATGGTGACGTCATCGTTTCGCCAGGGCAGTCCGACTTCGAAACGGCCGTTGATTTTCTTAACGGTTTCTGAAAATATCTTCAGCGCCCGTTGTTCTTCAGCTACAGGTTTCACTCTGTTTGATATGCCGAGTGCGTCGATATCGAAATGAGACTTCACTATTTCGAACAATTCGTCCTTTTCCCGCGGCTCTTTATCTTGCCACGTTCGAACGTGTAATACGGTGTCGTTCCCCTGCGTTACTAGGCCTCGGGGTGCGCTCCCGTGTATGGTCCACCCCAAGAGGGTCAGGGAAGCGGCTGGTTGGCTCTTCTTTCCTGCCAACAGTTTTCTAGTGACGATCAGATGCCAGTTGTCAGCTCCAATTAGTACGCGTGGCTTGGCGTTCGTAAAACACACGTCGTCTACATGGAGCGTCTTCAAATGACGTAACTGTCGTACCACTTCAGACTTAACGGAGTGAGTTCCCAGTGCGAGTTTCTTCACAGTGCGCGCCTTGATAGGATGGTAGTGCGGTTGCGCTCTTCCGCGCACCGCGACGCTCACCACCCTACTCTCTGCTTCCCGCTGGCTCGACGTGATACCGTGGATGTTCAGTGGCCGCCTCGGGCCATCTGCCCCCAGCATCCCGGCTATCTCCTCGTCGATGAGCGTGATCGTGGACCCCTCATCCAGCAGCGCGTATGTACTCACTTCCTCTCCGTTAAGCCCCTTGACGGTAATCGGACACACTTTCAATAACACTCTGCTCTCGGTGTTAGAATTGTGCGCCGACGCCGTCATGACCGACTCCTCTCTGTCGGCCGGTTGATTGACCGACTCCACTCGGTCGATCGGTCCACTGACGGCTTCGGTATCCCTCCGCTGGTGTAGAAGTGCGTGATGCGGCTCGCGGCATTCGTTCACACCGCACTTTCTCGCCTTGCAACGGAACCGTCTGTGTTTACTTAGTAGGCACAAAAAACATATTCTCGTTTCCTTGGCCCACTCCCATCTGGCTGGCAACGACATCGAAGCCAGCTTGCCACACTGCGTTGTCTGGTGGTCAGCTCCACAACAGTAGCACACGATCTTGGCTTCCGTTGTAGTGTACACGCGACGACGCTCGTTTATCCTCGGCGGCTTCACTTTTCACATTTTCTTTCGTGACGTTTACACTCGTCGTAGGCAGTGATGACGTCATGAAAGAATACTTCATTGCTCTGTCTGCTTCGCCCGTTAGAAACTTCGATAGTGTCATAATCTCCGGCTCGTCTCGGCTCGAGAATTCATCTGCAAAGTCGCACCATTTCGTTCGTAGATGCGGGCTGAGCTTCTCGACGACCTGTCGTGTCAACATAGGGTTAAGTAGATACCCCTTGTTGTCGACGCACGAGATAACCGTCACTATATTCTGCAACTTGGTGGCTAGGCTGTTGAGTTCGCTGGCAGACGAACCCGATCGTGGCAACTTCTTGATATCTTCCAATGCACGACTGATTATGATCTCTGGACGTCCGTAGCAGCGCTCCAGTGTCTTCATGATGATCGCAGGATCCACGGCGGTATACAGCAGGGCTGTCACGCACTCTCTTGCTTCGCCTTTAAGGCAAGTGCGTAGGCGGCCTAAGTTCTCCGCAGGTGAGAATCCGTGTACGCTCGTCGACTCCCGCATGGCAGCTTTAAACGGCAGCCACTCTCCCGGGGCCCCGCTAAAAGTAGGCAGCTCCTGGCACTGTCGCGGTGTCGGCCTGTTGCGAGTCATGCGTTCCAACACGTCGGCTAGGCGGTCGATTCCACGATCCCTGGATCTGGTCGGCGTCGGTGATCTTGCGTTGCGCGGCGTTCTGAACGTCACGCGAGCGGTCTGGTCGTTCGTTTCCGCAGACCGGTCGCGCCCCATTGGATACACTTCCCTCGCTCTTCCCGCAACGTTTAACGGTGGTCGCGGTCCGGCTTCTCTCGTTCCAAGCTCGGCCCCGTCGCCTGCGCTCGGCGACTCCCCCCGTATGCGGGTGTTCTTCAACCACTCTGTGATATTTCTATCTGTTTCCACCCCATCGTCTTCGCACACGCTGTTTCCCTCCGTCTGCTCCTTGAGGGCGGCTATATTCGCAGCGACCCTCTTCTTGATCAGTGCCACTTGTAACTGGAGCTCTTCTCGTCGGATAGCGGCGATTTGTTCTTCTGCTTCCAGTTCCACTTGCCTCACCAAAGTGGCGGCGCTTAGCTGCGAGCGGTGTGATCGGACGGACGGCGATCGCGATCGGCGTCCTGTACGAGTCGCGGCGTGTATTTGCGCGGTCGTAGTCTGTTGCACTCCGGGCGACGCGGGTCGCGATACGTTCGGCGCGGACATGGACGCGGATATATGCACGGACGGCGACGCGGGGGTCTCTTGATACGCTCTCTGCACTCTGTCTTCGGCGGTCTTGCTCCTAGTATTCGGCATCTTCGGTCCTTGCCTTAGCCTAACACGTATGACCGATTACCCTGACCTGTGTGTGTATATGTGTGTGTGTATAACCGATCCTAATTCACTACACTAAACACTGAGACCTTAGACCGACCTAACTGGAAACAGCGCACCGTCTACGACCTTGTGAACTGACCATTTGGCACCGTTAGGTGGACAGTCACTTGGTCACGGTACGAAGTAACGTTATTCTTTCTTCCGGTCTTGATCCTGCAGACGCGTAGCCTCGGCGTCCGGGGCAGGAACTCTTGGTCTCCTGGCACGTGGTCCGGCAGGAACTCTTGGTCTCCTGGTACGTAGTCCGGCAGGAACTCTTGGTCTCCTGGTACGTAGTCCGGGCTGCCCACGATGATCTTCTATAATGATCTTCTTTCTTCTTTAGGGTACCGCTACGAGACCGTATAGAGTTGGTCTTTCTTCTTTCTTGAGGTTTCGATGGAGCAAAAGACACTGCTCGTTTCTTCTTTGCGATTCTTCTATCCGGCGGCGAAGTACCAAAAAACTATTGGTGGCAGTTGCTTCTTTATTAATTTGGAAATCAAACTCGATTTTATTGGACTGTATAATTATTGTTAAATTAAAAGAATACATAAAGTAGTACAGAGCGTAATTATTTACAAGATACATAAGAGCGATGCTGAGAGGTGAAGTGTAGAGTAGCAGAGAGAATTTCGCCTGCCAGGGTCGCTCCTTAAGTCCCGCATCCCGCCCGACGCCTATGTGCTAATCGCGCCCTCTGAGGGCGCCGGCGGTATGCGGGGCGCGGAGAGTAGGTGTGCTCCGGCGGGCGGGTCAGGGGGGTGCTCTCTGTCCGCAACAATAGTAATCAGAGAGAAGATGTTATTAATGCCTGGAATCTTCTTGAGCATTATCCGCACACTGCGTTTTCTTAACACACGACTACTTTTAGATTTCAAAAACTGCAGTTAAAAGTAGTCTGGAGAAAGAAATGGACTGCAGTTGAGAATCGTCGAATCTTAACGCAAGCGTTATCAAAACTTGGCATTATAAATTAATAAGCACATGTATCGTAACCGCAGAAACAAGAAATATAATAACTCTATTCAATCATTCGATAGCAGCACATAAATATATTACCAAGATGAGAAAGAATGAGCTGAACCTACTCCATTAACCTCCAATCTCCCCTTATAGTAAACCTAAGCCTCGCTGTTATTAACTCACTATTTCAAAAGTCTTTCTATCATCTCAACATTATACACATATAGAAACAAAAACAATATCATAGACATTTACATGATACACAAATGTATGACTTACTCAATTTACTGAAGATCGCATCGCCAATCAATAATTGTTGGCAATCTAAAATGTACAGCAAGTTGTTAATGCCTCTTACAAATGCCACCAAAACTTTTAGTTGATATAACAGTATCGTATTCACTAACTAATCTTGTTATTCACTGCAACAGATCAATAAACATCCATCTTAAATAGCTATTGTTCCGTGATATCTAACATATTTTATTGAATTATGACATTATTATACGAGTAATTACTACAACTGTAGCTTCATAACAGCTCCTAAATATATATTAGCTGCCATAAATTAAGGATGCCAACATTAGGGAGGTTTTGCGTCCGCGGATACTGTTGAAGAAAATATCAGATGACTACATATAAACAAAACTGTTGTGAGTATTGTTACGAGTTACAGGACTCGAATTAAAATGCCGTTGAAATTATACGAACTATACGAACACGTATAACACAGGTACAAATATAACTGAAGGCAACAAGTCCAAACATAAGCAAAAGATCGTAACTCAATAACACGCGTAAAGTCCGTCACTAAATAGATTACCTAAACAAGTCTTGCTTCGCTCGTGGTTATTGCTCGACTGCCTTCTCCCTCAATAGAGGCCTTGCTTTATACTGCACAGATGCAATATGTCTGTCCGGTCACGTGGACCGAATTTCCTAAAATCAGTTTGTACTTTAAATCCGACTAATGACTGCCATAAAAGATACACAATGAGCAGTTTTGTAATCACAAATTTTAAATACAAAGTAAACAAAAGAAGTCCTAATGCAGGAAGTTAGTAGTATTTATTATACATTATTAATAACGCAATATTTTACAATGCATTGCGAACGTGTCATAAGTAATTATTATTAGTACCTATCAAACATACTGAAGAACTCTGAGTATAGATATAACCAAAACGTGAATTCCGCGAATCTGGCTTGGATAGCCCTGGCAACCCATAGTTTGTCCAGGTGAATTATAGACAAGCCTACGTCTCCACATTCTATATGTTTTATACTTTAAGTCCAGTATAAAATTTTCTTAATATTATCTTGATGTTGCAACATTTAATGAAAAATCATTTTTTATAAAATAATTAAATATACTTTGTCGAGGTTTTTTTTTGACAACCCACTTTTAATATATTTTCTAATATACTAAATTTATTATAAAATAAGTTTTATTCTATTATCAGCTCGGTGAAGGTCGATGTACGATCGGATCTTCTACTATTATATAAAACATCAATTTTATACTTAAGTACACTGGTGTATAAATGATATATTATTTGTAAGTAAGTAATAAATCTAGGATCACACGTTGAGCATAACTCCTCCGATGTCACTGGAAAGTAATAAAACCCGTGAAATATTGAAATAAAAATCCATTTCCTGTAATTTCACGGAAGAAATATCGGTAGCGTGAGGTGACAGGTCCCCTAACTTGTGAGTATATATTACGAGTATATACTATATTTCTCTAGACTTTTTATCCCAGGGAGACTTACACAGGAGACACGGCCAAGTGAGGTTCCGTGTAGTGGGTAGTAAAATTGAGAATTTATCACTACACTGTCATATAAGGACATTTTCTAAAGTTGTGTGCTGTTATAACGTTATCAATAAATGTTTTCCTATATTTTTAGACATTATCTGGAAAACTAAATATTTGCAGTCGAGTGTCGAACGCTAGCAACGATTTAATTAAACGAGAACCTATTATATAGACATTATATAAAAAACTTAACCGTTCAAATCTTTTTTACGTAAGCACCATACTATTATTTTCAAATTTCTACCAACGGTAAGTCAAATAAACAAATATTAAGATAAAGGAAGCAGCCATTAACCAGCGCTATGTTATGCGGTAGGTATTTCAAAAAAGTTGTCATAAAATTTCTTCGAGGCCTACAGCGCATTGGTAACACTTGGTTAAAAACGTCAAGTCGACAGTAACCTCTTTCCATCAGGTGGGTCATCAGGCTATCTGCGGTGTATCTATACATATAAATAAAATTGGAGTGTCTGTTTGTAATGTTCAAATAACCGCTTTTTACTACATGCATATGAATATATATACGGTACATACACCAAAATACCAAAATAACATTTATTACAATTTTTGTCTGTTTGTTCCGGCTAATCTCTGAAATGGCTGGACCGATTTTGACGGGACTTTTATTGGCAGGTAGCTGATGCAGTAAAGAGTAACTTAGGCTACTTTTATTTTAAAAAAATTCTTTTATTTTGGAATTATGACGATTTTCAATCACCACGCGGGAGAAACCGCGAGGCGCAGCTAGTTCGTAATAAAAAAACCGAATTAACGAAGTATCAAAAGTAATGAAATTTGCATAAATTAGTTTAAAATTTCATAAAAATGTATACATTCTGAGGCTGTCAAAAAATTACAAACACAAAAATATTAATGGTCTACGGATGTTATGTGTAGTTTTCAGAATTTAAACAAAAAATTAAGCATAATAAGTAATTAAAATAAAAGTTTTTAAATTTAATTTAAATAAGTCATAAATAAGTTAACATCAAGAAATCGCTGGTAGTGCCCAGAAGGCTGGCCGCACGTATATTATCATTTTTTATTGCTGGAGTAAAGCAGATAGGCTGAGGGCTCAACTGTGATGGAAAATGGATGAAAGTGGTCACATTTGCAACACTAAATGTGCTACCAGACTCGTATATTGGGACTGAAACCTGGCCACTAATGGCAGATACTAGTGTATGTTGCTATACATACATACACACACACACATATATATATACACGTGTGTTATAAGCACGCAGGGGGTGCTTGCGAACTATTTTATTATATAATTTTGTGTACTACCCACGTACATATATATTTTGTAGAATAATGCACACACCTTATATACTATACACGTGTTTATTTTTATTTATTTCAAACTTTAACAATGAACAGATACTAATCTATTGATTCTACTAACTCCTAAAGTAGTTTGCAATATACGCTATACAGAGGCATGACTATCGCAGATATAAAAAAATGAAACAGCACCGAAGATTAAAATTGCTACCGCAATATTTTTCCCGCTTGAATACATAAAAAATACGCGTCATGTGGAAAACCTCGTTGTGCTAATCTACTACACACATTGTGGCTTTTCGAGTATCGCATGCATACGTCACTTCACTTTACGCGTGAATTTGTAAAACGATCGAACGACAAATTACGATCTGTGTAACTTGTAAATGTAATATGCTACAGACGATAAAGTTATAGTGCTCAGAATACAATATTTCCGTATTCTGAGTTATAGTGTGGCTTAGCAATAATAATCCTCCGCGGACACGTTTTCTATTACCCTTGGTATTTAAATTATCTATAACACTTTTTATGATTGTCTTAATTGTTCACTGTCATTTGGCCGCGGTAATCCTCTAAGTTACCACCTATTGTCATTTGCTTATAATTGTCTGCCTATCTGCTGAACTCGCGCAGTAAAAATATAAAAAATATTTCAACGGCCTTTTATTTTTGAATGAAGCAAAACTAATAACTATTGGCCTTAATTATAATAATCTCGTTAAGAAACGATTAGGCATCTCTAAAGTAAGAAAATCAGAATCAGACCCTAATCAATGAATATCTTTTTTTTCACTTATAAACATGTATTACCTGTTGTTTACCTAAGAGGAGCACAGATAAACGAAATTTGAATGATTAACGTAGGTTGTGCGCAATATATTCTACTAAAGAGTAGTTTATGGGTAAGATTTTCACTAATCAGTTGCTGAGCAGTTTCTTTAAATTTAAGAAACGATTATAAGTAAGGCCCTATATATTTAATGGTTGCTATAGCAAAGTTTACAAATAATCCACGTAACAATTTTCACCCATGCTTATATGTTATAAACCTTCCTATATAAATATTATAAACGCGAAAGTTTGGAAGAATGTATGTATGGATATATAGATGTATAAATGTATGGAAGAATGGATGTATGTTTTTTACTCTTTAAAAAAAAACTTAAAAAAAACTACCGCATGGATTTTGATGAAACTTTACAGTAATATAGCTTTCACATCAGCATAAGACATAGGCTATTATTTATAAGGATATAGTGTGAATTATCCAAAATACAACGATTTTTTTAATTTTGATGTATGAAAAATAAAAACTTTTAATTTTCTTAACCTCAAGGTGATGTTAAATCTTAACAACTCATTTCTTTTGTGCTTAAAAATCGATAAAGTAACTACAAAGTGAAGACAGTATTATCTTATCATAAATCTGTCTTCTGTCACGTACCGCACTTTCATTTTTCAACAAGTCCTTATCAGAAAGGAACCTCAAAAAAGCAACGCTGGGGTGCGCTGGCTATTAAGCGGTATTGTTGCGTAGTCAATGGGCACAGCACTTGAGGGCGCTTAGCCGCTTCGCCGCGTCAACGCCCTCGACGCGAATCGGCCCCAAGGCTCTATAGGGCTGCTATGTTACTATGAATATTGCTATCTTGCGGTACTGACGTATAGCTATATATGTTAAACTTTATAGTTGTAGATATTTGGACATTTTCGATGTAATTCTACGAATACATAGATTCTACGAATACGACGATGAAAAGAAGGAAAAAAATTAGTAAACCATTATGTAACGCTACAATGATGATCATGTTACATAATGCATTTTCTGGTATCCTGTAACACGAGGTAGAAGCATAGATATACAAGGGATGGGTAGAGGCATAATAAGACGAACAAAAGCAAACACTTGACGGAGCGCGACCTCGCTCTCTCGCATTTAAAGTACGGCTCACAAAACCATGTCTACAAAAAATATTTGTTATATTCAGCAACAATATAATGTTTCTATTTCTTTATATATGAACATTGTCATCCATCTGGGATAATTTTAGTGTTAGCCACTGTGTCACGTATTGATTAGAGTCAGATTTGGAAAATGCATTAACCAAATCTCACTCTAATGCATACGCGCAAAATTACAGTCAACTACCCTCAAAGAAGGTAGATGACTCTCAAGTCTATGGCATGAAATTACGCTATTTTATATCTTAATTTTTTTAAAGGTGGACCTAGGCTCGGTATTCTACTTATCTACAGTAGTCTAGAATAAAATATAACTAATATGAATAGGTTTAATTACTTACTTTTTATTACTGTATAAATAATATGAAGAAAGTAAAATAAACATCATTATAAAATATATAATTATAATATTTACCTGTAATATATTTAAGGTGTAGGATATATTAATTGTATATTTTCATTTAAAGTTTTTATTTAAATGTAAATGTTATATAATATTGGAAAACAATTAAAGCTGAGTTATATGGTGTGTTACAAAAACGCTTTTGAGTCAGACATGTAATTGAATTGTATTGTTTGAAGATAATTGTGTCTGTGAAGAAAAAGGTCCACTCTAACAGTCGGTTACAAAAATCAAAGAATCGGATATGTGCTGGGCAGTCCGTAAGTAACGAAGTGACAATATCCTACTCTCGTTATTTGGCTACGGAGCCATAAATAAGTATGTCTGCGATAAACAAAACTTTTTCAATGATTACGACCTCATTTCATTCTACATAATATTATTATAAATTACACATGTCACTCGCTTTACATACGTCTAACATAAATATTACATCTAAATAGTACTATAAATCTAATTGCATAAAAACCTGTAAAAACATAAAATATACATCTGAAATCGACACAGACTTTTAAATTTAATATATTAATAAAACATTTGGTACTTCGAGCCGGATAATTAGAAATTTTCTTTAGCAAAAATTACCTCATATCGCAAAAATACACAACCATTGTTTTAAAAACAATTGGTTAAAACACTTGATATTGTTTTAACCAATTTTCGTTGATAATATTTTTGGAGTTGTACAACTTTGTTTTTCATATATTTCAACTTCATAGTTAACAAGCTTGTGGGGAGACATTTTGCGATTTAAGAAGATCTCACCAGTTAATGACATACTGTTTATTGAAGATAAGCTAATTGTCTCATACGTCTATTGACGTATATACAGACGGCCAGAAATAGGGAAACGATATTGATTTATTTTGGAAATTTCGTCACAAAACCCTAAAATACCCTTCAACAAACAAACCAATAAGAATCATATAAATTCATGCAATATCTTCTACCGTACACAATAAAACTGGCGAGATCTAAACTAACCGTAGAACATGAGAAATTCATTACTGTGAAAAGAATTAACCTGAACGTCAATTTTAATAAACACCAGCTATCTGTTGATAAACATAATCAGCCGTGCGGAGAAATTAGTTCGATAAAGACGCCGTTTAATCAGAATGTCTATGCAATACCATACTTGTATCCACGAGTGGCGCACGTATCTTCAATATTGTCAAATGCGCATCTATATTGAGTATTCAGAAGCGAATTCATAAGTTTGTTAATCCCATTAGTGAGTGTTATCATCTGTTATTTAAATATTACCCAATGAGATGTACCGAGCATAAGCAAGTATTGTTTATATCGTGCAGTCTATAGATGTTATTTTTTATTAAGTGTTGTGATTTGACTTATTTTACAAAATAATGTTATAATGTTTTTTATATTATTTGTAGTAATTAATAATTTGTTTCTGACAGTGTTCAGAATCGGCTTTTCTGTATAATATATTTTATTATATGTATTTTTTCATCATCATCATCATTAATTAATCTCTAAATGGAATTCTGATAAAAATAATAATGTAGTGCGGTATACTGCAGCGCATCGCACTTTTTTTCAACATGGAGATTTATTTATATTTGACGTAATACAGACAAGATGATACTTCATTATTATATATATATATATATATATATATATATATATATATACCTATTACCTATATTATATGACAATATAACAATTATTACATAGAACGGATTAATGAACAAATTTTTGTCATTAATTATATTTATAATATACTTTGTACAATTAGCTATTTCGAGTTATTCGATCCTATAGACAGTTTATTAATTAAATCGTTACTAAAGTCATCAATTACTTTATCTAAATGATTTACGTTATATTGTATATAGATTTTACTTTATCAGCCAACACCCCAACATTTAGTATTGTCAATAAGTGATGTAACATTGTTTAATAATGGCTGGTGGTTTTGTGAAATCAACACATATAGATGGAAAAGTGTTTATTGTAACCGGAGGAGCGGCTGGAGTAGGAGCTGGGACTGTCAGAGCCCTTCTTACTGGAAATGCAAGGGTAGGTGCACCTTAAAAAGTCAAATATATAATTTTATCTTAAATAAGCTGTAGACGGGTCGATTATGTACATTAAATTTCATAAATCATCGACGACAGTGTAAGGACCTTGTAGATACAGTTTTGGTGGTATACATTTTTCCGTCAAATAATTGACGTACATGTATGTACTGTATGTAACAATTTTTTGAAGAAAATGTAGTTGCCAGGTCCTGCACTGACGCAGATGAAATGTAAAATACAATTTTTGTTGGAAAGTATAACGTGAAAACTGCTGCACGGAATTGAAGGAAACTCTACACACAGGTAACTTATATCTCTTGATTCAACATTCAGGGCCGCTTGCATAAGGTTGCTTAAATTTCTTTATTTCTTTCTTTTTCAATACGTTTTGTAAAAAACGTATTTAGGCAGTTTAATATGATTAACTTATTTTATTTAAAGGCTATCGTTATGCAAGCGGGCCTAAGAATACTTTTTCCCGATAAATTACGTTGTCTCTGTGGGATAGTTATTGCAGTTCACTAACATACGTCGTCATGGTAACGCGTACGTAGTTTCACTACCACATACTATAGTTGAGCCGTTCTAAGAAGTCCATAGTGAAGTATTATTTAAATATTGACGAACTAACTTTGTAACAGTATCAAAATAATTTATATCAAATTAAAAGACCACAATTAGCTTTTTTATTTAGAAACAACAAATACACAACAAAGTTATTTTTGTCAACATTATACTTTTGATAATTATTAGTGAAGTGACCTGGTCATTGATGTATAACTGCAAAATTCAAACATGTAACAACACTAAGTTATGCATATCTTCAACCTCATCATATCATAAGTGTAATATGTAAAAAGAAAAACAGCATCATTTAAATATGATCATAAGAGTTTGACAGATATGAGATCATAATTATTTTTATGATAGTATAATTGGAGCCTACCTACAGTTATATCAAGTATTGTACAAGTACAATTGGGATCTTAATGGCTATTGCTTCAAAGTAGTAAAAATTAGATTTCGTCTAAGGCAATTACATAAATGCTGCTTATACTAGTCATGTTTTAAGTTATAAGGTAAAATTATGAACTAACAGAAACATTTCTTGTTGTCAAATCAAGCATTACAGAATTAACCTTAGCAAAATTGTAAGTAGGTTATATTACCTATATACAATAGTCATATTTAGAGTTAATCTCAAATACCCACATTATTTGTACTCCTCGAAAAGTAAGTAAAAGTAATACGACAGGGGAATAGAACACTCTTTATTTTTACCTTTAAGTGTAATGTACTAGATGAACCAACAGTTCAACTGACACTACTAGAACACAGAGGTCAGTTTAGGTCATTTTATATTTACGTTGATTATTTTACGGTAATGTGACAAAATAACTAAGAAGACGTTTAGATGTGAGTAGTTCTACGACTGAAGGCCCCTAATCTTCAAAGTCAAAGCAAGTTACTTTGTGTTTCGTGTATAGACACTAATGAGATGTTTGTAGGTCACATGATGTTGTAAGTACGATGCTTGACATTTGAATCATTCTGTGATGAAGGATGGATAGGATAAAGGTGGCAAAGTAATTGAAGAGGCGAGCCAAAATACGTATACTTCACGCTATAGAATGAGGACTTTCCCGAAAATCTAAGAAATTAGTTTACCATACACATTGCTTTTCCTTAGAATATCATTTTGGCACAATTTCTTTTGTTTGATTGTTTGTATTAAGTTTTTTGTTGTTATTTGATTGTCCTCATCGCATTTTTTTAATTCCCATAAGAATAACACAGGAAATTTTTTTTTTGCTTCTTCTGATTTTTGTACCGTTCAAACGACTGGTTGACTGATAAATCGCTGTTCCAATCTTTATACAGAATTGAACGCTCTACAAAAAAGGTCCGATAACATTTTTTTATTTAGTTAGGTTGGTGTACAATAAAGAGTTTCGTTCTTATTCTTGTTGTATACATAATTCACACAGTCACACATACACACACTCACTCGCACACAGAGACACACAACGCACACAATCATTCCCACCTAGACAAAGGCTCTCACACACTTGTAACGTTTAGCAGTATGTTCTACGATCGAAAATGGAAATATTTTATATTTCCACTTTCGAGGGAGGGTGATCTGGGAGCCTGGTGATCAGTCAAACAGGTTTTTAACTTAGTACAGACCAGGTTCTTTCTAAATTAATTTAATATGTATAATTGTTTACCTTGACTTTGTAAAATGTTTGATGTATTGAGCGCTAATAAATAAAAGAATTATAATAATAATTAATTATTGTAAAATACGAAAATACAACACTTGAGTAATGTATTGTGATAATAGACTGTCTTATTACAGCACGTAGCGTTTCTCGACATAGCGGAACGAGAAGGTTCAGCATTAGAACTCGAACTAATAAACAAGTTCGGAGCATTAAGAGCGAAGTTCATAAAATGTGACGTCTCTAACGACGAACAACTAACTGCTGCGTACGAGCAAGTTTTGGACAAATACAGAAGATTGGACGGAGTGATTAACAACGCTGCTGTTCTCAATTCAGATGAAAAATCTTTACAACGCATGATTGAAGTAAACTTCGTGAGTATAGCAGATAAATTGCTTTTATAGCAGAATAATGTTTAGTTGAAAGAAATTACGGAAAGAATACAAGTTTTCCTAGTTTTAAAAATAAATAACTTGCAAATCAAATCAATATCTTTATTGCGTGGCGTAAAACTAAGAAACTGTTTACATCATGTAATTGTAATAAAATTTGATTAGAGCTTCTATTATATTATTTATATATTTGGTACTAAATATGTATATTATCAGAAACATTTCGTTAATTATGTTCTTGAATAACACTAGTTAGTCGCTTTCGAACGTCAGGTTATTTTAAAAACGTCTTTGCTACAAAGATAGCGATTACAATTACATTTAATTATTAAAATACAATTAATTAGCACACAAATATCCATAAAAATGAATGTGTAAAAATTTCTATAATTGTAGATAAAATTTACGGGTTGTATAATTACGGAATAATTTCAAATGCTCGTTTTTCGAATTTTTATCTGTGTATCGGTCTAAAAGTTTGTCTCGGTCTGGCTCTAAAAATGCTCGACGAATTTCTATAACAATTAAAACCAGAATTTTATTTTAAGTTTTCGTATGTTTCATTTCAGTTATATTGCAGAGTTCAAAACATATGAATATAAACATTTATAACATTTTATGGTATCTAGCGGATAGGTAGGCATATATCTGTTAATGCTATATTGTGAGTATCATGAACAACATGCCGCGTTCAAATTAATAATTATTCGACACTTTGGCTATATTTTAAGGATAAAACAAAAAGTACTTTTTATTTCTCCAAGTCCTGCGTACGAAGTAGCGGGTACAGCTAATATAAAGTATTGATAAAATTAAGTTAAAATATATGTTTTTTTCATTATTGCAGAGCTCAGCAGGCAGGCAGACGGCCAGCCGGATGGAAAACTGTTACCATCGGCTATGGACATTTGCAACATCAAAGGCGGTACAAATGCGCTGCTGCTCTCTCAAGGGAGACTGGAAACTGGTCACTATGCCGGAACACAACTCAAGGTTGTTATGGCGACATGCTTTAGACCAGGGGTGGTAGCCATCCAGTCGGGCAAATACCCAACCTAGCTGTGGGTTGTTTTGTCGCCTCTTACGACAGGCCGCCCGGCTGCAAGAGATTGTATTCTTTCTCCGTTCTTGCACGGATAGCATGCATGTAGAATTAGTACAATAGAATTTCAGTTTATCTCCTCTTAAAATAACGAAAGTTAATAGTAGTTTTACGCATATCAAAAGAATCATATCCCAAACACCTAAATCTGAATAAGCCATAATTTTGATGTGATTTGTTAACATTATAGGAATTTATATAACCAATACCTGCCCTGCCATTTGCGTTAAAGCAATTTTGAAATTCCAATTTGTTGTTGATTTTGCCAGTGCGAGTTTTATATACGTGACTTAATAATTCGAAATTTGCTTATCCAGTTCCCGGCTTCGATTAGATTCGAACCCCAAACCATGTTTCGTATACATTTGCAAGTGTTAACGGGTATTTCAATATCCAAAACCAGATGGTGACCCAAAAATTGACGCAAAGGGTGTTTAAAAATCGTTTGACACAGTCTGTGTATTTATGAAGATTGTATTTTGCATACCGTTCTCTGAATAATTGCTATAAAGGGTTTCAGCTTTGGATAGCAATTGTTCCAATTTATCCATATTAATCATTTTATTTTCTTATATAAAAAATGAATGTTTGTCTATACGTCCTGTATAGAATCTTAAACTATACATTTGATCATGTGATGATCTTTAGCAAAGTTGTTGTGCATGAGCCAGAGAGGGTTTCTGAGTTGCTTCAATTGGACGCGGTGGGTGGCGCTGCTGTCGGCATATCGATTGACGGTTTTCCGGGCAGGACGACGTCTGCCGGGACATTAAGTATGGTATATATGAATAAATTGAGTACCATAAAATTAGTAAGCGTGATCTTTTGTAAACGTGGATGAGTAAACGTTACTTGTTATCCTGGGAAATATTATAGTTGAACCAAAATCAAGACCAAAATACATTTTGAGTCTTGATTATGCTTCAGGGCGCAATTGAAGTAGCAAAGAATAATTCTAATATTCACATGGACTTTGGCTAACTATCTTTATAAATCGTTTAGAACTTTATTAATTACTTTATCCACGTTTAGAGATGTACGAAATAGCTTTATAACATAACTTGTAGACATGATTATGGTACAGTATAGCATGTACAAGCTATAGTGACTTAGAAGGTATTTTCTGTTTTCCGCCGGGTCGCGGGTGATACTTGCGTGATATACCGTGACCCGGCACCCAGGCGGAAGAAGGCTCCCAGAGGGTTTAGTGGGTATACCCGGCGCCGGTCATATTGATGAATCGATGTAAGGGGAGCCCCACACACCAGCCGCGAGAATTCCCCGCGCGGCTGACGGTGCGGCAGCGCATTTCCCCATGTAAAAAACAGGAGGTATTCTGTTACATACGATATAAGCGGAACGTTTTATGCTGTATACTGTACGCGACCGACGAATGCTTATAGAAAAAATTAGGCTGTCATTATTATTATAACATGCTTCTACAAATTGACAAATGAATCAATTTAACCGTCTACAATCCATGTAAACTAAAGTAACAAGAAACCTTTTAGGACTCCCTAACACATTAAGAATTGTTTTCAGACCGCCACAGTTAATAGTACAATGAAGGCGTTAGACATAATGGGAACAGACAAAGGAGGACACGGCGGGGTGGTTGTAAATATATCGTCGTTGCTGGCACTAAGCTTAAGCAGCCATTTACCTGTTTACGCCGCGACGAAAACCGCTATTCTACAATACAGTACAGTTATGGGGGTAATAACTACTTAGACATATGTATTTTAAGGTCATGAATGAATATCAATTTGATAAAAATCAATTCAATCTTAAACTAAACTAACATCGCAGTTTTTGGTTTTCTTAATGATCCTGTTTAGTATTTGGCAACACTAAATATGCAATTTATTTTTAATGTTTGGCAACACTGATTTGCCCCTTCCATTTTGTGATTTACATACAACAACACGTATAAAAAACTAATCAATAAATATCTAGTGTAACAACACATAAAACTTGTAACAAATATTGAAATATTACTCAATGTGTATAAATAAAGTGTAAAACAAAGAATAAACATCTTTCAATAACATTCGTTTGGTCCTTCGAGCCATCAATTAAAAACGAACGGCGTCGTTTCCGCCATATTGAACATTGTTTGTGTGCCGCCGTGCAAGAAACTAAAATGGATATAGAAACATTAAAGTTAAAAAAGCGCAGCATTAAATCAAAGCTGACCAGGTACGCTAACTACGTGGAAATATACGATGACGAGAACAGGGATAAAATAATAGCCCGTCAAGAAGATATAACAAATCTATTAAAAGACTTCGAAGATATACAATTCCAAATAGAACAGCAAGAGGCGGATCCTCAAAAAGAGGAGTTTTACAACGAAGAAAGAAATAACTTTGAAAAAAAAATTTCGATTTAAAAGCAAAAATGCTGAAAATATTACACGAGCCCTCTCAACTCGCAGGAAATAATAGCACTGTTATGCTAAACTCTTCTATTTCAAAAAAGCTATGTGTGAAATTACCACAATTGGATCTACCCAAATTTAATGGAGACATCAAAGACTGGCCAGCGTTTAGGAACATATTCTTGGCGTCCGTGGACAATGCTGACTTGCCGCTAGTTAACAGATCCTAAAATAGTCAAAACTTAATAGAGTCCAATAATACACAAAATAACTTACCAGATATTAAGGGCATAACATTCATCATACAATACCTATGTGCTTATAATTGTAGCAGCCAGAGGTAGAGGTTAAATGATACTTTAGATGGCAGAGAGTAGTATTCACTATCGAGTGCTGATATGACCTGAAGTGAACTGATTTATTTTGGAAACGGTAACCTTAAGTACAAATATTAACAAGTCGTATTGGTATAGTAGAATTATTTTCTCCGTGCAGTTTGGGTCATAAATAATCGGAGCAGTGAAGCGAGTATTTTGCTCTCTCTTCCACTCACGGGCCTTATGGGCAGACATAGTGATACGCATTATTGTTGTCGATAAGCGTTATCGATAGTGTATTTAGTTTTGTCATTTTGTGGGTTAGTGATATAAATGAAAGAAAAAAATAGATAAAACAACTTATTTATTAAAATAAGAATAATGATGATTTAAAATAAATTATTAATTAGGTATCTATGTATTAAAAAATTATAAGTACAAAAGTTTAGATTTAGAATGTAACAAGTTATATTAAAAATAAATATAAGTACTTATATCTAAGTTTAAAATTGATAGCAAAAAATATAATAATGATTTTTATAAGAATGATAATCTTTCTTTGATAAGAATGAGTTTTTATCGTTAATGCCGTTGCGCCCGCGCAACATACTCACCGCCCTAGCCGGGCTGAGGCCGAGTTTGATTTATGACCCAAACTGCACGGACCAAATAATTCTACTATTGTACAATTTATAGCACAGTGTGTGAGCGGGACGGATGATGTGCGAGCGAGATAGAGCAACTATAAATACATGTGCGCTCCCCCGCGCTGCGCTAGTCAGTAGACTCAGTAGTTCGTAATCCGCTGCGATAACTAGACGTATGCAGCTCCCATATAATTAATGACTGAAATGATTAGGTATATCATTATGATAACACCACAAAAACTGGGCATAAGGAACAAAGATACAAAGGAACATATATACATTTAATGTTAGAATACAATATCTTTAAACAAATTCCCATTTTTCTAAAATTACACGATATTATCAATTTACATTGTAGCTCAACATGGATTGATAAAGTAAACATTATTAAGATAAGATAAGAATATTAATGAACTTTCAAACTTTTAGGGAGATGATAAATGTAATTAGTTATAAAAATTCTCATTTAGCTGCTAACTTAAAATTTCTGCAAAGTCATTGTGATGTCTAATGAAGTGAAATTTCAATACCGCTTATATTTTTGATATGTATTTCTTTATAATGGCTCCTTAAGTAATTTAAATCCAATTTAAGGTATAATCGTATGATTATCTGAAGAATTACAGGTATTACCGGGACGGAAGAACAAGTATACTAAATATGATATATTCGATGCAACATCAGCGAATAAATCAAAATTAATTTACATGTTCTTTTTTACATGGAATGTTTTCTCTTTTTCCTATTCAAATTTCAACTTCAATGTTCTTTTATGATTCACGTTTCATTCAATCTGATCTGTCAATTTTTGTATGATAGCAAAACAACTATCAAAACGTAACTCCAGGGAGCTTAAATCGCACGCTTTTGCACATTATGACAAGTATACAATAATGCAAGATACGACAAGTATCAAAATAAAGTAGAACATGCTATGTCTAGAGCTACTAGTATATCTATGACACTTGTCAATTTCACTAACCGATTCTCCAAAAGCAGCTGCGTTGGATCCCACGAGCTATGTTTTTCCTCAAGAATATTTTAGACATTTTTACACATAATAGGTTGGGGAAAAAGTCTTTTCTCATATAGTATGTATGAACTTGTAATAAGATCTCTTTGGCTATACCATTTGTATCTGGCTGGTTTTGGTATCATTAAAAAGTTTTAATTTAAAAGAAGACAATTCCAAATTCAAATTAGGAAAATGTGTGATTTTCATTTGTTTTTCTTATTGTTAAAATGGGTGAATCTAATGAAGAAATACGAAACATTTTAAAATTTTACTACAAAAAAGGTAAAAATGCAACACAAGCCGCGAAAAAAATTTGTGATGTTTATGGACCTAATGCAGAGATCTGTCTGATCTAATTTGTGAGAGTAGCGTAAATTTAGTTTAAGCGTTTTCATTCCGGAAATTTTGATACAAAGATGAACGTCGCCCTTGTCGCCCTGTTACGGACAAAATTGATGCCATTTTGGAAAAAGTGGAGCAAGATCGGCATATTAGTAGTTACGATGTAGCTGGAGAACTGGAAATTGTCCACAAAACGGTTTTGGCGCATTTGAAAAAAGCTGGGTACACCAAAAAGCTCGATATTTGGGTACCTCTTGAGCTCACTGAAAGAAACCTAATGAACCGTGTACTCATTTGTGATTCTTTATTACGACGTAATGAAACCGAACCATTTTTGAAGAAGCTGATAACTGGTGATGAAAAGTGGATCACGTACGATAAGAACGTGCGAAAAGTATCGTGGTTGAAAGCTGGTCAGGCTTCACAGACTGTGGCGACAAGGTGCAAAACTCGCAACAAGGTGATGCTTATGAGCTGTTACCGCCAGGCAGGACCATCGATTCTGAACTGTACTGCGAACAACTGATAAGATTAAAGCAAAAAGTTGAGAGAAAGCGGCCGGAATTAATCAACAGAAGGGGTGTAGTTTTTCACCATGATAACGCTAGCTAGGCCTCACATCTTTAGCCACTCAGCAAAAATTACGAGAGTTTGGCTGGGAGGTGTTAATGCATCCTCCGTATGCATCTTCAGATTTTCACCTGTTTCGGCCTCTGGAGAATTCCTAAGGCAGTGTCAGGTTAACATCACGAGAGGACTGCCAAAACCACTTGTCGCAGTCTTTTGATCAGAAGCCCCAACATTTTTATAGCATTGGGATCAGGTCCCTACCTACAACATGGCAAAAAGTTATCCAACAAAATGGCACCTAAATACTTTAGTCAAATGTAAATAAACTTTATAAAAAAACATTTTGACTGTTTATATAAAATGCGAGGAAACTTTTTCCCCAACCTAATATTATAATTCCTTTAGGCAGTTTTCGTTTTCGCAGATAAGGAAAATCAGTTTTCAACATGTAAATAATCTGTATTGAACTTTATTTGCAAGGGAAAAATGCAAAGTCTTGCTAGCTATTCATTCTTAGCTCTCTCCCGCTTACACGATTTCGTACATTGTCACGTGTAGTAAAATTAGTTTACTGCGCAGGTGTATCAGGAGGAATTGTTAGTTGTGTAATACTATAATAATAAGCAGTCGTGGTACCGTAATGGCTAGCACAAGCGTCTTAAACTCAAAGGACGTGGGTTCGAATCCTGGTAGGAACGCATGCACCACTTAGCCAGTTTTTGTTACAATTACCACGTGCTAACAATGGTGAAGGAAAACATCTTGATGAACCTACAGATCGAGATGATCGATGTGTTAAACTTGCCAAGCCGCCTTGGACAAGCGTGACGAGAATTCTGTCCGTTCCCATATAGTGGGAGGTCCGAGCTTAGCAGTGGGCTCTCTAAGTTCAATTATTATTTATTATAATACTATAAAAGAGTCTCTATTTATATCCATATCAGAGAAAGCATCTATTCTTTAAAAAAATATAAAATAAATATTGTTGTGAATGAATACTTGTCTAATCAAACTTTTTGTATAAAACTAGGGAGAGGAATACTACTCAAAGTCTCAGGTGCGAGTATTGACCGTTTGCTTGGGACCGACTGACACGGCTATCCTACACCGGAGCAACTTGGAAAACTTCAACAAAGATTCTTCTCAACTTACCTCGAGAGTTCCAGTAAGGCAGAGGCAAGTTTGTCATAATAAGACTTAAAGTTACTTCCTGAAGAGTCATGCCTGTCTAATAAGTTGGCAACTAGAAGACTGTTGATCACGCTCGTTAGCGAATATCCGTAGATGAGAACATCTTGATGAGAAAGAAGTGTGTTTCCATATAAGTTTTGTTAGCTCTGTATTAACCTACTTCCAAAACGTGGATGTTCTTAATTTGACTGTATGTTTTTTGGATGTTTGTTACGCGATTTTTCCGATCGATTTTCAGTTTTTTTTATTCGAAAGAATATACTCCTAAGGTAATTCCATTGTTAGAAAATGAGGATGTTGAGTGGATTCCAGTGAAATTGAGAACAACCCTTAGTGAACTCTTCGGAAGGCAAACCTTGTATACCATACGCATTACGATACGTGTGCCAGTAAAATTTCTACCGGCACTTAAAATATTATTTCAAAGCTATTGAAGCAACTAAAAAGTAGAAAATATTTTTTTAATAAAAACCGAACTGACTCCAAACTAAAAAGGAAAAAATAAATATTTTAAACAACATCTTGAGACTTCAAGATAGGCTGTAAAAGGCAGAAGATGATGCCAACTAAAATAAAAAAAACAACCACAACATTGCAAAAGCCGACTTTGGGTGATTGTAGAAAATGAAAAAAACTGTTAGGGACTGTATGAATTTAGATATAATACTGAAAAAATACGCTGACAACGATGGTGAAAATACATATATTTTGTAACTAATAAACAGAAATGTCATTCTCTTATAACTAAAAATAAATTTATAAATAAATATACGAAAGAGTTCGACACAAGAACAGACTCATCATGCACCACTGACTTCATTATTACACAGCTCAAGTTTGTCAGACGTTTTAGCAATTTCTGATCATATATCCTATACATTAATTATATAGAAAGTATGATGTCAGGTTTCAGTCATCGTGACTGTTGCTTCTTACG
The DNA here is from genome assembly GCA_949752895.1 of Dendrolimus pini. NCBI lineage: Eukaryota > Metazoa > Arthropoda > Insecta > Lepidoptera > Lasiocampidae > Dendrolimus > Dendrolimus pini. The sequence goes on along the minus strand of OX457128.1, from coordinate 19,062,002 downwards.
TTAAACTACGAGGAACCAGCGTCCTTATTGGTCAGTGAAATATAAAACCTGTCACAGACGCACACACGTTCAACACACAAGCTTCAAATGCTTTTTAATTGTAATGTTATTCGTCACAATCAATTCACAACATCGCGGAAAATGTTATCTTTTGAAAATAAATAATTTATTTGTATTTTTTGGATAATTGTTATTTGTATATAGGTATAAGTTTGCGTTTGACCACTGTCTCAGCTGATGCTGATTGATGACGCAGTCTAGGATGGAGCACGCTTACCTAGAAGATACCGATTCACTCGTGACTTGAAGACTTTAAGATTGTATTTGTCAGGAAAAACAGACTCCGGCAAATTATTCCATTCTTCGGAAGTGCGCACCAGAAAAGATGAAGCGAAGCGCTTGGTTAAAATCCTACTTGCATTAAGAACGTCCACTTCAAAGGTGAACAGCAAATTCTGACTACAGAATATTTCTAATAATTTCAGGGTGGAATCTGCCGTGAATGGAATAATAGACGTGATCAATCGAGCTGAGAGCGGTGCAACCTGGATCATCGAGAATGACAAACCGGCTTACAATTTCACAGAAAACATTGCTGAAGCATTCCAAATACTCTCAAAGAGGTAGATCTGCGAGTTATTAGACGGAAATAAGATTAATGTTCTACGTAGATGATTTGGCAGCTTCTTTAATATTTTATGTTTCTGAAATAAACGATGATTTATGTTTTAATATTTATTTTACTTTCATTTTGATTTATTGGCATGAAAGTAATTCTTATACAAATACATGGTGTCCTGTAGGCTATAGTTAAAAATGTAGAAATATTAGGGAATATGCTTTTTAGAACTTTAGTAGCAAAACATCTGCCCACCTACCGACTTGCGACTTTAGCAGCCTGCTAATTGACTTAAAAAAGTATAAAAATTAAACAAAATCACTACGATTTTTTGAAATCTGACTAACAATACCCCATACGACTGCAATATAAAATCATGTATTCAGGATTGAGTTTTTTCACGATTTTTCTATGCAATCATATGGCGACATACAAATTTTATTCGTACAGATATTTATTTGTGAGGAAAATAGTGCTAACATACAGACTGACGTGACTGCTGTACAAAATCGTTCTGTATCGGATTTCATTTTTGCGCTAATTGCGCATAATTCTTGTTGATAATTAATTAAAATAACTAAATATTTATACACAAGTAAAATAACACCTGGCAATAATATGACGCAGTGATGGATTGAACAGTGAATGTGGGTCATGAATAAAACATAGAAACAATTTATCAATGTAATCTCCATTTCATTTTGACAACCCACGTTTTTGTGTGTAATTGTATTCAGTTAACTTAATCATAAAAGAAGAATACTAAAGATCACAATCATCCAGTAAAAAAATAACTACAGAAACCACTTAAGTCCTCAGGAGCTAGATGGCTCTACTAGTTGTGTATATCCTAATATTTAAAAAATAATATTATAATGTTTCACCTCAGACCAATATATATTATCGATTTAAATTTAATTTTGCAAAATAATCACTCATAACTAGAATAGACGCTGGATGTTAAGTCTTTATAATTCCAAAGGAACAAGGGGTAAGAACACTGCAGCAGATAAAGACACATTCATAATACGAGTATAATCTCGACTTGCGTAATTTCCCACTATTGACCTTGATCAGTAGGTGGTAATTCTATAAAAATGTGCATTAAGCCAGTAAAACTGTTCATAGTGTTTGCTCTCTGGCTATGATTTATTTAAAGGCATGTTTGAAAATTGAGAGAGGTTAAGAATAAGTCCGTTTAGGAGTCCGTTATGATCCGGGGCATTTCTAGCAAAGTCAACTAATATCAATTTATGAAATCAATAGCGGTCCGGCCGACGTTTTTGTGCCCTGAAAAAATAAAAGTCTAGAACTCGGTTCGTGCGCCACCTAACGGGACTAATTATGAATTGAAACCATCCCGGGACCCACTTAAACACACATAAAATTGCATCAAAATCCTAGAACCCAATTCCAGCGACAAGTATATTGTTAAGATTGACATTTTTAAATTCGTAACATATTTTGATTGAAATATCCGATTTGAATGATTTAATAAGTAATCTACAGGTATTGGAAACAGTCTTGAATACGAAATAATTTATTTAGATTTTGGTTGGCATTTTTATCAACTTTTTAAATGTTTTTTTTGGTTCTATCGTCAATAGTTTCCCCAGCGCATCCGATGAAAGACACTTTGTGGCTAATCGTTTTGCACTTTGGGTTAGATTATTGAAGTTTTGGTAGAGATCCCTATTTTTTTCTAGTAATATATATAGCCTATATTACTCAGGGATAATGTAGCGTTCTAATGATGAAAGAATTTTTGAATTCGGTCCAAAATCCTACCCTACAAATCCCTACATACAAATCCTTCCTCTTTATAATATCAGTATATAGATTATCGCCATCACTCAGAGCGTGTTATGTATACAATGTACGGATGAGCCTGCACATAATTATTACTAGATATTTATAATCAACGTTAAAGTAATTGCTATAATCTGGAATTTCATTTAAGGTCATTAAATAACGACGGAAAAGAATAACGAACTTTAGTACATATGCGTAGTCTATTATTTAGATAATTGAAACAATATTCTTGCCCTTATTTTTTCTTTTAAACTTGACATGAGTGAAAGTAATTTTCGTTTGATCCTCTCAAAATATTCATTACACAAGTTACGAAGAACTTCACCACTTTGTATCTCTTTGTTCAAGTTACTTAAGGAAAGTATTTTGCTGTTGGATAATTTTAATAAATGCTCTCCTATTTTAGAAGACTATTTGACGTATTTTTTTTTACTTTTGAATAACTAACTTGCAAATATACAGTCATAGATATATGACAAGTTCTGCCAAGCTATGAAAAATATTGCTTAGTTACTATTTACTTAGTATGATGGCTATTATAGTTTATTGCATAGATATAATTATTTGCAAAGATATTCATTATTGAATATCGTTATGATTTTTAAAGACCTGAATAGTATACGACTATATACAGTTAAATTATTTTCATTAATTAATTTACTATACACTTTTCATGATTTCACTATAGCACTTTGTAGCGATATATTACCTATTTCTAATAAATTGCAATCCCATAAATCCAGTACTTTCCGAGAAAAACGTCTAAAACATACAAATATAATATATACTGTAATATACAGACCAGCGTCCGAATATGACTATGTGATATGTTACGTTTTGTCAAAAAGGCTACATCAATCTAATTACGGCAAATTAATTAACCTGTCATGGGACCGATAATAGTTCAATCACACTGCCATAGCACCTTGTGCTTTAGCTTATTGTATTAGTAATAAACTTCAATGCAGTTTCTCTGAATTTCAAAAAGGTGAAAATATCTAAATCTGTCTTCACTTCAAAAAGCTGGTTCAATACCCGAAGAGTCCTAGTTAGAGGTGCTTGTAGAATCAAATCAGTCCTACTGGCCGGCAAGGCAAACAACTTGTGTTGTCTACCGCAAGTAGTATAGTTGTCAGGTATATAAAAGAATATATAATATACTGCCAATAAATGTACCACACTCCCCATATGTAAATTTGTAGAGGCGGTTAGTTGAGCGCACCTTTCACAGATATGATGAGTTTATGTCATACATTTAAATCTAATAAAAGAAAGTTGTGTTAGTTACACTATTTATGACTCAAGAACGACTGTACCGATTTGGCTAAAAATTGATACGTAGCTTAGAACCAGGAAACGGACAAAGGATACTTTGTATCCCCTTGGAACCGGTAGGTAGCGCTGAGATCGGATCCTAGAATCCTCCTAATCACCTGGACCGATTTTGTTTTTGTGTCTATTATAGTGAGTTCCCGGATGGTTTACATCCACAATTGGAACCGGTAGGTGGCGCTGGGGTCGGGTCCTAGATTTTTATTTTTCACCGGACGACAACGTCTGCCGGCGCCGCTAGTTATACATATAATTGACAATTAACTATGTTACCAATAGAATGACATCTGATTTCTATATCAGAATTAAGCTGACATCGAAGTCGTGTTTCATAGTCATTCTACAACTGTGAAGTCATACTATCACCCACTGTAAACCATCCGAACCATACATGATCGAGTATCCTTAATTAATAATTCACCGATGTTAATTCTCGGCACATCGCCGAAACCGGATAACAGGAGAATGTTTGCCAAATCCGTGCCAACGGTGTTTAACTATTCAGGGGGCTGTTTCAGCGAATCTAAATTAGACGCTGATTCTGCATACAGTAGGTCAAGGGGTATGCCGCATTATTAGCGAAACGTAGCAACCGACTACAAAAAAGAAAGAGTTCGCAATATGTGCAAGAACGGAAAAAGAATATTTCCTGCAGCCGGGCGGCCTGTCGTAAGAGGTGACAAAACAATCCACAGCCAGGCGGTAGGGTGTGTGCCCGTCTGGATGGCTACCACCCCTGGTCTAAAGTCTGTCGCCATAACAACCTCGTGTTGTGTTCACCACACTACTAGCCAGGTTCCAGCGATTCCAGAAGCCGGCAGCACGTTGGCAGCACCTCTGTTCTGGGAGAGGGACCGGGAGCGTCAGGTACGAGGATCCCACACGCAGTCGACGGCGTTAATCGCTGCATTTGATTTTCCCCCATAGACAAAAATAGAATAGAAGTAGACAATACATAGAGTAAGTAGAGAGAGGGAGTGATGTAATTTAATATTACATTTAGATATTTACTTTACTGTCTATCATACCAATGTATATCAAATATATTACAGGGTTCAGGAGATATTAATATTATAAATGCAAGGGTGAGTTTTTGTTTTGAGTTTGTTTGTGACGCGTACATGCCTTCATTACGCAGCAGAAGAAAGTACTTTTACCGTGGGATATACGAGTAGAGCTGAAAAAGGGCACTCTGAATTCCATATATTAAAAAAAAAGAATAGAATAGAATATTTATTGCATAACATTAAGGTACAATTCAAGAAGTTTAAATACAGAAGACAATAGGCGGTCTTATCACTAAAAGCAATTTCTTCCAGGCAACCTTAGGATGGGTTAGAGAAAAATTGTGTAACATGTGGGGTTTGCAATACAACTAGAATAAAAAAGTATATAATATTGTTATATCAAAATTAGGAGCAGAGGCGAGTTAATCATCATTCTAGTGTTTAGTTCTGATTTAATAATAAACATGGAGTTATCAATCTAGTATAAGATTCTGTTTTAGTCCCAGGTCTTGCACATGTGAGCCTGATGGTCCGCTTTGGGAATCAATATGAAATATTTTCATTCAGGTTATATTTGATTGATTTATGTTTATTTTTTTACTTTGATTGCACGGCCTCTGGGAGATCGTTTGCATGTAAATTGTTTATTGCTAAAATTATGTTAATGAAATAGTTGTGCTAATGATTGTGCTAAAGATCAATCGCTATTTTGTCGAGTGACCGAGTTGCTAGCCCGTACACTAATTATGTAAATATTTATAATTTTGCGTGAAAGATGTCGCGTAGGTGTGAATTTGTTTGATTTGACTTATTTTATTAAACTCTTGTTACAAGAGTTTAATTTTGAAATAACTTGAAGCAATTTCCAGATCCCTTTAACACTATTGCAATAAAAGGAGTCAGGGCAAGTAAACAATTTCCATTATCGATCTACGCGCAGTAGACGGACACGTTTTAAAAACACGTCCATTTATAATAGAGAAACTTCTGTTCGGAGGACGCACGGTCCATTTACGGAGGCGACCAACCCGAAAATTGTATGAAATCACGCCTTGAATACCAGACAGATTTAGGACTTTTTCTCCATCATATTTTTTAAAGAGCCACTCTCTAATTCGATTTGGGATCTCATAAACTCAATAGTGATCGTAAGGTACTCCTAAATCATGATCACGAGAAATCGCAAAGCCATTTTTACTCTTGTATTTAATTAAAGTATATTTAATTAAAGTATATTTAATTAAGAGTTCTCCAAATATAAATTTATAGTGTGTGATTTTAGTTGCTGTTAAAAATTCTGGATTATTAAATTTTCAAATAAATACTATTTACAATTTTAGCTCTTATCTAGAGAGTAGCTGAACCTATGTAAACAATTCATGTTTATACGTCGACATTTTAGTATGTTATGTATGAGTCTTTTAAAAAATCAGTTTCGATTCAGTAAATTGTATTCTTGATTAGTACGAGACTTAAGAACTAGCTTTATGATAGGTATAGCTAATAAAGCTTTTCATAAATTTCAAATTTAGACTAGATCACGAATAAATTTTATTAGAAATTTGAGTTAAAAAGTATCAAAGAAATGACCTTCTTATTTTACCTTTGAAAATTTATTTTCTCTTTACCAGAGTATGTAAATACAAAGTTGCTTACAGCGAGTATTCTTGAATTGTTTTTTCCGACCCTTTGTTCTTTATTTTGAGACCACTAAATTAAATTCCTTTGTGTCATTTTAATTAAAAACGTTTGCATCTATAGAAACTCAAGGCTTTGTTGGTAAGTTAAGTTTAAATTTGGACCCGGCATATTAGATAGCTACTGTTGAGTACAATTCTTTGAAAACAAACCCCCGACCTCTTCTAATTACGTCAGAATGCAAGGTTCCTTTCTTATGACCTGTTCCTTTTTTTTAATACGCCAGGCGCCTTGCTCTCGAACGCCTTTGTCGTTGGTTTTCGTCCGATCAGCCCAGAGGAATCAATGAAATTTTTGGATTGAAGAAAGAAAGTACAAAGATTTCTCTAAAGCTACAATAATAAAGTCAATATTACATGTAAAGCACTTAACGGACGATACAAAAATAAATAGAACATTTTTTTTATTGCATGAGTTCAGCAGATAGGCAGACGGCCCAGTTGATGAAAAGCACTTACCATCGCCCATGGAAATTTGTAATACCAACGGTGCTGCTGACATGCTGCCACTCTTTAAACATATACTGGAACCGAGCCACTAATGATGGATACAACTACAGGTTGTTTTGGCGGCATACTCTAGAGCAGGAGCTATTGCGGACAAATACCCTACCACCTGGCTGGGGGGTGTTTTTGTTGCTTCTCACGATATGCCGCCCGGTCACAGGAAATTAAATGCTTTCTCCGTTGGAAACTATACTTAAATATGAAAAAATCAAGCAAAAACAAGTTCTAAAAGAATTTTTCTTTGATCTTTTTTCCGCAGTCATTGTTTTGTCTTCTCAGGGTTCCGTGTTCATTATACAAAATTATAGGTATATCTATGCTTAATATTATAAAGAGGAAAGATTTGCATTTTTATATGTTTGTAACGATTAATTTTAGGTAGGTAAGGAATAAGGTAAAGAAGCGGCGGAAGAAGTTCGCCAGCAACATGCCTAAGCTAGTCTTGTGTGGTTTGATCGTATTAGACGATTTCGCCTCGTTTATTATTGTGAAACCCGTGTTCACATTTTAGTAATCTTATAATCTAAAACTTATTACAAACGTTATCAAAAATCCGAAAAACATTTATCAAGTACTATCGTTATCAATATAAATCTTAATATTTCTTAAGTTTTCGCGACTAGTATACATAATAAAACTACATTTTAACGGTATTAAGTGCTGTTATTTATTTGATTTATATTATTCCGATGTTTCAGCCACTTTTCAGTAGCCGTGATCACGGAAGACAAAGATGTCAAGTGTCAATGAATATTGTTAAAGTTTAGCCTATCGCCAACTTAATCATTTTAATTAATTTTAGTCTTAATTTTGTATAAGTTTACTATTTACTCTATGGGAGCCTAATCTAATTTACCAACGCTTCGCAACATGTTGGGGCTTCAAAAGGAGCGGCGCAGGAAACTCCTCAGCAAACATGCCTACCTCTAATATTTATTATAACATTAAAATGGGTGGGAAGAAAAATTAAAAGAAATTATCAATCAAGTTGGTTTATGTTTCGGTGCATGCAGAATCGAATATAAATCTTACCATATAAACACAGCTTAGTTTTTATTATAGTAAAACACACTACTTACTCCATAAATCAAGGGTGGGTATTTAAAAAAAATGTAAGAACCTTGAATTTAAAGAGCCAGTGTTTCTTGCACGGCAAATACGTACCGTTATTTATTTAAAAAAATCATATTACATGGATATTAAAATTAAATTTGTACATGTATACTAAGTCCTTTGGTTTATATTGTTACAAAGGCCGCACATCTGGCATGTTGAAAAACGAATTCTTTTATTTACTTCGTGCTTAATTAGTAGGCTGTAATTAGTGTCGAACGAATTAATCCTTGTATTATGGCCGTCGAAGCTGGCAGGTGTGCGGGATTAACTCGGCGAACACGATCCTTTGTTCTATTGTATAGTTAGTATAAAACGATGCCTGAAAGGAGGGGTGAGGCAGTCAATCGACGACTATAATACGATTAAGACGTGTAGTACTTTCGATTAGCGACATAGTGACGGACTTTGCGCGTGTTAAATTGCATTGAATCGTGCAGTGTGAACTGGTTGCATCCAGTTTCATTTTGTACTTGTTTTATACGTGTTTGTACAGTTCTAATAAACTCTATAGTAATTCCAACGGCATTTATTTTAATTCAAGTCCTGTAGCTCGTAACAATATTATATATGCTACAGGTAGATCCTTACTTGGAAGACCTTAGATATGTTACATTACGCATCGAAAGGTTTACAAAGGCCAAATTTGTTAGAGACACATTACATTACGTAGAGTTAAGCTAAATAACTTAATTCTAAGTAAAATGATGTAAGTTCAGAATAAGAACGAAAAACTCAGCTGTAAAAATTATACTTAATTGAAATTGTTTCTAAGAAAGTAATACAAAAGAAGCAAGAAAGTAGTTAAAGAACAATTTTCATAACTTGAGAAATGGATTAATGTATAAAAATATTGTGTCTACGTTCAGTTGGGGCATATAACTAATTGAAGTAGATCACTTTTACTGAGCAGCCATCTCTAGCTTGCTAGCTCAGCTAGCTTTATCTCAACTTTAAGTTTTATACACTTTTATAATTGCACTAGACGTTTTCAAGCCGTTTTGTTCGCGTAAACATCGTATTGGTACATTCAACAATTGTGTCGAAAGTATAACTATATACATAAACCAAATTTCATATAAATGTTCTATACAGATCGGCTCACGTGAACCTTGAATTCATATACATATATACCGCAGAAAGTTGGCTTCATTTCTAGAACAAAAAGTATATTATAAACGCGAAAGTTTGTGAGAATGTATGTATGTTTGTTACTCGATCGCGCAAAAAGTACTGAATGGATTTTGATGAAACTTTACAATTATATAGCATACACATCAGAATAGCACATGGGCTATAATTTATAAAGATGTAGTGTGCATTATCCAAAATATAACGAATTTCCATTACCAAGCAGGTTAAACTGCGGGCGCAACTAATTTTATATAAATTTGATTTTGGAAAGGGAGGAGCAAATTTTTTTTTACTATACAAACGTTCATAGTTACTTTTTTATTTATCTACACCTATATATATTATTTTATTAAAAACTAATATGATTAGAACATTTAAATCAATATATAACTGTCGTAGTGCTGTGCTCAAACCTCTCTATTCCTAGGACATAGACAACTCTTTAGGTAGTTCACACACTTCACAGAATGATAATTTATTACGTAGAATTTTAGCGTATAGATAGCCCTCATAATTCGCTCAAAATTATAAAATTTGTCTTAACACAAACATAAAGCTAAATACATATTGTTACGAGTTGCAGGACTCGAATTAAAATGCCGTTAGAATTACTATAGAGTTTATTAGAACTATACAAACACGTATAACGCAGGTTCAAATATAACCGAACTCGACAAGTCCTAACGTAATTCAATAACACGCGCAAAGTCCGTCACTAAATAGATTACCGAATATACACAAGTTTTGCTTCGCTCGTGGTTATCACTCGACTGCCCCATCTATCAATTGGGGCATTGCTTTATACTGCACAGATGCAATATGTCTACCCAGCCGCGTGACCGGATGTCTTTGAATCAGTTTGTTTTTTTAAATCCGAGACACCTGACAGTAATCACAATACACACACACACAATAGGCCGTAAAATATTACGATACACAGTGGGCTGTCTTTAATCACAAATTTTAAACAAAAAGTAAACATAAAAAGTCCAAATGCCGAAAGGTAATAAAATGTGTTTCTACAGGTATGCACGTTTGAATTTGTCTTTGTCGGTCTTAACAATATAATATATAAATGACCGCCCTTAAAACCGGTAAAACGTTGTTTTATTATTATTTACTAGAGTTTACCCCGCGGCCCTGCCGCGGGTCAAACTCTAGTGCGTACCTCTTGTTTAAACAGCCGGCGTGAAGACAGGTTAAATTGTTTTATATTTTTATATTGGTGCTAATTGCCCTCATAAGATTTACTTTTGTTTTTAACCGACTTCGAAAAAAGGAGGAGGTTCTCAATTCGTCGGGATCTTTTTTTTTTGTTGCTTTTTTTATGTATGTTCGCCGATTACTCCGTCATTTATGATCCGAGTTACGTGATTCTTTTTTTGTTCGACGCGGAATAGCTTCCAATTGGTCCCCTAAAAAATTTACATAGTTTGGCCCAGTAGTTTTCATTTTATGAACATTTTTCATGAAAATAATTTTCACTCCGTTCCATATGTACACCGATTACTCTGAGATTTATGATTCGATTTACGTGATTCTTTTTTTGTTCGACGCGGAATAGCTGTCATGTGGTCCTCTAAAAATTTGACATAGTTTGGCCCAGTAGTTTTCATTTTACGATCATTTTTTTGTTCCAGGTTCTTGGGACCTATATTTTTTAAGAAGCGCGGCACCATTCGTAGGTCCACCCATATAGCTAGACACTAAAAAGTAACAAATAAAAATTAAAAATTTCGTTTAAAAAAACCGACTTCAAAAACTAAAATGTATAAAATAACTTATTTCTAAAGCTATTATTATTAATATATATTATCTAAAACACCTTGAAGTCGGTGCAAAGCAAAACATAAAAATTACTATATTTAGAAAATTACTAAGCACCGACTTTAAGATGTTTTAGATAATATAAATATTAATAATAAAAGCTTTAGAAATAAGTTATTTAATACATTTTAGTTTTTAAGTTTTTGAAGTCGGTTTTTTAAACGAAGTTTTTATTTTTTATATTTATTTATAACGCAAACTATCCCATCTCCCGGGATGAAAAGTATCTATGTCCATTTTCGGTATTCAGACAGACAGATCGAGTTACTATCGCACTTTTTTCTATAGTTTATACATTTTTAAATCTATAAACTTGAGAAATGATTAGTCTCTCACTCAAACTTTCATCTATTTTAGTTTTTAACCGACTTCGAAAAAAGGAGGAGGTTCTCAATTCGTCGGGATCTTTGTTTTTTTTATGTATGTTCGCCGATTACTCCGTGATTTATGATCCGATTTACGTGATTCTTTTTTGTTCGACGCGGAATAGCTTCTAATTGGTCCCCTAAAAATTTTACATAGTTTGGCCCAGTAGTTTTCATTTTATGAACATTTTTCATGGAAATAATTTTCACTCCGTTCCAAAACAAAGCAAAAACATACAAATTACTATATTTTGAAAATTACTAAGCACCGACTTTAAGATGTTTTAGATAATACATATTAATAATAATAGCTTTAGAAATAAGTTATTTTATACATTTTAGTTTTTTAGTTTTTGAAGTCGGTTTTTTTAAACGAAGTTTTTATTTTTATTTTTGCGATAAAAAGTATGACTAAAATGGTCAAAATGACCGACATGGCCAAAATGACCAAAAAGGCCACAGTGATCGACGTGGCCAAAATAACGGAATAGGCAAAAACTACCAAAAAGGTCAAAATAATAAAAATGGTCAAAATGACCAAAAAGGCCAAAATGACCGACATGGCAAAAATGACCAAAAATGCCACAGTGACCGACATGGCCAAAATGACGGAATAGGCAAAAATGACCAAAAAGGCCAAAATGACCAAAAAGGCCAAAATGATCAAAATGGTCAAAATGACCAAATAGCCAAAATGACCAAAAAGGGCAAAATTACCGAAAAGGCCAAAATGAAAAGTATCCCTTGTCCACCCGCGGTATTTAATTTACATACGTATCGAATTTCAGCCAAATCGGCCCATTAATTCTTCCGTAAAAGCATAACAAACAGAAAGACAAATATATTTTTATCCCGGAAACTATCCCATTTTTCGGGATAAAAAGTATCATATAATATATAGCGTGTATATATATATATATATATATATATATATATATATATATATATATATATATATACTGAGTTTCAGCCAAATCGGTCCAGTAGTTTTTACGTGAAAACGGAACAGACAGACAGACAGACAGAGTTATTTTCGCATTTATAATATTAATAGGGCTTATAAACCTACGAATTTTATTGGAAGTAGTCCACAGTTGACTAAACGAAGTAGAAACGTTAATATTTTGAATAGTTAAAAGTGCCATGGATCATTATTATTCTTTAAGTACTGCCAGTAATAACAGATAATCTCATTAAAATTTATTCTCTGCTTATAAGGCTTCAGTTTTGCTATTTAAGTTGGTCCGTATAGGACCAACTTAAAAAAACCGAACATTGTCGGTAAGTCATGATACTTGTATAATATAATAATTCGTATTGTTACGACCGAGGTGCCGCCAAAGACAAATTCACACCTGCAACCTGCAGAAACACATTTTATTACTTTTTCGGCATTTGGACTTTTGTTTACTTTATGTTTAAAATTTGTCATTAGAAAAACAGCCCATTGTGTATTGTAATCTTTTATGGTAGTCATTAGCCAGGTGTGATTCTAGGAAATTCAGTCCACGCGGCCGAGCATATTGCATCCGTGCTGTATAAAGAAATGCCTCGATTGGTGGACGGAGGCAGTCAAGCGATAATCACAAGCGAAGCAAGACGTGTGTACGTTCGGTAATCTATTTAGTGATGGACTTTGCGCGTGTTATTGTATTGTGCATTACGTTTGGACTGGTTGTGTTAAGTTATATTTGTAACTATGTTATACGTGTTCGTATAGATCTAATAAACTCTATAATAATTCCAACGGCATTTTAATTCGAGTCCTGCAACTCGTAACAGTATTACATAAAGAAGGAATAAGAATCTCAACAGGATCCTGATCTATTTTGGTACATCTATAGGATGCAAGCGTACAAATCACGTAGTCGGCAATTACGCGCGCACACGATTTTGGTATTCAAATCATTTCAATTCACGCAACGACACCGCGGCTCGCTTTCGTGTACTCATATCCATCAATACATCAATGCATCTATCACCATATTTAACTAGTAATAAGTTAATATCATTGAATATCTTATCTTTATATGCAACCTCTATCATTTATCTCTATCCCTAGGTGTTCAAACCGTACAACAGTTGTAACTGCTATCTCCTGAGACCAATTTTTGTTTTACACCTGAAGGATGGTTACCTTAAACTAGTAAACATAAAAGTTTATATGAGGTATAAAAAGCCATTTGGCTTAAGGCTCTTAGCAACGCCAATGTCTTTGAGAATTTTTCTGGCGATAGCGATGATTCCATAGACAGGTTTGATTTTCAGTTGGATTATTATGTTGTTAAGAATAAAATAAAGTAGCATTTAAAAATACTAAATTATTTATTTCTCTTTTAATAAGAAGTAGATATATTTTTTTATCCTGTTTTGATATAAATTGTAGGAGTAAAATTATTTCCTATCAATAATTTGGAGGTGATTTGTTGAATTTTTTTCATAACTTAAAATAACTATAGAAAAATTACGAAAACGTTACGTCTCATAATGTGACAATTTATAATATTTTTTTGGTAAAAAATTGATGAGTAACCAACGAAATGTTGTTTCTTTTGCAACCCAATTTCAACCTTTTGCCTCAATAGGAGCCTCAAGTGACATTTGATAAATTTTCAAGAGAATAATCTACAGATCTATATCTAGATCTAAAATCTTAAATAATCAAATTCAACGTAAAACGTGAAAACGTATTCACGACATTTTCATTTATGCAGGTATTAAAGAATTCTTGTTCTTTGTAACTTAAAACGTAAAAATAAAATAATGTTATGTCTCTCACAAAACTGCTTGAATTATTTAATAATCTTTTATTCGAAATAATGTGTAGTTGGCACTAAAAAGAAGAAGAAGCTAGATTCTAATACTGTTTGTTGCATATCATATTATATAGCAGAATAGACTTTACTGTAATTACGTTAACATACAAGTTCAAGAAATAAAAATACAGAAAACAATAGGCGGTCCTATCACTAAAAGCAATTTTTTCCAGACAACCTTAGGTTGAATTCGAAAAGACATTATTCATGATAAAAGTACCTTTTGAGGTTTCAACAAATACAATAGACCTTCCCTTATTAAGTAGGTTAAGGATGGTTTTTAGAATGTAAGTTAATGAACAATTAAAGACCAAATATTATTCCAAGATATTCCTTTTACTCGTATTAAGAGAAACAAAACAGGTGACACTGAAGTATTGTAACAATGGAAGCATTAGTGAATGCCAGTCCCCCGTCGTGAAACATTTGAAACAGGTCAACCGAACTGTCCTACCACTAACCGGATATAATGTTTGTTTACTAGATAAGTTATGGCAACGAACAAAAAAATATATATGTTATATAAAAGAAAGATTTTAAGAAAGTAGATCAAAATAACATGTTAATTAGAAAGTCACTTTTAATTTAAGGTGAACAATAAAATATTTTAATTTATTCATGAAATATATTTTCTATATTTTCAGTTAAAAAAAAGAAATGTGTGCTGGGACACAGTAGAAGTGAAACTTCAACAGACAAGTGGAAAAACGAATCGCAACGGATAAGTGGAAAAACGAATGACAACGGATAAGTGAAAAAACGAAACGCAACAAAATTTTAACTTGAAGTTTTATGGGCAGGTTTTTAAATTGGACAAGTACATTAGCAATCCGCCCGTAAAACTTCAAGTTAAAATTTTGTTGCTATTTGTTTTGCCACTTGTTCGTTGCCATTCGGTTTTCCACTTGTCCGTTGCGATTAGTTTTTCTACTTATCCGTTTCCATTCGTTTTTCCACTTGTCCGGTTAAAGTTTCATTTCCACTATGTTTTCCAGCAAACAATTCGATTTTTCGCAGGTTTACTCCTATTATGACTTGGTTAGGTTAGGTACATTTTAATGAATCCATTTTTTATTTAAACATATATTATTTTATCAAACAAAAAACTGAATTCGATTCGCAACCAATAACGACGTCGATAGTCTACTCTAACATTATGTCGCCTCTCACCACGTTTACTCTAATATTATGCCGCCTTTCAAATGTCGCAGCCTCATGGATTATGTACGAGCGTACCTGCTTATGACGTCATAAGTAGGTACAAGTAAAAGGAGCCAAAAAGCGCAATGATTATTGACTGAAAAATTATTAATAGTAGATTGTTACACGAGAGGTGAACGTGACCTATTTAGGCATGAGATAGATAGATAGATAGATAGATAGTTTGGCGCATGAGCGTAGCGAGGGCACTAATAGTTCGAGTACCTAAATAAGCCTTTCACCCGAGGTTAACACTGCTTTCCATTTCGAATATGAGGAGAGTAAATAAAAAATCAGTTGAACAAAAAACAACTTCTCTAATGAAATCTGGGCGTTAAATCTAATGAACTCATTTAATACGTCACATATGAAACGACGCGTTTTTTTCTGTGGCGTTCTACCAGCTTGTATTTTTTGGGCACTGATAATAGTAAATACTTAGCTCAATTTTATGTAAATTAATAATAATTTACAAGTTTTAAATTATGTTACAAAATTGTTAATATTTTTTTTATTACAATTTATGCCGCGGTTAAACAATGGCAGTGAAAAAGTTGGGACATGGAGTCACATTATTTATGGTTTGTATCCTGTCGTATCGTTTCCCAGGGACGAAAAATCCTGTTTTCATCGCTGTGATCAGGCAACTCCAAACATACTTTCAGAATATGAGAAATGGAACATTATTTCTACCATGATGTACTAAAAGTAAGATGACAATGTATTATTATAAACCCTGTTATTTTACATGCAAAAATATTAGAAATTATTGCAACATGTGTCCGCGTCCCAATTAATACAATGTGTATGAAACGTTATAGTAGTACTCTAAGTGGACAGTCAGAGAAGAAAGTAAGTCAAAAATAACATAGGCATAGATATAAAAATCATAAACAAAACAAAAAATTTCCTTGGAATTTTCCAACCAGTGAACTCACGAGGAAAACTTGAATGGCAAAATTCCATTTACGATTTCATTTTGGCATTTTGACCATCATAAATATCTCACGTTCCCTTTGCGAAATATGGGAAATTACCTCACATATATTATTTCTAAAAAATATTACGTGAATAACGGTTGCAATTTGTTACAGCTGACATTTTCTTTGCATGCGAAATTATTCAGTAGGAAATTCGCAATTTCGCAGAGAGTTCCACCCTATGTTTATGAAATATCTGGAATTAGACATGCAAAACTACTTCACATGATGAAGGTGAATATATTTTGTACCTATGTTCTGGAATGTAAAATATTTGCTGACTAGATTCATCACAACATCCTGTAGCAGCGATGATTAAATAATACTTCAGATGGCAAATCTGATGTGAGCTGTTTTATTTTTGAAACGGTAACCTTTAGTACAAATGTTAACAAGTCGTACTGCTACTATAATGTATAGTACATATAGTATAGTAGTAGATAGAGCAACTATTAAAACTGCGCTAGTCAGTAGTTTGTTGTCCGCTGCAATGATAGCATTAATATTGTGTAAATTAAATATTTTTTTATAATTTAAGAAACTATTTTGCTCATCATCATCAAAGTAATAAAGAGCTTAGGTCCAAACGGTAAAACCTCCTTCAATCCTCTATATTCTCGGCCAGTAGATTCACTTCTTTATAAGACACGACATCTATCCTTTCCGTTACTAGGTCTATAAACGCACTCTTAGGTTTTACCTTTCCTCTTCTACCTTCCAAATTGCCTTCTAGTATCTTAAAGAGAAGGGTGTCGTGTCGCAGTAAATGTCCAAACATTCTCTCTACTTTCTACTATGGTTTTTACAATTACGCTTTTTTCTATTATGGTCAACATCTATTCATTGATTTTATTCTCCTTACTTAGATTATTCTTTTCATACGCCTCCAACACCACTTTTCGAATGCTTCTAGCCTTTCTCGATCCCTTTTTTAATATCAGAATAAAAATAGAATATTTTGTATTGCAAACCTAACCCAAGAAAAGGTTAGGTATTATAAATCACTGACAGCGGCATGTATCTGTATTAATTAATGACTGTACTCTAAATTTTAATAATCGGACTAAAATGACAGCTGCAATTAACCTTTTTTATGATACAAGCTTGAACCAACTCACTATTGTCAGTTGAATCCTATAGAAATTATGCAGGATTCAACTCACAGTGGTGAGATGTTGAGTTAACACACACAACTCACTTCTGAATCAAAAAGAGGTTGATCGCAGCTGCCATTTTAGTCCAGGTAATTAGAGTGTACTAGTGCCTAAGAACAACAGCAGTGACACACATAGATAGATGGACATACGGACCAAGGGATACGATTAATAAAGACTAAAAATAGATTGAATGTAATTCTAAAATGTTAATAATCTAGTTATATGTATTGTGTGATATTAATAAATCCTATATATACATACATATGTACATGCATAACTTCACGCCAGGTCCCTTGCGGGGTAGGCACGAACAATAGAGCGCCATTCAGGCTTATTCTTACACACCTCACTTGCTTCTTTGACATTCATAGCTCCTGTCATGCACGCTCGTCTGTTCTTAAGGCTCCTGAAATCACCTTCTGCTAGTACACAATCAATTTGATCATGGAAGGTGTGTCCATTCTTTCCATATGCCCGAACCACCGAAGCATTCCTTTCCTTACCTTCACCCCGACACTATCTTTCAGACCAACTCTCTTTCTTACTTGGGGAAATCCTATACATATGTATTTAATTTGCACACCACCGTCATACATGTTTGAAATATCAATTCAAGCATGGATGAAGTCGCGGGCATATCCTGGTTAATTAGTAAAAGTTAAAACGACTTAGTAGTAACAAACTTAATCAGTATGAATGTTTGGCTATTTCCACAAACAATATAAATGTGCTACCTCTCCGCGAGCATTCGCCTTTTACGACTCGATTCCGAGCATTACGTTACAATAGTGCTTCCCTGACTGACGAGCTTTCGCCTATAACGATTTGATTTACAGCATTTAGTTGATTCCACAAGTGTTACAAGTTGGCCCACTGTAATACTTGGTTCTCCTCCTTTTTTCCCCCTTCCGCCAGACGAACAGGATTTGTCCGGCCTTTTTTATCTTTTTGTCTTTTTATATGCAGATATTTTCTTTTATTTATTATATGCATTCGATCTTTTATGCATTTTCTTTTATTATCTATTCTTTTTTTTTGTCTTTTTTGTTTTTATTACTTTATTCAGAAACTATTTTTACAAAAGGTCCTTAGTCTATTACATTTTTAACCGACTTCGAAAAAAGGAGGAGGTTCTGAATTCGTCGGAATCATTGTTTTTTTTTTTTTTTTGCTTTTTTTATGTATGTTCGCCGATTACTCAGTGATTTATGATCCGATTTACGTGATTCTTTTTTTGTTCGACGCGGAATAGCTTCTAATTGGTCCCCTAAAAATTTTACATAGTTTGGCCCAGTAGTTTTCATTTTATGAACATTTTTCATGAAAATAATTTTCACTCCGTTCCATATGTACACCGATTACTCTGAGATTTATGATTAGATTTACGTGATTCTTTTTTTGTTTGACACGAAATAGCTGCCATGTGGTCCTCTAAAAATTTTACATAGTTTGGCCCAGTAGTTTTCATTTTACGAACATTTTTTTGTTCTCGTTTCTTGGGACCTATAGTTTTTAAGAAGCGCGGCACCACTCGTAAGTCCACCCATACATAGCTAGACACTAAAAAGTAACAAATTAAAAATAAAAACTTCGTTTAAAAAAACCGACTTCAAAAACTAAAAAAACTAAAATGTATTAAATAACTTATTTCTAAAGCTATTATTATTAATACCTATATATTATCTAAAACATCTTGAAGTCGGTGCAAAGTAAATCATAAAAATTACTATAATATTTTGAAAATTACTAAGCACCGACTTTAAGATGTTTTAGATAATATATATTAATAATAATAGCTTTAGAAATAAGTTATTTAATTTTAGTTTTTTAGTTTTTGAAGTCGGTTTTTTTAAACGAAGTTTTTATTTTTTATCTACTTATCTAATATAATACTACAGGGTTCTCCTTCTTCACTGATATAATGCTCGGATCCATAACATTATATTAAAGACAAATGCTCGCGGTATGGAAGCACCTTAAGTAAAATATTTAGGATTGTAATTATAGTTTGTACTTTAATTAACAATATACCCATATTACTAAAAATAACCGCTCGTCATATTAAGGCAAAGTAATATAAAGGACAAGCTAGCTCGCCTCATGATGGTAATATGGGTGAAAGGGTTTATTTAACCGCTTTTGACCTCACCTGACGCCGGTGGTTTTAAATAGGTATCATTAAAACCGGCCTCTGTTCAAAGATAGAGTTTCCTGACCTTTATGACGTACAAAAATAATATACATAATTACGTAATAGACAATAGGGATATGAACATGTGTTACAATATTCAGAGGGTTGAGACCTTGGGTCTATGGGGGCGTGAGGCTTATCAAGCCTATCGAGATCTCTCCATGCGACTGAAAGACGTCTCGCGTGACCAAAGGAGCCTGAATTTATTTCAACGCTAATGCGTTGCCATACGACGTGGAAATGCGGTCAGAATTTTGGGAACGCTAGCCATCGACAGCGATCTGGATTATATTTTTACACGTAAATATCATGCTACCAGTAGGTAGTGTGTTGCTAGGAAGTTCTTGAAATCTTTAAATGGGCTGACCATTAATGGCTGTCAAGAATTCGCATGAAATACCAACAGAGGAAAGAAGGGTTTATGACATTTTACGGCGGGGTGAACAAAGAGATTACCGCGAAGAATAGATTACTCAAATCCAAAAGGGTAATAAGATACCTGCAAAGGATTAGTATCGGCTTGCAACAATATTATTTACACTGAAAAAAATCTCATCCCTCGGTAATATATTCACCTATATACTTGCGATAAACAACCCACAAACAAACGAACATTTATGATTATATGTATAATATTTCATAAGAATTATATTTTTGGCCAAAATTGCAACGTGGGCCTAATATTTTAGACAATTTCATTGAATAATTCATCCAAATTTTGATTATAATGTATTTGAGGGTTGACATTTTTTCAAATCGAGGGAAGCGTTTGACGGAGAGGCGAAAAATTGACATTTTCACATCTTTACTTTAATCACGGGATTTCGAGATACTCTGTAATCCCTTAAAAGGGAAATTTCCTTTGAAATATGACACAGTTTCGTTGTGAATGCGAATTTCTTGCTGAAGACTGACTTGTGAAAATTATTTTTTGTTAGCATTATATTACCTTTTTAGAACAATTAACTAGAACAAAATTTGATACTTGTGTTACGGATTAATAATCGTTTATTCAAATACACATTTAAACTATTAGGTGAAAAATTCAGAAACAATACGTACATTCCATTTGAAAATACTTTCAACTAAAGTTGGTTTTAACAAAATAATAATAACATTATTATATATTTTTTTATTGCACGAATTCAGCTGACAAGTAAACAGCGCAACTAATGCAAAGCGTTTACCATCGCATATGGACATTTGTATCACAAAAGGTGCTACCAATGTTCTGCCGCTCTTGAAGGGGCGGCTAGAACCTGGCTGCTAATGCCGGAACACAACTAAAGGTTGTTACGGCGACATACTCTAGACCAGGAGTGGTAGGACGGGCAGAGACCCTACCACCTGACAATGAGTTGTTTTGTCGCCTGTTACGATACGTCGCCCGTCTGCAATAAATTTATTCTTTCTCCTATCCTGCCATTGATGTAGCAATTGTTACATAAATGTATCCTGCACGAATAGCTAAATTTAAATATACAACACATTTATAGACCTTCGTACCGAATAACAAAATTAGTGCACATCCGATTTGTTTAGCTATAATCTAAAGAGGTGTAATATTATTTTTATTTTTATTGACCATATACGTATGTACAATGTAGAAATTAGTATGAGAACTATTAATAAGTATGAGTAGTATTAATAAGTAAGAAAAGTAATAATAAGTCAGAAAAGTATTAATAAATATGAATAATTAGTATAAGTTACTCACCTGAACCAAATCTCCATGAATACCACCAGCAGCAGTGAGGGTCAGCAAACAAACGTATGGCACCAAGTCTTCCCTAGGTCGATGCAGTTCTAATTCGTAAGTTCTTCCGATATCACCATAGTAGGTTTTGTTGCAACCTGTTGAAAAAAACAAACCGTTTAGAATGTTACAACATACTTTTTTTCTAACAACTAATTATATCAGGAAAGTTCGAACAAACATACTCTCACGTGATGGCAAATGGTCACCGTATCGCAATGCAATTGCAATATCTTTACACGCCAACAATGCATTGTTGGAGTATAAGAAATAAAAAACCAACAAACATAACTTTATTACAGACGTATTTTTTAAATTTGTCCATTTAAAATCATTCCCATAACATTCCGGCGGGATTCCCAGTATAAAAAAGTACACACATTTTAAGTCTCAATATTTTATATCGATCAGCGAAAACTTGATCAAAATCAGCCCAGAAGTTTTTACGTGAATCCCGAACAAATTGACATACAAGAAATCTAAATAAAATGCAACGTGTTCTCCTTTTATCATATGATAGTCTGTTCCAGTGGATTTTTTTTAAATAGCTTTAATGTGCAAACACGGGATGTTTAGAATTTTGTAATATTATAAATGAAGGATTAATAAAAAGGTAAGCGGAAAAAGAATAAATACAAATACTAGTTCTACAATATCTCCATTCAATGTAAATACATAATTTGAGACCATGCTTAGAGGTCTATCCCCTTAAAGCCCAACAACACCTACAAACTTTTAAACATCTACTGTTTCATATATACCTGTGAAAACATTTGTTCATCGTTGCTAAGCACAACCAGTGAGACAGCCTAGTTACAGTGAAATGGCAACTTTTAATGTAGGTATTGAAGTTAGAGCCAGCGAGCTCTCAAGCTGATTGCCTAAACAATAAATAATAAGACGGCGAGTCTGGAACAACAGATATTTGTGTGGCCATTAAACTGGCGATAATTATCTCAGCTCAGAATATTTTTGTAAGTCATACATGGGTTAAAACAAATTATCGAGACCTATCAACAAGTTTAATAGAAGTCTCCCATGGCAAAAGGGCTAAGTAGCCCGCTACTAAAAATATTAAGTAGTAGGTATTTGAAGCAAGTGTAGAAGTTCAGCGAAGAAATTCGAGCAGCACTTTGCAAATGTTTCCAACGAAAAGTGATTTTTGACTCATAACGACATGTTTTATATTTAATTTTTATTTTAATAAAAATATTGTTATTTTTATTGATTTTAGAAATATTCTTTTTGTTTTATGCAATGTGTTCTTTATATTTTTGATGATTTAGAATAATAACCTAAAAGATAACTGATTGTTTTGTTGTAAATTAAATTGTCATTTATTACAATCTTCGTCTAATTAACTTCTGAGATTGTTCATTTAACCCGTGGATACTTGGCAGGTCAAACTCTAGATAGATTATTTTACATACATAAAAAAAATCTTCAAATTTTTTATCTATGTAAACCTTCAGTCAATAATTATCCAATTGATAATGAAAATCGCTTAAAAGCTGTTGTATGGTTTAGGAAGAGTTAGCTGATATACTGACAGATGCGAAAAGTGACCTTGTTTTATACTTGTTTTACACTATCTAAACATTGAGGTTTAAACATGTATATTTATGAGACGTACAATATTATTATAAACAAAAACTAATATGTTTGTCTAACTTTAAACAAAGCTAGTACGCTACTTAGGTACTGCTGAGCAGTCATATTCATATAAAAGTCACGTTGCAAAGAGTGCTCTAAGATACCGTAATAAAAGGTATGTAATGTTAGAATCGCCAGTTTAGCGACTCCCCTTTAAGTGTGCAAACCTTTTTCCGCAACTCACAAGTACCTACTTACCGCGAAGTACCGATATCTCAAATGAACATTGCTCTCATATCTGGCGTAGATACGTATTTGGTCTTTGCGTATAAAATAATAAGTTACAGGCGTAAATGCTAGTTTAGATTTTTATCTACCAGGTTTTGGTTGCTATTTAAATAAGAAAAAGTATTAATCCGTTTAAATTGAGAAATTATACATACATACATAACTTCACGCCAGGTCCCTTGCGGGGTAGGCACGAACAACAGAGCGCCATACAGGGATTGATTGAGATGAGAAATTATCTTTGCATAATACAAAAACAAACTATCATTCCGCGTCTGTCTGTCTGTATATCCGCTAACTCCTCCTAAACCACGCAACAGACTTTTACTACGGTTTGACTCAATGATATTATATTTGGTTTGACTGAAGACTTTAACGACGATATCAGACTACGCCAATTTAGGGGCCCTTCCTTTAAATGAGCGTGAAATACCATGATTTTTTGGTTTTTAAGTTAGTCACAATATTTAGCCAGACCATTCCATTAGTTATTAACAAGTGCGTTCCCTTTTTTATTCTCTGGTCTTATGTGCTTTTCTGTACCCCTAACAATGTGTATGCAAAGTTACGATGTTCGGACGAGTAATTAGCCGTTGCAAAATTACGATGTTCCGTCGAGTAATGAACCGTGAAAGCATAAGAAACAAACTCACATTTTCATTTGGAATATTAGATATTCGTGCAGGAACGGAGAAAGAATACAATTTCCTACGACTGGGCGCATGTCACCAGATGCGAGAAAACAACAATAACAACCTCGAGTTGTGTTCCAACATTAGTGGTCAGGTTCCCGTCTCCCTTTAGGGAGCAACAGCACATTGGTAGCACCTTTGGTGTTACAAATGTTCGTAGGCGATGATAATGAAAAAAGTCAGAATTACAAAACACTCATAAATTTTTTCCTATTAAAAATAGGTTACGTTTTCATGCTCTATAAACCTTCTTTCCAATATATGACAATATAGACCCTAGAAACAATTCACATCAGAGTATCTTCAAACAAAGCGGTCGTCAGCATTACTTTTGGTATCCGACGTTACTCTAAAAGCTCTCTCTTTGATTGCAGCGATATGGCACTTGGCTAGTAGGACACATCGGTACTGTTGACACAGTAAAGAACAGTGAACTAGTTCTGTGTAGCGACGGGTAACCTACCGAAATAAAACGGGGATTGTTGGACCAAGGGAATGTAATAATATGACATAAAATATATATATAGCTTAAAAATGCATTATTTTTTTCTATTACAAAATGGAAAGTGCGGCTGGCATTGGTAGAACCAAGTGATATAGATGTCCACAGGCGATAGCGACTGCTTTCCATCTGCTGGGCCGTCTGCCTGTCTGCTGAACACATGCAATAAAAAAAATACAGGTATTAAAAAATAAAAACACAAATAAGCTAAATTCTCGATTAACATAATCTTTTTATGGGAATAAAATTACAAAATTAATTCATTTAAATTAACTAAACCCACTATATTTATAAAAATATCAACATAATAATAACAAATCTTAAAATAACTCTGATTTTTTCATTGTAGGCCTACGAATGTACTAAAGCTTATCTGCCTCTTCTTAAAAATTTTGCTATCCAGCTAATGGTGCTTCAACAGCAGCGTAAAAAAGTAGCGGATATCAATTTGGCTAACGGTTTTACAGCCGGTTGGTAGGCTGTAACTAATTCTACGCAACACTTATCGGTTATCGAACAACCGAAGCTTCCGACGGCTGACTAATGAACGGTTCCTATATCTTACCGACCGTCAATTTTCCTTGCTATGGGTTAATGTCCAAATGAATGAATAGTAAATAAAGGCACCGTCCATAAAACAAACCGGTAAACTTGTCAGTTGTCGGGTTCGGTTCGGTAAAAATATATGTTTGTGCCAAAAAAAACTGTCAAATGAGAAATAAAAAAATATCGTTGGATAAAGTTGATATCAAAATTAAAAAAATAAAAAAATATGCGAGAATTATTGTGTGTTTTCTAGATCATGACTAATGAATGAAATATCACTCGGACATGGAAGAGATCGCTATAAGAGATAAAGCCTACCGAAACCTGTCCGAATACTCCACTATTATATAACTATTATCCAATAAAATGTTAGAAAAAATTATAACATGTTATTGTTATAGTTACGATATGCAGATATTTTTTATGAAGTAAAATTCAATCAAAAACAAATTATCAGCATTATTTTTTTTTCAATTTGATTTCTATTTGTGTACCAAAACATCTTTCAGCGTCAATTCAAACGACGCTTTTGAAGTTATGAGTTGAAAAATTGGAGCCATCAAATTGTTTATCTTTTAAAACTTGCAGCTTGCAAACAAATTTGCTTGAAACGCTATGAATTTCAAATAAGCAAACACAGCAGTTCAGTGGCACGGATGAATCCGAGGACCGCGAGTCAAAATCGCGTCAGCTCCTTTGTTGTTTACTGTTTTGTGTACGACAGTTAGAGCAGCTCGTTGCCTCCTTTTGTTGCCGTCGAAATTCAACTGCGCTATGGGACTGAATTTACAATACAACATATTTCCTATCGTGACACGTGAAAGTTTTCCAGGTATTTTGAATTTTTCAATTGCGGTTCAAGAAAGTCTTGCAATTCTCGACATTATGCGATGATAGCTTGATTTTAGATCTTTCAGTTGTATAAATGTAATTGTGTTGTATAAATGAATACTATAATGTTTAGTCTATCTATAATACGATAAAATTCAAAGCATTACTCCTGGCGCTTTAACGAGTCTGGGAGGATGTTTGACCTGCCTTCCTAAAATGACGTAAGATCCCACATTTTTTTTAAAGTGTCTGTCAAAAGTTATGGCCCACAGTTTGATACCTGTTACCTGTAAAACGGCCCCATTTTCAGCTTAGCGAGTATCCATTTCTCTCTAAGTTTATGTTAAACTACCGATCCTAAATCCTTTCATCTTTCCTGAAATCACGTAAGTCTAGGCTGACTGGGATCTTAGACTACTAGCCGAATTTCCATCCTGCGCCATTGATTGATATATTTTTAATATAATTAGGTTAGGTTTAGTGCAAAAGGCTCAGCGGACTATAGTTAAATAGAGTAGAACTGAATAAACTGACTTCACAGACTATGCAATAAAATAAAATAAATCGCTTGCTACTTACAGCGCGATCCCACTGCATAGACGTGATTATCGAGTTATGTTGTTTGCTGGTAAATATTTTGCATACAAATACATAATATTTGCTGATATTGTGTTTGGTTATTCAACTCTTGCAATAATTGATCAGTAAAATGCTATAAAATCCAAAGAGTATATAAGGAATCTTTGAAGACCAAAAAAGTTATGAATGCATCATGTGAAAATGCATGATTTGACAAACGCAGTTTTTTGGTATTATCTGAAGTAGGCAAATAGTTAGACGACCCACCTAATAAGAATAGTATGGATGTATACCTGAATAGACGACTATAGAAGAAGACATAATTTGTCGGTGCCATTTGATTAAGAAAAGGCAAAAGGAAAGAGTAACTATTTCCTTGCAGTACAGGAGATAATTATAATACATTTATGAGATAATTACGGTGGCAGCTCGGCAAGTCCCAAAAGGCCTATAAAAGAAATCAATTTAATTTCAACGTAGTTTGATAAAATAAAAGTCTCGTAATAAATTAATATAAGAACAAAGAATTAAAGAATTTATTCAAAACCATTAACATAAGTGAACAGAAATCAATATGATACTGCAACTACAACTGCTGTAGTATTATGCTGTGTTGCAGTTGTTAGCGCCCACTACCAGACGACTCGATTATTATCTATTACTCTACTAATATTATAAAGAGGGTAGATTCGTATTTTTGTACGTTTGTAACGAATAAAGTCAAGAACTACAGGACCGATTAGAGAAATTCTTTCACCATTCGAATGCTACATTATCTCCAATTAACAAGGTGATATCAGACAGAATGCGTTTTTAGATCATTTTCTCAACCATTTTTACAGTAGTTATACACACTTTATTGCGGTGAAAAAAATATATGTCAATCTTGATCATATTTCTGACGTAAACTTTGTACTCAGAACGCATTTACGATAAATTTTCTCGATAGAAAATAATTGCAAAGTAACCTCTAAACGAGTTATTCAATCTTGGTTATTGTTATTACTGTTAATCGTACATCGCTAAAATAAATAACAGTAACATATTATATTATAACAAATTCAATTATAGATCTTTTATTGAGTTACTTAACTTAATTTGGAAGTAATTAATTATTTTATTAAAAATGACTGCAAAAATCCCGCCTGCCGGTCCCAATGTATGGAATTTATCATAACGCCCGAGGCTTTCGTCTAAACTGCACGCGCTGCTCTGCTCCGCGACCGCCATTGAAAAATAATTTTAAATAAACGAAGGAGTAATAATAACAAGAATTTTGAAGCGGTCGCGCTATACTTGTTTGGCGTATACGGTAGAGGTCTGGTCTAAATCAGCTAGCTGTGTGGGTTCGAACCCTACGAGTTTCACTTGATCTAGAAGAATTTTTTATTTTGATATGAAAGTTGATAAAATGCTCTTTTTCTCTTCCTAAATAATTTTATAAAATGCAATAAAAATACTTTTCTAAATTTTTATATTTCATTTCATCTGGACTTTTATACTATTGACAATAAAACGTATTTAAATCAATCTTACCGGTAACATTAAAATTCGAAAGCGCCATCTATGATTCTTCATAGAAAATTACGTTGACACGTGGATAAGTAGAGTTATAAATATTACAAAACTTTCAATACTTTCTCCAATGTTATTGTGGTAGAGTGAGTTGATACTAGTACACGTACAATTAGAGTTCATGGTTCGAGTGCTCATTTCATTTTTCTCTCTAATTTTTTTATGTTTTATCTATTATAATTTATTTTAAATTTCTTATCTATACAGATAAACAAATGGTTTGTTTGTAATGTCAAAATAAAAACTAAAAAATTGGACCAGGAGATTCCAAAAATGCAAAGTGAAGTGCCTGTTTGAAATCTCAAAATAAATTTAAAAAAAAATCGGACCAGGAGATTCCGAAAATGCTATTTATAGAATTTTTGTCTGTCTGTCTGTGTGTCTGGATGTTCCGGCTAATCTCGGACACAGCTGGATCGATTTTGACGTAATTTTAAATGGCAGATAGCTGATGTTATAAGAAGTACCTTAGGCTACGTTTTTAGGGTTCCGCGAAAAAATAGCCAAAAGCATATTTGTCTTTCTGTTTGTTATCCTTTTATGGACAGACTATTGAACCGATTTGGATGAAACTGGGTACATATTATGTTATTTTAATATCGAGGGTGGCCAAGAACTACTTTTCATCCCGAAAAATGAGATAGTTTCCAATATGAAAATATATTTGGCCGAACGGGCTTAAATGATCAAACGGCTGAATGACACAAATGGTCGAATTGACCGAAACGACTGAAATGGCTGAAATATGGCCCTAATGACCGAAATGGCTGAAATGAATGAAATGGCTGAAATTGCCCAAATGGCCGAAATAGCTGAATTGACTGAAATGGCCGAAAATATATTTTTATCCCGGAAACTATTCCATATTTCGGGATAAAAGCATCCTATGTTCATTCTCAGCATCGAAAATATATATCAAATGAATTTCAGCCAAATTGGTCCAGTAGTTTTTCCGTGAAAACGGAACAAACAGACAGACAGTTACTTTCGCATTTATAATATCAATAGGGATATTATGAATTCATTGTTGTTCCATAATACAATGAAATGATTTTTATAACATTTACATCTAAAAACTAATATCATTAGAATAAAGTTTAACTTAACTGTATCAAAATTAGTTACAAAAAGAGAAAAAAAAACCACCTGTGTGCGGCGGGATCGAGTCTTCAACCTCCTCACTACCTTAGTATTAGAAAACCACTAGGCCAAACATGTTTAGTACCTCGTGTCGAATTTTCAATATGTATTATCCGCGTGAACTTCTCTCACTTTATCATGTTTTGTCTCGCTTCCTCTTGTTCTCAGCCGCATGAATAGTGTGATATCGGTGCCGTGCAATGTTCGTTAGCTACGTATACACCTATTTATGTTACGTAGCCTATGTTCGGTGATATACAATATTTTACCACACGCACGCACGCCTTAAATTGGCGCTGTCCCATCGAAGTAAACATTGGTTGCGCGGGGGTAAATTATGTGAAACACCGATTTGAATTAGTAGTATACAGGCTCTTAATAGGCTATATAAAAATTAGGGATCCCTACTAAAATTTACTACTAAATAATGCAACCCTAAATGTCAATCTAAACAAAATACTTGGCGCTGGAATCGACTCCTACGAAATTGATGAAATTTTATGTCTGTTTAACTGGGTCCAGTGTGGTTTAAATTTACAATGAGACCCGGTAGGTGGCGCTGGTATCGGGCTATAAATTTTATATTTTCAGGGCAAGACAACGTTTACCAAGACAGCTAGTATATTATAAAAAGAAAATTATATTCAAATTTATAAAGATTACGTCGTGATAATAACATTTGTAATATATGTGAATGTATGTACACATATATACGTGCATAGTTTTGTATATGTATGTAGTGTATGTAACAGTGCGTATACAAAAAAATAGGTAATGTAGATGAAACCAAGGTGGAGTTAAGGCTCCATATTTTTGCCTGTATGGTTAAATACGGTACGACAGGCAAAGCAGCTGATATCTATTTTTACGAGGGCAAGCCCTATTCATCTTATCTTGGCGGGTTTATAGGATGGGCCCCAGTAATGGTGTTTACCGAAGGGGGTACGCTTTTATCTAACGACTCAGGAAAGGCGAATTTTTTTATTTTATTTATTTGTAAAGTATCCTCATTATTTGCCTGTCGTTTATGCCCCTGTGCGATGGTTTTGGCAGTTTTATTTGATATAAGCGTAATAAATTCGACTGTGACAGTTTTATATACTTTCTGCTTAAACGGGGCCGTTTTGGTAGGTTTTCAATTTAATGTAAAATTTTTGATACTAAAGATTTAGACTTTGTATAAATCATAGAGAAGTACATTTTCCAGAAACTTCAATAAAATGATTTAGTGTTTTAAAACTATTTATTTTAATACTGGTACCATAGTTATATATAAAATAGATATATAATATAGAATGACTGCCCCGTCTTAAGACAGAATATAGCGAGATTTTGTAAAAGAAATAATATTGAAAAATGTATTACAAAAAGCTTACTGATTATTCAAATAAAAATTTGTAACTAGAAAGAAAAACTGTATTAGAAGAAATTGCGACGTAGTTACATTCTTTATACATTATTAAACACAGAGCATAATTTAAGAATTTGTACGTCGCATTTTCAGCAAACAAGGTTTGCACTTAGCATATTGTTGTGCCAGAATTATATTCGACACACGCTGATTTTCAATGCAAACCTTCCTTTTGGCGTAAGACCATAACGACCAATTTTGTTAAATAAAAAAAGTAAATGATAATTAATAAAACTAATTTTTATTATATTTTGGTGGTGGCATACGTGATGGAAAGCGGTTACCATCGCCTATGGAAATTTGCAACACCAAAGGTGCTACAAATACGCTGCTGCTCTCTTAAGAGAGACTGGAACCTGGTCACTAATGCCGGAACACAACTCAAGGTTGTTATGGCGACATACCTTAGACCAGAGGTGGTAGCCATCAAGTTAGGCAAATGCCCTACCACCTGGCAACTATTATGTAATATTTAATTAACCACAAACTATGGAGAAAGGAAAATTATGCTCAAAAAACTAAAACAGTGAAACAGTAAGAAATTCTAAAGTAAAAATCCTACACGAGTAGGTAGACATAGTGTTGCACAATAATAAACAAGTACAGGTATCCTACGTTAATTTATTAGGTCTAGGCTACAAGAGTGCCAGGCTTGTAGAGTACATAGAATGTCAAACATCGATCGAGCTGATATGATACGCTGCAATATCGACTTGCATATTCTGTGATAATGAAATTGCTACAGGTTACCGCATTTGGTTCATGAATGTTCATGAATTGTTACACCAGTCTAGGTCTATATAACTTTAATTTTATCCGCAACGACATAGTGTTAAATTCATCTTAATTACTTGTATAATAATGTTTCCGTTTAAGGTTTTCCAAACGGTACAATGGGTTGTTTCCTTAATCGAATTATAATTTTGATATATTTTTATTTAGTGGCTAACGCCTGTTTTGTATAGAGTATTTTTTTATAATTTACCAAAATTATATGTAACGTGTAACAGCTAAATAAATTTAAGAATTAAATACATAAAAATATGTATGTATTTAAATATAAAATGGTTAAAAAAATAGTTTAAGTATTTATTGGCTATTTCCTGAACTACTTCCATCGCAGATTAACTATCAAATTTCTTTAATAGAATAGAATAGAAAACGCTTTATTTTTATTATTGTATTTAGCTTAATTAATTATAATTTAAGTTGCCTAGAAGACATCGCTAAGAGCGATAAGGCCTCCTATTTGCACTGCCTAGAAATTATTATAAATATGGTTGGTTTTTTATAATTGTATATTTTGCTGTGCAATAAAGTGTTATCTCTCTCTCTCTCATCTCCTTTTTACTCATCCTTTAGTGTGGCAACGCGTTGGCATCGCCCTTGGTGTTGAAAACGTCCATAGGCGATGGTATCCACTTTTCATAAAGTGGGCCGTTTGCCTGTTTGCTTGTTTTAAGTAATAGAATATTTACTAGATATCATTGTTTTAAAGCATTTTTCAAGAAACTATGTTATGTGTTAAAAATCATTTAATATGATTAGCATATTTATATAGATATTAGGTACTTAATATACATTGTATTAATCAAGATCCACTGAGTACCCACTGGGTTACTAACACAAACTATCTCTGCATGCATAAAGTTTCTTAAACTACATGCATGCACACAAAGTTTGGTCAGCCTGCAAGAAACTGCTCAAATGCAAATTTGCTAGGAAACATTGTAAATAACAGTCCCTAAAATTTGTGATTATAAAATAGCCCATTGTTTATTGTACTCTTTTATGGCACTTTGCAGTCGAGTCATTTGCCAGGTGTGACGGATTATCGACTTAGGTACGGGGACATTGTATTTGTGCAGTATAAAACGGCGACCTGATGGAGGGGGAACCAGTCGAGCGAGAACCACGAGCGAAGCGAGACGTGTGTACCACAATCGGGAATCTAATAAGTGACGGACTTTGCGCGTTTTATTGAATTACGACCTTATGCATTACGTTTGGACTTGTTGTGTTCGGTTATATTTGTACCTGTGTTATACGTATTTGTATGGTCCTAATAAACTATATAGTAATTCTATAGACATTTTAATTCGAGTCTCGCGATTCCTAACATTATTCTTAAGTAAATCGCATGTTTTATCAAAGCTACAAGACGTGGGTACATTTTTTATTTCTATTTCATAATATACGTTAAAAACTAAAACGATTCTGTGCACATTGCCTCAAAAAATATTGCTCAACTTCGCTGCAGATTTTCCTGGCGGTTGTAAATATAAAGTTTTTATTCTTATATTGTCATCAGTACAAAATGGGCGCAGGTCTTTCAGAATTTCAATTTAACTTCAAAATAAGTTTGGCAACTTGTCGAAATTAGTCCCGGGGCGAATTGTCGAATTAACAACCAAAGTGATATTCGAGACGTCCAAAGTTTCTATTGTTATTACCTTCTCATTATAGATTAAAAATTGAGGACTTTACATTGTTATAAATATTCGATAAAAACTGTTTATCATCTTCTTATTATTACGGCGTGGTAGAGTCATGTTGGATTCATTATCGTTAGTAGTAAATTTAGATAAAATTGATGCAAATTGCATATCTTTGTATTGCATACGTATCGTATGTATGTATATTGTATATTGTACGTGTGTATGCGACTGAATTTCTCCTAAACGGTTGGAAGACCGATTTTGATGAAATATTTTATGTGTGTTCAGGTGGATTCGAGAATGGTTATAGATTTTTATTTTTTTCAGGGCAGGACAACGTCTGCTGAGACCGACTAGTATTTCATATACTTAATAAAAAGTCAAAAAATGGAAAGGGCAAGACGTGGACTAAGGATTTCTAAGATAAAACAAGATAAGATTTGCGTCAAAAACCGCAGAGCGAAACTTAATTTGAATTAGACAATAATTTAAATATTACAAAAGTTTCGTAGTAGTTAATTAAAATACTGGATAACTCGTTGAAATTAAATTCATACTGTTATAACAAAATTTTAAAATATATTCTTAGAAAAAAATATTGCTTCACGTTTCGCATTTATTAAGTAAAATTTCTTTTTTAATAACAGAACATAAATAAAGAAAAAATCGTCTATTTAAGAAACTGAGTAAGTTCTTTTACTAACGTTCGTCTTTTTGCGAAATATAGCACAACCGGGCCGAAGTAAAAATATTACAAGAAAGTATTTGATTCGACATCTAAGTAACACAGCCTTCTAAAGGGAGTCGCCAAATACCCTTTTTAAATTTTCTTTCACAAAAGTAAACATTTATTGTAAGTTAAGCAGACAAAATGTTAATTCAATGGAATTCAAAGTAAAAGTAATTGTAAAATATTATTCACTATCATTTTATTGATCCTATAACCTAAATAACATTTTTAGTTATATAAACTTTTTAACAGATTTGGGCTTTAGAAGACCTTGTGTACGAACATATATAAAAAACTCCGACGACAACATTAAAATACCATAAATATCACTTTTGCCAATTAATTTTAAGAAAAAACTTTATCTATATACCTTGTATACAAGCGTAAGTAGCATTTAAATAAATTATAATGATACAATACATAAATAAATAATTAGATTCATTTTTTAAATATGAAATGAAGTACATTATTATAAATACATTCTTTAAAAATCATAATTCCAGTATTGAAATTAATAAGTTATTAAATTCTTTATCCTTGAAACACTTTCCTGTAAAAAAATTGAAATGAATCAAAATTTGAAATACAGGGTGGCGCAATAGAACGTGCATATTGCATCATCTTTTTTCGCGGAGTAGAAAGTGCGCGGGTGGGGGGAGCCTGCATCGTTGGGTAGGCGGGTTCATGGAGTTTTAGTCACTATGAGTCACTTCGACGGGAAGCGTCGCGCATTTTGCGTGCGCGCATTTTACGAGAACTCTCGTTCATACATCGTTACTAGGCGTTTATATTGTTCTGAATATGGACTACGGCAAATTAGTGAAGCTCCGAGTGCTAATTTAATTAAAATATGGGTACAGCGTTTTGAAGAGACTGGTTCAACGTTTAAACCACAAGCAAAAGGTCGTCCAAGAACATCTAGGACCGACGACAATATTGAGAGAGTTATGCAGTCTGTACGAAGAGATCCACAAATGTCTACTCGCAAGAGATCGTATGTCTTACACTTATCGCGACGAAGTTTGCAACGAATTTTAAACTTGGATCTTAAACTGCATCCTTACAAGCTGCAGCTAACACAAGAATTGAAAGAGTCTGACTTCGGAGCAAGGCTCGCATTTGCTAATGAAATGCTTAATCGATTTTCCAATTTTGACAATATCCTTTTCTCAGATGAGGCCCACTTCCATATCAATGGGTTCGTAAACCGTCAAAATTGTCGTTACTGGAACAGTGAGAATCCCAAACTCAAGCACCAGAAACCACTGCATAGTCCTAAAGTGACAGTATGGGCAGCAATCTCTGGTAGAGGAATAATTGGACCGTTTTTCTTTGAAAATGCGCGGGGGCAAAACGTCACTGTTAATACCGAACGCTATATTGCGATGTTGGAAGGTTTTTTGGCTCCAGAGCTTGAAAATTCAAGAATAGTGAATTCTAGGACTTGGTTTCAACAAGACGGAGCTACCTGTCACACATCAAATGACTCCATGGCGGTTGTGAAACAGATGTTCCCTGGCAGACTGATTTCGAAAAGAGGTGATATCACATGGCCCCCACGTAGTCCAGACGTGACGCCTCCTGACTTTTTTTTTTGTGGGGATACCTCAAGAACAAAGTCTACAGCAATAATCCGAAAAACATCGATCAGCTCAAGGAGAATATCCGTGGTGAAATGGCAGCAATTACACCAGCATTACTGAAGAAAGTTTTCAATAACTTCCGTTTGCGATTAGAGGAGTGTCGTCGTAGAGAGGGTCATCATTTAGACGATGTTATTTAAAAAAAATAAACTTCAGTTATTTCTTAATAATACCTCAGTTTTATTTTAACTATACCTTTTGTATTTATTTTTTAATCAATATTTTAAATATGCACGTTCTATTGCGCCACCCTGTACTATTAAGAAATACAATGTATTAATTGAATAAAAACTGTCAGTACAGGCTTAAATAACTATACAAATAGTGAAAATTCAATATGTGCTTAGTACATATCTAAAATAATACTCGTACACAAATCAGCAGTGCTGAAAGCCATAGTTCGCCTTAATTAAGTTGGTTTTTCCATAATACTCTATGTAGTAAAATTGCCCACTTATTATATTCTAAACGAAAATGTATCTTATTCATAAGTCTTGTTTGGACCTAATGTTCGCATGACGACTAACAAGTATTTGTGAAAACCTAAAATCCATGTTTTTCAATGATTCAACTAGTGAACGAAAATTTTGGTAAATATAGGTTTATTATTTTTTGCCCTAAGCTCTTATGGGCAACGTATGTGTTTGATCGGTATTATTCTGAATGGTTGAGCAAGTCTTCATACATATTTGGTTTATGTAATATGCCTGAATGAATATATTTCAACTGTTTGATAAGAAAAAATTATAAACATAGTTACTTTTACATTTATTATATTATTCTAATAATTATAGAGTTATTATTATGTTAAATTATAGCATACTATAAGCATATATAAACAAAATTAGACAATGTTTGTGGTTTATGGTTTAAAGTCTAAGTGGTCTAGTTTACTGAAGGATAGATGATTCGAGTTGGATTTCCAGAGAGATAAATTTCATAAAAAAATTATAACGTTATTTTCTCTTTCAATGTGGTTAGAGCAAACCAAGTTATTCATGTAAACATATCATTAAAGCTATCAACATAGTTTTCTTTCAGTTCTGCGCTTTTCAATTAAATTGATTAAATTTGGTTCAACTATATTATATCAGCATTATTCGCTCTAGTCTTTATTCGTTTCAAGAATTGTCCTACTTACAATACGTAATAACAAGCGTAGCTTGCTTAGATTGGGAATATATGTTTATTTACAATGTGTATGTCTATCTAACGATTAAATGTACAGTACGACCCCAAACTCTTTCAAACAAACAATACAAACCACCAAACACAAATCACGTACATTTTAAACTTTTACTCCAAAATATACACTCAATTTTGCCATTTATTCCGAGCAAACTCGGACGTAGTGATGTCCATTCACGGACTGTTGGGCCGAACATGGCTCTTGCGACCAATGTTGCATGACGCGGGCCAAGTGGCCAATGGAATAAATTAATATTCAACGTTTTAAAAGCACATGCAACATCTGAAGTCATTTGACTGTTGTTGAATTTGAATTTCGAATATTGTTGCTAACAATCAGTTTTGTTACTTTATGCATTTCATTGTAAAAGATACTGCGACATCTGTAGCCATGTTTAGTTTCTGAATTTGAAACTCGAATATTGTTGCTCACAATTAGTTTTGTAACTTTATGCATTTTATTTTTGAACATTTAATACTGCGATATCTGAGGCTATGTTTAGTTTCTGAATTTGAATTTTGAATACTGTTGTTAATATTCAATTTTCTTACTTAATACATTTTATTTCTGAACTAAATTTTGGTAACGAGTTTTGTTTTGTATTCTATTATAAAACTTTATTTATTTGCACAGAAAAGAAACACGTCTGAGAATAATATTAAATGTGTCTTTAGCGATTAGAGA
The DNA here is from genome assembly GCA_949752895.1 of Dendrolimus pini. Classification (NCBI taxonomy): domain Eukaryota; kingdom Metazoa; phylum Arthropoda; class Insecta; order Lepidoptera; family Lasiocampidae; genus Dendrolimus; species Dendrolimus pini. Next base: position 19,024,648 of record OX457128.1, on the reverse strand, counting down.
CAGGGATGTTAGTATAGAGAAATGTTTGCACGGTATTTATGCTGCACTTGGGTGTGTGGAGTCGGGCAATTTATCTGTTGTTGAAGTAGGTCACCTTAGCCAGCGGGGTGAACCATGTTAGGTTGCTCATGGGGTGACATTGTGTAGATACTCGTAGAAACCACGTATACTAGATCCGGTGTTTTCCCGTTCCAATGCGTGTTAAAGGGGCGCAGGTTAAGGTTAGTAGGAGGTAGTTGGAAACGTCTTTACTAGAGTCCACCTTCAGCAGTCTGCTGCGGGATCGTTTTGACATCTTCCCCGCATTTGATCCGTAGCCCCCAATGACCCAGATTCAGTTCGAAAAGAATTTCCCTTTCTTATAAAAAAAAGAGAGAAATGCCTTATTGCAAAATTATCTCTAAAGCATTACAAGAGCTTTTTCCAAGCGCTAATTATGATTAATTCACCAGTACGTTTAATATTAATAATGTTTTATTTTAATTCTCTCTGTGTGAACCTTTTGGTAATAAACAGTACGTATATTTCACAAACATTACTTAAGGTGTGGTCTAAAATATATTTAAACAGTCTAGACACACACAGTATCATGTGGCAGCCCAACAGTGGATTTGCTTTAGGCACTTATCGTTCCATTGGTACACAAGGGAGAATGCATTAATGTGGGTTTAGCTTTGTTCAGCACTTACTTTTTTCCAGATTGTGTAATAGATTATATCAGATTGTGTTTTCAACTTATACAAGTATCTTTTATACGGGTGTACTACAATAGTACATAGTTTGTTTTAATTATTTTTTGTGTGGGTAAAAGTTTCTGTATATCAAAACATGTTTTTAGTTATACCTTGTATAATGTTGAAGTACAACTGACATTAGTAACTTATGTTTATAAATGTTAGTACAATATAATAAGATTTCAAATTTCTCTTCGACAAACCTTTTAAACAACCCTGCTAAAAACCAACAAACACCATCCAACCAACCAACCACTTTTTTTGTATAACAGTAGTCAAGAAAAAATAATGAATATCGAGCAGTAATAAATTAATGGAATGCCGAACGTCACTGTATGCGTTTCATGTTATATTGATTTTGAACTATAAAAAATTACATAATAAAATAGAAAGTATAATTTACAACAAATATTACATTGATACCGCTAGAAATGTAAAACACTTAAATACCTATTGCCTACTTATTGAGTGTTTACATTTGTTGCATCACACTATAAAATAGTAACAGTTTTTGTAGATTGTCGGTTTTATATCGGATACATTTTGGAGAGTGTGCATTGGAGCTTTACAGTCTTATCCCGCAGTCTCCTGTCATGTTTTATTTTAAAATAAATAAAACGCAATCAAAATAAGATTAAGAAAATGAGTTTGAATTAAAAAAAAAAAAAAAAGAGGGTAACAAGTGGGTTCTTACCAAACGAAAATCAGTTTCCCTGGCTAGTCTTAGAATAGGTACCGCACTCCCTTGAGAATCCTTGCAGTATGCTGATAGCACGGCTGTCTCTTGTTCGCAACTCCTAATACCCGAGGCTCAGGCATATCGAGGGAGTAGATGTCGAAGAGAGTGGGAGGTGTTTACTCCCAACCAAATTCCCAGTATGGGAATAATAAGCACTTATTTCAACAAGAATATAAATAACATTTACAAGTTTACCTTGCATTTAGTAACTAAGATATTAGAATAATAGTTTTCAAAATATGTAACAGTTAAATACGCAGTCTTATCTATGAGCCAGCCCAAAATGATTTTTCCCTGCCCTACCGTCATTCAGTCGTCTTTTTTGTTCACCTTGAGACGTTCCTTTACGTGTATCAAATTATTGTATGACATTATGGTAGGTGACTTGTTTTAAATTATATTATATATTATTTTAATTGATATTAATATATTTTAATTGTATGTTTTAGGTTTAATTATATATAATTAGTAAACAATGATTGTGAATAGTTGTTACACTCCCTTCCATCATCCGACAACCAGACGCACTGGCATGCAGCACCGCTATATGGTGGACATACCACCTATACGAATAAAGCGCTTGGAGTCCACCTTCATTATGCGCAACGTTAAGGAGTGGAACTCAGTGCCGGAGTCTGTTTTTCCCGAAATCTACAACCTGGGTGTCTTCAAGTCTCGTGTGAATAGGTAGGTACCTTCTAGGTAAGCGTGCTCGATCTGAGACCATATCTCCGCTCAAATCGAGCGAGATAATGGTCAAACGCGAACCTATACTTGATAAAATAAAATAAAAGATTTTTCCCTCGCTCCGAATAACCTTAATATACTTATTACTTATACTTGTGTTTCTGAACTTTTAAAAACTTTCAAGAAGATTAAACCACTTCAAAGAAGCAACCCTATGTTACGATGTGCTCTCAAGTCTAACCACATCTAAGTTTCGGGTCTAGGAGTTGGTTCCTCCTATCACTTTGAAACTCTGAAGAGAATGTAGTCATCGAACACTTCAAAGGTAGCTAGTAGTTTTACGTAGGAGTAAGAATTTATGTTGCTGTAATTTTCAGTCATATGTATACCTATTATAACTTGGGTATATTAAATCTATACTAATGTAATAAAAGTGAAAAGTTTTAGAACACGATGTTATCTATACAAATAAATACAATTCAAGCGTCTGTTTGTAATGTCTAAATAACAGCTTTCTACTAAATTCACATGAATGTAATATATGGTCCGTATTGTTACGAGCTACAGGTCTCGAATTAAAACAAATGCCGTTGGAATTACTATTGAGTTTATTTGAACTGTACAAACACGAAACAAGTACAAAATAAAACTGGGTGCAACCAGTTCACACAGCACGATTTAATGCGATTAAACAGACGCAAGTCCGTCACTATGTCGCTAATCGAAAGTACTACACGTCGTAGTTCGACGTAGTCGTCGAATGACTGCCCCACCACTTCGTTCGGGCATTGTTTTATACCAACTATAGAGTACTAAAAAATCGACCGCGTGGACTGGAGTTTCCGAGAAAAAGTACTTTGCAAACCTGGTTATATATTCTTGCGAACGGCCAATAAAGTCAAAAACAATAACAATAGGCTATTATCTAATTGAAAATTTTAAATACCAAGTGAACAAAAATAATTTCAAATGTGGAAGGGGCAATAAGCCCGGTGCGCGGCATTTCTTTGTTGGTATATAACAATAGGCGTGTAGGTGGCTCAATTTGTAACAGTATATTAAAACGTTAATTTTTAAATTTTGTGTCTGTCTGTCTATTTGTTTGATCTGGCTAATCTCTGAAACGGCTAAATCGATTTTGACAGGACTTTTACTGGCTGATATTATAAACATTAACTTAGGCTACTATTGTTTTAGAATAAAATTGAAAGACTCGCGCGGACGTCACCGCAGTCGCCGCACCGGAAGGCAAATTAAATTAAATTAAATTCCACTCGGATGAAGTCGCGAGTAACAGCTAACAATGTGATAAAAATGATCGCTGTCGCCTATACATGTATTTCAGGAATATAATAAAATATTCTATTGAATACAAGACAGTAGTTATAATATTTTAGACAGTAATAATAATATTTGCAGTAATAATAACTTTCGAATTTAAAAAAAAATACTAATTTGTAACTTATATTTGTCAAAATTACAATAAAAAACAGACATCCTAATTAATTTATTATAATTTTATATAGTGTAACACAGTACAATGATTATATAAACTAATACAATCAAAGAAAGCATAACTTAATTATATTGTATTCTACACATAGTCCCTCAAGACTATAGGCACAATACTTAGCCTAGGTCGCCGTCTTCAATGGGTAAGGTGAAGAAGGCTGGCTACGTTTCCTCGCTGGATCACCATGTTATTTATTAAATTAACATCTTAAAGAAACCTATACATCTTGATTATCGATGACTGTAACTCGCTGATTCACCGTAGATAAGCATGATGGGTATACTGTCCCTTTCATTGCAAACGATAAAGCCCAGCAGTGTGACGTTTGTAGGTTGTTATTAAGAATATGTGAAAAACACAAAAGAAAACAAATTGATAGATATCAAAATATTCACAAAAGAGCATAAAACGCTGAATTAAGATATTTCTCTTAGTCAAAGTTCAAAAAGCCCCTTGAACTGTAATAGCGTCAGCTGGAATCGGTATAAACCCGCTTGAAACCACTTCTAAGATAGCGCACTAAGATTTTCTATCTGACAAAACTTGTGAAAATCTTTGAGAATTTATCTACAGCAAGTTGTTCGAAGTTTTAGGTTTTGAAGTATAATTCAACAAAATTGTATCGTTTATGTTCAGTTTTGACATTTGTAAATACAATTGTCACAAGTTTGAGAACAAATGTACTTTGTTGTAAAGAAATTGTTTTGTTTTCCATACAAACTCAAAAACAAAGACATTGAAACTAAAATACACTATGTAGTAGATCACTGGGAGCGTTCCAAGAAGGCTGGCTACATTGCCACGCTGCACGGCAATACTTATTTGTTGAGTGAGTTATGCGCCAGCCTTCTGATCACGGGTAGGGTCAAAGAGTTTCTTATATGTCTTTAAAGAACTTAAACTCAAAATAGTACAAGAAATAAATGTAATTATTGCGTACATATTAGACGAACTGTCATATCCGAACAGTACAGTATTAATTAGTCTAAATACCATCTTCAATGAGTCAGTCAATAATGGAAAGTAGTTTTCGATATTGGCTCAAGTCTGGTTATTATTGGTATTAACTCCAGTATTGACTGCTGAGTGGTTTTTACAATAAATGTGACTTGTTTAGGTTATGAATATTGACATATCGTGAGAATTATCGTATATTCACTAAAACCGCTTCGATGTTCGTTTAATTACCACAAGTCAGATGTTCGTTCTATTACCATTGTGGAACAATGGCTCAGCTAATTATAGTGGTGACTCTTGCAAGTATTGACTCGCCTGTGACTAAAAACAGTGTGCTTGTAACTAAATAACCAACTCTATTGGCCCTGTGACCGAGTTTTCTCTATCTTGTAGTTTCTTACCAGTGCCGTACGACACAGCCTAATAATGGTAATAGACGTGCGAGCAAGTACGCGTATTTATGGCTCTACCACCTTAAATATATCCGAGCAGGAACGGAGAAAGAATACAATTTCCTGCGACCAGACGGCCTGTTATAAGAGTCGACAAAACAACCCACAGCCAGGTGGTAGGGCATTTGCCCGCCTGGGTGGCTACCACCGCTGGTCTAGAGTATGCCGCTATAACAATCTTGAGTTGTGTTCCGACATTGGTGTCCAGGTTCCAATCTCCCTTTAGAGAGCGGCGGCACTTTGGTGACACTTTTTTTGTTACGAATGTCCTTAGACGATGGTAACCGCTTTCCATCAGGTGGGCATCTCCCTATTTGTTGACCTCATGCAATAAAAACTGTCTAACAACCAATAAAAACTTACTATATCAGAACTCTGTTAGGGCAAAACCAGCAATTGCCTGCCGACAACTCTCCACATTATTTCAACAAACGTACTCCTAATAAAACCTAGATTACACTAAACAAGGGAAGATAAGTTCAGATTACGTCATTCGTTAAGGAGGAAATACTGTGAAAATGGACCCTTCACCAAATAACGCTAGCGACCGTGTAATAAAACGAAGAAATGAAAAGGCCTTGTTGTTAGTATCACATAGTGAGTGAAACTATAGCTTGAAGAGATCGTTATTTAATAATAATGAATCATAAAAACTGTTAGACTTGTCCTTTAGAAAAAATATTTACACTGAATTTTAAGTTGGCATCCACCAGAATCAGTTTCGCAAATGAAAAGTATGAAGTCTTGGAGCACGACAAACGACTAGTACAATGAAGAAAATTTAGAGATAAATTTAATAGAATACTGAGCCTAGTTCATCGAAATCAAGACTAAAGGGTCTCAGAAGACTAGCTACGTTGTCTGAAGTAGAAACCAACTCTAGTCACCTAGAGAGTCGATTAAGCGTTTTGAAAGCTTAGAGGCTCATGGCCTCAGAACCCCACGCGCGGTCTAAGAGTTTTAACAGCAAACAAGATAAAAATATAACTCTCACTGAGGGTTGCATATTTGCGCCGCTTGGGTGTTCAGTTTATACTCCATACACCCTCAGAATTTTAAGGGTGTATAGATCAAACTGACCTCAGATTCGGATTAAGCGCATCGAAATACATAAGAAGAAGATCTTCCTTAGAGACGAAGGAGCGTTCTTTCTCGCTCCTCCACCCTATACGGGTCACCCTAAACTACAATTTTATTCACATAACTGTGAGTTCATTTATTGTTTTTATCTGGTGATTGAAAATAAATCAGCGTTACATTTCAGCGATTTTAATACCACAAACTATAGCGTAAAATCTTCAAAACGTAGTTAACTATTAACTAATATATATGACAGTTGCAAAAAACATAAGATAATTTGTATTTAAATCACATAATAACATCTTTCAACATCACACCTGAAACTATTAAAGGCTATATACCAACTTACTTTGGTTATTTAGTTAACAACACTACAATACAATAAAACATTTCCGAGACTGCCCTTAATAGTTAATACAGCGCCTCCTACTCGTTCAAACCAACTGAGTTAACATGCTCACTGACACATTAAACTAAACAGGCCCATATAAACACCGTGATAAAACTTCATGAGCCACTTAACCGAACATTCCAGCAACTATGTATTACAAACGACTTCGACCGTGGGTAGACTATGGCACGCCCAGTATCCGGGTCACTGGTGCAAATCCGCGAGAGTAATCCGATTGTGCCACCACGTCCGGGCGAAAGGAAAGAACGCTTTGTGGACGCTCGATCGCGTGTCCTGGGGTAATTCAATTATCATTGACAGTGGTGAGCCGGCAATGTATGGCACGCAATTGTGTTTATAATACATTTTTAAACAACGTTCTATTTAGGCAAGTTATGCAATAGTTTTGATTCGGAAGGAAATCAATACTAATTAGGTTAAATCGATCAGAGACTTCCGAGGCTTCAATCGTCCACTATTTTTCCCAAAATCTGCGTAATGGATTTTTTCAAACCAATTCCACGTGAATGTTGTAAGCTCTTCCACCTTGATTTCTTATAGGATTTTCCACTTCGTGATTCAAAAGTTACAATTTGGACATAATGATAGAAACCAGCCTTGTAGTCGCCTGATAAGGTCGATTAGGTGTTTCAAGGTGGCTTTGTAGAGATTCATGGCCTCAGGACCTCACGGTTATCTTCACTCATCCGGTTCTTAGTCATTCTATTTCAACTGCAGCTTGCTAATATTGTAAACTCTGTCGGTTACCTAAGTTCTTTTAAAGATCTCATATAGAATTTTATCCATAGAGAAATTCCAAGCATAGCTCGCTGTATGACCTAAAAATTGAGACCCGATCCAAATCGAAATTCCGCATATACAATTTGCTCACTTCAATGGCAGCAAGGACAAAAGTGGTGAGGGAAACCGGCAACGTAATGATGTAAGCACCACACGAGTTAAAAAAAATCCGTAGAGCAAAATATGGGTTATTATTAATTTAATTATTTTTAATGGCTAAACGACAATATCTTGAACATTCTTTACCTCTACAGAATCCTTCTATTTGACTATCCTGGCACGCACTTGGCCAATGTATGCTTACAATAATATTTCACAAAACATGACCTGCCCCACATCTTATTGTATAGGTAGATAATAAGGATACTTCAACATATTTTCCTTGTAAGCGCTTATCAAAATACCAACCAACTCGAGAGATACCAAGTTACAAAGCAATTTTATTGAGAGGCTTTCAACTCTAAATGGAGGGTTCCCTCAGGGTAATTTTGCCATTGATAATAACGTACGAGTGGCTCCACAACAAAATGGTTTATGTAGATTCGATTTGGGAACATGCGACCTGAATCATTGTTCCTTTGTGAAGAGATAAATGACGCGATACATTATCAAGATGAGGTTTCTAGGCCCCTATGGTCAACGTAGCCTAAAAGGCGATTTATCTTTATCATTCACTAGCTGACCTGTACTCATTGGGCTGGGCGTCATTTTAAAGTTAAAACGTATTATTAATCACAATCAAATATGTTGCCTATGTCACTTAGGAATAATGTAGCTTTCTACTGGTGAAAGAATTTTCAAAATCAGTTCAGTAAGTAGTTCAACAGATTATTTCTTAGGAACGAACTCACAAACTTTACCTCTTTATAATATTAGTATAGACAACAAAAGTTACAAGTTTAATTCTGTTTATTAATGACACTAAATAACATATAACCTAGATAGATTAGCAATAAACTAAACATTAACAAACAACTACTATACTTCCAGGTATTCACATTCTACCACAAATGCTGTTACGTCACGTACATAGAATAATTTTAGTTAATATTAAATTAATTTAGCAATAATAACATCTAGAGTACAAAATAAGACGACGAGGTGTTGTACTCTCTATGTAATTATTGCTTAATTAATTCAACATTAAACTTAAGATTATACATACAGAAATCTAAACTGTTACTTGAAAATATGTAAAACCCTAACACGTTCGTAGATGCATTTTCGAAGATTTTCTGTTTTTAACCGACTTCGAAAAAAGGAGGAGGTTCTCAATTCGTCGGGATCTTTTTTTTTTTTTTTTTTGCTTTTTTTTATGTATGTTCGCCTTTTACTCCGTCATTTATCATCCGATTTACGTGATTCTTTTTTTGTTCGAGGCGGAATAGCTGCCATGTGGTCCCCTAAAAATTTTACATAGTTTGGCCCAGTAGTTTTCATTTTATGAACATTTTTCATGAAAATAATTTTCACTCCGTTCCATATGTACACCGATTACTCTGAGATTTATGATTCGATTTACGTGATTCTTTTTTTGTTCGACGCGGAATAGCTGCCATGTGGTCCCCTAAAAATTTTACATAGTTTGGCCAAGTAGTTTTCATTTTATGAACATTTTTCATGAAAATAATTTTCACTCCGTTACATATGTACACCGATTACTCTGAGATTTATGATTCGATTTACGTGATTCTTTTTTTGTTCGACGCGGAATAGCTGCCATGTGGTCCTCTAAAAATTTGACATACTTTGGCCCAGAAGTTTTCATTTTACGATCATTTTTTTGTTCCCGGTTCTAGGGACCTATATTTTTTAAGAAGCGCAGCACCATTCGTAGGTCCATCCATACATAGCTAGACACTAAAAAGTAACAAATAAAAAATAAAAACTTCGTTTAAAAAAACCGACTTCAAAAACTAAAATGTATAAAATAACTTATTTCTAAAGCTATTATTATTAATATATATTATCTAAAACATCTTGAAGTCGGTGCAAAGCAAAACATAAAAATTACTATATTTTGAAAATTACTAAGCACCGACTTTAAGATGTTTTAGATAATATATATTAATAATAATAGCTTTAGAAATAAGTTATTTTATACATTTTAGTTTTTTAGTTTTTGAAGTCGGTTTTTTTAAACGAAGTTTTTATTTTTCTGTATTGATAGATTTTGGCACGTGCATGGAACTAACAACCTTGCTAATTATTTAGCAATAAATTATTCCATGTACGTGACGTAACAGATGCCTTCAGGCATTTGTGGTAGAAGGTGGATTCCTGAGAGTATTATTTATTACTACCTACCGGTATTTACACTTACCTTAAGGTAAGTGGTAAGTGGTACTGCGACCATCGCCAATTTCTACTCTTTCTTAAGTCATTATTTGTTAAAAACGTGATAAAAAGGTCGACAAATTAAGACTCCTGTTGCTGTAAAAGTCGAATATGGGATGCAAACAAAAAAGACGTTTCTTTAGTATTTATTGATTAATAATTTACCAAATAATATGATAAAACTTCACGATATGAGACATAGCTTGGATTTTTGTAATTTTTCTCGTCATTCATCAGTCATTTTAAGTTGGATAAAAATTCACCAAATCTCCAAATTATTGACATGAAGCCATTTTACTCCTTCAATTTTATCAAAATATTATAAAATAATATCTGCATCTTTATTAAGGAGAGATAATGTTTTTTTAATACTATTTTTTTTTTAAATAAAATATCCGACCGCGTCTATGCCGATATCGCTCGAAAAATCTATATATATATCGCAACTTCTATTAGTTTAGGGTACAAATGTATTTTTGCACATAAGTTTGGTTTTCAATAATCCCACTATAACATAAAAAATTAACTTTTGAAGGTTTTGAAAACGAACAAAAATATGTATATTACCGACAACCCTACGTTTTTCTCATCAAGCAATAAAATCTCCAAAAATAACGGATGTCATAAAAAATAACTCCGTAAGAGCACTTTAATAGACTGCGTTGCGTCGTAAACTATAAAATTCCTTTTACTCAAGGAAATGTAACTGTTTCCATCATTATTACACGTAAGGGTTTATGAGAAGTCGTAATGGAAAGGGTAGTGAGGCTGAACACACTGGAAGTCTATACTCGTACAAGACTTGCACCAGTATCGATTTCGAAAATTGATAAAATACTTGCGGTCTTGCCAGACGTTGTCCTACCCTGAAAAAAATCTAGGACTCGATTCCAGTGCCACCCAGTGGGTCTAAAGGGGGATCATTTACATGTAGAGAGTTTATCGCTCGTTTTGGGGTGAGAAATCGTATACTATTTTCGTAAGCGATATTTTTTAGACAATAATCGCATTAATATATTTGCCTACGATTTCATTAACTAGTTCACTCATTTCACTAACTAAAACATTTTCTTATAGTGCGTGTAAGAACGGAATATTGAAATTACTCTATTTTATGTACGTGTCTTACAGTGTTATTTACCACACAAATACAGACACGTTTGTGTTAGTAACAATCAATATATGACAACTATTGTTCACATTTAAATAATGTTATTCGTCTTTTAAAAATAAGACCACATATTAAAATATCGCCCTGTAAGTTTCTGAAAATATATATTAATGTATATATATATACATGTATATATATATATATATATATATATATATATATATATATATATATATATATGTCGGAGGGAAGCTTTAATTGGACGTATCGTATCGACTGGATGTATAACGCACAATATCATTTGTTTACATTTTAATTACTTCTAAAATTCTTAATGTAATTTAATTTGATTTGTTGAATGTTTCTATAACTTAAAGATCGTTCTAACCTAATAAAAGTTATGAATATTGTAATTTAATAAACGACCAATCAGAGCAGAGCATATGGCGGAGCGGGGTCAGCGCCCTCTATACTTTGAGTAATATCTACTTGGGTAGACTGAGGAGTTTTTGTGACACATTTGGTTGGTGGCAACAGGTCGAGTTGGACCATGGAGTATTTTAAAGAAAGTATTGAAGCTGGAAGTATGAGCGGGTGCCCTGAACCCGCTGCTCGGTCTAAACTATGTCATAATGTTGATCAAATCTAAATTAAAAGTGTATAAACCGTGGCTATTGTGTTTTATGCTCGCATTTTATCCTGATGACGCCCACTAAACCTGCAATAACTAAAGATGTCGTGAGAAGGAGGCCGTTCTCCGACATATATATATTAGGGCGGGTTAATTTTTTTTTATAAAGCGTATAGCAAAAACGTAATCTATAGGTGATTCTGAGAAATTTTGCTCAAGAGACCATAGCTCTAAGTCGGATTTGGAGCCCCCCAAAATTTCAAAATAGATATTTTTCCATATATACATAGAATAATTTAATTAAATTCGTCATAAAATCGGATAGAATTATAGTACATTTCTCAATCTGGGCTTGTTTGAAAGGTATTTTTATTACCTTTCAGAATCTGAATTCATACCAATTTTTTTTTTTTTAGTAGAGATATTAGGAATTCTTTGTCGAAAAATTTTTGTTTTCAAATTTAGCACGAAAACTTAAAAAAAAAATATTTTAAAATGTCACATTTAGTAGGCAAACTAAGATCATTTAAATAACTTGATAAACCAAAAACAACAATATCCTGATGAGGCATGTAAGTCAATCTAGAGTCAAAAGTTGTTGATGTTGTTGCTTCCATTTGCGAAGATACCGCAGACGATGTTGATGGTTCTTGATTATCCATAATAACTTTGATATTATCACTGCACTCTTTGATTGTGTCACACTAAATTTAAAAATAAAAGAAAATATTGGTATTGTGATAACCGAGTTTTTATTTAAGTATTTTGGCAAACTGCGTGCGCATTGCACGATGAACGATTAAGGAAGAAGAAAAAGCAAGCTTGGCAACGTTTAGTGTTAGTAAACGTCATTATTTTGTAACGTCATTATTCAGTGTTACAAAGTTGTTCAATTGAACAATGCTGCCATTGACGACTTATTCTACAGGTATCAATACAGATTCTGAAAGGTGATAAAAATACCTTTCAAACAAGCCAAGATTGAGAAATCTATTATAATTCTATCAGATTTTATGACGAATTTAATTAAATTGTTCTATGTATATATGGAAAAATTTCAATTTTTAAATTTTGGGGGGCTCCAAATCCGACTTAGAGCTATGGTCTCTTGAGCAAAATTTCTCAGAATCACCTATAGATTACGTTTTTGCTATACGCTTCATCAAAAAAAAAAATAACCCGCCCTAATATATATATATATATATATATATATATATATATATATATATATATATATATATATATATATATATATATATGTCGGAGGGAAGCTATGACTATGACGATATGACGATGTATTGTTGACTGGATGTATAACGCACAATATCATTTGTTTACATTATAATTACTTCTAAAATTCTTAATTTAATTTAATTTGATTTATTAAATGTTTCTATAACTTAAAGATCGTTCTAACGTAATAAAAGTTATGAATATTGTAATTTAATAAACGACCAATGAGACCAGAGCATGTCTAGAGCGGGGTCAGACGCGCCCTCTATACTTTGGTAGTATCTACTTCGGTAGACGGAGGAGTTTTTGTGACATTTGGTTGGTGGCTACAGGTCGAGTTGGACCTTTGAGAGTTTTAAAGAAAGTATTGAAGTTGAAAGTATGAGCGGGTGCCCTGAACCCGCTGCTCGGTCTAAACTATGTCATAATGTTGATCAAATCTAAATTAAAAGTGTATAAACCGTGGCTATTGTGTTTTATGCTCGCATTTTATCCTGATGACGCCCACTAAACCTGCAATAACTAAAGATGATGTCGTGAGAACGAGGCCGTTCTGCGACATATATATATATATATATATATATATATATATATATATATATGTATGTATTATATACTAATTTTTGAATTAAAAAACTTAAGAGGTGTCAAGGGACACCCGGATGGAACAAAGTTCCTTTCGATTAATTAGTGATGGAACTGTAATAATTGTTTTTTTTTAGTTATAATAATATTTTTTTATTATTAACACTAACTACCACAACTAATTAAACTATCACAACTACCAAAACTACCACAACTACTAACCATATCTACCACAACTACCAAAACTACCACAACTACCAACCAAATCTTCCACAACTACCAAAACTACTAACCATATCTACCACAACGCCCATATCTATCACAACGCCCAAAACTACCGCAACTACCAAATCTTCCTCAACTACCAAAACTACCACATCTACGAAAACTACCACAACTACCAACCACATCTATCAAAACTACCACAACTACCAAAACTACCACTACTACCAAAACTACCACAACTACCAAAATTATCAAAACTACCAAAACTACCACAACTACCAAATTGACCAAATTAAACAAAATGACGAAGATGGCAAATCACAAATAAGAAACCTATTCTATTTTCTGGGATAATCTTTACATAAATCTATCCTAAAATCTATCCCATTATCCGGGATGAAAAGTATCCCGTGTCCACCCTCGGTATAAAATTTACATATATACCGAATTTTAGCCAGATCGGTCCATTAGTTCTTCCGTAAAAGCATAACAAACAAAAAGACAAATATATTTTTATCCCGGTTACTATCCCATTTTTCGGGATAAAAAGTATCCTATGTTCATTCTCGACATTGAAAATATATATATACTGAGTTTCAGCCAAATCCAAACGCCAAAGCCAATAACAAAATAATCTTCGCGACACCACACTGTTCAATGCGAACTGCAAAAAGTGTCGTTACAACTTTTGGTAGTGTCGTTACAACTTTTGGTCTTAATTTTTTAAGATAAGGAACTTCGTTCCAATTATTATTAGTATGATAATTGTTCAAATTTGTATTTATAAATCACTGCATAGTATTAGTTGTGCGCAGAAGCTTTGCCGATAGCCTCATGATGTCACGCGTCGATGGTCAGTAGGGTTGACAAAAAAGGTTACATAAATTATTGCAATAAATGGTTAGTTATTGCAATAAATTTATAAATGTATATAATCTACATAAGTAGTATATAATAATAGTAAGTAGTCATCGGCAAACCTGCTGCGCGCGGCTTATATTGTAAATGATGCATTTAATATCTATTAAATGCCTTAATCTGCGGAGTGACGCTCGCGGACCGCGTTCGTAATACCGAAATAAGAAAGAGAGTTGGTCTGAAAGAGAGTGTCGGGGTGAAGGTAAGGAAAGGAATGCTCCGGTGGTTCGGGCATATGGAAAGAATGTATGATGAAAGAATGACTAAACAGATATACAATGCAAAAGTGGATGGATGCAGAAGTCGCGGAAGGCCACGACACACCTTCCATGATCAAATTGATCGTGTACTAGCAGAAGGTGATGTCAGGAGCCTTAAGAACAGACGAGCGTGCATGACAAGAACTATGAATGTCAAAGAAGCAGGTGAGGTGTGTAAGAATAAGCCTAAATGGCGCTCTGTTGTTCGTGCCTACCCCGCAAGGGACCTGGCGTGAAGTTATGTATGTATGTAAATGCCTTAAAAAGGGGAAACACAAACTTTTTAACATATTATATAACGGTAACATTTATAAGTACCTTAAGGTTAAACATTTAATTGTAATATTACACAGATACGTCAAATAAAAGGATGCAAACAATCCTTTGCAAACCAGAAGTACTATCATCCGCGATAGCTCTATCCACTCCCATTTCAAAGCTTGAAACACATTTCACGGCAAAATACCATGCCATGCATAACTGTCGCTGCGTGAAAGGGAACGTTTTTCCGCTCCAACGCGGTCGATTCGACTTTCAACTGAAAATGCGTTGAAATATGACACGAGAGCGCGACTCGACTCGCGTCTGGAAAAAAGGGACACAACACAACACAAAAATCACAAAATTAATGTCACACATAATAACACAAAAACAATAAGCGTGTATGAATTCAACAAACTCTAACAATAATTAAATTGTAAAAAGGTTACGGAACAAGAGTCCGTAGATTAGTTTAAAAAAAGCCTACAAATGTACATGATGCTTATAATCCAAAAAAAGCACATAGATTAAAACCTTTCTGAATCAGTAGTTAGTGGTTACCATCACCTAGGACGTTTGCAACACTGGGGCGTTACCAACGCGTTGCCAAAGATTTTTTCTAACTAGAATATATTATCCTCGCAAATTGCTAATGCGCTAGGACCTTGTCAAATTAACATTCACGTGACGTCATCCGCAACTCGATATGTACGCGTACTCGCCGGCCTGTGATGCTAATAGTACAGAGTGTTCGGCTACGGTTACGTCACCAAAATGGCGGCTAGGCGCAATAGAAATTTGCGGGGATAATACCTGAGACCTCGTCCACATCCATAACCTCATGTCGTCGTGTAACGTAGACGGCAAAGCGCGGCGATAAGTTCCCAGCAGATTAAGATGTATGCGGAATAAATTAATTTACTTAGCTACGTTAAGATCAATGTACAAAATAGAATTCAAAATTAAGTATAGAACTGTTTTCTATATTCGCCTTTGTAAAAAAATATTTTTTTTATTTGTATTTATTTGACTTACCATTTAAAAATAATTCTGTTTTACTTTTATATCTTACTAGAGTTTAAAATAATTT
Organism: Dendrolimus pini; assembly: GCA_949752895.1. Taxonomy (NCBI): domain Eukaryota; kingdom Metazoa; phylum Arthropoda; class Insecta; order Lepidoptera; family Lasiocampidae; genus Dendrolimus; species Dendrolimus pini. The sequence goes on along the minus strand of OX457128.1, from coordinate 19,008,643 downwards.
TCTAGTGCGTGCTTCTTGTTTAAAGAGCAGGCGTTAATACAGGTTACATTGTACTATATTTTCATGTTAGTACTATTTGCACTCGAAAGATTAATTTCATTTTATATCGCAAAATTACAGCAAAACCGATCCAGTATTCCTAGGAGTTTTCCGTGAAAGATTAACGGAAAGACATATCGAGTTACTATCGCATTTTTTATAGACAACGAATTATTATATCTATAAACTTGAGAAATGATTGTTGTTATCCAAACTTTCATTCTTTATTTCAAACCGTCCTAGTTATACTTATCTATCCCCGTCTATGTAAACTACATAATAGACAAACATGAAATAATGACTAAAAGGACAAAAAAGACGAAAAGGATAAAAAGGTCTAAAGGGCAAAAAGAGACAAAAAGAACACAACGGGCAAAAAGGACAAAAAAGACGAAAAGGATAAAAAGTTCAAAAAGGGCAAAAAGAGACTAAAAGAACACAAAGGGCAAAAAGGGCAAAAAGGACAAAAAGGGCAAAAAGGACAAAAAGAGCAAAAATTACAAAAAGGGCAAAAAGACACAAAGGACAAAATGGATAAAAATACAAAAGTCAAAAAGGGCAAAAATGACAAATAGGACAAAAAGGACACTAAGGGCAAAAGCACAAAAAGGGCAAAAATGATAAATAGAACAAAAAGGGCAAAAGGACAATAAGGGCAAAGGGACAAAAAGGGCAAAAAGGACAGAAAGGACGAAAAGAACAAAAAATACAAAAAGGGCAAAAGCACAAAAATGACAAATAAATAGGACAGAAAGGGCAAAAATGGCAAAAGTACAAAAAGGACAAAAAGGGTAAAACGTACAAAAAGAGCAAAAAGGACAATAAGGGCAAAAAGACAAAGGGCAAAAAATACAAAAAGGACAAATAGGTCAAAAATGGCAAAAGGGCAATAAGGACAAATCGGACAAAGATGACCAAAATGATGAAAATGGAAAATAAAAATAAAAACCTATCCCACTTTTTGGGATAACCTTTACATTAATCTATCCCATTATCCGGGATAAAAGGTATCCCTTGTCCACCCTCGGTATTAAAATTACATGTATACCGAATTTCAACTAAATCGGTCCGATCGTTTTTCCGTAAAAGCATAACAAATAGAAAGACAAATATATTTTTATCCCGGAAACTATCCCATTTTTCGGGATAAAAAGTATCCTATGTTCATTCTCGGCATCGAATACATATATATATATATATATATATATATATATATATATATATATATATATATATATATATACCGAGTTTCAGCCAAATCGGTCCAGTAGTTTTTACGTGAAAACGGAACAGACAGACAGACAGACAGAATTACTTTCGCATTTATAATATTAATAGGGATTTATACTGGAAGACCCACATGTCTCACAAACTTTTCTAATCCATCTTAAGGTTGTCTGGAAGTTGTTGCTTTTCGTAATAAGATCGCGTATTGTTTTTTGTACTTATATCTCTTGAACTGCATCTTAATGCTATGTAATGAAGTATATTCCATTATATTTATATAAAATAATTCAACTGAGTAACTTACATAAGTTATTTTCATTTTATAAGTTTTTTTTAATAACATTGCATTTTATAAGTTGCATTTAAGTTTTGTTCTTCAATCCTTGTTTTCAAAGAATAAATACGAAAATATTGCTGCTAACATAACAATTCAACATATATCAATACAAAAGGTGAAAGAAATCACATTTTAGTGAATTTTCCCCATTGATACATAGAAACAGAGTACCGACATTAATAACTACGCGAACGGAAAGAAATACATAAGAAACTCTTTGATACCACCCGCGATCAGAAGGCTGGTTCGTATTTCAGGCAACGAATCAGCATTGCCACACAGTGGCAATGAAGCCAGCGTTCTGGGCACGCTTCCCTCTTGCATCGATTTGTTAAGTACTTTATATTAATCTATACATATAATAAAACTTTAGAGGTCTAATTTCTGAAATAAATGCTAAAAACCGAGAAGGGGGATGTAAGTGAAATAGTAATATTAGATTTTTTTGAATTTTTTTGTTTCTCCGTTTATCTGTTTGTACGGGCTAATCTCCGAAACGAGTGGACCGATTTAAATGAAGTTTTGGATGGTGGTAGCTTATATCCCTGGCCAACACATAGGATACTTTTGATCCCGAAAAATTAAAGAGTTCTCATGGGACAGTTCAAAAACTTTCCACGGGGACGATGTCGCGCGCAGAAGCTATTTAATTTATAACGGAAATTGAATTTCTATTAGAAATACCTGTTAGAGGGATATGGATAATCCCGTACTTGCCGTAAGCAGTCTCTCAAAACTAATTGCATCTAAATCTAAAGCGAAGCGACTCCAGATCAGGCTGACGCAGTACGCTCCCAGAATTAAATCACTGGTGAAAAGTATTAAAAGAATAAAGCTGCTCTTAGCTGCAGTACTGGCAGTACGCCAAGCGACCGCTGTGCGGGGAACGATTATTCCCATTTTGACTTATTATACTCGTAGTGGAAGTCATTTTAATATTTCTATTTAAACGAAATATGATATTGAGTTGTCCTGAATGTATAACTTGTACGTGTGTCTTGTGAAATTCATATTGATTTAAAGTGAAAGAATATTTGTATACTTTAAAATGAAGAATATCATTTTAATTTACCCATAGTACCTACAAGCGTGTCTGTGATATAAGGGCCTATTACGACAGGCCGCCCGGCCGCAGGAATTGTATTCTTTCTCCATTCTCGCACAGATAAAGTATTATATAACATAAAATAACAGAAAATAGGTTTAATTCATATACGTCTAAAATTTTCTATGACCATGGGTCATACAATACGGCAATATGGTTTATAAATCGAGCGCAGAAGGTTTGCCGATGATAAACCCTCCCGCTTGTTACAACGGCGACCTCCGGTCTTCTAGTTATTAGTACTACTTCGACAAGCCCAGGTCCCAGTCGTAGGAAGCGGGAGGAGTGATCATCGGCAAACCTGCGCACGACTAATAACAACTACTATGTCTACAAATAATGATTTATTCATAGAGTTTTTCTTCTATAACAATATTCTGTTAAATATAAATTAGCAAAATCAGAAACCAAGTTGCCGTATTGATTCTAAACTCGAAGTAAACGGGGCGTGGTGGTTAAGTTTAGAAGCTGGCAGACACGGAGGTAAATGAGCATACTAACTTTGCTCTCTATTATCTACTCCACGCGATACGACTTCGAAAGCTAATCAATGTTTACACCCTTTCGAATGCGACATTGGTAAATTGTACGTAAGTTGAAGTTACGTAATGGGACCAAAGCCGATCTTGTATTATGGAAATTAGTTGAGCGCAAGTTGACTCTGTTTGTCGTACCATTCTTAAGTTGTTATCGTTGGTAATTGATACTTATATGTAAAATGACCCTTATACTTTTGATTTAATGAACGACTACGGAATCTTGTTCGGTACATTTTTTAGATTCTCGTTTAACTATTAAGTTATGAATGAATGAAAACTCTTTATTGGTCACCTAAATCTAGATAATTGATAATTATGGAAACATTTGCATTAGAACGACGGGCGGTCTTATCGCTTATAGCGATCTCTTCCAGGCAACCCAGTGTCTAAGGAGATTATAAAGAAAATTTCAATAAACGATTTTTGGTGACGTACTACTAAAATAAAAGTAATAAAATCATAATCAAATACTACTAAAAATAAAATATAAATAAACTACTATATATACATATATAATTAGGTATACGATGATATTATAAATTAGATATAACGAACAATAGATAGGTACATTCATGTAATGCAAAAAATTTATTTAATAGACCAATAATGGTCAGTGATCATACGTTTAAATGTAGTCTTTGATTTAGCTTGTCTGATTGGTAAGGGGAGGTAGTTCCACAGTCGAACAGCCTGTACGGCAAAAGAATTTCCTGCGAAGGAAGAAGTGTGTGTATAGGTATTGTAAATAAAAGATTTTCATTTGAGCGCAGATTACAGGAATGAGATTAATGGAGAAAACTAAAAAGTTCTTTTAAATATGGGGGAGTACAGGGATTGTAAAGGACATTGTGCAAAAGTGAGAGTAAGTGAACATTCCAGCGAAAGTGAATAGGTAACCATTTAAGATTAGCACGAAACTCGGAAGGTATTAATTCTACACGCTTTGTTAATTGTTAATTTTTTGTTTTGTGCCTTATAATGCTGGAGTGTACATCTTCTTCTCTATATATATATATAATGAAAATGGTGTTCGTTTGAGGCTCAATCACGCTTAAACCACTGATCGTATCGACATGAAACTACCACCATTCGATGCGAAATTTTTCCTAGATGGTTTATGGCTATCTATATATATATATAAGCATATATATATATATAATGAAAATGGTGTTCGTTTGAGGCTCAATCACGCTTAAACCACTGATCGTATCGACATGAAACTACCACCATTCGATGCGAAATTTTTCCTAGATGGTTTATGGCTATCTATATATATATATAAGCAAAGTTTGTTTTCTTTGTCCGAGGTAAACTCGAAAACTACTGGACCGATCAGCATGAAACCACAACCATTCGACGTGGAATTAATCGTAGATGGTTATAGGCTATATATATTTTTCAAATTCTATGAGCCCTTTGCCATGTTTTCTCGATTTGTTTGTTTATTAATTTATTTGAATAAGGCGGTACGAAGTTCGCCGAGTCAGCTAGTTAGAATATATTTTTATTATTACGACGATACAATTTAAGAAGTTTAAATACAGAAGACAATAGGCGGTCTTATCACTAAGAGCAATTTCTTGCAGAAAACCTTAGGATGGATTAGAAAAAATTGTGTAACATGTGGGTTTTGTAATATAACTAAATTAAAAAAGTAGGATATGATAATTGACTTTAGGGCCCGATGTAATAATCCTTCACGAGTCCGTCACGAGTTTAGTCTTCAAAAGGTAACAAACAGAGTTAGAATATTGATAACTATGTACATTTAGAATATAAAAGAATAAAAAAGAATATACTGTATTGTACAAAAATGCAACATAAAATCAAGGACATTAATACAAGTATAATCGGCGGTCTTATCGCCTATGGCGTTTTGTTCCAGACAATCTTTGGATGGAGTATAAGAAAGACAACAAAAGTTGGTAGTTGTTATACCAGCACTCGTAAAATAATCTAGTTTATTAATTAATAAATAGTAATAATATATAAGATCATTTAATAATTATAAACAATCCTCATTGCCTACAATAGTCCTACACTGGCCGGGGCTTCTCCTTGGGTGCATTATTATATGGTGTAGACAGGGACAATTGCTGGACAGTGTTACGCCACATTTTAGATTAAATTTGTCAAGGGGCCTCTATGTGTTGGCCTTCCCATGGCCCCACGCAAGCCCTTCAAAAGTCCGGGCCATTTTTATGGCCCGTGGTCTTGAAAGAAATATATAATAAACAATAATAAATTTACCTGTGTTCAAAAGTTTCAAAGTATCAAACTATGTAAAATATATGCAACAACGCTGAAAAACTCATTGTCACCAAACATTTAAACAATGAGAACATTTTACGGTTCTCATCAAAACATTTCCACGCGAAACGGTAAAGGAATTCTTTACATTTACAACATTTCTGCCGCTGTGTGGTAATTATGAAAATCAAAAGACGTGAGCCAGACTACAAAATAGCCCGAATTACTAATGAATTACTTACATAATGTCAAATTTACCTTATTGTTGCTATATGTATACTATTTATTAATTAATAAACTAAATTATTGTACGAGTGCTGGTTTAGCAACTATAGACTTTTTTGTTGTCCTTCCTATACTCCATCCAAAGGTTGTCTGGAAGAAATCGCCATGGGCGATAAGACCGCCGATTGTACTTGTATATTAATGTTCTTGATTTTATGTAGCATTTTTGTACAATAAAGTATATTCTATTCTATATATTTGAGATGACACATGTTAATATTTTAAAATCGTATTTATAATATAAAAAACTGCCGGAGAAATACGGATACATTTTAAAATATTATCAAAATAATATTTTTAGTATCTATGTACCTAAATAATAATTAATTAATAATTTGTTTCGCTGATTTCAGTTATGACGTTATAACATGCTATTTTCTTATACAATCTAGTGTTTTTTGTAAGATGATAAAAGTGATTCTTCAAAAGCAGCCGCTTTAGGCCCTTTGATTGAAGGTAATTTTGTAACAACTAAATAGTTCAAAGCATAGTGAAATTAAACTATAAAACCAGTTTCAAAAATTTTCACAGATACAGAGTAATTAAACGTTGTTTATAGCTATAGCTATAAAAGTCCCACTGCTGGGCCCAGGCCTCCCACTATTGAGGTATGGACAGTATTCTCGCCATGCTTGTCCAAGCGGCTTGGCGGGTTTGACCTATCGGTTGTCTCGATATGCAGGTTAAATCACGATGTTTTCCTTCACTGCTGTAGGCACGCGATAATTGTAACAATATGCACATTAAGTCAGACAACTGCCTAAGTGGTGCATGCGTTCCGACCAGGATTCGAAACCGCGCCCTTAGGCGGTAGCGTAATGACTAACGCACGCGTTCCAATGTATGCGATATGAATAACATGTTTTTATTTAACTCTTTGTTAACATGAACAAACCTCGATTACATGTACAGAGTCTCGAGGAAGAGTTAAAATATACATTAATTTATATACGGTTGCTTAGAATCCCGAGGACAGCTCGCCGAATCAATGCCTCCACACTGGAAAAAGCCTGAGATTGGAGATCGTAAAGGTTAGTACTTTGGCCACATAGCCTGGAAGATTGCAGACAATATGGAGAGACTTGTGGTCATTGGGAAAGTTCAAGGCAAGAGACCTCTGAATAGGTGGATTGACCAGATTGCTGACCCAGCTGTGCACATCATTAAACTTGGCCGTCGGTGGAAAATCTCGGTGGAAAAGGGCAATTATTCACTACCATCAAGTCACGATTCTCAGCAGTGAGGGAAGACTTAGTAGAAGAATTTACATGTAAAGTTTCTTGCACAACGTAATTAGACTAGGAATGCAGAATTCCATTAGAGAATAAATATTATCCGCATTGAAATCATCTCTCGGTGCTGCGATTTAAGTCGCAAATGCAAATTAGAATAGTTTGGATTCCTCGTCTGAACTATTCCTAGGAATATTCCAATAACATGAAGAAGGGTAAGGTGTTTTATTTGCATAAAGGTCGTTTTATTCAGGGATTGAAATGAATTAGTTTATTTTATAAAATGTATTATACGTTGAAAGTATATTTAAATCCATGATTGAAGTAAATCCATGTTATCCTGTGAGATAAAAGGTACGGTACCTTGCATAATTTGCACTGTGTCCTTCGATTGCTTTAATGAACCAGGCACCAGTATCACACTCTCACGTCTTCTTATATAATTAACTAGCTTTGCCCGAGACGTCGCCCGCGTGGAATTTGTTTTCAAAACCCCTCGATTTTGAAACATTATTCATTGGTGCTCCGCTCCTATTGGTCTTAGCGTGATGATATATAGCCTTATAGCCTTACTCAATAAACGGGCTACCTAACACTGAACGAATTTTTCAAATCAGACCTACAGGTCTAATTTAAAAATTTCTGAGATTAGCGCGTTCAATCAAACAAAAAATCTCTTCAGCTTTATATATTAGTATAAGATGTAAAGTTTTACACACGTTGACCCGCGGTGGATTGATTTTGAGCTTATATTTATAGATTTTGAGTAAAACTTTTAGATTTCGTATGCGTGCGTAGCGGCGTAACGCCTCTTTTTTTTGGAAATTTGTAATATTTTTTATGTCGGGAATCCAAATTGTCTCGGGAGCGGTTTGTAGTTGTTCGGGTGCATAAAAAATAGCTTATTCCGGCACAGTTTTCATTCACTAAAACCATAGCTTACATTATTTTTTAATGGTCTGGTACTTTGTGTCCCGGGAATTTGGCGGGAATTTCAAGTGAAACGAGGACGAAGTCGCGGGTATGTCTTAGCTAATATACAAAACGCAATAATTTTCTTTTGGATTTTTATTCGTTCCATTCACGAACTTTAATAATATGTCTTCGTAAATGTCGCTGCTGGGCTCAAGCCTTAGTACTTTTGAAGAACTGACAATATGTGTACAGTATTAAATGTGCAGGTTTCTTTCGTAATGTTTTGTCTTCACCATCAACACATTTTAATTGGAACAATAATATGCATATTCGACACTGAGCTGCCTAAACAGCAAGCAATAGATACGTAACTTAAGTATTTGGAATAAGAACGAATTCGGGTGCCATAGTCACTACGCTACCACGAGTTGTTACCTTGCAGTCACTGATAAATATTGAATTTAAAAGCAAATTTATAATAATAATCAAATTGAATTTTTAATATTATTTACTTGCTCCATCAATAATTACGTGTTACGCACAATATAATGCGATATATGTATGTCGAATGACTTCAAATGTTTAAGCATAATTTTTATTTTATCTGTTATCTTTATAAAGTGTCAATGTCAGATGTACATGTCGCTGTCAGTTGAGTTTTTGTATTAAGAGGTTGGCTATGTTACGATGTGTGTGTAGTTACGGTGCATTAAAATTAAATAAATTTCGATCAAGTTATTCGTCTCTTCCCACATGTATAAACGATACATGGCTTTTAAGACAGTGAGTTGACTATTTCCTCCCAACTAGGACTAGCATGTATTTGGGAATCACATTCGACGAAGATATTTTCTCTAAAATTGTTATTTCATACATTGTGGTTAGTTGAGTTGATATAATATAATAAAATTCAAACACAAATTACATTAATTTGGAACAAAACACATAAAATAATTCTTAAGTAATCTCTACCTCACTCAACTTTTCCCATCGTGGTAAGACCACAAATATATTTTGACAGGCAAATATCGTTAGAACCGGCAACATTAATGGTCTAGTCCAATACTAGGTGCCATTATATTTGAATTCTTAATGAGGGTTGGTATCCACTCAAGGGTAAACAGAACGTGCCAAAGTTAGCACTGAGCGCAAATTAGTTGAATCGGTACCGATATTAAGGGTGCCATCGTATGAAGCCCGTCCGCAACAAGCCGGAGAAATTGCAACGTCGTTGGTTTTCAATGATATAACCAACTCGTGATTTTGTGTAAATAATTTTAATTGGGTACCTACTTAAATATTTAACTGGAAATTTTGAGACTTTCTTTATAGAAACAGTTGCATTGCTAGTTAAAGATCGGCCATGATGATAAGTTTTGTTCATTTTTCCAACCGACAAGTGGTGAAGTCCAAAAAATTTTTCACTTTATATTTATTGTTTTTTAAAAGATAGATAGGTAACACTTTATTTATTTATTTGGTTTGTTTACAGTTACTACACCATAACATTGTAGGAGACAAATTTAATTACAATACTAAGATTAGTGTGTAACCTATAACAAACAAACACAGCTTAGATTAAAAAAAATTAAAAACTTCGTTTAAAAAAACCGACTTCAAAAACTAAAATGTATAAAATAACTTATTTCTAAAGCTATTATTATTAATATATATTATCTAAACCATCTTAAAGTCGGTGCTTAGTAATTTTCAAAATATAGTAATTTTTATGTTTTACTTTGCACCGACTTCAAGATGTTTTAGATAATATATATTAATAATAATAGCTTTAGAAATAAGTTATTTTTAACCGACTTCGAAAAAAGGAGGAGGTTCTCAATTCGTCGGGATCTTTTTTTTTTGTTGCTTTTTTTTATGTATGTTCGCCGATTACTCCGTCATTTATGATGAACATTTTTCATTAAAATAATTTTCACTCCGTTCCATATGTACACCGATTACTCTGAGATTTATGATTCGATTTACGTGATTCTTTTTTTGTTCGACGCGGAATAGCGGCCATGTGGTTCCCTAAAAATTTGAAATAGTTTGGTCCGGTAGTTTTCATTTTACGAACATTTTTTTGTTCCCGGTTCTTGGGACCTATATTTTTTAAGAAGCGCTGAACCATGCGTAGGTCCACCCATACATAGCTAGACACTAAAAAGTAACAAATAAAATTTAAAAAAACCGACTTCAAAAACTAAACAACTAAAATGTATATAAAAAATAAAAACTTCGTTTAAAAAGCCACGAAAGCTGGCTGCATAGCCACGCTCAATGGCAATGCTGATTTAGCTTGCGAAATATGAACCAGCCCTTTGATCAAGGATAGTATCAAAGAGTTTCATACAAAATGAAAATCAAAATATTTTAAAATTAACCTCAGATAACCCTATAATTACCCTAAAACATCTTAGAACAATAACAGAACCACATTCGAAGCAGAATTCGTTTTCAACTTCATTCATATTTAATTTCAGTGTCTCGAGATTACATTCCAGGCGGAGCAAGCCAGATTGCTATTGCGGTTATTTATCTTATTACGAGCGACACAGCGGCCATTATCCTTTGTTTATCGCCGGAGGGCCCGCCATTGTGGCCGACGTCATTAAAACTTAATAATGGTGGATTCAACCCGCCTCGTAAGCTGCATTTTCCCACCCATAGACCATGTGTTTATTTTGAAAAAGGAAAACCTCTTTTGTGATATCTGTTCGTTCATTTTTTTCGGACGCACGGGAACCCCTGATAATTGAGTCGGACGGCTTTAATCTTGACGTAACAACGCTTTTGCATTTGATCTGAATTGCCTGGCCAATTGGATCACTCTAGTCTATTTTCGTAACCCAAAAGATTTTTGTGAAGTTCTTTATTTATTTACAATACTTTCTTCTCCCAAAAGGCAGGCAGGCAGAATTATCAATGACTTTAATAAGATTTGTTACTCGTAAGCAACCTATTTACTTTGGTATTACTGGAGCCAACAATTCTACATTTAGACTAGTATTTACCTTATATTGTGAAAATTTGATAACTTCTGTTATAACTAATCAGAATAAATTGTAAAATGACCCATTTTTATTTTAAAGTAATGAAGGTACTTCTGAACTACAACACTATACTGCAAACCCGCTGTGAACAGGGGAAATTTTTGTTCCGAAGTCAAATAGAACTGGTCTCAAAGTTCTTCGTGTTTTGTTTTGGAAATTCTGTACTCCGTCCGCTTGAAAAAGATGTTGTTAACACTTTTTCAGGCACCGTAACTTAAATTGCCTGTGTATTTATTATTGAAACTAACCCGCATTGCGCATGATTTGGACTATATATTAATATAATATCAAAATAACATACACGAAAATATAAAATAAAGATAGATAGATAGATAACACTTTATTGTACACCAATACAATCATGAACTTAAAGACTAAAATTATATCTACTTATGTACAAAGGGCGGTCTTATCGCTAAAAAGCGATCTCTTCCAGACAACCCCAGGAATGAATTGAGATGATAATGGCGATGGTGGTATACGTAACATATAGTACGAACTACTTACATTTTAATAATAAATACATAAATGATATATATACATATATAAAGAAATTTTATATATTACATAGATATATACTTAATATACATACCATACAAATACATATCTACAAAATATATAAATGAATTTAAATATCATATTCCAACGACAGGTAGTATTTTTTGATCATAGTTTTAAATATCGCTAGCGATTTTGCTTGTCTGATTGTAACAGGAAGCGCGTTCCAGAGCTGTATAGCCTTAACAGTAAAAGAATTGTTATAAAAAGTTGAGTTATGCGCAGGAGTGTTCAATTTAAGTTTAGTAGAAGGGCGTAAATTATGAGAGCATGAAAGAAATTCAAAATTTTGTTTAAGGTAATCAGAAGTACTAGGGACAAATAAAATACTATAGAGAAAAGCAAGGATGTGAGTATTCCGGCGAAATCGAATTGGCAACCACTTGAGTTTTTTTCGGAATTCAGAGACATGGTCATATTTGCGTAGTCCAAATATGAACCTTATGCAAAAATTTTGGAGGCGCTCAAGTTTATTAAGTTGTTCTTGGGTTAAATTTAGATAGCTGGCGTCAGCATAATCAAGAATAGGAAGTAATAAGGATTCTGCTAGCTTAATTTTGGTGGTAGTGGGTAAGAAATTGCTCAACCTTCTAAGGGATTTGGATGAGAGGTAAAGCCGTCGGCTTAGTTCGGTGATATGAGGTCGCCAAGACAGCTCACTGTCAAATATAATGCCAAGGTTTTTTACCTTATCACTAAAAGGAATGATTGTCCCATCAAACATCACACTAGGTATGGTACTCCAGTCGACCTTGTTAAGCATCCGTGAGCTACCGATGATGATGACTTGCGTTTTTTCAGGGTTGACATGAAGCCCAAATGACTTGCCCCACTGCAGAATGCGTTCAAAATCTAGGTTTATGTTTGAAACTGCTTTGTCTAAGGTGGCAACAGGTGATTGCGTATAAATTTGTAAATCGTCTGCATAGAGGTGATAGGTTGAAGTGAGTTCATTAGAGATGGAATTAATAAAAACAGCGAACAATAAGGGAGAAAGCACGCCGCCCTGAGGAACACCAGCAGTGAGTTCACACCATGACGAATAATCATCCTCGACGCGAACCCGCTGCCGGCGGCCATACAGGTAACTGTGAAACCAGTCGATTACTGTAGGAGATATGTTAAGAGAGCTTAGAATACCAAGTAATACATCAAAGTTAACATTGTTGAAGGCACTGCTGAAGTCCAGTAGCGATAGCACAGTCAATAAACCATTATCCATACCATAACGAATGTCATCGGTGATTTTCACGAGGGCAGTGGTTGTGCTGTGGCCAGGACGGAAACCAGATTGATAGGGATTAAGGAGAGAATGCCGATTAAGGAAAATACTTAACTGTTGGTGGACTAGGCGTTCCAGGACTTTAGAAAGGAATGGCAGAATAGATATGGGACGGAATTGAGAGAATGAAACAGGATTAGGTTTTTTAGGAAGAGGAATAATCTGGGCTTCCTTCCAGGTGACTGGAAAGGTACCAGAAACTACAGAGGCATTGAGTATATGGGTGAGGATAGGATTGATGACATCCAGTATGGGCAGAATCATGTTGCGACTAATACCATCGCTACCGACAGCGTTCGATGTAATGGATTTTACAGCGCTCTTAACATCACTATCAGTAAATCGACTTAACAAGAATGGAGGATAATCGGGTGTCGGCAGGGCGGAAAGAGTATTTAAAGTATTAGACTTAGTTACAACGTCAAAGTCAGAAGTAGCTGAGAAATGTCGATTTAAATCGTCAATGTTGAGTTCTTTGGGAATTACACTATTTGTTTGCTTGCCAACTCCCAGAGATCGTAGAAATTTCCAGACTTTAGCTGGGCTTTCACTTTCGACTGACTCGTGAATGTAGCGGCGTTGAGCGTCCCTACACACTCTATTGCAGCGATTACGAATACTCACGAACGCCATTCGGTTGACTTCAGTAGGTTTAACTTTGTATTTGGTTTTAGCCTTTGACTTTTTGTGCATCAGTGATTTGATATCATCGGTGAGCCACGGCGCTGGCAGGTGTTTGATTTTTATGCGGCGTAAAGGTGCATGTGAGTCATAAAGCCTCAGTAAAGCAGTATTAAACACATGCAACTTTTCATCAACGGTAGCGGCCTTAGCTACCTCAGACCAGTCGAATTCCCGAGCATCCTTAAGAAGTGCGTCCAGATTCATATCACCAAAACTTCGCTGCAGAATAATTTTGGGTTTCACTTTCGGCGGACGTACATTGTAAGAAAGGTAGATCAAATCATGATATGAAAAAGCGTCCGCCGAGCACTGGCCGTGTTTGGAGACGTGAGAAGGTGATGAGACCATCATCAAGTCAAGAAGAGAGGGGGTCGAGTTAGGAAAGCGATGCGTTGCATTCAGCGGAAGAATATTGAGATTTAAAGATCGAACTAAAGTTTCTAAGGAAGATGACCGATGGTCTCGTTTCAGAAGGCAGGTATTAAAGTCGCCCATGATGATGGTATGCGCGAATGAAGTTGAGATATTTTCTAAAAGTGTCTCAAAGGAAGAAAAGTAATTGATACGAAGGGAAGAGATATAAAAGACTCCAAGTAGAATTTTAGCATGAGCAAGTTCTACTTCTATGAGTAAATGCTCCCCAGCATCAGAAGTTGGGAGTTGTGGAGACGTGCTTATAATTTTGTAGGGAATATGAGATCGAAGGTAAATAGCAACGCCTCCACCTCCACTCCCGACACGGTCATTACGGATAAGATGAAATCCTGGTAAGGTTTACGAGTGAGAGGAAAGGCAGGGTTTTAACCAGGATTCTGACACTAATATAGCGTGCAAGGTACTTTGATTAAATGACGCCAACATATCTGGGAAATGAGCTGGAATACTCTGCGCATTTATGTGTATTATATTGAAATTATGAGAAAACCCCGAAAAATGAGTTTCTATAACATTTTGGAGTGGTAATAAACTGGAAACACTGTCGTATATACTATCAGAGGTGGAAGAACAAGAACAAAAATCTGATTCAGAATCACTAAGACTGTCGTAATGAAGAGCCATAAAGTATAAATATTATAATAAAAAATAAAGTATATATAAAATAATAAAAATTTGTACTTGAAAAATAAATAACAAATAAATATAATTCAATATACGATTAGATCGCAATTCATCTGCCAGGTGTATGGACGAGATAGCGAGCGGTTATAAATGTTAACAACACAGTAAATTAACAACATTCATTAGCAAAACGCATCATTCCCAAAAAATCTTGTTACCCGACCATAAATACAATACAAGTAATGACAATTAAGATTGACATTGACAGTAGTTGACGGCTGTGTAGTATTTATGTTTACCTACATCATAGACCTTTATAATATACTTCAGTGACCTACATATTTCGGTGTACCTTCCGATATATTATAAATATATATAATGAAAATGGTGTTCGTTTGAGGCTCAATCACGCTTAAACCACTGATCGTATCGACATGAAACTACCACCATTCGATGCGAAATTTTTCCTAGATGGTTTATGGCTATTTATCTATATATATATATATATATATATATATATATATATATATATATATATATTTCTTTGTCCGAGGTAAACTCGAAAACTACTGGACCGATCATCATGAAACCACAACCAGTCAACGCGGAATTAATCGTAGATGGTTATAGGCTATATATTTTTCAAATTCTATGAGCCCTTTCCCATGTTTTCTCAATTTGTTTGTTTATTAATTTATTTGAATAAGGCGGTACGAAGTTCGCCGGGTCAGCTAGTATTAAATAAATCATATAAACATTTTAAACAGTTGTAACATGTAAAATTCAATACTAATAGCGACATCTAGGAGCGCGCGGCAGAAAGCGGCCTAGAGTCGATATTAGCTATGGTTTCTGTTGACTATGGTATATTCGTGGCATAAATGGAAAATAGTGAAAACATAAATTCTTGGTCGCAAATACCTTTAAATAAAGTTTAATTAAATAATTTACGGAAAAGACAAATGTTAGTTGTCTTGACTATCAGTGCCTCCAGTGGCGAACCGTCGATTCATGCTATTCATCGCTATTGTAGCACTCGAAACAGCTAACAGCTAAAATTACAGTAACCGTACGAGCCGGAAGGAAATAACTGAAGATATAGCGGAGTTTAGTTAAATCCCAAAATAGGCCCTATGGCATTGAAAAATATAATTATCGGATAGCTATGGTTTCACTAGCTAACAGGGAAATGAAATAGTCACCTTCGTGCACTAAACAAATACAACCCCAAAGGACTGGGATCACTAGCGCCTCGCGGTTTCGCCTTCGTAGCTGTCATCTTGACAGCTACGTTTTCAGAAAGTCAGTGGACAAGGTCGAACATCCCGACGGGCGTTGTACATGCCATTCCGTGTGGGGGCATTTGATATAAAAGCAAATCAAGGAATGACTAGGCCTTTTTTTTTGATCACCGTCAGTGCGTATAAGTTTTTGTTGAATTGTAAGAGTACACGTGTGGAAGCGGCCATTTTGATATCATACCGTGTGCAGCCCTGAGAGCAACCACGGGTTGTCCTGGACCTCCGCAGGTCTATTTTATTAGCCTCCTAGTGAGGTGTGTGATTGGGGCGTAGGGGTGACAGATGAATGTCCTCCTACCCAGCTGTGGCGGCGGACCTGAGTTCCGCCTAAGACCGTCCAGTTGATACACAGAACTCATCATCTACTCTCTTCGTTTGTATACTTGTCCTGTTGCAAGATCTTCTTAGATGAATACAGCAGGTGGCGTCCATTTTATTTTTATTAATATTCTTAGTTAGCAACTCACTTTATATGACCAAGTTATACTCACAAATATCATTATACAGTACGCAAGCTCCTAGCCGATTCCACCCCTGAGTTATAACTAGCCTGAGACAGTGTTGGGGTTAGATTCATCAAACCACCCTTTCCTAGGGTAACAAAGAAACTCTGGGATAACAGAGTATTTATGTAATTGTTTTGTGTATTGTGAATATTAGCGGTGCGGCTAATTAAGGATTATTCTTTGTTACCAACTATTTTGTTTTAATTTAATAAACTGTGTATTAACTGGTTTGATGCTTTTATTACTTATCCAACCCCTAGGGTAAATTAATTATAAGCCACAATCTCTACTTATATAAACAACACAGTCTGAAAGTAAATAATAGTCAATTAAAATAAATTAAAGTAAGGTGATGGAGCCACTAACAATAGAAATAAAGTAAACATGCAATAATAAAACAGTGATGAGATTATGAAACAAAAAAGACAATATTAAATGAGTACTTACAACGGCTAACTACAACAATAAGAATAATAGATGAAAATACACACTGTGAAAAGAAGGTCACAAGGAATAGAGTATAGAGCTCATGCTCCTACTACAGAGGCCTAAGGGTTATCTACGTGAGCGTGACGCCGGCCGATGGGGTTTACTTGCGACAACTGGTTCTTTAGGCCCTGGCGGTGGTACTTGCTGGTCTACAGGAGACGGAGAAGGCAGACTGTCTAGATCCCTCTGTTTCTCAATGCGACGTTTAGTGCCATCACTGCCCAGCACGTAAATCGTACCATCCCGCGTCCAGCAGTTCCTCACCCCGAAACGCTGCCTGGCCTGGGTAAAAAGGCGATGTCGTCTCTTTGTAAGGAACTCCGACATCGTGATGCCGGTTCCCTTGAGTTGGGTCTTTGCAAACCAGACCTTACTGCGATCATCAGCATCACACAGCTTAAACAAGATGGGCCTGGGTCGCTCACCTGAAACTGTTGGTTTACCCATCCTGTGGGATCGGCGTATTTGGGTTTCCCTGAAATTAACCAGCTTGAGCCTCTCGCTAATGATGCTAGTGACCACAGCTGCAGTGTTCTCCTGAGCTTTCTCCGGCACCCCATGGAGCAGGAGAATCTTCCTCCTGGACCTCATCTCGACCTGATCAACAGACTGCTGGATAAGATCTATCTGCTCCTGAAGGGCACGAAGAGACTTCACTATAAATGTTTTGAAATTATAAAAGTCTGTAGCCAAGGCAGAAGTAGTGGTGCTGGTAGCTGAACCCTTGTGTAGTTCACTTTCTAGGGTATCCATACGCTCAGCAAAAGTGGTAGAGAGCTGAGTCATGGCTTCTTGAATGGCATCCATATTGACAGAAAATGAACTTGTAGAAATTAAGTATGTTGTGTTGTGAAGTGATAGGATATAACACTTGGCAGATTACCTGGCTATAAAGTGTAAGTAATCATGTACTTGTGCTTTAGTTTTAGTTGTTTAATAAATTAAAAACTTAAAATAATTAAAGAGATATTTTCTAAAGCTGTTACTTTTTACTCCTCCCGCTGTAAGTTGCTGTTTTAATCCATAAAATTGTAATTGTTAAGCCTAAGTCTCTGTAGCTGGTATTTTTGTCATGAAAAAGTAGTCAGGAGAGAGACTTAACAAAAAAAACTAATTTATCTTTTATTACCAGCGCGAATCTGAAATGGGAAATTAAGATACAATTTCGTCTTAACGAATTTAATCATGTATTTTATTTGATTTTTTCCGATTATCATTAATATTAGATAGATAGATAACACTTCATTGTACACCATTACAGAAAATACAAATGAACTTATAGCTTAAATATGTTCTACATGTGCACAATGGGCGGTCTTATCGCTAAGAAGCGATCTCTTCCAAGCAACCTTCGGATAGACAAAATTTAATTACATAGATAGTGGCGTGCAGTTGAAATTGATATTAATATAATAATAATATATTTTTTAACAAGATTTAGATTGTTTATAACAGTTTAAAGATAAACCATAATAGTTCATTATTCTGCTCCATTATGAAACTTAATTACGAAGTCAATTTAAAACTATTCAACTATACAGCAACGATGATACTTACACGACCCAATTTCAGGAAACTTTTAATGACTGATAATAGACTGACACTGTCTCAAACTTTCCGATCCATTTTATCATATCCTGATCCACTGCGTTAGTTTCATATTACATCATCTTTTCCAAAGCTGTTAGGAAATCATAAACGCGGTCTTCCATTTTATTATTTCATTAAAAGTTGGGTTGCACCTTTTGGTAAATTGCTGAAACGGGGCTTGGGCGAATTAACGAACCACCTGATCTTATTAGCTAGCTCAGTCAACCCATTAGGCTTCTGTTGGGAGTTATTGTACTCGAGCCCTCAAATTTAATAGCGAGACCTTTGAAAAGATTCAGCTGAAATTGCTCAGATAGCAGTGTGAACTTTGATTTTGAATTAACGACAAGAGGATTACAACTCGACTCGATCCATTATGGGATCGAATTAAATGGATTATTTTATAAGCAAGTGTTGATATTGTTAAGAGCTACCTAGGACTCGAATTAAAATGCCGTTGGAATTACTATAGAGTTTATTTCGAACTGTACAAACATGTATTAAACAGGTACAAATATAACTAGACACTGTATAAACGACGACGAAAGTACTACACACGTCTTGCTAGCTTGTTTTTACGACTTGCTTGTTCCATTTGCTATTGAAACGCTTGAATTTGAGTCTCTATAATGAGTGTCTATAAAGCACGTGATCATTCTTGAGGTGATCAGAGAAGTGGTCACCTTCTTTTAGGTGAATCTGTTAGTGGACACCCTATTGCTCGAGAAGACAACGATGGGTTAGTATGAGATTCGGCGGTTGCTTTACCGCAATAGTCAATAAACACCCCGGTATTCTTCCTGTCGTTATATATATAAATAAATAGGTGGTGCTAACGCCGAGGCCTGGGGTAATGTAGGCTCACGTCCGTCTGTGTGCAGCGCACTTAGAAAACCAGTACCAATCACGAATAATAAGTAAATCAGGATGACGATTCAATTAAGTAATTATACCAGCTTTCCGGTTAGCTTGCCCATCGAAGATGGTTTTCTAAGCTAAGTTATATTTTGAACTAATAATACTGCTTATTATTCAATGCAGAGTAATAGTTATCAAGTCATGGTTCCGCCATCTCTTGTTCAAACCTCAATACACAATCTCGATACATACATACATATTCCATTTCTTTTTGTGTTATAGTGTGTGTGTATATATATCTCTATCCACCCAATTTCCCTTTACTTCTGGGAAGATGTCGCCATTTTGCCGTCAGATTCTTTCGTGGTATTAAAAAGACACCTGTGAGAAAAACAACTGAAGGCAACAAAATTATATTGTTATCTTCAGCGGCTTCGTCTGTACGGAATATCCGGAGAGTTTTTTACTTTCAGACTCCGCACACACCAATCTACTAGGTGTAAATATGTCAAATATTATTTGCTTATTTGTATTAATTATAATAGAAATAAATAAACTTATTATATATTTGTTTTTCATGTTTTGATTTTACATTTTCAAATCATGATTTTGCAGCAGATTGTGATATAAAGTTATTGTACGATTGTTGTATTGCAGATTAAATAGAAACTTCTTCTTCTTCTGCAGGTACGTACAATAGATGTCATCTTTTAAAGTCATTAGGCAAGTTGAACAGTTCAAATTCTTTATGTTACCAAAGCAATGTACGCCTAACATTATTTAGTACACTTGCTGCACGTCAACAACAAATAACTGGTCAATTTTGTGCTAAATTAAGAAAAAGCAAACAAAGTAAAGGGTAATTTGATTAAACGAACCCTTTTGTCCCCTGTGGGTCCAATGGGACTCACAAATAAAGACGGAGTACTCAGTCGTAGAGCAACCTTCGGGGCAGCCGGTATAATTGAGTTTGGGAATGCGAGGACATGCCACTCTTGATACCATTCATTGTCATTTAGGGCTGTGTAACACTGCTCAGAGTTGGTTCAAATATAGCGCTTTTACGGGGCGTCACGGGATATCGTACAGAGTAACTGCACCATAACGCCCGTACGCTCTGTAATTGGGCCACCCCGGGGAGCAGGGCGACCTACTTCGTACAGCAGGGGGGGGGGGGAAGTCCGCTGTCACCCCCGTAACCGCGGTCCCCTGTGACGGTATCTATGGGAGGAGAAGATGCGCGTAGCGGAGCCTGCGACCGCCGGTCCGCCTCCTGCGGACGGAGTCCGCGTAGGCGTCCTCCTCCTTCGCTCTTTCAGTGGCCTCCTTCTGCGACATGACGGTTTCGCAGAAGAAGGAAACCGCAAGCCACGAATGTTGACCCTGGAGCATCACTTCGACCATGCTACGAAGTGAGCTCACAGGGCCAACGACGTTCTCTAGGAGAGCCCTCTGGGGCTCAAGCGGCGCACTCCACGAGCGTGTGAAACGCCGTGCCTTGGAATGCGCCGCACTCGTGGAAAGACGGGCGCTATAAATGGGGCGCAGGTTTAGGTTTAGTGGGTAGTTTGGTGGCCGTTTCTCGTGACAGCTTCGTTTTAGAAGCGAGCGTGGAGAACCGGTCGCTCAGACTCCCACACACCCTCGATGCAGGCCTTACGCTTGTATTTTGGCCCGTCTCCCGAAGGACCCGAGGATGGTGTTCAAATACATTACCCCTGCGTTATCAGAAAAAAAAAGAGTTGGTTCAAATATACAGATCGTACGGACTTGACGTGCTGAACTGTGACTCAATATAAACACTGACAACTCACCTCTCACGTTACGGTTTTGCGTAGAATACTTATACATTGTTTATCCTTAGAATATCATTTTCGTATATTACAAACAGAATTTTTGCAATTAATTACACTACAATATTATAATTACACTATTAAATGATGTTTAAAGATAATGTTAAAACAGTAAAATTTTATCCAAAAAATTAGCTTGTAAGAAAAACAAAGTGTATAATTATTATACTATATTTAGATAACTATTCAGTCTGCGCGGGGGCATGACCCCAACGAGTGAGTAAATTCCTAATCATTGATATGCATGAATAAATTGAGCTAGTCCGAGAGTCAATTCAAATCTTCAACTCAACAAACTGTTAAGTTGCACAACATTAATGTCAAATCATAGAGAATATAAAGACACGATCCTTCACTTGGGAATAGCGATGGATGTTAAAACAATGAATCCTTTTGCTTTGTGTTCTGATATGGTATTTCAACTATTAGCTTTATGAGAGAACCCTTTAGGCATATCTTATTGTATCTATTAAAATATCTTTGGATCAGAGAAATAGATTTTCTTTTTGTCTATATTTTATTACAGTTATCAGTCATAGTATCGCGTGACTGAGCCAGTTTCATTTTGTGTTTTTTTTTATACCTCAGATAGGACGGCGTTCCACCCGATGGAAAGTAGTAGTAGGGGAGCCCAAGATGCTAAATGTGGAATTACTAAAGCTTCGCGGGGACCTGTTGAATTGTGAAGATTAGATGCTAAAAAGAAAAAAATAAACGATGTATGATGTGCCCTTTCACTGGTGGGGGGCGCGCGTACAGGTTTTTTTTTAAAGGGTCGCAAAGAAATACTCAAGCGCGTCAGTTATTCAAACGGGATGTTAAGTAAACACTAAAGGAACTCCATTCAAAAGACTTACGATTTGAAGGCGACCAAAAGCCATGGCCGATTTTTTGAAAATGCAAAAAATAAAGTTACATTGAAGTACTCGAGCGCGTCAGATTAATGTACAGACGGTTCAGCTTGTTGTCCTTGTCAAGCTGACCCATAATCTGACAATTATGTGAAGGAATTTCCTTAATCTGACGGTTTGTAAAATCATTTGAAGTATAAAAAATACCCCACCCTGTATGAAGGGTTAATATATGGTGGGGCTACATAATAGGGCGTAAGCTTTCCCCCTTATGTTATTCTGCCACGCTCGAGTAAATCCCAAAATCCCCGCTTGGCCTCCCCTACTATAGTCCGCACGTTCAGTCTTTGCCAGTCGGCAATATGTAGCTTAAGCCCCCCGTGTTTATAATAAAATAAAATAAATCACATTATTAACATTTACCCTATGCAACTATATGAGTATATGAAAAATCTGGCTGAATGGCTCCTTACCCTTAATTATGATGATGTGGAAGACATCTTGCTTTCATCAGCTTGAATCTGATACATGCTTAATGTATTCAATAAGACTCAGTAGGGATTTGTGTTCCATTCAAACTACCACCCCGCGCACGCACACGCAAACCACACAGACACACACGCACATGCACCTCACACTTGTTTGCTACTTGCCCACTGCGGACACAACTACTCGAAACCAATCTATTTATCTCTTTCTTTATTTTCTTTAAATATTTGTAAAAGTACTCTCTGTAATTCAGCGAATTGATAGCCTTAAAATTTTTGTAACATAGGAAGAGCGAGGTTTCCCAACACAAGTATCATCTGGTTAATTTCTGGGAAGCCCCGGCAACTTACATGTATGGACATATTGAAATAAATACTTTTTTTTATACTCACCATCGCCTACGGACATTTACAATACCAAAAATTTTACAAATGTGCTGCCGGCCGAATAGGGGGGAGGAGAACCTGGTCTAAAGCTAATGACAGGTACATAACTCTAGGTGGTTGTGGTGACATACCAAACCAGGCAAACCAGGGGTACCCATCCAGATGGACGATGGTCCTACCATTTGGATGTGGGTTGTTTTATCTCCTCTTATGATAAGGCGCCCGGCCACAGAATGTATTACTGATAAAAAAAAACGACAATTAACGGAGAAATCCGTTACTTGTCGGTAAAATTTCATTGATGACTTTAGTTTGAATATTAGTTGACACTATGCATCACTAAGAGAATTCGATGTCTGGGACCGTTCATAGAGTACGTGCGCATTAAGAGGAAAACGGATATCGCTTTGTGTGCCAAAATATGTCAGCCAAAACAAACAAAAAAGGGAGATTTAGTTCCTGTAGTTATGAACGGGTCAATGTTTGTTAGGCATTTTAATATGATAAACACATGCTAACAAACATCGTATGTAACCCTGTAACCGGTAAGGTAACCGATGAGTGAAATCCGCCTTTCTAGCTTTCACGAAAGTCCATCACGCAATATTATTTATTATATGGTGTATTGTCAACTAATTAGAGTAACATTTAAAACGTTAAACATAAACATTAACTTTTGACTCTTGCACGTCTATCAAATTGCATATTTCTTGACAGTAAAGCTCAAGAAAAGTAATACCGCATTTATTAGAAGAGCCTTTTAAATGGCTTATTTAATATATGTCAAATATATTCATTGAAATGTGGGTATATTTATTATACGATATAGTAATTTTAGCAAAAATATATAGGTAAGTTAAATTGATTAAAACTTATTTATAAACTTGCTGTCCCGGCAGACGTTGTCCTGCCCGGAAGAAACAAAATTTAGAACCCGATTGCAGCGCCTCCTACCGGGTCCAATTGTGAATCTAAACATCCACCTGAACACTCACAAAAAATTTCATCGAAATCGGTCTAGCCGTTTAGGAGAAATTCAGTCACATACACACGCACAGAAGAATTATATATATAAAGATGAAGTCCATTTTTATAAAAAATCGAGTCAGTAACTACACTACACAGTACGGAGCACTATCTCACAGATAACACTGCGCCAGCGTCACACAATTATAAACTACTACCTGCTTTACAATGAAAACTTAATGATTAATGTTCTAGTTATTTAAGTGAGTATCTAGATTCTGTCTCTGAGCCGTAGACCCTCCACGACGCATTTCCACTTCGAAAAAAGCTTGTACGTAACGCAACAAACTTTACCCTAGTTCATATTTATGCTTGTTAAACCAAATATGCCGTGAAATCACAACAACTGTTGATCCACTTCTGACCCCGACATCTGATTGTCAGATAACAAATATGCCCTATTTTTCCGAGCTTGTTACGCTCACCCACATTGCTGACGTCAATGGGTTGCATTGAACTAATTTTAACTTTACCCGCTTCGTATTGCTTACTTTTCCAAGTATATTTAATATTTCTGTTGCGTATTTCGTGTCATATCGTTAGTATTATGTGTCATGTTATTATTTTGTATCATATCATTAGTATTTTGTGTCATCTGTTGTTATTTTGTATCATATCATTAGTATTTTGTGTTATCTGCTGTTGTTTATTAAGATATCATTCGTATTTTGTGTCATATGTTTTTGTTTTGTATCATGTCATTCGTATTTTCTGTCATCTCTTGTTGTTTTGTATCATGTCATTAGTATTTTGTGTTATCTGTTCTTATTTTGTATCATATCATTAGTATTTTATGTCATCTGTTGTTGTTTTGTATCATATCATTCGTATTTTTTTATTGCATGAATTCAGGAGACAGGAAGACGGCAGTGGGTTTTTTTTGTCACCACTTACGACAGGCCACCCGGCCGCAGGAAATTGTATACTTTCTCCGTTCCTCCGCACGGATAGGATTATATCATTTTTATTTTAACCTTGTTAACTTTTTGAAATTTAATTCTTTGTTTATTTTATTGTTAGTCATAAAATTTCTTAACATGCTGTGTAAATAAAATAAACAATATAGAAATAAATATCAAACCTGTTTATGTCGTAGCAAATAAAAAAATAGCAAGACATAAAAACACAATAGGTAGGCTCTAAAGAAATAACAAGGTTACACAGATGTAATTTGCTATAACAAATGATTATGTCCGAGACTGAAAGTACACAGAAAATATTTCTAATCAAGCAGCACAATGGCTAAATACGAACGAGACGAAATAAAGCGAATCCATCAGTTACATGCAGGTCTTTGTTTTTGATAGATCGAGCTTATTTTACGACGTCGTTCTCAATTTCTCTGTTAATAATGATATAATTATTATACTGTATTTAGACATTTCTAAAATATTTTTCGTTTCTCACTGTGGTTTCTCATATTCAGATAGTACCTTTCGTCCCTGGGAAAGTTTTCTCTGCTGTCAAATATTTTTTTTTAAACTATGCGAACCATAGATGTCCTAACTTTTTTACAGCCACTGTTAAATCGCGGCATAAATAAAAAATATCAACAATTTTGTAACATCAGTTTACACGTAAGTATAATTTACTTATCACTAAATTATTATATAATTTACATAAATTTGAGCTCAATAATCATCTATCAGCTAATCAGCTAAAAGTAATATCGCCAGTGACAAAAAATACTGGCTGCTACAATACCACAGAAAAATAAATTTACTTGACATTTCATAATTATGTGACGTATTAAGTGAGTTCATCAGATTTAGATTAAAGACTAGAGAAGTAGATTATGTTTGTTCAAGTAATCAGTTTTTATTTACTTTCCTCATATTCAAAATGTAAACTAGAGTGTTAGCTTCGGGTGAAAGGCCTATTAAGGCACTCGAATTATTCACGTCCTTGCTACGCTTGCGTGCCAAACCATCTCATGCTTAAATACATCACTTTCACCTCTGTAACAACCTACTATGACGTTTTTAATTAATATTGTAGTTTT
Organism: Dendrolimus pini; assembly: GCA_949752895.1. Classification (NCBI taxonomy): domain Eukaryota; kingdom Metazoa; phylum Arthropoda; class Insecta; order Lepidoptera; family Lasiocampidae; genus Dendrolimus; species Dendrolimus pini. The sequence goes on along the minus strand of OX457128.1, from coordinate 18,982,727 downwards.
TTTTTTATAAATACACCCTAAGCACATACAACTTGTATAATACTAGTGTATGACTATATTACATAATTCAGTAGTTGACAGTATGAAAAATATAGACTGATTTTAATATATATCGTAGATTACGATCTAAATATGACAAAAATAAATTGTTTTTACTAAAATGTTAAATATTAATTGATATTTTTGAGAAATAAAATTGTTATATTGCAGCCATTAGCCACGTGACAATGAACGCCGATCAGAGCGAGTGACGTCATAGTGTGCAAAACACAAGAAGTTATCAATTACTTCTCAGATAACACTTCAATGAAACAGATGTTTGTTTTGCACACTGTGACATCATGCGAGACGCCATGACAGCTTGACGCGTTTTTGTGATGAAATGTCAAAATATTTATAAAATTGCTAAATTAAATATGTTAATGTTGTTTTTTTGCTGAAATATTAATATTTTGGCTAAAATAGACCATAAGGCTCAAAATAAACCTGTTTCTCAAAAATTGTCAACTACCGTATTATTATAGAATCGTAATGTATAATACGAACAATTAAGACACATTAATAACTAGACACAAGTTTAGTTTGTTTGTTTTAATTGTTTGAGTTCAATGAACAGGCAGGCGGCCCACCTGACGCAAAACGGTTACCATCGCCTATGGACATTTGTTACACCAAACGTACTACTAATGTCCTGCCGCTCTCTAAAGGGAGGCTGGAACCTGGCCACTAATGCTGGAACACAACTCAAGGTTGTTATGGCGGCATACTCTATACCAGGGATGGTAGCCATTCAGACGGGCAAGTACCCTACTATCACCTAGTTGTGAATTGTTTTGTCGCCTCTTACGAAAAGCCGCCCAGCCGCAGGAAATTGTATTGTTTCTCCGGTCCTGCACATATATACGTAAAATAAAATAGAAGAATTAATTTTATTTATGGCTCCGTAGTCAAACGAAACCCTTGTGAAATCGATTTTTGGACCTAGTAGAGTCACAAATAAGAAATTACTTTCTAATATCGCTTTGTATGTCTTTCATGTGTTAATTCTAAGTTACTTGTCCTTGAATCAATTAAATTATTTTATTGTTGTTGTTATTTCCGTCAACCTATCTGTCAATCAGTCTGTGTATCTATAGGTACACAGTAATTATTCACAGTAGTCTACCTAGAAGAACGTTTAAAAGAAAGTGTAGCCTGTACAACTCTGCAAAGGTACGTAGTGAAATCGCAAAAAAAAAGACTAGGGATGAGATATGGTTTTGCTAATTAGTTGTCGAGAAACGTATTAAAACTACGTTTGAACGGTTTTCAGCGCAATATTTTATCTCTATTCCGACTTTTCGGCCACTTTTCAGTAGCTGAACTAATATAAGTGTAATTGCATAACTAGTGTTTCTTTATGATTTTTATTTAAGTCAATAGATACTGAGATTTTAGCTCCCACATTCGTAAAAATTGTGTCCTTCAAAACTCAGTTTATGAAGTGAATATTCTAAAAAAATACAAATGTAGAGCGTTAAAGATACATTCCCTGTAAATGGTTTATTGTATAATGTGTAATCTTGAAATAATAACTTTTTTTTAATTTTAAAAATTAAAAAAAAAGTCTATCGGACCGAATAACTTTATTCTGTCAAAATGTAATGCATTTTTAAAGATACCACGTTTTTCGAAAAATGAAATTGGAAAGGGTGATTTTAATTAACAAAAAAGTGATTTGTCGAATTTACTTATCACGTTACTGACGCAAGGTAATGATATAATAAATATGTGTGACAAAAATACGCCATGACCAAACAAGGCATTAAAATAAGAAAGAGTCGTAATCATAGGATTGGACACAGGTCGTTTGAGCCAGCTGGTTAGAAAAAGGTCTGAGTCCGAACCGCCCGCAGGTAAAGCTGAACTAGATTAAGTTTCATTTTCTTACCCATTTCTCAAAAGAAAGGATTCGCTGAAAGCAATACGCGCGATCGGTGTAATGTTACGCTACGCTACCCGCATTTCCTTTTAATATTCTGTGGGAAATGGTTTTCCTAATATAATAAGAGAATACGTTCCAGTTCTATATTGACTTAGTAGAAGTGAAATAAGTAATGTTAATGGAATATTAAAATGTTCTAAACACATTTATTTATATTATTTTTGTTATTCAGTTCACTACAATGGTACACAAAGGAATTAAAAGTTCAACTACAAACACCAAAGCGCTGAACGCCGGTTCCTATATCTTACAATTTATTCACTTGCCTTATTATGTCTATGTCAAATTTTAACCGATAGTAAAGTAAATTAAATCTTAAACACAAATGTGTCATCTCACTCTTCGGTTTACATGCTCTTTAATAAAGGTTGCTCTCTATTTCTTTGCGATTCAATAATTAGATTCTGACTGAGTGACCGTGCGACCATCTTTTCATTATTCGTAAGTAAATACTCCAAGTATTTACTTACTGCTAATTACTAAATAACTTACTACGACTAAAGAAAAAAATCAATCCACAATTGACGGAGAGATCGCGTAACATGAATATAAAATTAAGCGCCTGTAGAAAATGTATTACTACACGCATATACCTACAAGCTTTTTTCCAAGAATTTAGGCGCTTGGTGTTCTTTCAAAAGGATTATTCTAGATTTCCCTGGGATCCGATCCACTAATCTCATCAGATTCTGACTTTGACCATGGAACTACTTTAGGAGTATGTACTTACGAGTACGGAAAAAAGTTTGAAAATCGGTTTACAATTGACGGAGATATCCTGTCACGAAAAAGTTAGTTACCAATTTTCGTGATTTTCCCTAATTTCCTCGAGTTCACTGACAATATGATCAATTCGGGAGTATTCGATTAAAAGATTTCTTTTGAAAATTGGCTCCTAATTGACGCAGAAATCGAGTAACGAAAATACAAAAAACAACATACGGACGAATTGAGATCCTCCTCCTTTATGAACTCGGTTAATAATATATGGGAATGACATATCGTTACACTAAGTATAAGTAAGCTGATGCTTGACCGGGCTGTCATGCCTACACATTTGTTCCTCACATACAAGTAATTAGCCAGTTTTTGTATGGTGCTGGTTAATGGTTAGTAACGAGTATGGTCTGACAAAATTTTATTATACAGAACAACAAATAAAATATAGAAAAAATCAATAGTCTCGCATTTAATCATTGCTGGCTTTGTTCTAAAAATAAGGCAATTTCAATGTACTACATGCTACAGTTGCATGCAAAGTGCATTTTAACTACCAGTAGTCAGGCCGGCGCCAAGAAATATGTTAGTTACTTAACAAAACCCACGTAGGAGATTTAAATCGTTTTTAGAGTTCATTTTGGGTGAATTTTGTGAATTTGAGTTATGTCTACCTGTTTCTAGTAGACTAAAACTAAAGTATAATACTACAATTATTTAATAAACTACCGATATCTGTATTTAAAAGCACGACACTTAATAAGAAAATATAAGTACAACCCTTTCTTTACTTGTTGAAAAAAGAACGAAAGAAAACAAACAAGAAAATAAAAATAAAAAAGGGAATCTTTTCACCCATGTTAGACTCCCCCGTCTTATTTATTCCTAGTTATAAAAGAAAAGAAATAAAAATAAAAATGGCCATTTACCTATAACGAAGGAGAAGGCTATAAAAAAACTCTTTCTTTACTTATTTTTAATTTAATTAGCTGTAAAAAATCTTATCACGATGCTTGGCTATGACAACTGGGTCAAAAGAGATTTACAAAGCGAACGTAAGTATAAATGAATGTTAATTAAAATCTCACAGCTCATCTTTGTCTTTGTCAAGTAATATGCAAAATATTAAAATAAAAGCCTTGGATTCCCGTCTCATGAAGATTTCTTTTTATAACGGATAAGTTTGTTTTAGATTTATATGTATATGTATATAAGTCAATCGTAGAAAAGTATGTACGCGCAGCAACTTGAGAACGACTTTACCGATTTTTATTTTTGTGTGTGCTTAAGTGGGTTGGGATGTTTTTTTTAACAACTCTACGGACTCGAGTTCCGTACCATTTTTTGGAACTTAATTTTTAGAGTTTATAAACGCTTATTGGTTATTTTGGTTCTTGTGTTTGACATTAATTTAGTGATTTTTGTGTTGTGGTGTACCTTACGAATAACTTATTATATTAATTGGTCCCCGGATTATAGATTCACGATTGAAATTGGCAAGTGGCGCTAGCTCCTAATCTCCTGGGCCGATTTTGAAAATTTTGTTTTGGTGGGATTGCATGGTTCCCCGAATGGTTTAGATTCACAATTGGAACCGTTATTTTGAGCTTTTGAATAGGGTTGACTCAGAAAGTTTATGATGCTAATATTTCTCTATATTCGGTGTGTTAAATACAGTCTAAACCAATTTCGGTTGTTGTTGTTGTGGTTGTTTCGGTGAGTTTGTCCTGCTTCCCGGGGTACTGGGCACGAGCACTGATGCGCAGGATCAGCGTGGGCGTAGCTACGTTATAAGTCTCACGCTTCCTACCATAAGGGCGGGGCACCTGGGAAGAGGGTGGTTTTGCCCATGGGTTATCTCTCTACTCAGAGGGAGGTACCATGCTGAGTCTCCACACATGCCGGCGATTGACTCTGTTAACTGCGCTATCTTCAGTGGCTAGCTCTCATCGCTTTGGTGTAATCCCTAGCAAAGAACCCGGTAGTGTGCGAAATGCATTTCCCTCGCCTCAAAAAAAGCCTACCGGGTCAATATCGACGTGCAATCAAATTTCGGACAGATTGATCGGGCCTTTTTAATCACGCCTAGCATCATTCTTTATTCGCTTGTATCAGCTTGGTTTCTGTCGTTTTACTAGACACCGACACTCAAATGTATTTTTACTTATACAGTCCTGTGTAGCTCGTAACAATATTATCACATAAACACCTGAACTTTAGCATTGTTAGCCTGCAAAAACCTATATATTATTTCATTTATTCCAAAAAATGCAACACGCGTCCGCAATATCAAACAGAAATATACAAATAAAGCCGGTCTCACGCCATAACACCAGAATAATATGAATTTTCTTTTGGCTGTAAAATAGAAGGTCTGTCGTCGTAAATCATTACCCAGCGACGAAGTTTTAAATCAAAAGGGAGAGAGCAAACTCCCATTATTTGATCATGGGAGTTTCCGGACGAAATGGCCGCCGGTCCGGTTATGGTTTAGTGAACAAGGCAACAAACCTGTTTCCAACGGATTTATTACTTTACGAATCTAACTGTTATTAAAATTTGTAATTTTAAATGAAAAAAAAACAGGACAACTTTATTATTACATACATATGTATGTATACCTGTATCATGCCTGTTTCCCATAGGGGTAGGCAGAGACGATAAATTTCCACTTGCTAAGATCTAGACATATATCTTTTGCTTCCAATTTTAGTGTTAAGTCATTTATTATTTAATTTTAAAGTAATATTTACACATGAACCGCATATTTATACGAGTATGGCCTAAAATGCTATTATTATTTTTTTCAAAGTAAGTTGTACAGGAGTACATTTTTTGTATTATATGAAACAATGGGGCAACTTTGTGGAACCATGTGGAAAGTCGGTATTATACCTAATTACCCATATAAATTTAACGAAAATTTGGGGATCAGATATTACCTATATTATATAGTCGTATCGTTTATTATCTACATTAATTAATTCAAATGAAATTAACAAAACATGCATCAGTTAATGTTAAAACTTTAGCTAATAAAAAATTTAAATATCTCTACTCGAAGGATTATTTCAGAATTGAATTCAAAAGGCGGCTGAAATTCACCTTATTCTCCAAGCTGTTACCACGTCATGTTCCGGAAGACGTCATAAGGAAAAGGTTTATTACGCCCTAGAAGATTACTTCGAGCTAAAATCTTTTTTACGAGCAAAACCTATTCCCATTATATTATATGAAAGTTTACTACTAAAATAATATAATGATTTTAAATGGTTTCTGTTAATGACATGAATAAATATATGCAATCTACATATATAAAAATTAATCGCTGTTCGTTAGTCTCGCTAAAACTCGGGAACGACTGGACCGTTTTGGCTAATTTTGAATTATTTGTGAAAATCTTAGAATAAAGGAAAAAAACAACAAGTTTCCCTTACCTTAGAAACTATACTTGCCGGTCAATATTTGATGTTCTTCCCGTCGTTCAGAAATCAAATTAAATTTAAAAGTTAAGTTGTTTTCATGTTTTTGGTTTCGAATGTCAAAAGTTTGATGATGATTTTGACCACATTTTTTACTAAACTTGAAACATTCTACAATTATCATTCAGCTTTTTTATTTTTTATTTTGTACGATCTGGGCGGTAGGAAGTTTGCCGAGTCAGCTAGTATACATTTGTCAATTGCAATAAATTTATATAAATTAGTCTAAGATTCCAAGACTTGAGATGCAGTAGGTGTACCTACCGTACATAATACCAAGAAATTAAATGAAATATTATGTGTCTCGAATTTCAAAATAAATGCCAAACTGCTACTTGTATGACAATCATAAATTACAGTTTTTAATAATTATGTCCGTATATCGGTCTGCAAGTGTTTAGAAACGGCTCAACAGATTTCAATAAATATTTTAGTGATTTTTAAATCTTAAATATACCTACTAGTATCTTAAATTTTGATATCTAGCACCGTTCAGAAGATATTAATATAAAGTCCCGCACAAACCAAGTTTCGACCATACTAGTTCTTTATCAAAATCCTGTATCTGCTATAAAAGTTACTCCAATATACATCAATTACACACATTTCGAGCCTGTTATGGAAGAACATCGTAAGCGACATATCGTCAGCGTCAATGCAGGGCATTGTAACTATATTTTTGGTGAAATTATTTTTTCGTCAAAATTGTTATATGTATTGTATAGTAAAAATTTTGTCGAAAAAAATAATTTCCCCGAATACATGGTTACAATGTCATGCATCTCTATCCGTGGAGGAACGGAGAAAGAATACAATTTCCTGCGGCCGGGCGCCGCCGTAAGAGGCGACAAAACATCCCACAGCTAGGTGATAGGGCATTTACCCGACTGGATCGCTACCACCCCTAGTCTAGAGTATGCCGCCATAACAACCTTGAGTTGTGTTCCGGCATTAGTGACCAGGTCCCAGTCTCCCTTAAGAGAGCAGCAGCGCATTTGTAGCACCTTTGGTGTTGCAAATGTCTATAGGCGATGGTAACCGCTTTCCATGAAGTGGGCCGTCTGCCTGTCTGCTGAAATGCTGCCCTAAAAAAAATAATGAAATAAATGCATTGATGCCAGCGATATATAAAATTTTACAGGAGACCTTATTATTTTTTAATATATTACTTATAGATCTTCGATTTTTAGTATAATCTTATTTTATCATTTATGAGCCTAAGGATCTTTGAGTTAGGATTTAAATTAATTTTGCTGTATGTCACAATAAAAACAGTGAAAAGTTTAGCAACAGATGCTTACAATATTTTACATAACGGGCTCGATATATAATATATATTCAGGTATCCTGTTTAATTGAGGTATTTTATTGGGCATAAATTCTCAAAGTTTCAGTGCGGTCGTTTCGGTACTTTACGAACGTTTTCCTTATTTTAGTACGAACATAACGCAGTAAATGAATAAATACCGCCAGACAAACACAGTCTGTGTATTTACTTCCAACGAAAGTAAGCTACGCTTGTTTTATGGGTGATATACAACGGGCTCCTTTGCGGTTGATTCCAGACATCCAAAACCAGAGGCAACAAAGAAAAGTATGTTTACGACCAGCTCAGTAAGATATTAATCTATAATACAACATATCTGTAGAGGATTCAATAAATGAAAATGTAAGAAATTTGTTTAGCAATTGTGTCTATCGGTCTGTTAGAGCATCACGTGAAAAGTAATAAATGAATGAATGAATGAAAACACTTTATTTTTCACCAAAAATTAAAACCAAGTACAGTAAATGTTGAACAAAGGGCGGCCTTATCACTTAAAGCGATCTCTTCCAGGTAACACCCGAAACTAAGGAAAAAATTAAGACAACAGTAGCGGTGAAGACAATAAATAATAAGAAACATTCCAAGAATAAGTACATAAATAAATAATAATATAATTTATATACTATACAAAACTAAGATATACCATACTACTAGCGGCCCCGGCAGACGTTGTCCTGATCTGAAAAAATAAAATTTAGGACCCGATCCTAGCGCCACCTACCGGTTCCAATTCTGGATTTTAATCATCAAATACTCAAACATAGAAAAGCAAAATCACTAAAATCGCTCCCGGTGGTTAGGAGGATTCTAGAACCCGATCTCAGCGCCACCTACCGGTTCCAATGGTATAAAAAGTATCTTTCAAGTTGGATCAAACTGCACACGGTGTGCAAATTTGATTAAAATCGATTAAGTAGTTTAGGAGTCCATCGCGGACAAACAAGGCGACACGTAATTTGTATATATTAAGATATATAGAATGCATGTTTTAGACTTGCGAGGACATATATATTTAGTAACCATCAGTTTAAAAGACAATATGGATTTAGCTTGTCTGATGTTGAGTGGCAGGGAGTTCCATAAACTGTACCGTGAAAGAGTTGATGATATAGAGATATGAGATAAATGGGTTGAAATGAGACTCGAAATAGAGCTAGTTTATATCCTGGGTCGACACTTGAAATATTTTTATCCTGATAAATGCCTCCGTTTCCCTGGGGAGACGAATATAATGAAGAAACTGACACTGCGGTTACTTTTTTGAAGTGATAACTATTTATGGGAGGGTAAACCGCTTCCTTACGTAACGCGTTACGGTGCCAGTCTGTCTGGCTTCCCTTTCTCTGACGAATACGGCAGCGATAGGCAGGCTCCTCCTGTCTCACCCTAACCCACAGCGCTAGCCGTATTTCGGTAATTAAATTAAATAATGACACTAATAATGTACATACACAAAATTCTAATGTACATATTCAAGAATTGTAACAAAGAATAAAATATATTTTATAATTAATAAAAAAATTATTAATAAATAACCTTTCCTTACATTATCATATTAGTATACATAAAATTTAAGTAATGGCTGAGCCATTCTCAACTTAAACAATTTCAATATTAAACTTAGTGTCCCGAGACGCACACGTTTTTTTTTTGCACTGGTGTTGCAATTCACAAACAATCACGTCATCATCATCAGAATGAAAATGCACTTACACATGCTAGTCTTCACTAATATAATAAAGAGAAAAGATTTGTATGTTTGTAACAAAATAACTCAAAAATTACTAGACCGATTTCAAAAAATCTTTCAGCGTTAGAATGCTACATTATTCTTGAATAAAAAAGGCTATAGTTATTACTAGAAAAAAATTGGGATCCCTACTAAAACTTCAATAATTCATGCAGGGAGTGGCGAGTCACCGTTTGCCCATTTTTCCATGTTCCCCGAACATTGCGACGGGCAGACGCCATAGTCCCCATTTTCCCAGACCCCCAGTACCACTAGCAGTTCACCCCAATAGCCCGGTACTTTTTGTCCCCTTTTTCCACAATAGTCCTACACTGGCCGGGGCTTGTCCTTGGGTGCATTATTATATGGTGTAGACAGGTATAATCGCCGGTAAGTGTCACGCCACATTTACATTAAATTTGTCAAAGGGCCTCTACGTGTTGGTCTTTCCATGGCCCGGCGCAAGCCCTCCAAAAGTCCGGGCCACTTTTATGGCCCGTGGTCGTCAAAGACATTCAAATAAAATACTTGGCGCTGGTACTGGGCTCTACGATTTTGATGAATATTTTATGTGTGTTTGAGTAGGTCCCGCGGTGGTTTCGATTCACAATTAAACTAGATAGGAGGCGCTGGAATCAGGCTCTACATTTTTATCTTTTTAGGGCAGGACTCCGTCTGCCAAGACCGCTAGTAATTTATAAACTCAAATAAATTATCTTTCTTGAAGTGACGTACATCCGCGACCATGGTTCAATTGGAACTGACTAAATTTAGGACAATTACCTTGTTATAATGTTGCCAATAAACTTATTTTTGTTCTGATATCAAATTGAATCAATTTGGTTGAAAGGTCCAGAACCGACAGGTCATGACGATATTTGATTACACTGGATGATTCAAGTTCATCTTTATATGGAACTTGGTTTGGTTTGGTTAATTCATCCAAAATGAAAGACAGAAACGAGCCGTCTGATATCGGCTCTAAGTAGAAATATCTTGGTATTATATAGCACATATCGTCGGCATCGGCGCAGGACATTGATATATATGGCGCAGGACCTAGTAACTATACTTTTAGTGACATTGTTTTCTTGTCAATATTACATGTTATATCACAATTTTCACGAAATAAATAATGTCAACAAAAATATAGTTACAAGGTTCTGCACTGACGTCGACAAATCGACAATATACAATATTATACAAACGATATCTTATATTTATTTACTTTAAAACTGTACTTACGTGTACAATGTCTTGATTCGTCCGATGAGTCGCCACAGTCATTAGTTCCGTCACAAAATCTATTTATTGGTATACATCTTTTGTTCATACATTGATACTCTGATATACGACATCTTGTCTCATTTCCATGTAAGACTGGGAGCAGTTCAGGTTCTGGTACATTAGACCCAGGACTGTCTTTAAGGTAGACATTACTTTGGAGAGCATCTGTTACGACATCGCAGTCAGTCTGATGTACAAGGGTTATAAAAATTCCAATTCCTAAGGCGATGTTGGAGACACCTGGAACAAATAGGACATTTCATTAATCATATTTTTCATTACACATCGACCGACTTCATTGTAGGAAAATTAAATTACATGAAACTTTGCTCATTCTTTGCTTGTGGCCACAGGAACAACAACCGTTTAATTTATTACTAATAATATGACCGTATGACTGGCCGGGGCTTGTCCTTGGGTGCATTAATATATGGTGTAGACAGGGGTAATCGCCGGTCAGTGTCTAAAAACAGAAAATAAAATTTAATAAATTTGAATACACCCCACGCTTTTTTACAATAATGTACATTTTTACACTGTACTTAGTCAAATTGATTAATTATTTCTTTTTTGCACTCCACGGTAAGACCCCATTCATCAGAAACTAAATTTATTAAATTTTATTTTCTGTTTTTTAGTTGGATTTTTTATGAAAGCGTGTTTTTTTTGTTTTTTTTTAAACTATTATTTTTATGATGACTTTGGATACTAGAAATGGTTCTAATCATAATAATGGTATAATCCAAACTCACTTATACACACATTATACTACAAAGTAAGAAACCAATATTCAATTATATATCAACCCATTTATCATTTTAAAGAAAGAAAATTTTATTTGCAGAAATAGTGACGTAATTACATTCCTTATACATTTTTATACACAGAGCATATTTTGAGAATTTGTACACCTCATTTATAGCAAACAAGGTTATTGCTGTGCCGGAATTATATGCGACACAACACTGATTTTCACTGCAAACCTTCCTTTTGGCGTAAGACCAAAACGACCAATTTTTTAAATAAAATGATAAATGATAATAATAATTAATAAAAGTAATTCTACTTATATCATTCCTGGTAATGTACTTTAACGGTAGAACATTGCAGTTGAAGTAATGTTTTATACCCGTAAGTCGATTCCAATTTACCTCTTTTGTACTTCTTTGGTGTAACACGGCAACTGTAAATACGCGAAGCACCTCGAATGATTACACTGTTTGATTAGAACCGTCGGTAAGCACGGGTTCAACCCTATGTTTACTTTTAATTTCGTTTTGTTTGGTACCTTCACAGCGATAATTTTCTTCATCGCTAAACGTAATTTTTGATTACCAATTTTTTAATGAAACTACGTTTAAACGTAGTTTTATTATGTATACTCGTCGCGAAAATTAAGAAAATACAGTGAAACTTGTTTGGGACCTGGATAAGTTAGAAACGTCCATAACTGGAACTCATGCTGAGGTCCCAACACTTTGGCATTGTATTACCCCTGTTAGTGGGACAAAACAAACCTCTATATCTGGGATTCGTTCTTTCGATTTATCATCATAGTTGCCTCTATAACTGAGACAGTAGATGAATTTTATGTCCATAGACCACTGTAACTGAGATAACATCATTTTGTTTTTTTACTTACTTATTCTTATTCTACCCGCAAATTCCGGACTTAGCTACGTAAGTAATTTAGAGCCTGAATGACCTCCAGTTTTAGTTCCGCTTTACTATCATACAAATATTTATTTGAGTATAAATATGTCTATAACTGAAATAACCTGTATTCTGACCTCTATTAATAGAACCCTCTTGTAAATGAGGCAGATATTTATTTATACCTGGATATCTGAGACACTGGGTAAGGTGAATACCTCCATAAGTGAAACCATATTGCAGGTCCCTTGATGTCTCACTTAACCAGGTTTCGCTTTATTATACCAATACCTTATTCGAAAATGAATTCTTTGTCATTAAGGTCTTTGGTGATGAACCTGGATTGAAATTACGTTAATAGATGTGAATCCTACCTATAGTATAAATGCCACTATAATTTATTTGCTTATTTATTGTTATCATCTCGCTTAGATTTGCGATTGTTCAATCATCAGATAAAAGTTATTAACGAATAAATAATAACTTGCTGAATGTAAATGTGAAATAACTGTAGGTACTGTTTTTTCTCCTCCTTTAGGCTCAGGCGAACGAGATTGCCGGAGTAATTTACTTTTTTATTTGTTTCTTTATTTTTAATTCTTACATAATTCTACTATTTTATTCACATCACTAGGATTTTTATTTTTATTCTGTTAATAATTTAGAAACAATTATTGATAATTCAACCCTAAGGAACAAGGTATACTACAACCCAAAGATTTTACAAACATGTAAAATTTCAACAATTGTTTTGGGTTCCTGTGTAATTTTTATTGTGTTATTTTAAGCGATACAGAAACATATTCACAGTCCAGAAAATATTACTAATGCTCTCGTATAAAATACTAAAAGAAAAACAACGATGCTGTATAAACACCATAATTCAATATAACCTCGTTCATTATGTGCCTTACAAACTATGAAAGTTCTTATTCCCCAGCGAATTTCGTCTGAATGGTTATTTCAGAACGGGAATGTCATCAATCTTACTTGGGTTTGAATGACGCCTTTTTACGCTTCATCTTCCTATATTGAGTATTTAGATAAAATAAATTTTAAACGACAAGCTACCTTTCCTACTACGAATATCTTATATATCGTAGCCTTGTAATAAATATTTTATATCATTCACAAATCGCTTTAACTATAATATATCATTCACAAATCTGCCAAACCACATCCAAGTAGACTTGGTAGTTTCTGAGTAAAAAGTACCTATGACACACAATAGGAGACAGAGAAGCAAAAATATGGTGGTCTTCCGTATTCTACCCACTTTTCTACCTACAAGTCTAATATAATAATAATATTTTCGTTTTCGACCCAGTAAACTAAGTAAAGGCAGCAGAAAATGTAAATACGATTAAGTAGAATTATTATTATTATTTTAGACTTGTGGGTAGAAAACGGAGACCCAAAAAAATGGACATGACGAAAACATAAGGGTTCCATTAAATTCAAAATGGCCTCTATGAAAAACCCTTAATGAGTTTGAGAAATAATCGACTAATGACTGGTTTCTGTATCTTATTATTCATTAACTTGTCTTACCATCGATTGAGTTTTGTGTATGTTGTTGAATTTTATATTACTTGTATGGAATATGTCAAACAGTAGCCAATAATAAGGCAAACGCACGGTTAGTAAGATATACGAAACAGCCATAAAATACAGCCCATAAAACCAAGCCGAATGGGAGGCTTCTCTGGACTTATCATAGAGTTTTCCCCGCTTATCAAACCCTAGGCTTTATTTTACTTTCACAGAAAATGTATTCGGTTTTTTACATATAATAATAACAAAGATACTAAATCCATATATTATAGACTACACAGTTGCTTGTTGTTGTTGTTGTTTTAGTAGTTAACAAGCAAAACATTAGCGGCGAGTCGAAGCCAACCTGATTTGAAGTAATATAACGAATGACATGTTGTATTCGTTAGTGAATTGTAAAAACGCAATTGCAGCGCCATCTATTTTGTTAATCTGTTAATTATTTTTATTTATTTATTGATGCACAAAACAAATTACAACCATAGAAATTAAAATATTAAATTAGTAACTAAACAAATCTGTATTGCAATCCAGATTTGTTTAGTTACTAATCGGCCTACTAGTAGGAAACGATTTCCTTTATCGGGATAAAATGTTTCCTAAGCGTTAGCTCGGGTTATAACCTAACACTAAGTCGAGTTTCATTTTATACGTTCAGTAGTTTCCAAAAAGATGCTATTATTTTTTGCTACTTTCGTCTATCCCTTGAATTTTTTTTATCGGGATCAAAAATATCCTAAGTTACGCCACGGGATATAAGCTAGCTCTATGTCGTCTTTTATTTAAATCCTTTTAGTAGTTTTCACGTGATACTCTAGCAGACCGAAAGACAAGCAAAAATTCAAAAAATTAGTAATAGTATTTTCGCAATCTGCTAATCCGAATTAGCCCCCTTGTTTTTTTTAAATTTTTAAACCCATTTTACTACTAACTAGAACCATTTACAGATTTAATTTACATATTTATTATAGTACTAGCTGACCCGGCGAACTTCGTACCGCCATATTTTCTGAATTCCTAAAAGACTGTTTCATGACACAAAAACAAAATCACCATAATCGGTCCAGGTGATTAGGAGGATTCTAGAACCCGATCTCAGCGCCATCTACCGGTTCTAATTGTGGATTTAAACCATCCCGGGACCCACTCAAACACACACACAATATTTCATCAAAATCGGTAAAATCGTTCTTAAGTTATGCGCTTACCAACACATTTTGCGATTCGTTTTTATATATAAGATTAGCTTCTTCCCGTGACTTCGTACGCGTGGAAAGGAAGTTAAAAAACACCCGCGATTTTGAAACATTCTTCATTGGTGCTCCGCTCCTATTGCTCTTAGCGTGATGCTTTATAGCCTGTAACCTTCATCAATAAATGGGCTATCTAACACTGAAATTTTTTTTCAAATCAGTCCATTAGTTCCTGAGATTAGCGCGTTCAAGCAAACAAACAAAGAAACAAACTTATCTGCTTTATATATTATATATATAAGATTAAACTCTCTCACTGACACCACACCCTGTCAAATTATCCGTTTCTATTATGTTACGTTGCAGAGAAATTAATTTTAGTCTGTTATAAGCTGTTTAAGTAATTAAAGCTTTTTAACTATCCCACGGGAACGATTTAATTTTTCGGGATCAAAAGTATCCTATATGTTGACCAGGGATATAAGCTATCACCATACAAAATTTCATATAAATCGGTCCAGTCCTTTCTGAGATTAGCCGGTACAAACAGACAGACAAACAGACAAACAGAGAAACAAAAAATTCTAAAAAAATCTAAATTAGTTCTATTCCACTTCTTACATCCCCTGACTCGGTTTTTAGCATTTTTTTAATTGTACAGAAATTCGACCTCTACAATTTTCTTATAAGTATAGACATGCAGTGAAAATTGGTTAAGTAGGACCTGGATAAGTGAGAAACCTCCATAACTGGGACTCATGCTGAGGTCCCAACACTTTGGCACTGAATTACCCCTATTAGTGGAACGAAGCAAACCTCTATATCTGGGATTCGTTCTTTCGATTTATCATCATAGTTGCCTCTATAACTGAGACAGCGAGTGAATTTTATATGCATAGACCTCTGTAACTGAGATAACACCGTATTGTTTGTTTACTTACTTATTCTTATTCTACCCGCAAAATCCGCACTTAGCTACGTAAGTAATTTTAAGCCTCAGTGACCTCCAGTTTTAGTTTCGCTATACTATCATACGGATGTTTATTTACATAACACGATATTTTATTTAATAATCGCACCTCTATAACTGAAATAACCTGTATTCTGATCTCTATTAATGGAACCCTCTGTAAATGAGATAGATATTTATTAATTATCCTACCGGGATATCTGAAACACTGGTGGAATACCTGTATAAGTTAAACCATTTTGTAGGTCCCTTGATGTCTCACTTAACCAGGTTTCGCTGTATATAGATAGGTAGAAGATTGAAATATATACAGTCAACAGTAACTTTATGTTTTTCCAAAGGAGAAGTAAAATTTTCAGTGAGCTACAACACAATGAGTCGACAGTTTTCTCTTGACAACAACGACGAGATGAGCGGAAAAATTTCGATTAATCACTACCAGCCCTTTGTTCGAATTGCAAAGTCATTTATAATTCAGCTGATCATGAATGACGTCATTCCCCATTCAGTAATGGTGACGATAACGCTGCATGAAATGTCTCTGTCAATATAATTGGTAATTTGGCACGTACGTTGCAATTGTGACAAATGCTATAGTTGAAATGGAGATTCATAAATTAATATTAATTTGTTGGATTCCTTGGGCATTTTGGCAAAATTATAACTCTTTTATTATTTCCAATCAATTGTTCATATTATTATGTAGTATCGAAATGAAACCATGATGATTTAAGACGAAATTTTGTTAGTTAGTTAGTTGAGTAGTGCTCTTTTGTTACTAACTTGAGACCAATTTTTATACTGGCACAATACAAAAAACCTAATAATAATGTATGATAACGCACCTGTATTAATTTTCACTCAAATATTTGTATTTGGCCTAAACATTTTGGCGGTATAAACGGAAGTTGAGAGTGAAACGAGATCTTGGTTGTACAGAGGAGAATATATTTTTTAATTTTTACAATATTAATGTAATCTGTGATTATAACTCAGTCAGTACAGATACTTCTATATTTAATAGAAACCAGTCTAAGCTGAACTTAAGTCTTTAACAATTTTGAAATCAATTACAGACATGTCAATTATATTACTTTAGATAGATATAATGCAGTTATTACCTCACTTCGACACGTCTTCACAGTCTATGTTATTCTAAAATTTATAAAAAAAACAGAAGCAATGATAATGTATAAAATATTCTAGAACCTCAGACGAATACATTGATAGACAGAGTCCCGAACAATCGCGAGTGAAGTCTATTAGAGGTAGCTGATTTTGACATAGAAAGCCGATCTCATCACAGTCCGTAAGGAGAAATTAATGTGAAATAATCCAAGTAATACCAATAATGGTGAAATAGTTTCCAGTGGATACGTTACTATAGCCATATGGGCCTAAATTTCATGTACTATATAAATTTATGCAGTCAAGTTCGTAGAAAAACCTTCCCATTTGACACTTGTTCACAAGGCTTCATATGTACTTTTATTTGTCTGAGAATGTAACATAAATAGTTTTTTATGAACATCTACTTATTCTTACATACATACATACATAACTTCACGCTTGCGGGGTAGACACGGGGTACTTATTCTTGACATAAGAAAATGGTATTGGTGGGATTTCAGCCAAGGAAACTAATACACAGCGCAAGTACTAAGTGGCCATGACTGTTTCCAGGACTACTTACACAGGATTCGAAAAGAAGAAACAGACACATGTCCGTATTGCAAAAAAGTGAATACCGCGGGACATATTATTTTAGAATGCGCGAGATGGGCAGAGCCAAGAAGAACAACCCGGACGAATTTAGGTGCCAAGATAACGCCAACTACATGTCGGGTATGATACTAGAGAATGAAGAAAGTTGGGACAATGTCGACATGATGACCGAAATTATGTCCAAAAACGTTCGTGACGTAATAGAAAAAAATGTCCCTCTGTCCCTTTCCTCCCACTGCAGTGCGAGGTTGCATAAAAAAAAGTTTCTTACGAACATCTACAAGATTATCGTCGTAATCCAGATTAATAAATTACCTATCAAATATTTCTTTATACACACTCCCATCAACATTCATACCCCATTAAAATATCGTAATAAGTATGTCATATTTACTATAAGTCTATTTATGGACCCTCGTCAAGTCATATGATCCGATAAGTCATTTGGTTCGGTCGCTTTTCCCTTTAAGGAAACCTATTCATTTGGGACGGTATCTTAATATTTCAATGCGATTTGTTATCTCGTCTGACTTGATAGACTGCTCTTAGCGAAGGTCTATGGGACATCTTTTTCAATTATATAATATCATGGTAAACAAATACACACTATATTATTTCACACACACATTACGAAAAATATATAATAACTGAAGCCCCGGGACCATGGGGGCCTGAGGCGCACAAATTTTATCGAGACAGCTAAAACGCCGGTTAGACGTCTCACGTGAAGACTGGTCCTTACCTCTGACAACGCATTAGCGTTGCCATACAACGAGGTAATGTAGCCAGTCTTTTGGGCACGTTTCCAACTGACAGCAGTCTGGCACTAGACAATATAATATAATAACTTATAAGTGACAGCACAATGCCATTTCTACGAAACCTAGATGTCTGCGTGGATTTATTTGAGTAAGTTAATTTTAAATATCTTTTGCTTTTACTGCTTAAGTATTAATAATAATAAATAAATAAATCTTTATTTCATAGCTATTACAACATAATTTTGTTACAAATAAAAGGTACAAAAAAGACAGAATTGTCCAAAGCAAGCTGTGGTTGCCAAGGCACACGCCCTAGGATCAAACCTGGGTTACAGTTAGCATTGAGCTGTGTTTTGGCATTAGTCGCCAGGCTCCAGTCTCCACAGTAGCGCATTTGTAGCACCTTTGGTAAATGTCTACGGGCGATGGTAACCGCTTTCCATCAGGTCGGTCTACTTGTCTGCTGAACTCATGCAATAAAAAAAATAGTAATTAATATTATTTTATGATGAAATTTTGAATGACAGGTGGTAGTAAGATATTTCGGCGTTCTATTTAAAACGAAGGTCTTTGACACGGTTTACAATTAAGTGAACTGGGAGAAATCGCCACGTAAAGAAAAAGCGTTATACCCACTCCAGGACATCTTTCACGCATGGAACTTAGTACCTGACGGGAATCCCCCGGTCGTATGATTAATTCTACTTTTTATGTATTGAATTAAAAATTAACTGTTATAGAATTTATTATTAAATGTGTCAAATATCCAATTATAACAAAAATGCTTAAATGGAAATTTTCTAGGCCTCCTATAGAGATAAAAAGTCGATAGGTGGTAGAACACTTATAATAAAGTAAATTATCGATATATTTTGCTTACCAGCTGGTATAAATATTGAATTTAAATGCCTTAATCCAATAATTAACTCGTGCATGCTTTTTACAACTCTCTTTTCAATTCCTTAGAAATGTGTATTAAAGGCGAGCTGCAGTGCACTAGTTTAGTTTACAGGTCAAAGGTTATTAGCACTGCATTACTATTTTACATGAATGAAATAGTCGAAAGCACTTTTAAATATTTACTACGTCTTTTGCGAGATAAGAACTATAAAATCTATATCAACATATAATAATGGAATGGAGCGTTAGGTAAACTTCTAGGTGCTAAGAACTTCAGTCAGAAGGCACAGCTTGCCATACACAACGCGGTGCTGGTACCTACGCTCACGTATGGAAACTA
The DNA here is from genome assembly GCA_949752895.1 of Dendrolimus pini. Classification (NCBI taxonomy): domain Eukaryota; kingdom Metazoa; phylum Arthropoda; class Insecta; order Lepidoptera; family Lasiocampidae; genus Dendrolimus; species Dendrolimus pini. The sequence goes on along the minus strand of OX457128.1, from coordinate 18,963,105 downwards.
AAGTTGGGTATGGAAGAGAGAGCATGAAAATAGAGTAAACGCGGTCGAGATGCGAGCACTGCGCAAAACTTGCGGAGTGACGCTCGCGGACCGCGTTTGTAATACCGAAGTAAGAAAGAGAGTTGGTCTGAAAGAGAGTGTCGGAGGGAAGGTAAAGAAAGGAATGCTCCGGTGGTTCGGGCATGTGGAAAGAATGAATGATGGAAGAATGACTAAACAGATATACAATGCAAAAGTGGATGGATGCAGAAGTCGCGGAAGGCCACGACACACTTTCCATGATCAAATTGATCGTGTACTAGCAGAAGGTGATGTCAGGAGCCTTAAGAACAGACGAGCGTTCATGACAAGAGCTATGAATGTCAAAGAAGCAAGTGAGGTGTGTAAAAATAAGCCTAAATGGGGCTCTGTTGTTCGTGCCTACCCCGCAAGGGACCTGGCGTGAAGTTATGTATGTATGTATGAATAGATGTTGTGTTTGTTCTTTTGTTTTTCTCACTTTTAAGGTCCTAGATAAATAAGGATAAGACCGGTATAGCTAGACGTAGCGCATGCATAGCCTTAGAAGTGTATGAAAGCAATAATTACTGGTGTAAAGCTGACTTAAACACTGAAATTTAAAAAAAAAACATGTCGCGAAGCGGTGTATATAAATAGTATAACATAATAATATTAACTTTTAATTATGCATCTACAAGTTTCAAATGGATTGAACAGAATTTAGTATGACTAAAAAAAATAGTTAAATAAATAAAAAACCTGTTCGTCTCGGGATGCCCGACAGAAGTAATAACTTAAATTAATCTTAGTTGAACTATTTAATATTGATATTTTTCAACTTGAGAAAAGCTTCGGTTATTACTAAAAAAATATGTATATTAATATGATAATGTAAGCAAAGGTTAATTATTAATAAAATCTTTTATTAATTATAAAATATAGTCTTAAGAGCCAGCTTAAATCTGACAACGCATTCTTTACGGTATCTGAAATTTCGTCCAGTGAGACTTCTATACCCAGTAAACAAGCAATGGGTACTAGCTAAGCCCGGCCGCGGTAGGTTTGGGGTCCCTCAGGTGAGTCAGGTATGAAAATTAAGTAAATTTTTAAAGTATTTTACGGCGTCAGCCATTTTAATATATTATTTGTTGAACTATTTTAAGCTAATATTAAAAATGACTGTCATTTTTTCCGGTTGTAACTATCCGGTTTACAGCGAAACATTACCTGTAGTCCGTGCATATGTATGTCCACAGTTGTAATTTTCACATTCGTAAAATTTATATAACATTAAAATTATATTAGTCAATGTAATTTTTTTTATAAATATACAATTAAACGAACACATCTACTACTTTAAATGTGCATAATAAAGAAAAAAAGGTTCATTATAAGGCTGTAACAAATATAAAATTATTATAAAGAGGTAAAAAAAAAATCAAACATTAATTAGATATATTCATTATTCATATCAGAATATATTTATTTTTGGAAATAATCTATAACGATGAAATAATCATGAAATATTTTATAATTAATTTTATTCTAGTTACAAATCTTGAATATGTACATTAGAATTTTGCGTATGTACATTATTAGTAACATCATTTAATCTAATTACCGAAATACGGCTAGCGATGTAGGTTAGAGTGAGAGAGGAGGAGTCTGCCTATCACTGACGGACGCGTTCGTGAAAGGGAAGCCAGACACGCTGGCGCCGTAACGCTTTACGTAACGAAGCGGTTTACCCTCCCAAAAGAAGTCATCACTTTAAAAACCGCTATGTAATGATTTATATAAATATTTTGAAGTTATACTTTCCTATGCTTACTTAACTTTTAATTTATACAGTTCTCAGAAATTTTGGATACAATGTTACCTTATAATATTGACCAAAAATGTTTATGTGTATCGTTTCAGTATTCATTATATATTCACTTCAGAAAAGGCCATGTTTTCAAATAATTATTTAAAATAATATCTAGTTAATTCAAAATAAACACGTTTTTATATAGTACGCAAGTGGCGTAATATTTCATACTACGAAAATAGCGACACGAATTTTGTGTCTCAAATGTTTGCTTTACGGCGCAGAGGGACCGTCTGTTGTATGTAATTTCAAGGAGAGTTACCGCTACCTCTTTGACCTCTCATATCAGCCCCTCTTATTAGACTGTACAAAGGTCAGGAGTATATTTAAACGAGAAAAAGGTTTATTATTTGAATTTCATTTAACAGAAGTTCCTTTTTGCAGTCATATTTCTATACTAACATACTTCTATACTAATAGAATTTGTCCTTCTCTCGAATTGCATTTTATCATATAACTACTATTATAACGGTAATAAATACTTTTGAAGTGATAACTTCTTATGGGAGGGTAAACCGCTTCGTTACGTAACGCCTTACGGCGCCAGTCCTTCTGTTTGTTTAGTGATCAATCAATCAATTATTTTATTAAAAATAACCTTTCCTTACATTATCATATTAGTATACATACAATTTAAGCAATAACCTAAGCTTTTCTCAAGTTTAACAATTTCAATATTCAATATTTTTTTCATTTATCGTCCAATATGCTCATTTCATGTTTACAAACACATTTGTCTGTGGCACGGAAACCTCATGGGTTTATTCGTCCGCAGAGAGTCGTGTACACAATATTATTGTATAAAAAATATATTTTTTGCAGGAGTTCAGCAGACAGGCAGACGACCCACTTGATGGAAAGTGGTTACCATTGCCTATGGTCATTTGAAACACAAGAAGTGCCACAAATGCGCTGCTGCTCTCTTAAGGGAGACTGGGACTTTGGTCACTAATCCCGGAACACAACACAAGGTTGTTATAGCGGCATACTCTAGACCAGGGGTGGTCGCCATCCAGTCGAGCAAATACCCTACCACCTTGGGTTGTTTTGTCGCCTCTACGACAGGCCGCCCGGCCGCAGGAAATTGTATTCTTTCTCTAAATAGGAGCAGAGACTTAAAGAGAAGCATATACTAGAATGATCAGGTCTGCACATGTGAACCTGATGGTCCGCTTTGGGAATCAATATATACTTGAATTTATTAACAAAGTAATAAAATCAAATTTGTTATATCTTAAATGTAAATATATTAACAATAAATGTACATTTATTTATTGCGTTGGCCACTAAGTGATTGCGAATTTTTGGCGATACATAGATTTTCTTTTCTTTTCTTTCGTCAACATGTACCTACACCAAATGTAGATTTTTTCATATTCTTTTGATTGCAACCGTTCAATTTGTAAACAAATTATATCCATTAGTTCGTTTTGTTTTTAAACTAACTTACTACGTCCTTAATAAGTTGTCTCGAAACAAATAGTAAGTAAAATAGGGTTTGAATATATTTATAACAATATTTTCAGATGTTGATTATTATTAATTTAAATATAAACATTAATATCAAGGATACGATTAAAATATTTTTTTCTCGAAAAATGATACCATAATACAAAATACAAATTACTTGTATATTAAAAAGTTCCTCGTAACGATACAAGTGAATATTTAATTTTCATTCTGTACAAAATAGAGCAAAAATTTCATGAAAATCCCCTTCATAACGTCCAAATTTCCACGTCAACGTTGCTCGTTCGCAAAATGGGAAGCTAAGCAATTTATCTTTGGTGAAATTAATTTAAATTTATCGCGGACGCACCATTAATTGTCCGCCTACCTTCCAATGGAAAAGGGATTTTTATTTCAAACACAAACCCTTGCCCGCTTCACCTAATTGATAAAATAATCCAGCCAGACAACAATTAATCGTCACTGAAGGAGGCGTGAAAATTATTTATAAACAGAAAACGTCTTTGACGCTTTAATAATATCAGGTCACAAGGTTTCACTGTTCGACTCGGGCTTTTCTATACAAAGGAAATAGGCAGTATACCCGACATCTGTCTAATGCCGAGTTTCTATTTCTTGTTAAAAATAATTAATCTTTAAATAATATTTAATATTATAAGTTAAAATATATTGTTACGAGTAGTGTCTAGTTATATATGTACCTATGTTATACATATTTGCATAGTTCTAATAAATTCTATAGTAGTTCCAACGGCATTTTAATTCGAGTCCTGTAGCTCGTAACAATACGATAGAAATAAATTATTTATATATATAATACTGTACAAATAATTTGTATAAATGTTTAAACAATTAATAATGACTTCCTTTACTTATACCAACTCGTGACTTCATAACTTGATTTGCTCGTACGAAATCTATGAGGCTGATTTAATTTTCGAAACCCATTTGCAGCCAATTATTCGCACTTGTGGTTTTTCAATTAAACCCCAGGTATTATTTTTTGTGTATGCTTTTAACTTTTCTTCCATAGACTGTTTCCATTTTTCTGAGTTTATATTTTCAGGGGATATCGCCTCACTGTATATTTCTGGAGTATCTTTTTGTTCTCTTTTATTTAAACACAAATATTTATTAACTAGGATATGTCCGTGACTTCGTCTACGCTGGACTTGAAATTTCCACAGGATTCCCGAGACACAAAGATCCGCAGCATAAAAGCGTTTCAGAGAAAACTGTGTTGGGATAAGCTAATTTTTATGTATCCAAAGAACTACAAAGCGGTCCCAGGATAATTCCCGTGGAATATTCGCTATAAAAAATCACACATTTAATTACATAAAATTTGAAATTATTAAATTAATAATTTAAAATTAAAATTTCGTTTTTGTTTTAATCTGGATATTTTAAATTATTTCCAGAAAAAATCCCGTGAGATTCCCAAGATGAAAAGTAGTGCAAATTTTAAGTTTAATAATTTTGCTGTCAATCAGCTAAAACTGCATCAAATTCGGCATAGTAGTGTTTACGTGTATCCCGAACAAACAGACAAACCGACAAACAGATGCGAAAACACAAAACAAATGCATCGTATCCTCCTTCGTTTATATAGTGTATTCGAGTTGTCTTTTTTCGACTTCCAAAAGGAGGAGGTTCTTAACTTGGCCGGTATTTTTTTTAATGTATGTACATCGATTACTCTGAGATTTATGATCCGATTTACGTGATTATTCTATAGTTTGATGCAGAATAGTTGCCATTTGATCCCCTAAAAATTTAACATAGTTTCGCCCAGTAGTTTTCATTTTACCAACATTTTTTATGATTTTTCCGTTCCCGTTTCTTGGGACCTATATTTTTTAAGGCGCGAGGTACCTTTCGTAGGCCTACCCATGGCTAGACACTAAAAAGTAACAAATAAAAAAATACTTCGTTTAAAAGAACCGACTTCAAAAACTAAAAAGTGTAAAATAAGTTATTTCTAAAGATAGTTTTAATTATAATATCTTATTTTTAATATATATTATTTTAAATATCTTCAATTTACAGACACGGCATGTTTAGAATTTTATAATATTATAGGTATCATTGTTTTGTTCTCTCTACTTTCTAGCCTTTTAAATCTTAGATATATATAAAATCTATGAGGCACAAAATAAAAATATATAAAATGACAAAAGGTAGCTCAATTGACTTGACTGCCCGCTCCACTATTCACTCACTTAGTACATTATATAAAAATCGACTCTACAAATAAGGTCACAATGAATGTTCATAGAAATCCAGCATAAGAATGGAACCGTCGTCACACTGTGAGTGGTTTTGATAAAATCCACTCATCGTCATAAGTTTCTCATTCAAACTTAAGTTATTGGTGGCATCAGATCGGTTCAGGAAACTTGTCATCGAGTTCCTTATTGGAAACTTGTCAACGCGAGGTATGGCAGGCACGGAAATGTCAGGCCGAGAAGACATCTGGCGCATGATTTGGCATGATTTTATAGTAGCGGATGTGGGATATTAAAGAAAATATAATCGAATATTTAAGTTTAGCTATATATTGAATATTATATATTAATAATAAAGCAAAAAGTTCCAACTATATCATGAAAATTAAACTGCTTGTGCTGTAATTTAACACAATCAATTGTCCCGGCTATTTCTTACCTTCCATTATTTAAATAACATATTGAAACAAATGCATCGCCACCCCGTGTATGATGCTATCTACATATATGTTGCCCTGAAATAAATGTTTAAGTGAATTTACATCTCTAATGTGCTATTCCGGCACTCAAGCTCCACTCATAAGCGTTTATAGCAGTATCTTTAGTTCGGGCCAAACGCCTAGAGTCTCGTACATTACACCCCAGGGATGAATCCGAATGACACAGTGGATTACCCGAACCTCGAGTTAAACTAACCGAAGTTAAGGATCAGTGCGGTTTAGGAAGCGATTTCATCTTATAAGGTTTATTACCAAGGGGTTTTTTCTATCTATAACATTATAAAATTCTAATCATGCCAAAATCCTAATTATTGTTATAATAAATTGTATATTAATTTTTATCTAGACATTAGTAATTTTAAATTTAATTATTTTGCAAGATACATATGTAGCAGGATACAGTGATACCTAAATTGTTATAATTACGGACATTATAAATTATATATATATACATTATAATTATATATATATAATAAATTACTTTGGCTCTATACATTGAAGCTATTAAAAAAAAACTTGAATTGATTATATAAACGATGCATAACACGATGCATTTTTTTGTCTGTTTGTTCGGGATTCACGTAAAAACTACTGAGCAGATATCGATGTCATTTTCGCCGATCAACAGATAATTCTTAGGCTTAAACTCTGCGCTACTTTTTATGCTGTGAATCCCGCGGGATTTTTTCTGGGACTGATTTAAAATGGCCAGATTAATAAAAAAATCCAATTCCAATGTGATTTGCGTACTAATCGATAGCAAATTTAGTGTAATAAAATGTGTGATATTAATTTATCCCGCGACAAATTTCTCGGGAGCGATTTGAAGTTGTTCGTATGTATAAAAATTAGCTTATTCCGACACAGTTTTCACTTAAATGATAGCTTACATATTTTTGAAGTGAAACTTCTATATAGAGGGGGTCTTATGGAGTTTTGACTCACGAAAAGATGTCACAGTCACGTGATCACCGTCACTAATTCTTACATTTTTAAATTCGTGATATCTTTCGAATGGAATGTCCGAATTGAATAATTCAAAAAGTTATATAAAGGTATTGAAGCAGTCTTGAATATGAAGTAATTTATTTTGATAAGGATTAATATCAAGATACAAATAAAAAGCCTTTTCTAGCGGCGGAATTTTAATTAATTTTTTATAATAAAAAAACGCTTATTGTGGCATAACTATAATAGTTAGATATATGTTGTCGCGATACTTTTTGTAAATAATGATGTGTTCTACAAAGTCGTAGTACATTATTTTATTTTATCATCAATAGTTTTCGCAGCGCACGCGATTTTAGGTATTTTTTTTATACCTTGGATTAAATTATTGGAGTTTTTGTAATGATCCCTATTTTTTTTGTAAATATAATATACCCTATGTCACCCGGGGATAGCGTAGCTTGCCAGCAGTGACAGAATTTTTCAAATCGGTTCAGTAATTTATTTTATTTGTTATCTTATCATCAATAGTTTTCGCAGCGCACGCGATTTTAGGTATTTTTTTTATACCTTGGACTACATTATTGGAGTTTTAGTAATGATCCCTAATTTTTTTGTAAATATTATATACCCTATGTCAACCGGGGATAGCGTAGATTGCCAACAGTGAAAGAATTTTTCAAATCGGTTCAGTAATTTCGGAGCCTCTTCATGCAAGCAAAAACCAATCTTATCTTTCCTCTTTATAATATTAGTCTAGATATTCATAAATATATTTATTATAAAATTAATTAGATATTTGCATATTATAAAAAGCGTAAGATTTTGCGCTGGAAGTTGCTTAATAAAATTGGGAGCTGGGGAGCAACCCAGCTCCCAATTTTATTAAGCATTTTTCTGTCACTAAAAATCATCAAAGCCACGTGTTCTAATACTTTTTAAACTCGTTATATCTTTCGAATGGAATGTCCGAATTGAATAATTCAAAAAGTTATATAAAGGTATTGAAGCAGTCTTGAATATAAAGTAATTTATTTTGATAAGGATGAATATCAAGATACAAATAAAGTGCCTGTTCTAGCGACGGCATTTTAATTAATTTTTTGAAATAAAAGGACACTTATTGTGGCATAACTATAATAGACATATTTTATGCTGTCGCGACACTTTTTGTAGATAATGATGTGTTCTGCAAAGTCGTAGTACATTATTTCATTCTATCATCAATAGTTTTCGCAGTGCTCGCGATTTTAGGTATTTTTTACATCTTGGGTTACGTTATTGGAGTTTTAGTAAGGATCCCTAATTTTTTTCTCATCCCTCTAATACCTAAAATTGCGTTCTGCGCATCGGAAAGTGCGATGTTCCGAGCCGCTATTAATGGAGGCAAACTTAAGTTTGCATCGAACTATAGCTCTGCTCTCCACGTGACAAGGCATCACTGCTTCTATTTGTGGTATGTGTAAAAAAAATATAAATAAATAAATAGAGTTTGTTGAGTAAACAAAAATAACAACAAGAAAACTTTGCCAACTGTTCAGTTTTTCGAAAGTCATAACAAAAGTGAACGACAACGAACAACAAAAGTGTTGACGTAAAAAATGGTCGGTGCGTGGGTAGCGTATTACATACACCATTAAAATGTACTTAACCTAACCAAATCATAATTTGCAGTAAACCTGCGAAAAATCGAAATGTGTGCTGGGACACATATTAGAAGTGAAACTTCAACGGACAAGTGGAAAAACGAATCGCAACGGACAAGTGGAAAAACGAATAGCAACGGATAAGTGGCAAAACGAATCGCAACGGACAAGTGGAAAAACGAATGGCAACGGATAAGTGGAAAAACGAATCGCAACGGACAAGTGGAAAAACGAATCGCAACGGACAAGTGGAAAATCTTCAACTGACAAGTGATAAAATGAATCGCAACAAAATTTTAACTTGAAGTTTTACGGGCAGATTGTTAATGTACTTGTCCAATTTGAAAACCTGCCCGTAAAACTTCAAGTCAAAATTTTGTTGCGATTCATTTTATCACTTGTCAGTTGAAGATTTTCCACTTGTCCGTTGCGATTCGTTTTTCCACTTGTCCGTTGCGATTCGTTTTTCCACTTATCCGTTGCCATTCGTTTTTCCACTTGTCCGTTGCGATTCGTTTTGCCACTTATCCGTTGCTATTCGTTTTTTTTAATATTGCGATACTTTGTGTCTCGACAATCCTGCGGGACTTTCAAGTCAAGCGTGGACATGATCGCGGGCATATCACAGCTATGAATAATATTCTGTCCTTTCCAGTTGTGTTGGGTTTTGTAAATAGTCCAAACTAATATTATAATTGCGGATATGGGGTTTTATGTAACGCTATCATGCTTTAAATATGCAGCCTAAAAATGGAATTCGAGACCACTCCCTCTGTCATATGCGGCTTAGCTGCAGGAATTCTACACCACATTTTTCTTGGATGTCACAAAACTACTACCCCCTGTATGATGTTTCACATAAAGATCTTCCTCGCGTAACGTTGTAACGCGTTCCATTTATAAATAGCTCACTAGTTTTATTTTACACTACATAAAAAACACATATATAATATATATTTTTTATGTGAAAAATCAATATCCGCCGGCAGCGGGACGTGGGGTCCAAACTACCGGTTGTTAGGTTTCCAGATATAGGAATCTAATCACAATTCGTGCCGTGCCCAAGAGTGCTGCCTTCTGTATCTCTGGCCATATCTCACCCAACTTCCTAGCGAGAGCATCTCTAAGTGACAGACGAGGATCTTCGCTATAAAAACATTGACGGTAACAATTTTATTTTATCATTTGAATGTGTTGCTCTCATGGTTAGTTTCACCTTCGCTAGATGGCAGTATGGATAAAAAATAATTACGCTAGGAGAATGTATTTCTGTGCATTCCATTTACCGGCCCGGGAGGAGGTTACAGAACTAGCATATGGGATTCCCAACTGCTGGCCTTCCACTCTGTCTATAAAATCAACATAAACGCAAGCGAAGCCGCGGGTAAAGGCTAGCAATATTTATAATAATCAGCAAACAAATGCGTATTATATATTCCCAAGATGTAACATGGCTAGGCATGAAACGGTTCGACGTCTATTTTTTATTATGAGTATAAACCATGTTACCCTTCGTCATTACGTCTTTACCCTTCGAGACGGATTATGCAAATGTGATGTTATTTAGTCGACGGTCTCAGTTCCCTAAGCTCACTGTTTTAATTCTAACTTTAAATGCATATCTTCATAGCACTCTGGCCGTTAAAGTTATAACAATATGTAGCTACGTAATATAGACAGCTTATGTAAAATTAAACAATATCTCATCTCCCGTTTTGAGCCCCTGGTAGTTTTTATGTCAATGTTTATATATTGTTACAAGTTGCCAGACGCGAACTAAAATGCCGTTGGAATTATTATAGAGTTTATTAGAACTATACAAACACCTATAACACAGGTACAAATATAACTGAACACAACAAATCCAACGTAATGCAGAAGGTTGTAATTCAATAAAACGCGCAAAGTCCGTCACTATTAGGTTCCCGATTGTACACACGTCACGCCTTGATCGTAGTTGTCGCTAAACTGCCCCGCTCTCTCCATGAGGTCGACGTTTTATACTTCACCAATACAAATGTGCCCGTATCGTAGTTTACGTAATCCGCAACACCTGGCTAATGATTACAGCCGCAAGCGGCCGTAAACGAGTACAATAGAACAATAGGCTGTTCTCTGTAAACGTATGCCAATAAATAAGTAAACAAAAGAAGACGATCATGAAAGAATTACAATTAGTTCAAATGTGTAAAATGTGTTTTTTACAGATTAGGAGTGGAATTGGTTTTTGTCGGAACCTTAGTTGTAACAATATGTTAATTAGAGTTATAAAATATATAGAAAAGTCTACTCGAGTTATATTATGTATGTATGTCTATTCTCTTTTCTTTCATCGTCTCCCAATTATTTGAGGTCAATATCCTTTCATACTCCTCTTTTTTTACTTATATTCTCTGTCAAACCACACAACAAATCATCACATTTGAAATTTTAAGTCCTTAGGAGAAATAAAGTTGAATTTTTAAAGCTTCTATAAGTCACAAGCAAAAACAAATCTGGCAAGCAATGGAAAATCGAATCGTTTTCCAGATCCAATAAGATCCGAGGCTATTATAGTGACTCGTAAAGCTCTCGCTTTATGAGACAATGTCCCCGTGTCTAATGGGCCGTATGCAGTGCACGTAAAAAGATATATGGCATTTGTTAAGCCATAAATTGCAAGGAATAAACACAGCGTAACTAGGACAAATGTGGACGAAGTATAGATTAAAGAGAGCTTAACCAGGGTTAGATCGTTTAGAGCAATGACGTTTCAAGTTCCATTTGGGAATTTGATAATCTTTCGTTGCATTTGTGTTATGCTATAATCTTGTGTTATAAAAAATAATAACTTCGTTTAAAAAAACCGACTTCAAAAACTACAAAACTAAAATGTATAAAATAACTTATTTCTAAAGCTATTATTATTAATATATATTATCTAAAACATCTTAAAGTCGGTGCTTAGTAATTTTCAAAATATAGTAATTTTTATGTTTTACTTTGCACCGACCTCAAGATGTTTTAGATAATATATATTAATAATAATAGCTTTAGAAATAAGTTATTTTATTCATTTTAGTTTTTTAGTTTTTGAAGTCGGTTTTTTTAAACGAAGTTTTTATTTTTTAATTGTTACTTTTTAGTGTCTAGCTATGTATAAGTGGACCTACGAATGGTGCCGCGCTTCTTAAAAAATATAGGTCCCAAGAAACGGGAACAAAAACATGTTCGTAAAATAAAAACTACTGGGCCAAACTATGTCAAATTTTTAGGGGACCACATGGCAGCTATTCCGCGTCGAACAAAAAAAGAATCACGTAAATCGAATCATAATCTCAGAGTAATCGGTGTACATATGGAACGAAAAGGAAATTTTGTTCATAAAATGAAAACTACTAGGCCAAACTATGTAAAGTTTTTAGGGAACTAATTGGAAGCTATTCCGCGTCGAACAAAAAAAGAATCACGTAAATCGGATCATAAATCACGGAGTTATCGGCGAACATACATAAAAAAGCAACAAAAAAAAAGATCCCGACGAATTGAGAACCTCCTCCTTTTTTCTAAGTCGGTTAAAATTGACTGTAAACGCTTGTTGAATCCTCACAATTTATACCGATGTGGGTAGTTTTATAGGTGCCGCTGGCTTTCGGTTTCGCCGTGCGTGGTGTCGAACCAGTCTCCAACGCACGCGAGGTCTGTTCGGACATTCCGTTTTCTCCATGCTAGTGAACGCTTCACATCCCATTCTAGGATATTTTATTGAACTTCATATAAAAGCCGTGCTTAGTCTTTAGTGTAAGTGTGCCAAACTTTGAACTTAAGTGCCATTCGAGGACTTGTTAGTGTCGTGCACTTTCAGGAGCTGTCTAGCTGCCCCATTGGATGTGGATTCCGAGGTAAGTGGTTCCGTCCGAATTTGGCCCATGTACCTATTTTTATTTTTTTAATTCATTGTACAAACTGGACTTCTTCTACATGTTTATTACTTTATTTAAACTTTTTTTTAAAATTTTAGCTCCCTCCAAAGGACAGTTCAAAAATAAAATTTTAAAAGGTCGCTCCAAATTTTTTATATTACGAAAATCGCTACTGTTGCCATACAATGCCTGCTGCATCGTATAGTTGTACAGTATATACATCAAGTAGTGTAATTTGTTATTGTTAATTTAAAAACAATATGTTTCCATCAGAAATTTATTTTAGTTGGAAAATAGGAGCAAACTTATACGAAGAACGAAGTTTTCAATTTCTTGCAAAGTGGCACTAAAAAGTATATTATTAATTAATTTCCACGTCATAATTTCTATACTATCTGAGTTTCATAAAACCATGAAGGGAGGAACCTTCTGCTATATTTACCAGAAGGAAATTCATATAATTTACATTCAGAATAAAATTTAACAACAGCATCTGCATTCCGTTGTTATTACCGACGAGAGAAGTCAACAAATTTACGCAGACGACCCGTGACGAACCCCGAAATGGTTTCTCCAAATAATTCTAAGGCACTTACTTTAGATTAGTGTCTCCTCTTTTGATTCTCTGTATTCATGACGTCATTGCACTCTTCCGCGTAAGACTTAATAGTCTACAAACTTTGTAATACGTGGAATAAATGCAAGATTGGAACTTATCTATCTATAATATTGTAAAATTCTAAGCATGCCGTGTCTGTACATGGAAACTTAAAAAAAACCTGGAATAGAGACTAGTTATATAAACGATGGAGAACAGGATGCATTTTTTTAGATATCTTGTCTGTTTGTCGGTTTTTCTGTAGGTTTCACAGCTAGTTCTTAAACTTAAAATCTAAAATATAGTATTGGGATCAGATTTCTTTTTCTCTGACTACTTTAAGCCATTCCCATCAAAATTACCTGCATGATTCCCAGCATAAAAAGTACTGCAGATTTTAAGTCCGAGAATTCACTATCGATCCGCGCAAACGGTGTTGTGATCCTGATACGTGAATCCCGAATAACAAAACAAAAAAATTAAGAAACAAAATACTACAATAATATTTTCTTAAGTTTTCGCGACTTGTATACATAATAAAACTACGTTTTAACGTTTTAAGTTTTAAGCGCGGTTATTTATTTTTTATATATTTCCATTTTAATATTATATAAAAATTTTAGAGCTAGGCATGTTTGCTGAAAAGTTTCTTGCGCCACTTCTTCTCTTCAAGACATAACATGTTGTGAAGCGGTGGTAAATTAGATTAGGCTCCCATAGAGTAAATAATAACCATAAACCATAAACAAAATTAAAACTAAATAATGAAAATTAACAAATTGGCGGTAGGCTGAATAAAACTTTAACAATACTCGTCGACAATTGTCATCTTTGTCGTCCGTGACCACGGCCACTGAAAAGAGGCCGAAACGTCGGATTACCAAAATCAAATAAATTACAGCGCTGAGAACCGTTAAAATGTAGTTTTATTATATACTGAACTTTTACTTTTTATTACTGAACCCAATGACTGTCAAATATAATCTTTCCGGGCCAAGCGAAAACATTATTAGAACAAAAGTAAATCCATACACATTGCTGTCTTAGATAAATAGGTCTATTTTTCCTGCACAAACACAATCATCATCTGTCAGCAATTTCTCATCTATGAGACAAAAAGGTAAACATATATCATGGCGAGATATCACGTAATGGTAAGCCAATAACATCAGGTTTTACGGCCACATAGAGTTGAGACTGTTTATTTGGTTTTTTTTGTTGATGTAGTGCAGTGAAAATTTATTTTAAGTCTGGCTGAATTTTCTTATAGATTATTTCAGATTGATTATGTTTAATATATGAATACTGTAGTACTACGTTGATTACTATTATTTGTCACGCGATTTCAGTTGTGTAAAATCCATATCTTATAGATACTAGGATGCATGTTTACTAGGGACGAAAAGCATGAAAGTGACATCGAAAGAAGAGTTATTGCAGGTAATAAGGTGAATGGAGCGCTAAACTCTTTTATGAAAAGCCAAAAAGTGTCTGGAAAGGGACGTTTGGCTGTCCATCGAGCGGTGTTGGTGCCAATACTAATGTACGGCAGTGAAAGTTGGGTGTGGCAGATGGAGCATGAAAGTAGAATAAATGCAGTTGAAATGAGAACTTTGAGAAGTATATGTCAGGTAAGCATGAATTATATAATACGGAATAGTGTAATAAGGGAACGTTTTGGATTGAAAGATGTAATAACAAGAGTTGAAAAAGGAATATTAAGGTGGTTTGCGCATATAGAGAGGATGGATGAAAATAGAATCACAAAACAAGTGTATGACAGTCTCGTGAATAGTAGAGTTGGTACCGGTAGACACTACATTGCACTCCATGCAAATTCACAATATCACAAGTAACACATAACACGCACGCACAAATACACACACACACGCACGCACACATACATATTTCTTTTTTTTTCTTTTAAATTAATGTAACTGTAATCCCACAGCACTGGGTGTGGCAAGCCGGGAGTGTATTGTCCACCCCCCTAAGAAATTAGGAGGCCCGAGCCTGACAGTGGGAACTTTATGGGCTGTTATTGTAACCTTAGACAGAATAATGCTGAACCTATTTACAGGTGTATACTGTATAGTATTTCCTTACATCAGTCACGTACTCACATGTCCAAAAAACCAGCGATAATATTGCCAGTAATAAATTGATCCACCTCGCAAGTAAGGCAATTCGGGATTGTGCCCATAAACGATGCCCAGGTGCCGGGTTCAAATTGGAATTATCTGCCTTCTTACCCGGAGCCAAGATAATGAGAAAACGTGTTACAGTAAATATGGATTTTCTTTATCAATTTGTGAAGATTAGAAAGCTGAACCCTTACTATCCACTGGTATTTGCTAGTGATTTTCTTCGTCTGTATTGGAGGGTTACGCTAAAATTAGAATATTGAATTTTTGCTTTAATAATTCTCGGACAGATTTTTACATAAGTACCTTGATATTTTTCATTTTTATTCGTAACTCGATTCGGCGCCTTTATGACGTCTGCACAATTAGAGGTGGAAAGACTAGTTTGTTCAGAGGATTTTTTGAACTCCAAGACGGTCGCTAACAACAAGATAAATAAATTATGCCATATTTGTTATTTTACCAAAAAAGAGTCAGGACATTAATGAATTAATTAAGCCTAAAAACTGGTCAGAAAATGAGAAACTGCGGAATGACATTTACTCAGATACATTCACATTTATACATACACCGATACTCTCACAGCCAGACACTTAGAATTTATAATTACACACTTTTTTTTTCTCCTATTATAGTGGTTATTATAGTAATAGGGAGGGGAGGGCTAATAGTACCCTCACACAGGATTTAACCTAGTATGGCCTCCTGTCTCGCCCACTTTAATTAACTTTCTCTGTACCTTTGTTTTTATGGGAAATAAATTCCACAACTCAACAAAAATATGCAGAACCCCACAAAAAGTCACTGCGAGAAATTGCAACTGCTTCACAAAATTAACCTAATGCAAAAAAAAGAACTATGCTCTGATTTTTAATAACCGGGACTATATATGTCAGCTGCTATTGACCTTTTTTCATATTACAAGCTTGAAACTACTCATCAATCTCAGTGGGATCCTATGGAATTTCTGTAGTATTCAATTCGCGGTGGTGAGTTGTTCATTCAACTCACTTATGAATCAAAGTAAGATCGATCGCCGCTGTCGTTTTTGTCCAGGTCATTAAAAAATCAGAGTATATGATCTTCGAGTGTTGCCAATGTCATAACATAGTCGAAGATAAAACAGTTACAAAGAGATGTTTGATACCAGAAAGAACAATGCAAATACGTTCTATCAGATAGAGAAATAAGAATGCCCGTTCTGAGGTATAATTAATTTATTTAAGTATATTAGAATATATTTACAATTATGATGGTTACTGACGATGGTACACAATCAGCTGTTATCAAAGACAAACAAAAAATAGAGAATCCTGAAAAAGTAGCGAATATCAACGAACTTGTCAAAGAGCACAAAGCAAGCTGGCTAGAATTGGAACAGTACCAACCCAGTAAAGTTTACCCATTAATAACATTCCTTGCATCGTTTGTTTGGATTACTCTCATGTTTTGGAAACGAATCCATTGTAATACAAGGTTAAGGTAATCCTCTAAAACGCCTTCGGGGATTCTTCTTTGAACATAAGAGTTAAATAACCACGTTATTGATGTGTACAAATAAATAATAACTAAATTGTTTTTATGTAAATCCTATACAACTACAGTAAACAAATGTCTTAAGTTACATTTAGAATATAATGGGAATAAATAAGTTTATTCCCATTCTATTCTAAAGATTTATCTTGATATAGAAAAATGAATGTTTATCTTTATGTTCTTTATAGAATCGTAAACTATACATTTGATCATGTGATGATCTTTAGCAAAGTTGTGAGCCAAAAAAAAGTGAGCCAGAGAAGTTTTCTGAGTTGGTTCACAATTGGACCCAGTAGGTGGTGCTGCTGCCGGCACATCGATTGAAGCTTTTCGCGGGCATGACGACGTCTGCCGGTACAGCTAGTATACCTACTATAAATAAGACTATATTTACAAAATAACATAAATCGATAAGTAAAAAATTTACCACTGTCGGCGGGGAGCGTGCCCAAAATGCTGGCTGCATTTTCGCGTTGGATGAAATGCTGATTGATACGTGGCCCTAGATGCAAGTCAGCCTTCTGGTCACGGGAAACCTCACTTTTAGAATAAAATATATTTTATTGTACAAAAATGGTACATAAAGTCAAGAACATACAATTTCTTCTTGTATGTGATTCTATTTCTCATTTTTTTTGGCATTCTTTACTTCCTTTTATATGTTAATATTTTATTTATTTATTTCATTACAAAAAAAGAAATACTAAAAGAGATAATATTCAAATAAAATCGGCGGTCTTATCGCTTATTTATTCCAGACAATGTTTGGATGGAGTATATGAAGGACAAAAAACGATTAGTTGCTTAATCAGCACTCACATTTGCATATAATGTAAAAATATAAGTAACAATTTTATTGTTCACCAAATTTAATAATTACAAAAATGCGTACCTTCAATACTTTCATGGTAAATTAAAGGCAGCTTTCTTTTCCAAGCAACTTGACTTAAAAGATTAACCTTGTCCACAACAAGGTATTTAAAACTACACAAAACTTATACTGAAAGCAAAATTTATATAGTTCATTCTTTCTAATTACGCCGATTGTAATGACGTCATCTAATAAATCTCAAATTTCTGCTGCCATCATAGTACACGGGAGCAAAATATCCTACAATATAAAAATGTTGATTTTTGTTCGGGAGATTCTGCGAAATATATTCTACGAAAGTTTTTACCGATACTACCCGTGTTTTATTCTAAAAATAGATTGAAAAAGATTAGGTAAAAAGTATAATAATATCAGTCTCGACATAAATCAAATTATAGCTAGTTGTCAATGGTTGTCAGTAACAAGATTCAATATAATAGCATTAATACCTACTATGTAGATTTAATTGTGTCAACGTGATTTTGATGAACATAAAAAGATTGTTTCGGCTAAGTGCGTATGGGACCAAGTTTTTTTTATCACCTGTAGTAGGCAAACAGGCAGACGGCCCACCTGATGGATAGTGGTTACAATCGTCTTTGGACGTTTGCAACACCGGGAGTGTCGCCAACGCGTTTCCGACTGTACTTTTATACCGATGTAGGTACAAAGGTACATCGATCGAATTTATAGATGATGATGATAAGCGTTGCTCTTTTACCTATTTGGCATAGAAACTTTAAAATTTTACCCCTCATTATTATCTCAAAAAGATTAGTTATCTCAAAAACTCCTGAACGGATTTTATTTGGACTAATCTTCTATATAAATAAAAATGAATTGTAGATACGTATGTACGCGTATAACTTGAGAACGAATTTACCGTTTTTGATGAAACTTTTTGTGTCTATTTGAGTGCATCCGCGAATTGTTTAGACTCACAATTGGAATCGGTAGGTGGCACTGGGATCGGATCCTAGATTTTTATTTTTTCAGGGCAAGAAAGCGTCTGCCGGGACTTCTAATTTATAATCTAATGTATTTTTTTAATCATAAATAGGCTTGCTTTTGACCACAATCACACCTTATGTCACACGAACAAAACTACGTTCAACGGTATTCAGCACGGTATATTATTTAATAGCAACGTTTCCTTATACTCCGTCCAAAGGTTTCACGTTGATCACGTCTACTGAAAAGTAGCCTAAGCATCGGAATAAAAATCGAATAAAATACTTTACTTGATTATTTACAGTTTACACTAATCGCGAAGACTTAACAATAAATGTTCAGTTGTTTAAAAAATGGCTATAGTTTTGTATTCTTATATAATAATATCATCAACATTCAACGGCATATACTCGTATATAAAAAAGATACAAAAGTAAATATCGCTGCAGTAAAGATAAAAACCTATAACGTACAGCTTTCATGAAAAGTAAGACACACAGCGAATATTTCACCTCAATCAGGGGCAGGTTTATGCGACCTGAATTACGTCACCGCCGGGGCGCTTAAGAAAATGTATTGTAATGCGGCTGAACCCAGGAAACGCTTGCGAGCAGCCAGCTCAAGGTTAAGGTTGATTTATGCTGATCCGTCGCGGTTACGGTGCGATCGTGGACATCATGAAAGTCGTCCAATAAAAAAATATCTCTTATCATAATTTGCAAACTCTTTGAGAAACGTCTTATTATTTAGAAGTTATTTTTAATCTTCCTTAGAGTTGTGGCAAAAGTTCATAGGCGATGGTAACCACCTTCCATCAAGTGGACCGTCACACCTTTACTTATATATAAGATAGGTCATTGTGTCATTTCATTGAGATCTATAATATTAGAAAATTGAAAAAATGTTTCTTCTGTTTTTTAGATGTTTTGTGTTTGTCTAATTGTTTGGGATTCACGCAATAACTATTGGCGCAATTTCGATGCGGTTTTCGCTGATTGATAGCAAATTCTTGGATTTAAAATCTGCAGTACTTTATATCTCGGGAATCATGCGAGAATTTTCTTAGGAGTGGCCAGCCGTGGATATTTTCCGATTGGCAAGCTATAATCGGCATGTTTATAAATCTATATATTATATTAATACGTGAAGCAAAAAAATTGTACCCCTTTTTACGAAAATTGCGCGGACGGAGGAGTATGAAATTTCGCACACTTAATAGTTTATATAGAGAAGGAGCGACGAATGCTAATATCTTTTTAAATTCTGCATAAGAAAAGCATTACAAACACTACCATGTATTTAACACACACACGCATATATAATCTTTTGTTTATTGTTCAAGTCAAATGAACTACACTGTTCATTTGATGCTTGGTGAAATCTGTGATTATAAAAGTAGGAAGTCTTTGACATTCATTATTACGGTCGAATTTCGACCACAAGCGACCACTAGTCAATATAATTTTAGAAAAGTATGTCTCATCTGGTTCTCAGATGGGTGAAGGTTGATCTTCACCGTCTCCTCTACTATTTTGAATTTGATAATATACGCGATGGTAACTACTTTCTATTTAGTGGGCCGTCTGATTCTTTGCCAGATTGGCAATAAACAGAAAACAGCAATGTGTAGACGCCGAGCATGGCCGAAGCCCATGTACTGCACGGCATAACATGAATTGATTTATAAAATATTTTTTGAAATTTAAAAACCTTGTCTCGCCCGGGCTTCGTAAGCGACACGGGTCGCGTCTGCACGGTCTAACATAAATCGCCCTAATACGGATGAAGACCGGGAAACTCCGGGCAACGTAGCCACGCTCAAGGTTATGCGGCAAGTCTTATGCGGTTGTATAAAATGCTTGGGATTTAAGTGCCTTTTCGTGTTATTTAGTTCTATAGAGCTAGGGTATCAGCGTTAGATTAATTATCGTTAAGCTTTTTACTTAGGGTTCCGTAATTATTGAGGCAAAAATGCAACCCATGTAAAAATGTTACGTCTATTTATCTATTTATAGGTCAATGTCATTTTCTCAAAACCTACTAGTTTTATCTGGATAATAATGTTGTAATATTTATATCACGATACAATAATGTTTAAAATATAGTTTGGCAGCCAACATCTATCTAACTTGTTTTTGCTTTTGAACTTTATAAAAATACTTTCAACGAAAATTGGTTTTAACATAATCCATTATTATAGTTTTTGAAATATGACTATTTTCGATTAAATGCTTTTTATGGTTTTTCAAATAGTGTCACTATTGACAAAGCAGTCACATTCGTTTACTTTTAAGCAAATGAGAAGATTACATATTCAATAGAAATTTCCAATTTTCCCAATTCCACGATTATTAAATCGACAGGTAAACACAGACAATGTATGTATAATGTATATCCCCAAGTATAGCAAGTAGGTACGCTTGATTTATGGGTATGTATGTGTCTGAATCGTATTTGTTATTATAAAGTAATCATATGACGGAAGTAGTCAATAACCGGATAGAGTGTTCTTTCCTGTAGTAATCGGAAGTCGTATAACCGGATGTCAACGTAGAAACATTTATTATCAAGCTAACGGATATCGGAAATGGAGTAACGGGAAGTTGGAAAGTATTCGGATGGTGGAAGTTGGTGTTGAGCATTACCGGATGGTGTCACACGAGGACCTTTTAAATATGCGGTGTTCGGGCACAGGAGGGCAGTCTTAAACCGACAGTCTACGAGTCTACAACCAAGTCTAGAACCGATGGTCTACAACCGTCATTCTACGTTCATCGGTTGAGCAGAGCGGAAACTCTGTTGGATAAGAGGCCCATAGTATATTGTGGTCGATAATTACTGTTCGATAATCGCAGTATTCTTTGAGGGCAGATTGCTGCTCGACACCTGACAAGCATGGAGACGACTCTTGGAGTTGTCCTAATATTTCTGTGTATTATTGTGCTGTATTTAATATTGTAATTGTAATATTGCTAGTGTAATAAACATTGATTATAACATTTCAGATTATTATTGTATTATACTCCGCGTGTCATCCGCTCCCGGCGGGAGTGAAGCCGACATATGTATAATTGTATACAACGGGCCACTCTTGGAAATTTGCCATACCAGGAATCGAACATGGTGACTGCGTTTCAGTGAACTCGGCCGGTAAAGGTTTGATCCACTCAATACAGAGACCAAATAATGCAATGGGGCAAGTTTGAAACCTTATAAATAACACCTCAATAGTAGGATGGCGCAAAAAAACGACTTTTTTTGAGTCTCGAGTGATATTTTTTTTAGTTTTTGATATTTGAAGAACTCCCTCCAAAGAACGGCTCAAAAACTTATTATTTGCTCGAAAATATATAAAGTAATGCACTAATAAATTTAAAAAATTATGATTGACCTTTTAGAATTCAAATTTTGAAGTGAAACTTTCAGAAACGTATTATTTTTGGTCCATAAAATTATACCGTAACGAGAGAAAAAAATTGAATAAAAATAAAATTCGGGTTTAGGCGATTTTTGAAATCTTAAAAATTTGGCGCGACCTTTTAATAAAAATTTTGAGTTGTCCTTTGGAGGGAGTTCTTAAAACGTCAAAATTTTTTTTTTCACTCGAAACTCAAAATAAAGTGGGTTTTTTGGCGCCACCCTATTCAATAGTCCTCTCGAACAGACCGAAACACAGATCCAACGTACAATGAAAAATTCTCAGGGTCCAACAACATAGCTTTAAAGCAATACACAATATTTATTTAATCCCTTCCCAGGGACTATTACGCTGTATTCCACAATATCGTTTTTGTCGAGCAGGCGTTTTTATTTAATTTATTCAGGCAATAAACATAAATGTATTGTTTAAACGATGCCGGGGTGATTTTAATTTTAACCTGGACGATGTTATGGATAATCGTAAAATGGTTTTTGGGTTGCTTGTTAGGCTGCTATCTGTTGCTTGCGTTTTTATATCGAGGGAAAAGTTATTTGTTTTAAGCGACATTTTGCAACAGACTTAACATGACTGTTTTTTTCATTGTTATGTCTCAAATTTAATATTATACAAAATGTCTGATTTACAATTAAAATCTATAGTTATTATTAATTTCCAAAGTACTATTAAGGACTCGATTTTTAGGTCATTTGAAACATGTTAAATGTCTTCTCCAGACAGATTTTCCAAATATAAGTTAAGCTAAATAGCCTGTCACCCCTCGATATATTTACATAATATGTGCACTAAATTTACAGTATTTTTTTTATCTTTCTTACTACAGGAGTTTAGCAGACAGGCAGACAGCCCACTTGATGGAAAGCAGTTACCATCGCCTATGGTCATTTGCAACAACAAAGGTGCTACAAATGCTCTGCTGCTCTCTTAAGGGCGACTGGAACCTAGTCACTAATGCTGGAACACAACACAAGGTAGTTGCGAAAGTTCTAAAATAAGAGAGTGCTGTACTTATTACGTGATATCATTAAAAGCTATTATTACTAGTGTTGCGATGATAATTCGGCCCCTAAGATAATATTTATTTGTAAGTATTGATTAATAAAAGTCTTACATATAATAAATGACATTAGTGTGTAAAAATTTAATGAACATATGATTAATAGATACTCTTTATTGTACACTAATAAATGAGTGTATTTACAGACCAAAACTATATCTTGTTGTGCACAAAGTGTGGTATTATCGAAATAATTTCAAGAACAGCTGAATACCGAATAATAAATTACAATCCAGTGCAGACTATTTGACTTAAGGTAGATTTTTCGATCGTCATATAAAAGTTAGATCTACAAATTATAACCTGACTAAATTCAAAATTGAAATAATTCACCTATTTATTCATGTAACTGTCATTTTTAATTTTCCAATGTTGTGTTTTATTCTATGAAATAACTGATACCTGGTTGAAAAATCGCCCTTCAAAACTATTTTACAATTAAATTAAGCATATAGTCTAGTCGAGAAGTTTATTTTCTGCGAATAATAGTTACCAGTCTCTTAAAAATATGGTTGATGGCTCAATCGATCCGGAATAGCATCTAGAAAAAGTAGTTTTTTGGATTTTTTCTTGTTATTAACAAAAAAGTGAATAAAAATAGCCGTTCAGCTTTTTGGAAAAATCTCAAAAAGTATGAGAGATATCTAAAATATTATAAAAGTTACTGAAAGAGCAGGAAATTTTAGTAAAAAATAACGCAATCTTGGATGGCACGACTTCTGTTTCCATTCAGGCTGGCGAGATGGCACTAAGTCATTCCCACACAAAATTATGTAACTTGAACGTGGTCGAGTAGTGAAAAACTTGCATTAAGAACACTGGTCGTTATAAGTCTAATTATCTACTTCCGTTCTACACTTTCAAAGTATTAAATACTTAAACTGGTATCTACTTTCATACTCTTCCAAAAGTAATCATCATTCAAAAGGGCTATAATGGGTATTAAGGCGAGCAAATTACTTGAATGAATTTCTTTTACGATACGGAAAACTGCGAACTAAGCAAAAATGTATACCTAAGGCGACAAAATGGTAATATCGTAAAGAAAAACCAAGCAGCAATATTGAATACAGAATACCCTGCGTTTAGTATTTTGGCAAGTTCCACAGGGCCTTGATACGCTTATCATAATCTTTGTAACCGTGAAATTGGAACGATAATCTTCAAAGTTTGTCGTCCCTTTTCTCCCAAAAATCAGCTTGGAACAAGCCGTAACGTATAAGATCTTACTTGGATCACATACCGTGTGATTTCGTTTCCGATATGTGGGGTTTGTTTTCCTGTAGTTACGCACGAAATCTTTGTGAGAATATTTGCTTAAATAGTGTACTATGAATGGAGAATACTAAAGTCCATAAGATCAATAGTAGTTTAAACTATGCAACCGACTTTAACTCTTTTTTCCAATTGTTCTATAATATCAAATGCAGTTTATCGATCAACAATAGTTTAAATCACAAAATACTTTAACAAGAGGAATGTTTAAACTCTCCCGTGCGGATTAATCAACTCATTCCTTCAAATAGCCAAACAAAGTACAACAGCTGCGACACAAAAAGTACCTATCCAGTGACAAGCTATAAATTATATGACCGATTTCCAGTGTTATTTAATATATAATAGTGTCGTAATACTAAATTGATTCGAAAAAACGAATGAAATGTGAATAAAATAAATTATGTTGCCATGTAAAAAGCAATATTCGAAGCCTCTCCATATTTTCGAATTGATCTTACGACACAGGTTTAAACCATCGATCTACTTTTCCCGTAGATTACGAATTCCATAGTTTAAACTGCGTTTGAACTTACGGGCTTAGGGACAAGCGTCTAATATGCTAACTACAACATCATAAATGCGAATATAAGTTTATTTGTTTGTTACTCTTTTATTCCTTAATTACTCAACCGAACATTGTGAAAGTTAAATCCATGATGTCAAGGGTGCAGAAAAGACATGACACCTTCCATATACAAAAAAGTACTATTTCCAAAGTATTGCAGTCGCGTTTCTTGTCACTTCACTTACAAACGCGTCGTCATCGTGTTCGTTAAGGTACCATGATTATTATCGTCACCTAGGGCCATGTGCAAGACCAAAGACGTGCTAATGCATTGTTACATGCCTAATTTGAACTAGGATTAATTGCTATTAGGACTGACTGCTAATTTTAGAACAGCAAGTTTTTCATTAGCAAAAATACAATTTCCCGCGACCAGGCGGCTTGTCGTAAGAGGTGACAAAAACACCCCAAAGCCAGGTGGTAGAGGGTTTTTTCCGCCTGGTTGGCTACCACCCCTGGTCTAGAGTATGCCGTCATAACAACCTTGAGCTGTGTTTCAGCATTAGTCACCAGGTTGCAATCTCCCTTTATAGAGCGGCAGCACATTGGTAGCACCTTTGTTGTTACAAATGTCCATAGGCAATGATAACCGCTTTCCATCAGGTGGACCGTCTGACTCTCCGCTGAACTCGTGCAATAAAAAATCCAATGATTATGCCTACTTCCGTGAAACACAGGCGTAATATGCGTAGGTACTTCCATTTACTACCATCTAAAAATAGAAAATGTGAATTGAGCACTTTCCACAATAAATGATGACCACATAACACTATCTCTGCAAGAAAAGGTATATGGGTACCTGAAAATTTATTACACAAATACCAAAGTGTCCTCTCCCTTACCCTACTCATCCTTTTTGAACCCAACACATTCCCTTTATTTCTCTAGATATTGCTTTCTTTAATCATTTCCATGGGAAAAACTTGAACAACGTTGCTATTTTCATTATTGTATATAAATTGTTGAATATGCATATTTTACACAAATTAATTTCATTTTTAGGGTACCCAAGCCATTTTAGCAAAAAGGGAAAACTTATAAACTGGTCCGTTATGTTTCTCTCTTCGTCTGTGTGTCTTTTTATGTTTTCATAATCTACTACTATGTCTATCCCACGGGAACCGTAAATTTTTCCGGAATAAATAATAATAAATAGTTCCAGACTATAAATTTATCTCTGTGCCGAATTTCATCTAGATCCGTTGAGCCATTCTGGTGTGATTGAGTAACAAATATCCATACAAAATAGTAGTATCGCATTTATAATGATTATTAGATTATATATATGCAAAAGGTGTATTTCGTTTGCCTTTACAAAACAGTGAAAAAAATCATTAGAAAACTTAAAACCAGATGTGGTCGTGTACGACTATATAACAAAGACATAACAGCCGATGTATAAAACCACACTGCCTTGGACAAATGTGACGCACAATCCACAAATTTATCTTGAAATAAATTTCCCGAGTCCACCACTATAATTTTTGCGACCTAATATTATTACACGTAATGAAATACATAAAAGCATACTCTTAGCTTTTATTCCGCCTTATTTTCGTACGCAATCAATCCAAACCGCAATTCACTATGTCACAACTTGTGATTAACGACATTCATTCATCAAAATTGAGCCACTAAGCTCCAGTTGTCAAAACCATACAAGATTCTAGTTCTATAATAATAGTATAATAGAAATACACTTATTGGTTTTCATGTATATACCTACTAGAGTTATTCCCCCGGGTCAAACCCTAGAACGTCCCTCTTGTTTAAAGAGCAAGCTTTAATACAGGTTACATTGTAAGAAATTTTTGTTTTTACTCCGGAAGATTCACTTCATTTTATAAAACTATCACACATTTCGGGATGAAAAGTATTTATATCCATTTTCGGTATATTAACACTACACATGTACAAAATTACGGCAAAACCGATCTAGTATTTCAGTAGTTATTCCATGAAAGCATTACAGGCAAACAGGAACACACACATTTATCCCGGAAACTATCCCATTGTTCATGATAAATTATCCTGTGTTCATCCCCGACATCAAAAATATATGTACCAGGTTTCAACCAAATCGGTCCTGTAGTTTTCCGTGAAAGCGTAACAGAAAGACGTTGAGTTGTGTTCCGGCATTAGTGCCCAGGTTTCAGTATTCATTTAGAGAGCGGAAGCACATTTGTAACATAATTTGGTATTACA
Organism: Dendrolimus pini; assembly: GCA_949752895.1. NCBI lineage: Eukaryota > Metazoa > Arthropoda > Insecta > Lepidoptera > Lasiocampidae > Dendrolimus > Dendrolimus pini. Next base: position 18,935,897 of record OX457128.1, on the reverse strand, counting down.
AATGTCTCTACTTACACCTTAAGGTGGGCCGTCTGCCTGTCTGCTGAACTCAAGTAATAAAAAAAACTAAGAAATAAAATAATATTGGCAACCTTGAGGATTATTTCAGAGCCTTCACCATGTAAATACTCCCGTCATATGTATGTACTATATTACCCGAAAACAATCACACACTAGCAAAAACTTTTCGGCTTATAACAGAAAAAGTTTTATTTCTAAAGTTGTTTCAAACTACGAATTGTGTAAGTAGGTGAATCACAATTTTTTCCCAACAAAGAATATGTGTGAGGAAATACGAAAAGAAAAGTTCTGATCAATAGACACGGCATTGAAGGAAAACATTGGTTTATTTATACAGGTAATCTCCTTAAAACCTTTCTGAATGTTTAAACAAACACAAGGGGATTTTGTCGCTACGTACGTACTGTTAAAAATATTAAAATATTCATCCATAAAACGTTATTTCAAAATGCAACCCACAACTTTGTGGAATAAATAAATAGTGAAACGTTATTTAACGAGAATTAAACTTTCTATTCCAGAGATTCACTAAGTGTTGGCAACCTGAATTTATGGCAGATAGTATAGGTTTATAGGAGATATTATGAAGCTACAGTTGTAGTAATTACTCGAATATAATGGCATAATTTAATCGATTTTATTTGCTATCAGAATATGATAGCTATTTTAAGGCAGATGTTTATTGATCTGTTGTAGTGGATAACAAGATAATTAATGAATACGATACTATTATATATACGTTTTGGTGGCATTTTTAATAGGTATTAACAAGTTGCTGGACATTTTATATTTAAAAATGTAGTACTATTCACACAAAAATAAGTTTAAGATTTTTAATGTAATATTTATCTAGTTTATTATATCTAATTGTTATATCATACACAATGAAACATACACATTAAATAAATACAAATACATTTAATATGAACGATAGAACATGGCAACATATTTCTCTAGAATAAAAAAATAAAACGTCATTACGAAACACGTATTACAAATTTGAAACACTTTAACGCATTGTTGCCGCATGAATATGTAATGTTATCACCGTAAAATAATTTAATAATTCACATAATTCATGAAGTTGCGGTAAATTGATCCCTACAGACCATACTTACTAGTATTTCGTACCTTGGAGATTGTTCAGAAATTCCAACGGGATGCTAGATGCTTTTAAGTTTTTTCTTGGTATTTTACGGCTTTCAAATAAAATAATAATATGTATTTATAAAATAGTTTAAAAACTAAAAACACTACACCACCTATACATATCACCAGATTAATTTAAAATATTTTTTAAGGATCTTTCTAAATGGAATCCGCTATCTCGCTCATGCATTACCACATTTTTGAAGATATAAATTCATAGTTTATAAACTCTATAAACTCTATGAATTTATATCTTCATAGAGTTTATAAACAGTGACTGAAAGAAAGGTTCTAAGAAAGATCCTGGGTCCGACACGGGGAAGTGATGGCAACTGGCGGATCCGTAAAAATGCCGATATTCAAGAACTGGTGGATGAGCTCAATATAATAGGCGAGAGCAAGGCTCATCGCTTGTGCTGGCTTGGTCATCTACTCAGAATGAGGGAGGATCGCGCTGTGAAAAGAGCCTATCTGGGCAAACCAGCGGGACGACGACCAGTTGGTAGGCCCAGGTATCGCTGGAGGGACGTAGTGGAGGCTGGTCTGCGCGATCTTCATGCCGAAGACTGGCAAGAGACAGCGCTGAACAGGAAGGAGTGGAGTATTCTCGTTTCGGAGGCCAAGACTCATTTTGGGTCGGTGAGCCGCAGCAGTAAGTAAGTAAGAGTTTATAAACTCCAAATCCGTATTACACAAAACTTAATAATATGTTTGTTAATGTTTTATAATACAATAATTTTGTTTCAGATAAGTTTTCATACATAAAAAATGTTTTTTCACAAGATTTATTTTTATATATAGAATTGTATTATAACCATTACGATTTTTTTTAAAACATTATTAAGTAACTTCAGAAATGTGGTAACGCGTGAGCGAGACAGTGAATTCCATTTAGGTAGGCCTTAAGTTAGATTGCCGGGAAGAAATCTAACCATTAGGGTCATAGCTCACTATGTTTTCTTTCGCATTCAGAACGCGGTGACGGCAATAATAATCAAAATTCCAAAAAAATAAAACCCCGTTTCCCTACAAATCAACGCGAAAGGTAGCTGCGAAAACAAGTGTTTCCAAACCATTCGACAACTTTTCCTGTTCAAGTTCTGAACAGTAATAAAACACCTAACTCCTCCAACGACTTTATTACCATTAAATCATTTCATGGCTTGCCCTGTCACGTCAAGTTTGCGTTTCAAACGAGCTAAAGCTAATTTACTACTGGTACATTTTGATTAAACTAACTCACTCACATCTACTCTTAAAAATGGATAGTTTCTTATGAATCGAATGACAGAGAAGTTGAATAAGAAAATCAAGTAAGTGTAAGTGGCAGTATACGCACGATTAAGGAACTGAATGGCTCTTGTCTAAACCTTGTCTGAATAAATAGAAATCAGGGTACTTTTTGATTTTTTTACTATTTCACTACATTATACGCAGCATACGATATGCACCATCCACCATTTGAATCAGCACCAGGTGTTTTGAGAATGAGGAGGGATAAAAGTTATGTGACAAAATAAATGTTTAATTGGAAGGCTGACGCGTACAAATGAATGATGGACGAATTATATGAAGGATGACATGATGACTTATGGTGTGACAAAAGACGTATGTCAAAATAGAGCAATATGGAAGAACAAGAAATATCAAACAACACAACACACACACACAACACACACACAACAAACAACACAACACACACAAACACACAACAACACAACACACAACAAACAACTGTGAACACAGAAAACAGCTGTGCCTTACACAAAACAGACATGATGACTTTGTAAAAGCGCTCTTCTGGCCAAAATGGATATAAAGTTCAAAAACCGTTTATTTCTTCTTCTAAGTTTAAAGGACTAGGGTCAAAGCACGAAGGACCAAAGCCAGACAAAGGTGATCTGCAAAAAGGGTGAAAGACCCAGACAACCTGACTGTGTCTAGGTCCACGACCTGTGCTTTCACTATTCAATTTCTTTTCTAAATGAATTCTTTACATGATGCATTTTATAACTTATTTATTTTATCTAAGCTGAAATTCAAATCTTTATTTTGATTAATTCTGTTGAAATCTCTACTGAAATAAGCCTAAGTTTAATAATAACAGTCCCTAGACATCCTAGTGCTGGGTTCGAGTCACCCAATTTTTGTAATAACGGACATTATACTCGCCATACTTGTCTAACTTATTTAGATGATATATATTAAGCAATCGATCAAATCTAAGTTTGAATAATCTTAAATATATTATTAAGATTCTATAGTAATTTTAGAATATACAGAAATATAACATTATTGTCACTCCGTCTGAATGTCACTCTGTATACCTTTCTTTTTTACAAGATATATTTCTGGACAAAAATATCTGTTAATATCTGTCTGTTGTGTCTTTAGATGATTAATATAAAACATTTTGTACTGTAATATCTAATATTAGATGCGGCTTAAGTTGTCTAAGACATTCAAACGTCATTAAATAGTGTAATTTATTGCAAAAATCCTGTTTGTAATGTACGAAAATGATCTTCTAAGCAAAAGTCTACATAAATAAAAATTGTTGTTTCGTTTATGGATGGAATCAGAAATGAAGGTATCTGCAAGAGAACTAATGTAACCGATATAGCTTGCAAAATTAGCAAATTGAAATGGCAGTGGTCCGGACATGTCTGTCGAAGGACCAACGCACTGCCAATGGAACAAATGTGTCCTTGAGTGAAGACTGAGTCTCAGTAAACTTAACGTAGGGCATCCTCCAGCCCGATGCACCGACGACCTGTGTAAGGTCGCCGACAGAGTACGCATGAGAAAGGCGAGACCGGGATATGGGTCGCAGCCTTGTGAAGTCCAGCAGTGAATATTTACTGACTGCATAAGAAGGATGAAAATGATCAAATATTTTAATTTAGATGTCGCTATATAAAAGTACAGTGAAAAAAAAAACTTAAACCTAGGGGAAGTTACTATTACGTAACTGAATGTTGAAAGTTTTTAAATGTGTATAGGCGTGTGGAGTGTATTAGATAATTACTCGTATGTAGGTCTTTAAAAATTGTACCGATGTTTTATTTTACGACTAATTTGGATTAATTCGGTTTGATGGAACTTGTTACGTGATTACAAAGCAGTGTTTATTATTTTATAGTCTGAGATTTTATTGACAACTGACTGCTGACAATGACATTTCACAAATGTTTTTAAGTGACTTTTATGTAAATAAAAATATATTAAAATTAAATGTTTCTTTTAGTAATTCGTATCTAACTAACAAAAACAGTATACTTTTGTCGCCTATACTGAACCCTACTATGTATGTGGACCAGCACGCACTCATTTACGGATTTTTATTAATTAAATATTGCTCAAAGTAAATTAGAAGATGGACCTGAACTAAAAATAAAATAGTACAGCAAGCAAATCAGATAGTGGCTTGCGCTATTTCAAATCTGCAATAAATCACAAGAAGTAATTAAATAAAATTTGTTTATTTTAAAATCCTTTTTTTATTGTGAAGCTGGCAAACAGGTAGGTGGCGCAGCTCATAGATCTTTCCTTATGTAACGACAACCACGTGGTCATCGTTACCTATAGACATTTGCAACACCAAAGGCGAAGCCAACGCGTTGTGAGTCTTTAGTATTTAATAAAGAGAATAAGATGTATGACTGAACTCTATATAGGATTACACAGCAGGTGTTTGTTTTTTAAATTATTTATTTATTTATAAATTACATAAAATGTCCATTAAAATGAGATCAATATTGAAAATAAAATGTCACTACAGTAATTACTAAAAATATAGACGGAAAAAAACGAAAGTATAAAAAAGTGTAAGTCATTGGATTATTTTAAATTACAACATTTTTTGATTTGGGTATTAAATTGATTATAATTACCTATAAAAGGATCTACATTAGTAAATAGTGCATTGTATTGCTGACAAGTGTGCTATAAAATGTATTATTCGCATAGTTTGTTTTTATAAGCGGTACTGAGAATAGGGATTTATCACGTGAGCTCAAACGGGGACACTTCAGGAGTAAATTATTGATGAGAAATGGGGAATCAACGCAATTATTCATCATTTTGTAGAGGTAAACTTGGTTTATCATTTCATATTCGGTAGACAACATCATACATAGGCACACAATATATCCCCACGCTAAGCAGGTTACGCTTGGGTAGTGAGTAATATAACCGACCTCTCTGAAGCCGATCCCAGAACCACACCACAGTAAATAATGCAAAGTTCGTTTACAAAATTTACCAGGCCTGGAAGCCAATCCAAAACCTTTGTGCTCCAATGACCTCGGCTATAAAGACACAACCGCACAACCACAAATTTCTACAAGTTAACCACAGAGGCCGTCAAGTATTGTCGCTATCGACAAGATATACAAATTTATTTTATATGGATTACATAAAATAAACAGGTTGTAAGTTGAATACGTAAGCATAAATTTGGAGATATTAAAATTGTTTGATAACAAACTTGAATATTTCGTGGGTTTTTTAAACTGGTTAATATATATAAAATACTTACCCAAACAAAAACCATTAAACTACATAAATAATATAAGGTTACTAAAATACCACGTCAAACCATGACATACCATAAAAATACCTTTTTGAGAAACAAACAAAAAAAGTCAAAATACATTTTTCAACTTACCTCTTGAAATTTTCATTTTGATAACGCCAGAGATCTCTAGATGAGGTCACAAGTCCGTCATTTTTATATACTTTATCAAAGTCCGTTTCAGCGAAATTTTAATCTTAATCACCATTCATAATTAGTTATTTTATAAATAGACTTGACACATAATAACCCCATAATTAAGTTTTAAAATTATTTACATACTAAATATCTATCTACAGATTCCTCGAGTAATTTTCACACGCCGCTAATTAGGAAAATAGCACTCGCTTTATGCGGTAAATGTCAAGAGAGAGTGCAATTGAAAACAAGGTTGGGGCGCTAGCGCGGGAAAACGTGTCAAGGTTACCTACACTACCGCTCGTGGTAAACCACAGCGGACACAACGATGTACAGCTACATAAATCTAACACATATCTATAACTACAACTCCCTTTAAATACTAGAAAAACCGCGCTTTAAACTATTTATCTAAGCCCGAAATTGGTACCTAAACCTAACCTAATCACACAACACTAATGAAGTTTCAACTGAATCGCGTAAGCATAGAGTTCGCAGCTCTCTGTCCACTTCACAACACATACAAACTATTCCATATTCAAATTTTTTGACATTCCGTCCGTGGAGTGCAGGCTCGGGCAATGCGACATCCCTCTAGCGCGCTCCGAATAGACTGCTGCTGCCGGCAGAGGCCGCCGGTCGCGAAATTGGCGCAATTTGAACGCATGCGCATTGCATTCCCGTACCGGCAGGACCCGATGTGACCCGACGCCCCTAGCTTTGATAGAAAAATCGAGGACGTAACGTGACGTCAGGAACCCGTACACAATATGGGTTAATCGGACGTAACAAAAACAACTCGTACACTACAATAATTCCGCAAGCACGGTATAGTCATACTGAAATCACTATCATGATTACAACTCTTAGGGTCTATCGCTATGATACTACACTCTCACAGAACTTCGGCGTGAAATGGCAAGACTTGTACTTGAGCAAACCCCATTCTCTGGCTTAAAGGCCTAGTTGCCAAGCCATAAATATTACAAAAAAAACCCCATCCTTTTATCCCATCTTAAAAAGAATATGTAAAGTAATTTTGAATCGTTTTCGTGCAGTGGTAGTAGTTTGCCAAAAAGACAGGCAAGGAAATTTTAGTTCATACAGCCAATACTGATGTTTAAGTCATCGTAAAATAGCGCAGTTGAATTGAATGAAATGAAAGCGCGCTACAACTGACGTCATTCAACTGCGTTCTTTTGAAAACTAGAAAGGCCACCTTTGACTATACAATTCACATTTCTCACAAAAACAAATAATTACTACTCAAAAAATATCAACATCTTACAACTATTGTTCATTTTAGAGTAATGTAACACAACATCCCCTTTCAGTTCTCGTCCAAAACTCCCATACATGTTTTTTTTATTTCAGAGTTCAGCAGACAGGCATACGGAAAGCTGGTACCATCGCCTATAGATTTATGTAACACCAAAAATGCTACAAATGCGCTGCTGTACTCGTTAGGGAAACTGGAATCTAACCACTGATGCTGTAACCCATCTCAAAGTTTTTATGGCGGCATACTCTAGACCAGGGGTGATAACCATCCATCCAGTCGGATAAATACCCTCCCACCTGGCTGTCAGTTGTTTTGGCGCCTCTTACGACAGGCCGCCCGACCGCAGGAATTTGTATTTTTTCTCCGTTCCTGCACGAATAAAATATATAGTCGACTGTGCCCACTTCCCATAAGCAGGACCGTCTGCCTGTTTGCCATCTTCGTAATAAAAAACAAATAAATAGCACATGACGTGCATCTCTCAATAAAGTACTGCGAATTGGAATATTGAGCGAGGGATCGGCAATTAATGCGGTGGTTACGCGTTGTAACTTATTGCCCCATTCTAAATTTGTATACCCTTATCATTCTCACTGGCCGCAGCCGTAATTCTTACAGAGGTAAAATACAATTCTTTATTCTTAATCCCACTGGTAACAAAAAAATTAACGTAGTTGCCTATTTATTTCAAGCTATACAACATTAAACAGTACATTAATAAAGCTGAATACACGCGAAAAAAGTCCATTAGCTTCCCCTGGAATGTCGGTTTTTTTTCGTAAAATGAGGTAAACCATCAAAAATATTATTTAAAAAAGTAAATTCAAAAAGCTTTTCAGTTGAATTCTTCGTCATATTTTATAGTAAACTTACAAGTGACAAAAATCGGGATTTTACTATTGGCCAGTGGGCACGCAACATGAGGGTAGCTAAACAGTTCACGACATGGACGGTTGTGTCGCCGAGATTCCAGGTTTTAAATAAAGACTTTTAATATAAATATTTAACTATTATCCCCGCAAATTGCTATTGCGCCTGGCCGCCATTTTGGTGACGTAACCGTAGCCGAACACTCAATACTGTTAGCATTACTGGCCGGCGACTACGCGTACATATCGAGTTGCGGATGACGTCATGTGAATGTTAATTTGACAAGGTTCCAGCGCATTAGCAATTTGCGGGGATAATAAGCAAGAACTGGGAAGAAGGGTCTAAAGCGGACGCTATCGCAGATTCGTATTACGAATATGAGAAATATTAAAATAAAGTGGAACATTATGCTGTCATTGCCTTACCAGTATATCTAGACATGTGTCAATTCTACTAAGCGATTCACCAAAGCAGCCACTTTAGGCGAATTTGGCAACCAACATTTTTTTTAACGATCGTGGAGTGACTTTTAACTAAACAATAATGATACACCAATAAAATTGTCTTATACAAAGGAAATGAAAACTTTTAATATTTATTAATAATTTAATTTAGCACTGCACTCATAGCCCTTTTGCAATCAAAATTATATAATACTTCTTGTCACATAGAAAAGTAAAGGTTATCTTGTAAACTCTCACTTATTTTGAATAACCATTTGATTAATGTTTTTTCATAATTTTAGATTTTGATCGGGTCTTAAGTTTTCTGAGTGTAGATATAAAATTATTAAACATGTAATTTTTACGTGTTTAAATAAAAATTAATTGTAATTTGTGGTTGGACCAAATGTTCTATTATAGAGAGAATATTTAAGGGATAGGTAAGATATTGAGTTGTTTTAAATAAAATATATATAGGGAATCAAAATTAATATTAGATATTTTATAGAGATAGATTAAGTAACATTAATATTGCAATGCTTTTAAAGACCAACTAAGTAATGTGCTTTTATCAGTTATATTTTACAAGATCTTTGTAACATTTAGTTCGCAATAAAAATGATTTGACATTTTAGGTGTCTTAAAAACCGAATTTTGTAGTCAACAAGGTGCTTCAGCTATTACGATAAAAAAGGTTCAAAAAGGGAATTCTCACTCAATCAAAAAAACTCATGATTTGTTTCATTACGACGAAGCTGCTTTATAAAGCGTTTCTTTTCAAACCGTATTACTTTTTACCTTAATGCCATCGAAATAATTCTTAAGGATAGATAATCTTTATTAGAGCTGGGATTACCATTGGACCGAATTTCATCACTAATAATTTTATAGATATATCCAAAGAGATGGAAGACAACTATTGGTGAGTATTAATGTTATTCAGTATTTATTGATTGTCAAAAACTTTTACTATTCAAATATATTTTTTTATAAAAAATACACAGACAAGATTTTTAAAATAAAATATGAATTTAAAAAAATATAAAATCTTGTAGTTCGCAGCAGCGGGACCTGAGGTCCAAACTATCGGCAATTAAGGCACCGGAGACAGGAACATCCTCACAATTCGTGCTATGCTAAGAGGGCTGCCTTCTGTATCTGGCCCTTCACCCAGCTTCCTAACGAGAGCCCCTTTAGGCGACGGTCGAGACTCTTCGCTATAAGACCGTTAACGGTAACAACTATCGGCATAATTATTATTATTTATTGTATCTCTATACAGATCACGGACCAAAAAAATGGTCCGGATTTGTGGAAGGTTTCCGTGGGCCTATGAGTAGGCCAACACGTATAGGCCCCTTGAAAAATTTAATGAACATGTGGCGTGAAAATGATCGCGATTATCCGTATCTACATATATGATAATGCACCCAAGGATAAACACCGGCCAGTGTAGAAGTATTGAGGGAAATGATAACAAAAACTACCAGGCTGTTGGGATGAATTACTAGTCGTAATATTTTATTAACTAAGACGATTTATTATTAAGAAGCGTTTTCACTAGACGTGTTCTTGGAGAGTTTCCGCTTCTTCTTCATATACAATATTACCACGTTGCAAAGCGGTTTACATTCTGTATGGGTGGGTAGTGACTTAATAATATTAAATTAATGCATTCCTTTCTTAAAATATTCTCCAGTGGAAGTTATTTCCAATAAAAACGTGAACGAAATTAAAGAAAACCTAATAATATTTTATTCTATCTATAATCCCTCAAGACTATAAGGAGATTTCTGAGCCTAGGTCACCGTCTTCTATGGGCAACGTACGCAGAAGGCTGGCTACATTTCCTCGCTGGATTGCCATATTGATGCGTTGTCCGAAGTAGACACTATAGTAGAATTATTTTCTCCGTGCAGTTTGAGTCATAAATAATCGAAGCAGTGAAGCGAGTATTTCGCTCTCTCTTCCACTCACGGGCCTTATGGGCAGGCATAGTGATACGCATTATTGTTGTCGATAAGCGTTATCGATAGTGCATTTAGTTTTGTTATTTTGTGGGTTAGTGATATGAATGAAAGAAAAATTAGATAAAACACAGTATTTATTAAAATAAGAATAATAATGATTTAAAATAAGTTACTAATTAGGTATCTATGTATTAAAAAACTATAAGTACAAAAGTTTAGAATGTAACAAGTTATATTAAAAATAATTATAAATACTTATGTCTAAGTTTAAAATTAACGGAAAAAAGATAATAATGATTTTTATAAGAATGATAATATTTCTTTGATAAGAATGAGTTTTTATCATTAATGGCGTTGCGCCCGCGCAACATGCTCACCGCCCTAGCCGGGCTGAGGCCGAGTTTGATTTATGACCCAAACTGCACGGAGAAAATAATTCTACTATAGGCCTCTGATTACCTAAAGAGTTGATAAGTCGTTTTGATTGCTGTTTGTAGAAGCGCATGGCTTTATAACCCTACGGTTCGAGCGTCTCAACAGAAAACGGCACAAAAGATTAAATTACAAGTGTCAACAAATATCGCTGTCCGTAACTGTAAATTGTTTTATACAATACGCACACAAACTCAAATTGTCTGTTTGCAAGTTTATATTAAGCGAATATTAGACAGTTCATTTCTGTTTTATAATTTGGATGTATCAACTAACCAAACTGATCCGTGTAAAAATAAGCTTGAACCGTTCAATAACATTTGAAGTTAAAAAAAACTCCGGATATTCCGTATGCACGAAGTCGCTGAAAATAATAGTATAATTTTATTGCCTTCATTCGTTATGTAAATGTTTGTCGAATGATAAAAAGAAATAGAATAGACTATTATATGGATTCAACCAACACCCTGTCGACTAAGAACGACTTCAGAAATAGATACCACACATGCACGGAAACTAAAACCCCCTTAATCAACCATTAAAAGAATAACAATCACTATTCAAGGCGGCTGCCATTTAGTTTGCTTCAACAACTCACTGCACTTGCCAAAAATCTTATTATTTCTAACATCTGTCTTTTAACACCACAAACTAATCCGACGGCAAAACGGCGGCATCTTCCAAGTTGTATGGGGAAATTGGGGGAAGATAAATATATATACATACATACTATTATACAAAAAAAATAAGGAATTTTATGTATCAAGAATGTGTAATGAGGTTTAAACAAGAAATGGCGATACCATGAATTTACTACATTAAATAATAGGTGGATAAAAACATTATTCAAACAGGCGTTATATAATGAGCTACCAAGATTTCTTAGGAATTAGCTTCTTGAAATTAAATACTTCCAAAGTTCTCCGCGTTAACCTTGGCATTCGTAAAAAAAGCACCCAAATTCAATTAATCTCAAAAGAAAACTTCTTAATTAAGATGCTAATGAAATAAAAGCCGGCTTAAACAAAGTTAGAAGACAAATGTGTCTGAAATACTAGCCTTTTAGACACCCTGCTTTCAGAGGCAACTACTTTATCCCTATCTAATCTATATCGACAAATTAAATTAAAGTGGTACTTCTGATTTAGAAATAATTCTAAAAATATAATCGAAAAGTGCAATAAATATATATATATATATATATATATATATATATATATATATATATATATGTCGGAGGGAAGCTATGACTATGACGATATGACTATGTATTGTTGACTGGATGTATAACGCACAATATCATTTGTTTACATTATAATCACTTCTAAAATTCTTAATGTAATTTAATTAGATTTGTTAATGTTTCTATAACTTCAAGATCGTTCTAACCTAATAAAAGTTATGAATATTGTAATTTAATAAACGACCAATCAGAGCAGAGCATATGGCGGAGCGGGGTCGGCGCCCTCTATACTTTGAGTAATATCTACTTGGGTAGACTGAGGAGTTTTTGTGGCACATTGAGTTGATGGCAGCAGGTCGAGTTGGACCTTAGAGTATTTTAAAGAAAGTGTTTTAAGTTAGAAGTATGAGCGGGTGCCCTGAACCCGCTGCTCGGTCTAAACTATGTCATAATGTTGATCAAATCTAAATTAAAAGTGTATAAACCGTGGCTATTGTGTTTTATGCTCGCATTTCATCCTGATGACGCCCACTAAACCTGAAATAACTAAAGATGTCGTGAGAACGAGGCCGTTCTGCGACATATATATATATATATATATATATATATATATATACATATACATATATTGCACTTTTCGATTCGAGTGTGTGTGTGTGAATGATAATTTTTAGGTTTTTCGTAGATTTTAATAACAATATTAATGGTCAAAACCGAAATTTTGTCTTTAATGTAAGTGTGTGTTTTCGATACCGATACTAATAAAGTTTCGCGATCTTATTCAATCAAGCTAGAATAAGTCTGTAGGTAGGTTTCTTTAAGAACCTTAAAGAAGCCTATAAACTTAATATGAATAGATCGTATGTCTTAACTAGAACGCCAATAAGTCTGATATAAAAAGTAATTAAAACATGTATGAAGAGGTTAATAAAAGTAGATGAAGCGAAAGTTGTTTGTCAGGATCGTCGCAAATGGAGATTTATACTCTCTGTCTACACCCATGGGGGAACAGGCGTGATAACATGTATGCCTGTATTAATGAATCAGTAAAATTTAAAAGTTCCTTTGTCCTGAAGAACTGGAAATTATGGTACTTACGCATTTACATGTGTACTTATATATAATATTTATTAATATGTAATATTTATTAATATGTAATTTAAGGGAGTAGATTATACCAAAAACAGTCTATGGTAGTACGGTTATTAAACAGTTTACTGTGGACGCTTAGTTCTTTATTATAGTACCTAGTATCTATAATAGTAAAAGCCAATAAAATACGTACCTACATGTTTTTTAAATATTAGTTTTCAGATAAGAAAAGAAAGAAGTGTAGAAAACTTTTCTACACTTCTATATGCCATGAGATGAATATATATAAACGTTTCATACAAATTCACGAACACATAATAGCTATTGTGTTATTTTAAAAGTAAGTTTTCAGAATAGCAGGCGAAAATGTCAAAAAAGAAAATAAACACCGTAGTAATTACGCCCCTGTCATGAATAGCAAGGAGACTCCTGTCAAGTGACATTGCTCAACAAAAACTTGTAGGCGCGTGATAACAATAAACAAATATTTCACCAACGGAATGTTACGTAACAAAAAATATTTTTTTAAAATAATGTTTAGGGAAATGGTGGGTATTCTACCTATAAGAACGAAGCGCTATGCATCTAGGTCCATAATACGCGCTGCAAAGAAATGGAACTCATTGCCGAAGTTTGTCTTTCCCGATACTTATAATCTGCTTATCTTTAAGTCCCATACAATCCCATCACGATACCTTCTAGGTAAGCGTGTTCCATCCTACACCATATCTTCGCTTCACATAAGACGAGATCGTGGTCAAACGTAAACTTATACCTACTACTATTTAAAAAATCCCCTAGTAAAAACCCAACTATAAAGAGCTCCAAAACCTTATTTGACTAGATAGGACCACAGATTACATTGCAATGTCACTTTTTGAAGTTTTACTGTTTATTTAAAACACATTTCATACATCAAATCAAAGATAAATCTATATTATAAACTTCGTTTTAGTAATCTTTAAACACCGCATCAGACCCAAACATGAATCTGTCATTTTAATAAGACATAAGTACCTAAATTAAATTTTGGCTCTAAATCCAAGCCTAATCAGCCTGCTGGTAAATCCACCACTAAGTACTAGAAATGTCATTTCTAGTTTATCTTCTATGTTACACCGCTAGAATTCAACAAATCTTGCTTGACTAATCGCCTTAGCTCTCTCGTGTTAAAAACAATGTTATATTTTTAACCGACTTCGAAAAGGGAGGAGGTTCTCAATTTGTCGGGATCTTTTTTTTTTGTTTTTTTTATGTATGTTCGCCGATTACTCCGTCATTTATGATCCGATTTACGTGATTCTTTTTTTGTTCGACGCGGAATAGCTGCCATGTAGTTCCCTAAAAATTTGACATAGTTTGGCCCCGTAGTTTTCATTTTATGAACATTTTTCATGAAAATAATTTTCACTCCGTTCCATATGTACACCGATAACTCTGAGATTTATGATTCGATTTACGTGATTCTTTTTTTGTTCGACGCGGAATAGCTGCCATGTGGTCCCCTAAAAATTTGACATAGTTTGGCCCAGTAGATTTCATTTTACGATCATTTTTTTGTTCCCGGTTCTTGGGACCTATATTTTTTAAGAAGCGCGGCACCATTCGTATGTCCACCCATACATAGCTAGACACGAAAAAGTAAAAAATAAAAAATAAAAACTTCGTTTAAAAAAACCGACTTCAAAAACTAAAATGTATAAAATAACTTATTTCTAAAGCTATTAAATATTAATATATATTATCTAAAACATCTTAATGTCGGTGCAAAGCAAAACATAAAAATTACTATATTTTGAAAATTACTAAGCACCGACTTTAAGATGTTTTAGATAATATATATTAATATTTAATAGCTTTAGAAATAAGTTATTTTATACATTTTAGTTTTTTAGTTTTTGAAGTCGGTTTTTTTAAACGAAGTTTTTATTTTTATTTATTGCACAGTTCAGTAAACAGGCAGACGGCACATCTGGTTGAAAGCGGTTACCATCGCCTATAGACACTTGTAACAACAAAGGTGCTACAAATGAGCTGCTGCTCTCTTAAGGGAGACTGGCCACTTATGCCGGAACATAATTTAAGGTTGTTATGACGGCATTCTCTACACCACGGGTGGAAGTCATGGAATCGGGACAATACCCTGCCAGCTGTGAGTTGTTTTGTCACCTCTTACGATAGGCCGCCCGACCGCAGGAAGTTGTATTCTTTCTCCATTCCTGATGAGATTAAATTCAAATAATCTACAAAAACCTGCCTCAAGTTGCCTCACTGATTAATGATCTACCGTCACGACTATTTGTCAATGAAGTCAACCAAACAGATCCAAGCATTCGATACGCTGAGATGCTGAGATTAAACAAGAATAATAGTCAACGTGTAGTCAACAGATTGACTAGTTTGATAACATTCAATTTCTTAACTTTGAACAATAGATATCACTAGTTTCGATTCCTATTAACTCTAGTAAGATACCTATTTGAGGTATAGAAGAATGTCAAACCTTATCATGCAGCGTATGTTTTTCACAAGAACTCCGTTGAATGGCGTCAGTTGTGGCCTACAATTCAACTATACAGAGACTTATACATCAGAATTGGCTGTATGGGCTAAAATTCCTTTGCCTACTTTTGTGGCGAATTCCACTACTACTATTCTTTCTGTTATGTTAACAATGTTATTTTATCTTAAAATAAGATATGTCCGCAACTTTTTCCACGCTCGACTTGAAATTCCCACGGGATTCCCAGGACACAAAGTACCGCAGCATTTAAAAAATAATGTAAACTTTCGTATTAGTAAAAATTAAACCGCCCCCGGCAAAATTCCCGCGGGTTTCCCGCGATAAGAAGAAGAAAAGTAGAACAACTTTTAAGTCTAAAAATTTGCTATCGATCAGCGAAGATTGTGTCGAAATCGGCCAAGTAGTTTTTAGTGAATCCCGAACAAACCGACAAGAAATCTTTAAAAAAATGTAGTGTTCACAGCCGTTTACATAGTCTTTTTTCTTTATATTCCCTTTTTTTTAAATAGCTGCAATGTACACACACAGTACCTATGTTTAGAATGCTATAATATTATATAGATAGATTATATTTTCTTTTTTGTAGGTATAGTTAGAGAGCTCTCTTATATATTGTACAAAGAAGAAAACCGACGCTCAATCCGGTTGACACACAACTCCTTCTACTATCTATAATTATATATTATTATCTATAATTACTGAATAATTCTAGAAAAATAATAATTAATGTTTATGGATTGAGTGGATTATAGTCTGTTTTTGTTAATTAGTTGTTTTTCAACTTCATTCCTATTTGCATGCCTGAAAGGGCAAAAACATATGAAACATAAAATAACATATTATCATCTAAGGTTTTTACTAACCATGTTTTTAATCAAATAAATGTGTTTATTATTTAAGCGGGAATTTTGAGCATGGTTGCCAGGCTTACACTTTCATTCATTACATAGTATAATACTTCTCCTTCTACTATGGTAATGTATATATATATCTATCTCCTTCCCCCCAACACCGAATACGCGCGAAATGCAGCGGCGACGGCGCGGCTGCACCACTTCTCTTCGAACCCTGGGACACTTAACTTCGCACCATACTTTTTAAAACCAAATATAATATCAAAGGCCGGCCCAGTGAACTTTCAACTTATAATTTGTGTGATTGTGTAAAGTGCAGCGTGCTAGCGGACGTAAACTACGTGCTATGTAAGTTATATGTACTCATATTTATTACTTGTTAAATACACAGCAACGGACGCGCAAAGTTGAGCTATTTGCTAACCAGCGGTTTTATGCGGATGCCCGGATACATTCACAAAGTATTCTTTTTGAAATTCGGGCATATACACTGGTCCTTCGAGCCGGATTGCTTTAAAATTGGCTAAAAACATTCAATTTCATAGCAAATAGTTTAATTTTGTTGTTGAAAGTTGTTACATAGACGAGTTTACGCGGCAGTTTTTGGCGGTAAAACTGCACTGCACACTATACACTTTACTCATCCTTTATAATATATCTCAACATTATTTATGTATTAAACTTCCCCAAACTTATATTAACTTTCTATATTGATACAATTATTTATGTACGATGACAAGCATAATTCAATTCACATTCATTCATTAAGCGGCCATCTTGAGATTCATTGTTCGCGCGTCGCACGCTCTGATATTGTTATAATTTATTCGGGATCGGGCCACCTAGCGAATTTTTGCGAAAATTCGACCGTTTTGTTTACCTCAGGGTTCATGGTTCAATAATTTGCGCGGGCATTTATTGTACTTTTAATTACCACCTAGCGGATTTTTTCGTAACTATTTATCCAGTTTGTTATCTTTGGCGGTTGATACGAATTGGATAAAAGCGGCTAGTTTCGTTTAGAAATAAAAGGTGGAATTATATTATTGACTTCACTTTCGGTTGTTTGGATATTACTTATATAAACTGTAACTTAAAATGGCGCCTACTCATAAAGGTGTTAAGGGAAGTTCGATGAATAAATTGCGATATGATATGGTTATTAATTACTTAGAAACCGGTTATGCCCTTTGTCAGGGTGAATTAGTGACATTTGAACAAAAACAAATGTTTAAATTGCGGTGTGCGGATTTAGACAGTAATTATGAGCAGTTTGTCGAATTACATCTTTTAATGGAGGCTGAGTCGTCGGATGATTTTAATTCCGATGAACATAAAGTAAAGTTTAATTCGGTTACGGATATTTATTATGCCGTAAAATTTAAATATTCGTCATTATTTTCACAAAATGTTAAACAGGAATGCCCAGAGATGTCTGTCAATTTTAACCATCATAGTTTATTACCAAAGGTGCAAATACCTACTTTTACGGGAAAAATAGAGGACTATGCACACTTTATCGATTTGTTTGAATCGATCATTGGAAGTCATAACACCTTGTCCGATACTCAAAAAATGTATTATTTATTTGGTGCATTAGGTGGGGAGGCAAAAACTTTGGGACAACACTTATCGATTACTGGGGATAATTATTCGGTACTTTTGGATATTCTCAAGTCCAGATATGGTAATAAGAGATTGCAGGCAGATCGTTTATTGAATACTCTGTTAGCGATTACGAGTGTAAACAGATCTTTAACTTCTTTAAAAAACTTTTTAAATATCTTGCTTGAAACTACTAAAGGGTTAGAAAAATTACAGTTTCCGGTACAACATTGGTCTTACTTATTATTACATATTAACTTAAATAAATTGGATACCTCTTTAAAACGAGACTTTGAAGATAAATATAGTGAAAAGGATCTTCCGACTTTTGATGATTTTATTGCCTTTTTAACACGTCATGTTCAAATTTTAGAGACTGCAAATATCAATAAACCAACCGTTTCAAGTAAGTTGCAGTCGCATGTAGCCACCATGAACCAGGGTGACCATGCGTTTGGGGGTAAATGTTTTTGTTGTAAAAACTTACAACATCATTTGAGTAGATGTGATAAATTTATTAAATTAAAGCCTTTTTATAGAAAACAGTTAGTAAGTAGTAACCATTTATGTTTTCGATGTTTAAATAGACATAATATTAACGAATGTCGGAGTACTATGATTTGTAATAAATGTCAATCGGATAAACATCACTTTCTTTTGCATTTTGATTTTCGTCGATCCGAAAATCAACTTAGACCTCAGGCAAGAGATCACGCGTTGGTCACACCGGCTTTAGTGCCAGCGGTAGCGGGTCCATCGGGACAAAGTAGTGCGAGCGGTTTTAGCACTCAACCGCCTAACGTGTTGCATGCGGTTTCAGCAACTACGGCCAGGCGCGCGGTTTTATTGTCAACAGCGGTAGTGCGTGTTCTTGATAATAGCGGGAACTATCAAGAAGCGCGTGCTTTGATTGATGGCGGCAGTCAGAGCACATTTATTACTAAAGAATGCGTTACCAGATTAAGATTACGTGTTAAGCGGTTAAATAATACTTTTAATATTAGCGGAATTGGTGGTAACAGGCAAGCGTGTGACAGCAGCGTCATTTTGCGTATTAGTCCTCGCCATGTAGATCAGGGATTAATAACAAGCGGTTTAGTTATTAATAACATTTCACGTGATTTACCAAGTTGCTCTTTACCTTCCAACTTACTTGAGTATTATAGCGGTCTTAATTTAGCAGATAACCAATTTTATAAAAGCCGTAAAATCGACATATTATTGGGTGCGGATATTATAAATGAAATTTTACTTAACGGTGATATAGTACGGGTTCAGGGTATGCCTTTAGCTATGAACACAATTTTCGGTTATATCCTTATGGGGCCGGTGTCACACACCGAAACTAATAATACACAAACGGATATTTCCCAGTCGTTTCATGTAAGTACGGACACACTGTTGGAAAGATTTTGGGAAGTCGAGGAAATACCGGGTAAAGTTGCAAATCCAAAACATGATGAGTGTGAAACTTACTTCAAGAATACTTTTGAGAGAGATGAAGGCGGGAGTTATGTTGTACGATTACCTTTTTTATCAGATGCTCCCAAGTTAGGCGATTCTAAGCAGCAAGCTTTAAAGCGGTTTTTTGCTATGGAGAAGCGGCTCCAGGGTAATGCCTTGCTACGTGAGAAATATGTACAATTCATGAAGGAATATCAGGATATGGGGCATATGACTCCTTGTACTGAGATTCCTCAATATTCGTGCTACATTATTCCACACCATGGCGTATTTAAAGCAAACTCGGATAAAATAAGATGTGTATTTGACGGAAGCTGCCGTACATCTTCAGGAGTATCTTTAAATGATTGTTTGCATGCGGGTCCAAAACTTCAACAGGACATTATGAAGGTCATTTGTTTGTTTAGGTTATTTAAAGTCGTAATCACTAGTGACATTAAAATGATGTTTAGAATGATAGGAGTTCATGAAGATGATAAAAAATATCAGCTTATTTTTTGGCGGGAATCTCCTGAACTTCCATTGCAACTTTTTAAATTAAACACGGTTACCTATGGTCTAAAGTCAAGTCCGTATTTGGCTATACGTTCACTTAGACAACTTGCGGATGACTCTGAGTTGGAGTATCCTGATGTTGCTCAAGTTCTAAGAACTTCAGTCTATACTGATGACATTTTAGCGGGAGCAAACAATTTAAAAGAGGCTCAGAGGTTGAAACAGAATCTAGTTGATGTACTTTCTTCGGGCGGGTTTGAATTGCGGAAGTGGTTATCCAACGATAAACGGTTATTGGAAGATATCCCAGCGGATTTTCAAGAGAAACCTCATATTTTTGACTCTGATACTTTAGACTTTGTAAAAATTTTAGGGATTCAATGGAATCCAGTAGCAGATACTTTTACTTACCACACAACATTAGATGAAGAGAAAGGCTGTAATAAACGTATAATTTTATCGACTCTTGCACGAATGTTTGATCCTATGGGTTGGATTAGTCCAGTTATTTTGCAGGGTAAAGTACTTATGCAAAAACTGTGGTCTTTACAACTCGCTTGGGATGATAAGCCACCTCCAAATGTTATTGCGGAATGGACTGACATTTGCAAAAGCTTGCCAATGTTAAGATACTTATCACTGGAACGTTTCGTACTTGCAGATAACATGACTGCTTGCTCTCTTCACGGATTTTCAGATGCATCGGAACTTGGGTACGGTGCCGCGGTTTATATTAGGTCGGTAGATCGAACGGGTAATGTTAAAGTTGCTCTGTTAATGGCAAAGACGCGTGTCGCGCCGTTGAAATCTAAACTTACTATTCCCAAAATGGAATTGAGCGGGGCTGCATTGTTAGTCAAATTATTAAATTATATTTACTTAACGATTAAAGATAGGATTAATATAGAGGAAATATTTTGTTGGTCAGACAGCACTATAACTCTCTCGTGGTTGCGGATATCACCTCACTTATTACAAACTTTTGAAGGAAACCGTGTTTCGCAGATTATAAATTGTGGTTTAGATATTAAGTGGCGTCATCTACCATCAGAATTGAATCCGGCAGATGTCGCTAGTCGTGGTTGTAGAGCTCACGAGTTAATCTCTCATCGTTTGTGGTGGGCACCAGAATGGTTATTTGGCAATGCGGATTCTTGGCCAGTAAACATAATTGATAAAGTGAATGATATCCCAGGTATGCGAAAGCAATGTATTACGTCACATGCGGTGCAAATAACGTCAAGTGTGGATGTTTCGTTATTTTCTAAATATAGTTCTTTATCTAAATTAATAGCGGTTGTCGGATATTGTATGCGTTTTATTAATAATACACAAAATCCAATAAATAAACTTAAAGGTGTTCTGTCAGTAACGGAACGTCAGGGCGCCTTGAATAGACTTATTAAATTAGCTCAATTAGAAAAGTTCTCTCAGGAAATAGAACTTTTGAAGGCTAAAAAACCGTGCTCAGTTAGGTTGCGGAGGCTTATGCCATTTATTGATGAGGATGGACTGATTCGTGTAGGCGGTCGTCTTGAATTATCCAATTTATCTTTTGCGGCAAAACATCCTGTACTTTTACCCAAATCACATAAATTAACTTCGCTAATTATAGATTATCATCATAAATTACATTGCCATATAGGTGCGACTGCACTTCAAGCTATACTTCAACAGAAGTATTGGATAATTTCGGCCCGTCAAGCTATCCGTAGTCACATTTATAAATGTAACTTTTGTTTTCGGGTGAAAGCTAAACCAGTAAATCCGGTGATGGCTGACTTACCAGCAGATAGGGTAAATGCTACAGGAGTGTTTCATACCGTTCAAACGGATTTTGCGGGTCCTTTTAATATTCGTGCATCACGATTACGTAATGCAAAAATTATGAAAGCTTATCTTTGCGTTTTCATTTGTTCCTCCACTAAAGCGGTACATTTAGAAGTGGTTGGAGATCTGTCAACGGAAGGAGTTTTGGCTACTTTTTCACGATTTGTCTCTAGACGCGGCTTACCCAGTGTTATTAGGTCAGACTGTGGTACAAACTTTGTAGGAAGCAATAGGTACTTAACGGAAGTCCAAAAATTCCTAGCATCTCGTGAAACACAACATTCAATTTGCGGTAAAGTTGCTGAACAAGGGGTTACGTGGATATTTAATCCACCATCTGCGCCTCATTTTGGCGGATTGTTTGAGGCAGCAGTGAAATCGGCAAAGACTTTAATGAAACGTGTTATTGGGGAGCAAATTTTAACGTTTGAAGAAGTTACAACAGTCTTCACTCGGATCGAAGCTGTTTTAAACTCAAGGCCTTTATGTCCAATTTCCCATGACCCACAAAATTATGAGGTGTTAACACCGGGACACTTTCTTATTGGCAGACCTCTCGTGGCAGTGCCTGAAAAGACTTTGGATAATATATCCATTTCGCGTTTGTCGCGTTATCAATTGCTACATGCGATGACTCAACGCTTCTGGAAAAAGTGGAGTGAGCAATATCTGCACTCTCTTCAGATGCGTACTAAATGGACCTCGCCAACTGAGCCACCAAAGATTGGAGACTTAGTTCTCATTAAAGAGGATAATCTGCCTCCACTAAAATGGGCACGCGGAAGAATTTCTGGGTTACTGCCTGGAAAAGATGGTGTAACTCGAGTAGTAACTTTAAAGACTTCGTCGGGTTCTTTCATACGGCCTGTCATTAAAATTTGTCGACTTCCTATAGATTAGCATTAGTGATACTTTTTATTTTTAAATTTAGCGGTTAAGGATTAGAATTTTATTTTATTTATATTTTCGGTTACTTTGTCAAATGACATTTTATACTTACTCTTTATCTTGGTTGATAAAGGCTTTAGCCTTTCTCGGGCGGGGGGATGTTTATTATTTAAGCGGGAATTTTGAGCATGGTTGCCAGGCTTACACTTTCATTCATTACATAGTATAATACTTCTCCTTCTACTATGGTAATGTATATATATATCTATCTCCTTCCCCCCAACACCGAATACGCGCGAAATGCAGCGGCGACGGCGCGGCTGCACCACTTCTCTTCGAACCCTGGGACACTTAACTTCGCACCATACTTTTTAAAACCAAATATAATATCAAAGGCCGGCCCAGTGAACTTTCAACTTATAATTTGTGTGATTGTGTAAAGTGCAGCGTGCTAGCGGACGTAAACTACGTGCTATGTAAGTTATATGTACTCATATTTATTACTTGTTAAATACACAGCAACGGACGCGCAAAGTTGAGCTATTTGCTAACCAGCGGTTTTATGCGGATGCCCGGATACATTCACAAAGTATTCTTTTTGAAATTCGGGCATATACAAAATGATTTGTTTTAATTATCATATACATCTTATTAATTTAATAAATCATTAAGAAAAGAACTCAACCAATCATGTTAATTATTACTTATAACCACTATTTGACAATCTTATAATCGAACCACCGCATTATCTAAATGACATTAATAATCATCAAGCGATACGGTCAGTTAACCAACTTAATTTCCGTTATGAAGTTCTGCCGCTTCAATAATTTAACATATAATCCTCTAAAGTAAGGATAAATACTACGCTTACTTCATTTGCATATTGAATCCATTAAGCTTCTACTATATTGGGTATTTATGCTGCATCTCAAGTTTATCATAAATATTATAGCCTATTTGTGATGACTTACAAAAATATAAAATAAAAGTTATTTTATTACACGATTTTTTAGTGTTTCTACTTAGTACTTTATATTCGTGCAGGAACGGAGAAAAAATACAATTTCCTGCTGTCGCGCGCCCTGTCGTGAGAAGCGACAAAACAACCCATAGCCAGGTGGTAGGGCATTTGCCCCGCTGGATGGCTTCCACCCCTGGTCTAATGTATGTCGCCATAACAACCTTAAGTTGTGTTCCGGCATTGGTGACCACGTTCCAGTCTCCCTTAAGAAAGCAGCAGTGCATTTGTAGCATCTTTGGTGTTGCAAATGTCCATAGGCGATGATAACCGCTTTCCATCAAGGCCGTCTGCCTGTCTGCTGAACTCATGCAATGAAAAAAACTAAAAACACGTAGCGATTGACTCATGCCCTGTACCTGTATCTTACCGACCGTTTATTTGCCTTACCATCGTTTAAAAGACTTAACTACATACAAGTAATTCAATCGATGGTAAAGCAAGTGATGTCCGGTCCTACTATAGGTTGTATTTTGACATTAAACTTATGGAGTTATTAGGAGTCGGCCATCAATGAAGCTTGAAGGTCAACTGTAATGATTGCAGTGCAGTTATCATTGACGTCGATTGTTATCTACTGGGCCTTCCATTGTAATTGTCAATAAAGCAAATCTGACCATTTGCATTTTGCATTAAATTAGTAGAAGTTAGATAACTACATGAAGATATTTAATCAGGTTTAATGTTACAATCCGACACAGAACTAGGACACTATATTGAATGAATGAATGAAAACACTTTATTGTTCGACAAAAACTAAAACTGCGTTCTTTAAAACTAGGTACAATAAATATTCAACAAAGAGCGGCCTTATCGCTTAAAGCGATCTCTTCCAGGCAACCCTCTAAACTAAGTAAAACATTAAAACATGGCGATGAAGACAATAAATAATATGAAACATTCAAAGAAAAGGTAAAAAAAAAGTATGCTTTATATAATACACAAAAATAAAAATCAGCAACAGGATTAGATCTAAAAGGACCAAAGATAATGTTGACTTATTTGATATATTTGTACACATACATAACTTCACGCCAGGTCCCTTGCGGGGTGGGCAAGAACAACAGAGCGCCATTCAGGCTTATTCTTACACCTCACTTACTTCTTTGACATTCATAGCTCTTGTCATGCACGCTCGTCTGTTCTTAAAGCTCCTGACATCACCTTACACGATCAATTTGATCATGGAACGTGTGTGCCTTCCGCGACTTCTGCATCCAACCACTTTTGCATTGTATATCTGTTTAGTCATTCTTTCATCATACATTCTTTGCACATGCTCGAACCACCGGAGCATTCCTTTCCTTACCTTCACCCCGACACTCCCTTACAGACCAACTCTCGTTCTTACTTCTTTGATATATTTGTCTTATTTGAAATAATCCAATATTCCACTAAGATAATCACTTTTTAAATGGATCTCGCTAAATGAATGACCTACTGATGTCACTTTGTACACCAACGAACAAAGAATCGCAGCCAACGCGTTTTTCATTCGGATTCATTCAGTTAAAAGGGATGATGCTCCGTGTTGTTTAGACTGCCTATCCGTGCACGCCATGAATATTTTTCAATCATAATGATTGACTTATACCGGGTTTATCGGAAAATATATTTTATTATACTTCTTTTACTTTACCATTGATATAAAATTAATATCATATGGAGTTTAGGTGAAATTTTAACTAATAATATGGCAAATGTGTGGCGGCACTATGTGCACAGCGCTAATTGTGCGTCACATCACTAACCAAAAGGATATATTATGGACTCATATCTAGAAGTATTTTCCTTCCGGTAAAACCATTGTAAATGATCAGTACCAATTATTGTAGTTTAATGTGTTGTTTTGTGACGCTCTGCCTGTGGGAATAAACAAGTATCAACTATCCAATATAAGAAATATAAACAAAGCATTAGACACACAAATATTTCATTTAAAATTTTATATAACGCCAGGTTCTAAGTATATCTCTAAGTGTTCATTTGCCTTACTTTATTCCGTCATTTTACAAAATTAAGTCCAAGTAATATCAAATTTCTACTGATGGTAAGGCAAGTGAATGAATAGTAGAATCTACGAAACAGCCAGCCGTTAATCAACTCCAATATCTGTAAAAGTAAAGTGCGATACACACTAGAGCCGCCGACATAACCCGGCGGCCTATATGGAAAGAATCATGTCGGCAATAAGCACTGTGCGTGCTGTCTGCCGATGTATTGGCGGTGTGTCGGCGGCTTCCATACGCAACCGCTGTCCCGGCCACAATCAAACTGCATTGAAATGCTATATTTTTTGTTTCTCATCTCAAGCCGTTAGCCCGCCGACAAAATTTTTCCGACATAGGTCGGCAAGTTACCCTTTACTCGATTTTTTGAACTTCTGTATCCGTTTTGACAAAAAAGGAAAGTACTCGTCATATTCGGTGTTAGGGCTACTCAAAGATGCCACAGACATTTTTCACTTATGAGTCTATATTGATTAAGTTTGACAGAAAAGTATACACAATATACCGTTATACAATATGAAAACTAGGAGTGTCCGTCATACACTGTAATTTATAACAAGCTGGGGAGAATCGCATTCAAAGTCATAAAAAATGTTGCCCATTTAACTTTTTAACTCTGCAGTAGAAAAATCAGAAATAGTTAAATGCTTGATATTCCGCGCACATAGAAATATAAACGTCTTTTTTTGCTATTTGGGAAAAAACAACAAAATAAAGCTGTTAATCAAAAATACCCCATGTCTCAAAAACTACTCAACAAGTATTGTTCAAATTAATCTTCGTTGCGACTGTGTAAACTGAATAAAAAATATTCAACCCCTAGTTACATACAAGCCCGCGAATAACATCGGATGCCGTAGACTAGCCAAAGTAAGCTGCTGCGAAGCCATCCCATTCGAGGAAGAATCCAGCAATTCCAAACCCAGTTACCGATAGGTGGTTGCTCATTGAGTTGCAGGTTTTACCTCTTTGCCCCAGCCTCCTCAACCCAATAAGGAGAAATAGAAAGAAAATAAGATTTGTTACGAATGAACGGCGCGAATCAATCGGAATTCGCAATAAACGAAATGGCTGAAAGATTGATTAACTTTGTTTGTTACAAGCATCGGTATTGTTCGGTCATATTTTGTTATCATATTAAAATGTTTGCGTGTGCCGAAGCAGTTATTCAGTTTTGTTGTTATTACTTGCTGTATACATACAACACGCGTCGAAAGATGTAATTATACGGATGATTTGTTTGGTTTATGTGGCATTTTCACATGTCAAATATTATTTATAACAATGACCTATAGACATCTGTAACCCTTGTTTATAACTTCTGCAGTATTCTCTTCTAATTCTGGTCCTAGTGATACACGTGCGAGCAAGTGCTTATATGTTCGAAGATCTTTTAATGGGCCGTTCCTATATCTCACTATTCATTTACTTACCTTACCATCCGTTGAATTTTGATATTACTTTTGTAGTGGATACACTTACCATGTTCATAGCTGTAGATGTTTTTTTTTATTTTTTTTTCTTAATGTACTATGTTCCTGGTGGCAAGCGTTTCCAACTCAATTATTCGCTCATACATGTACACTAGAAACTTTCGCAATAAAACTAGTTGGGTTACGCAATTCTCTCATAAATAAAAGCAGACCAAGTTCAAGGTCAATCTTTTGGATTTTGATTTTGGCATTTGACTTTTGCGTTTGACACGTGCTACTTTAAGAAAAATATAGCAACAACATCTTTGATCTATACTATGTTTATTATTCATATATAATCACTAGCTTCTGCCCGCGACTTCGTGCGCGTTGTGCGGTTTTTTAACTATACCACGGTAACTCTTTAATTTTTCGGGATCAAAAGTATTATCCTATATGTTGACCAGGGATATAAGCTGCCACTATACACAAATTCATTTAAATCGGTCCAGTCGTTTCGGAGTTTAGCCGGTACAAACAAACAGACAAACAGAGAAACAAAAAATTTGGAAAAACCTAAATTCGTTTTATTTCACATCTTACATCCCCCTGACTCGGTTTTTAGCAATTTTTTGTCATTGTACAGAAATTAAACCTCTACAATTTTGTTATATGTAGGTATAGATAATTAAATTAAAATTATACAACTATGCACTTTAAATTCCTTATTTATTTAAATTGAATTTGTCAAATACAGAATGATCTACTTTTGTTATCGTTAATCAATGCCTACATAGCTGTGTTTGCCAGGACGTAATGATGCGGCTAACCAATAAAAATTGTCTATAAAAGTCGCTCACATTGACTGGAATTCATTATGAGAAAAAAAACACTGGTTTTTGAATTCAGTTACATGAGACTTTTTGTGGTACTACTGAAACGATACTTACTAGAGTTAAAATAAACGCCAATTTTAAACTCGAAGTTATATTTATTCAAGAGCCTTACATCAGGTCTCCTCTCCACTTCACACAATTTGCGCTTAGATAAGTACATATTGTAGACTCTTGACACCTGCACACACTTCATCCTTTTATGATCTTTTACAGTGCAGGCTGTCAAACTCGGGAATGCGTTGTCTCTTACTGTCAGAGAGGCCATAACATTACCTACACTTAGAAAGTACTATCTGTTTTTAAATAAATATGTCAAATATATTAAACAATCACTTGTTAATATAAAATGCTTGTCATATATAATCTTAACAAATATATTTATTTAGATTATTTCGTATATACGTATATTGTTATTCTGTAATGTGTCTGGATCCATGTATGTATGTATTAAATGTGAAAATTAGTGTTAGTATGTATATTTGAATTGTACAGTCCTATCTTTTTTCTGCTCTACCTGCATCGCCAGATTAGTTAAGAATTTCTATTAAGCTAGGTTGCCTGGAAGTTCTGGAAGACATCGTTTTTAGCGAAAAGACCGCCTGTTGGTTTGCCAAGAAGTATTGTAAATGTTATCTTAGATCATATAAACGAATGATTGTAATTACGCATTTTGTTTTTGTATTTTTTTATTTTGGCGAACCATAACTGTTATCTATCTATCTATCACGTCCAATATCATAGCACTCTCGTCACTATTATGGAGATTATGACAATTTTTAACCCATAGCAAGGCAAATGAACGGTTGGTAAAATAAAAGACCGGCCATTAGTCTGTGTTATAGTTCGATGCAAACTTAATGGCGGCTCGGAACATCGCACTTTATGTTGCGCAGAACGTCGATTTTAGGTGTCAACGGGACGAGGTCGTCGGAGGACGGGGTATTACCTTGGAATTCTCGCTCACTCTATCGCTCGCTATCTCGTTTACGGGACTTCTACAGCGCTCACCTAATCAGGGCTACCACTTTCTCACTCATTGCGCTTTCGGAGCTAGCGCTTTTTAGGGCAACTCAGCTCCATTTTTATTATACAGAAACCGGATATAACGACATTGAAGGGACCGTATACTTCGGACGTTATGTCCGATACTTGTTATAAGCAATATACACAAGCACATAGCCATATTAATAGTCAATAACGCATAAACACACAACCTAAACCAGAAGTTTTAAAATCAACCTGTAATTCACGCGGTCAACTAACGCACTGCACTGAATAAGTAGTAAAACATGCAAGGAAATGGTAAATAGGGGGAAAGAGGTTCCTATAAGGTAGGAGAATAATAATCCTTCTTAGGCTTAATAATTGGCCTAAAGCAAAATATTCCTTCGTATTATTAGTAAGGTGAAAATTGTTCGTAATGTTTTGTTTTGCTGCAATACGCAAACGGTTGGTCGTTATAGGTGACGAATATCAATAAAGTTTCGTCGTTTTAAGTGATATGTCGCTGTATCCGATGTCGTTATAGGCGGTATGTGTATTTATTAGTTTATATAGATATTCGGCCGGACCGTGCCATTCGGTTGTAATAACCGATCTGTCGTTATATTCGGTTTCGACTGTACAACTTCCAGCGCGAAAATTTGCATTTTTTACGATATGCAAATATCTAATTCATTTTAACGTTATTTAATGTAAATTAAATTAAAATAAGCCAAAGGTAGTATTTATCATGTCATAGCAGTTGATTAAAATCTCATTAACATCACTACAATATAAATTTCTTTTTTGAGGAATTAAATTTTAATTAAATTCCAACCTGTATACTAGAATTTTAGGGTTTCGTAGTCAAACTATAATTTTTTTTATTTATCTTTGCTTCTACGAAATCCTTCAGTTTACGTGGTACGTACGTATTTTTTTGTAATTTCGATCATGTAACAGAATCTAGCGGTTTTTTCCAACTCATTTAGCAAGTGCACACGGACAGCCCTGCAGTCATTACGGCGAAGCTATACTTGTATTGAGCACGTACGTACACAGTACACTCACACGCGTTTAAGTCTTAGTACAATAGAGTGCAAAAGTGTGTTGTTTGTTAACCGACTTCTAAAAGGAGGAGGTTCTCAACTTGATGGGTATTTTTTTTTATGTATGTACACCGGTTACTCTGAGATTTATGATCCGATTTACGTGATTCTTTTTTAATTCAATGCGGAACAGTTGTCATTTTATCCCCTAAAAATTCAAGGTACTATGGCCCAGTAGTTTTCATTTTATGATTTTTTTTCCATTCCGTTCCATATGTACACCGATTAAGCTGAGATTTATGATCCGATTTTCGTGATTCTTCTTTAGTTTGATGTGGACTAGGTGCCATTTAGTCCCCTAAAAATTTAACATAGTTTGACTCAGTAGTTTTCATTTTATGAACATTTTTTTATGTATTTTTTTCCCATTCCCGTTTCTTGGGACCTATATTTCTTAGAGCGCGCGGCACCTTTCCTAGGCCTACACCCATAGCTAGACACTAAAAAGTAACAAATAAAAAACATCATTTAAAAAACTGACTTTAAAAACTAAAAAGTATAAAATAACTTATTTTTAAAGCTATTTTTAATTATAATATCTTACTTTTAATATATATTATCTTGAACCGCTTGCAGTAGGTGCAAAGTAAATCATAAAAATTACTATATTTTGAAAATTACTAAGCATCGACTTTCAGACGTTTAAGATAATATATATTAAAAAAAGATATTATAATTAAAAATAGCTTTAGAAATAAGTTCTTTTGTACTTTTTAGTTTTTGAAGTCGGTTTTTTTACTAATTGTTTTGTTATTATTTCATAAAGATTTTGACATTTTTATATTAAGTTAAATTTATTGTTCTTTTTGTTTGAATTTTTGTTATTAAATTGCGTAAAAATGAAATAAAAGACCTAAAACAGCAAGCTTCCGTACACATGGTAAGAAAAAGAATGGAGAGAAATGACTAGGTAGGTTTGTGCAAGTAAGAAGAATAGAGGTGTACAAAAGTTGACGTTATTATCGTTGAAAGACAAATTTATCGTCCATATTTGAATCTATCACTGAGAAGAAATCCTGTTCAGTCCTGTAGGCTGACGACGATGGAAGGAAAACATTATACAGCCATATTATACGTGAAAGAGCATGTTGGAATCATTATTTTAATTACAGCTTTTAGGGCCGGCTTGACTGGTGACATATCACGCTCTCACAGAATATCAGCTTGAAATGGTTAACCCTGCGCTAATTGTGTTTCAAACAACTAAAGAGAGTTCTGATGGCCTACTTGCCACTTTCTATCCTACATTCCAAATCCAATCCTCCTATTTCGGTCTCCTAACCCATCGCCATTGTAAATGCATATCATTTTCATATCAAAAATATTAATTAAATTGGGACTTTCTGACTGATATTTATGTCTGTTTCAGTACCTATTGTACTGTTGTCTCGTAAATGTGTTGAAAAGCGTATGACACACGCGTGATTGTTGGTATTTTTAAACTGGTTTTTAAAGTCAACCTGCCACACTACTATGATAAATAACAATTCTTTTTTTTAACCCTCCCGTAATTCATAAGTACCAAACAGCCGTTAGCATTTTCAGCATTACTTTCCACAAATCAAACTATAGACTATAGGTAATACATATATTTGAAATAATAATTCTTATCTTGGTGGATACTCTAAAAGATATAATAAAACAATTCTAGATAAAATATTTATTTTGATTTTTAAGTTACGTATATGGTGCCCAATAAAACTAAAGGTTTGTATAAACTAGCCTGATGCTACTGAATCTAAAGCAAAAAGAGTCATCAAAATCGATTTAGAAACAAAAAAAGTTTGATTGAACACCACAAAAAATATTTACATGAATTGAACATCCTCCTATTTTATTAAACTTGGTAAAAATAGTAGATACATAATTAGCCCTAATTAATCACCACTTGACTGTACCTGCGCACGCCTTTTTTTGCAGCTAATATCGAGCCGCCATTAAGTTTGCATCGAACTATACCCCGTACGCGAACATTTAGAATCGAAGGTGGCCTAGCCACGTACGCATATGTGCTTCCACGTCAATATAAACGCGAGACAAGAATGTCTTATGACAATGTCTAGAAATATATTAAAGGGCTTTTTCAGTTTGATTTTTATATGATTTCGTGACTGTCGTTCTTTATATTCTTCTTACCTAATACAAGTTATTATACGTCATCTGGCTATGGAACGAGCTATATTGGTTTTTTATGTGGTTTTTTAATGTATAGTATCACAAATGATACCCGCAAGAGAACCAAGGTAACCGACATACCTTGGAAAATTGTCAAATTGAAAGTGGCAGTCGGCTGGTCCCGTTTATCGTATGACCGACGACCAATGGAGCAAACGTATCCCAGAGTGGAGACCGCGTCTAGGTAAATGTGGGGCAGGACGCTCTCTAGCTTGGTAGACTGATGATATGCGTATGGTCACCAGCAGAGGGAAGATGGAGGTGGATGACCGACACACGCAGACTTAAGGAGGCCTACATCCAGGGACCCAATTCTGCTATTGTCATAATACATCTTGGTGTTGCGAAGCTATTCAAGTACGATTCCATGACGATACTGTCAAAAATCGTATTCTACTAAATCCACAATATCTTCTCGATATCTTTGCGGCGGAATAATAGTAGAAAAAAATGGTATTACCACTAGCAGGAATGGCGTTAGCCGAAATTAACATTGAAAAGCTACCAAAGTTTAAACATTTATTTCGCGAGCTTTCGCTTATAAAAATTTATAAAATAAGTGTGGCCTGCCATTGGTAGACCATTGGTATTAAAAGAATACCGAAATCATACAAACCTACCTACCTTTATAAAGATATCGTCATAGCAGAATTGGACCCCCGCAACGAACATTAGTTGTCTGAAGAAGAAACTATTTAATTCAAAACAGTCACACTTAAAACCAGGCCTTACAGTTGATTCCGATTGGCATACATACTCCGAGCATGAAATAGCAAAAACCGTATACAAAGATCACAAAATACTAAGAATTTTATATTACTTCTAATCAGGAACTAAATTAGGCTTAATTAAGCAGCAGCTCTCAAAACACTGCTTTAATGGTGCAGATACAAATCTTAATAGTGATTTAGCCTAAAACGTCATAATTTAAGTTTCATAATAAGATCGGACCTTTTGATAACAAATCTTTGTCTCACACAATTCATTAATTTTATTGTAGTTAGTTCAAATGAAAAGTTTTTTGGTCAAAACCTGATCTTTTATACAAGCATATCTCGTGTTGAGATTTAAGATAGCTTTAAAGAACGTTATTTTTTTATTTTTGTGGTACGACAAGATATTAGGTTATCGTGTAATTTTTAATTAACTTGATTGACCAACGACTGCATACATGCATTAGCTTGTTCATTAAGGAAACGAATCTAAAATGGCGACGCTGGTCATGCTCTCTCGCTCGTATACTAGTGCCGTCTATACTCACTCTCGAATGTAACGTAAGCAAAAAAATCAGTCTTGATTTTTTATATATATTTATAACCAACATCATTATATGAGTTATCTATGTTCTACTAAAATTTTGATGAAGCCGACAAGTCTTGCATTCTAATTGAACGCTTTTAAATCAATTAAATACGTTCAAACTATGTGACATTAGGCAATTTTCAAAGTAGTTAAAAAAAAGTTAATCTGACTTTTTTTTACTTTTTTTATTGTGTGTCATCGCAGGAACAAGCTCCATTTTAGGAAACGCTATTTTATTGAATCGGCTTTTACTTATCACGTCTATTTGGTTTACCTTGGGGGTAGGAAGGGACGATGGATCTTTACTTGCGACGGTCCTGACAAACAAGTTTCGCATCATCTACTTTCATTAATCTCTTCATACATCCCCGATTATTTGCAGTGCTGTTATCTGTCTTTTCTTTAACACTTGCTATTTGATAATCGATAATAGTGTGTACTTCGCGATCTGCCGGCACCAATTCTACCATTCACAAATGTTATATGTTACACTTGCTTTGTTATTCTATTTTCATACATTCTCTGTACATGCCCAAACCACCTAAAAATGTATTTTTCAACTAAATACTAATACTTTAACATTACAAACATACACCAAGAAAATCCCAATACCTGATGGACAAAGAAAAATCGAGAATTTTAAAAAAAAATTACGAGATCTAAATAATATATAAATGAACACACATCGCTTTTAAGTAAATACATTCGTGATAGCTTAGTATTTCTGGCTAATGCATCCACATTTCATTCCAACGATGTGGATTCGAAACTTGGCCAGAAACGTGCATTTATTCATTACCTTAAGACTACCACGTGGCGACGGGAACACGTTGATAAAATTTTCACTCTTATAAGTACTAAACTGATATATTAGTTAAAAATTTAAGGGAATCATCTATATTTCTTTACCAGTATTATAAAGAGGAAAAATGAGTATTTTTGTATGTTTGTAATGAATAAACTCAAAAACAACTGGACCGATTTCAAAAATTCTTTCACCATTACAATGATAATATATTATCCTTAAGTAACATAGGCTATATTTAATTTACATAATCGGATTCTAAATTGTTTTCAAGACAGGACAACGTCTGCCGGGACCGCTAGTTCGTTATAACAGAGATATTTAAAGGTATCCATTACGGTAAGGAAGACTAATTTAATTCGCAAAGCTTAAATGAAAAAGAAAGAATAGCAAACAACCAATAAGAGCGGTTAGCCGGAGAATTCCTGGACTTATTCTTAAAGAGTCTACACTGTGGGCGGAGCGGACGAAAACTAGAATTTGTGGAATTTATGGCGAGAGAACTGGACTCAAAAACACTAATGAACGTTCACTAATAAATTTAGCTGACACAAAAGAAATTTAGACTCATCCAAACTTTTTTACATCGTATAAAATTGTCATGTTCATAAATCCATCTCATTATGTAAGTTACAGCAAATGTTCGTATAAACTGCTGGGTTTGTTTGGTTGATTATGACGGAAAGATGTACTTATGCTATATATCAGTATATAAAACATAGTACAATAACATAATTAAATAATAGGGGTGGTGGCTATACATGTAACTGAGGGAAAACATTTTTTCAGTGAACATAGGAGTGTGTGGTAGATAGAGATCTTGAAAAATCAAACTTATGTATATGTGGGGATATTGTTGGAAACATATTGACAAAGTATCGTCGTCCCATTTACTCTTGAACTTCGAGGTGCAAAATTCTAATAAATAATCAACAAAATAATCAATGAAAAGCTAGATCTGCCTTTTACTAAATTTAAAACCAAATAAAAAAATATGTTGCTTAAAAAGGGATATTACACTACTGAAGAATATTTAAATGATAAAACTTCATTTACATAGCAGCTCGCTCCAGCCTCTTATACAATCGGTTGTATAACGTTTTAATTTTGCCAAACATGTAAGGAATTTATGGAGAAATCTTGCAGTACAAACATTTAGTACGTCTCTCCATTATTATAAAAATAATAATATTCTTCTTTCCTCTTACTGTGTCTTT
This sequence comes from Dendrolimus pini, assembly GCA_949752895.1. Lineage (NCBI taxonomy): Eukaryota > Metazoa > Arthropoda > Insecta > Lepidoptera > Lasiocampidae > Dendrolimus > Dendrolimus pini. The sequence continues at coordinate 18,900,154 of OX457128.1, read as the reverse complement.
CTGAGTTTACACTGTTTGCTAAAACTAAATTAATTCTTCGAAAAGTAAATTTGTAAAATAGTTCTGTATTAAATTACTAAAAAAAAGAACTTGAGATATAAATAGAATAAGAAATATAAAGAAAAACAATTTTAGTTGGACGTGTTGCTAGGTAGTTTTTGCCGCTCCTTCTCCCTAACAGCAATAACACGTTGCGAAGCGGTGTACATAGAATAGGAAGTAAAATTACATTTTAATTTATATGTATGATCTTCAAAGTCTTCTCCAGTGGAACTTATTTTGAATAGAAACTTTTAAATTTATTAAAGACTAGCTGTGCCCGTAACTTCGTCCGCGTAGACTTTATTCACGGAACCCTAAAATAACATTTATGCATATGCATTTAGTAAAAGGCTGTTATTCTGACGTTACAAACAGACAATGCAATTTTATTTGTCTGTATTGATGTATAGATAACACATATTCTTACAAGGTATTAAATTGTTTAAATTCTATTCTAAATTGTAACAAGGCGTCATACGCTATCTAAAAAGTTGTTTAAACAAAAAAACTACGCAATGTTATTGTTTGGAGCAATGGAGGATGTAAAAGTTCACACATTTCCTGACTGGTTAATTGCTTAAACTACTTGTAAAATTATTCCGGTTAAAATAAATTTATTTATATTTCCAAAATTACTAACTGTTTACTTACTGTACTATCGGTAAAAACATTATATGTGCTCCATAGAAGTTAAGTCAAATTTCTACGGTAAGGTAAGGCAAGTGAATGAAGAGTTAGTTATAGAAACCGGCCATTAGAAGGTACCTAACGACTTATTAGTTTTCTTTTATTTTCACTTTTGTCCTGAAAAACCCTTTATACTTTTAAAATATTTTTGTTATTATAAGTAACTTAACTCTTATATTTAAAATATTAAGAACCACCTCCAATTTCTCTCTATTCATACTATTTAGTCACTTGTTACCATTAGTTGAATTTTGACATTACTTGTATGGAGCTTATGTCAAATGTAAGGCAAATGAACGGTTCGTAAGACAAAAGAACAAGGCAATAAACAAGCACAAGAGTGGTAACCGGGGTGCGCTATACATAATTCTTAGGCTGTGCGCAAACGGGCTACGGCGCGTGACTGCCATAGGCCACACATTTACTTCGAGTCCCTACAAATTATATGAAAAAGCATGTAAACTGCTTGGCGCTGGCACCGCATTAGTCACTGTGGTTGGTACCCCGTTTGCATCCAGCCTTATCTCGCCCACAATATGTGTACGGTCCTTGCCTAGTTAAGTAGGCAGAACATCGCCCTGTCAATTTTGCTGTCTACCCTCTTTCTGTGTAAAGCGACGGCCAATGCACAGCAGGGTAACAACCATTTTTGCACATAAATTCATCATCATCGTTCAACAAAATAGCGCTGTGCGGTCATCGGTTTTTTTCTTTTAATTAAATAATTGTAATTACTGGTCGTACCAATAAGTTTTATTAAGCCCTAATCTGTGTACAAAGTGATAGCTCTCAAGTGAAACATTGGGCCGTGCGCTGTTCCCAAGTGCTACCTGAAACGAGCCAGGAGAGGTCTCAAGGTTGATGGAGCTTCTACTTTATAGTGCAAGGATGTAGGTTATATCTCCGCTATACAGTCTATAGAAATCGAACCAAATTAACCGCGGGCTATAAGCGTCCCACAATATGATTGAACTTGGAACATTATAACATTTGCTCACCAATCATTTATATCATATCAGATTTGTACTGAAACAACGGAATCACCCGCTGTTATGCATCTAATTGATTCAATCTCTACAACCTTTACTCAGTAGGGACCACAGCTAATGTCATTTTTCACTGGAACCTTAAATAATATTTACATGAAACCCGGTTGCTATAGCCGCTTTTATTGTTGTAACTGTGACTTATGTTTGAATTTATGAACCGTTTTTGGATTGCGCAGTATTTTATTCATAAGGGTCAAACAACACTAAAAAGCTGATAGGAAGTAGAAAAAATTGAAATTATTTCATTAAAATGGGTTTTATTGTTCCGGGTCAAGTGAATAAAAATTTAACGAGTATAAAGATTGTCGTTTATTTATACAGATAGGTACCTACTACTGGATATTAAAAAATATATTCATGATCACTTACTGCACACCCATCTAATTGACCCTGCACAAAAGTCTTTTCTGGTCGCTAGGTCAGAAATGAGAACCATTTTTTATTATCCTGAACCCGACTTATTGGAGTATATAAACATTTTATTTATAACAATTTCATTACATTTATAAATTTTAATAAATGTAATTTTATTATTATTTATTTAAAGATTATTTCGTATATTTAATAGTTTCTGAGACAATCGGTGGTGATACAAAGACTACAGACAATGAGATAAATTCATTAAGGTTTCTCTTTACCTATAGATAAGGCAGTCTTACAAATATTCATACACACTTCCTTCCTTGATAACTGTTCCTTCGTTGATGACTGTTTCACGGTATAGGCTGTCCGTTTATGAAACTCACTGCCACTCACATCAGACAAGGTAAATCCATATTGCCTTTTAAACTGATATCTTTGATCCCCGCAAGTCTAATACATGCTTTTGATTCTATATATAGTATGATATATCCTATTTTTGTATAGTATATAAAGTATATTATTATTTATTTTTCATTTATTCTTGGAATGTCTCATATTATTTATTGTCTTCACCGCCACTGTTGTCTTAATATTTTCCTTAGTTTAGAGGATTGCCTGGAAGAGATCGCTTTAAGCGAGGCCTTATCGCTTAAAGCTCTTATTCAACATTTACTGTACCTAGTTTTAATTTTTGGTTAACAATAAATTGTTTTTATTAATTTATTCATTCAAATCTTGTCAGTTTTATTAGTGTCTAATGTGTATATCATTGACGATATTTTTGCAATTATCTCCAGTTGATGCAATATCCCTGCATTAATTTATATTATAAAAAGTTAGAGATCTTTATGTCATTTAAATCCTTTATTATTCACCGACAAACCCCATCGCACAAGGAATTATTAAAAATAATCCACATGCATAATCTTATGTCACATAAAACCGGATTTTTTGTTATTGAACATATCGATATAACCGAATTAGGCACAGTTAATTTAATTCCGACAATATCAGGGCCTTTTGGCTGTCGGACTAATGTCATTTCATCTAACACCGTGTCCACATAAGGCCTTCACTCACGATTTTTGTGACACTAAGTACCGGTCGTGTAAGAATATTTCGTCAAAATAATATTTCTATCTATTTCAAATTAGATCTTGCCATATGGTTTCACTCGCATAAAGGAGACGGGGGTTTATGGGCCAAAGAGATGTAATGAGTTGAAATATGTGGCTTAAAAAACGTTATATTTTTCTATTATAAAATGGAAAATATGGGTTTAAAGAACTTTATTCTCAAAAGAACATTACAGTTCACTTATATGAGATACAATAATTTATATTCTAACATAAGTCCTATAAATCTAAGAGCGAGTGGAATGTGGAAAATATCAGCCCTAAATTCTATCTGGAAGAGAAGTACTCTTAAAAACAAGGTCACAAATAAAATAAGTTATCGAGTAGCATAATCGATTCGATATGTGAATTAACTTCAACCATTATTAAAATAAAAAGACTTGCACCACACGATTTGTTCATTCAAAATTATTAAACACACTACATAAAAACAAATCTTAAAATAACTCTTCATCTTTTTACAATCCGGGCCCAACAAAGTATGAAAGCATACCCGTATCCTTTAAATTACGAATTTTACGGAACTTTCCCGTTTTTAGGCTTAAAAAGTTATGTTCCACCTTCATCCCTGTTATGGAGATATAGTGAATTGTCTTTAGGTATAGTATTATTATATAAATATATATTTTTATATCTGAAGTAGCTACGACAGACAGGATCAACTAGTGAAAATGGTTATAAACTAACAATCGCATTCGTAAAATTAGTCAGGATTTACAATATTAGAAATGTTTACCGAGCTACTGCCAGTCTGAAATATTGTTTTGTGCGTCGTTTTTCTATAAACTCATCTCATAATATATTTATAGCACCTAAGATACAATCAGATGCAGATAAACTAGTTCGATCAAATAAAAAGTAAATGATACTTCACTAATGCGATTAAGTTGTTTTTATAAAACCAAAACAGATAATTTTGAGTAGGGTCTCTGATAGGTTGATAATGAATGTACCGAATTACTTATTAATTAAATTATCAAACGCTTTCAGTATATTTGAATTAATTTAAATTGATTGTATATTGTTTATTTGGGTTAAATAATATTTGAAGTTTGAAGAACTAGCTAAACAAATATCAACAAATGATTATTTAACGTTAAAAAAACGTCGTTTTAAGTAAATTAGACTGGGTTTCCATAGAGTAAATAATAACCATAAACAAAACTTAAAACTAAATCGAATAAGTTGGAGATAGGTTAGACAATAACTTTAGCATTACTTAATAACACTAGACATGTTTGTCTTTCCCGAAAAAAATACTGAAAAGTGGCCGAAATGTCAAAATTAAAATCAATTAAAATGCCGCGTTTAAAACCATTAAAACGTAATTTTAATTAAGTATATATTTTTTTATAAGAAACACGGTGCCGCACCTTAACAAAAGACTGGGATTTATTTATTTTATTTTAGGAAGGCTTACAGTTTAACACATATAAGTCAGAGTAACAACAATATTTTAAAATATGCAGATAACAAGCCTCCACCTATTATATAATATAATAATACCAGCCTATAAGTGTCCCACTGCTGGGCTACGGCCTCTCAGTATAGGGGGGGGGGGGGGGGAATGGTACAACGGAACAATATACCGGCCATGCTTGTCCAAAGCGGCTTGGCAGATTTGACACATCCGTTATCTCGATGTGCAGGTTGCATCACGATGTTCTCCTTCGCCGTTGTTAGCACGTAGTAATTGTAACAATATGCACATTAGATCTGAAAACTGCATAAGTGGTGCATGCCTTCCGGCCAGGATCTAAGCCGCGCCCTTTGAGTTTGCGACGCGTGCGCTAGCCATTAAGCTACCACGACTTTTTGTAAAACCTATTGGTAAAATAAAAATATATACATACACGATATCGAGGGATATAAAATAAAACGTAATAGAATTTAAGTTGCGTATCTTTTAAAAAATTCTTGAGACCACGTTACACTAATGCACTACAAATCTAGATTTAAACTTATTACTATTTCAATAAAAGATTGTGAGCTTTGTATCATAATCGATTTAAAACTAGGATGATGAGTTGTTTGATATTCGCCCTTTACTGGGACCAGAGGAAAGCGACGTGGCCAGACGTTTGTTCCCCACGTAACCTGTCAGTTTCCGTAAAACGTGGCCGTACTAGGGTAATCGGTTTTCTTGCAGTTTATTCGCTACGTGAGGGACATGAAAGCTGCCGTAGATGCGGGATTACCGGACGCGTGTACAAAATTTGAATTACTCAAAATACGCATTCTGAAAATATTTCGTAATCATTACTAACATATCGGTCTAGTACCTGTTAGAAGAGTTTTGTAAAGGTGATAGAAGTCAATTGTTTGATTTTTGCTATTTAGCATCGGAATCTTGAAAAATGTATTTGAAAAAAAAACTTGTATTTTTGCAGAATTTGCCTCTTCATAGTTCAATATTTAGGCTTATTAGGCGGGAGATACGATATCTCCCTAACTCTTGGCTTATAAAAAGTCACCAATGACATCATTATGATTCTTAAAGACCTGATTAAGGATACTCCACACAATTCTCTATATTGTAATTTGATTTTCATCCCTCAGTTACACGAATAGAGGCTACTGTAGACGATAGCACGGTGGATAGTATATCTCTAAAAATGACATATTTATTACTATGTAGTGGGAGGAAATCCAAAATAAAAATTTAATCAACACAATTTTTTTCACGCACGACATTACAGCACAATTCGATTATATTTTCTCTATCTGCAATCACACGATAATAAAGATCCAAATAATTTGTATAAATACCCTAATTTTCATTTTGAAATTGATAAGACCATTATACAACATAGACATAGACAACAATTTATTGTTCACCAAAACGAAAATTCACAATAAGAAAATAGTTACTTGGTAAAACAAAAGGCGGCCTTATCGCTAAAAGCGATCTCTTCCAGGCAACCTGACTCAAAGGAATTATTAAATTATCTATAATTATTATGCAACAAAAAAAAAGGAAAAAATAAATTAAAAATTACATACATGGACAGCACATTACAGTCTTAAGTATTGTAAACTAGCACATACATTATTGCGTAAGACTAACATAATGATTCCTAATTGAATTTTTAAATATGGCAAAAGATTTAGCTTTTCTGACGTCAGACAATGCACACTACTCCCAAAATACTTACAGGCGGCTTAGAATCACTTAGCCTTCGGAGAGACTTTGCACTGGAACTGTTTGATCTGGTGCCCACGCCTCACTTTTACAACCGCACTGCTCGCCAGCGACGGGATATTCACCCCCATTTCCTTGAGCTCCCACGCTCAACTATGCAACGGTTCTCTAGACCATTTATTCCGCGTACAACAATGATCTGGAGGAAGCTTCCCGCCACGGTTTTCCCTTTGCGCTATGACATGGGGTTCTTTAAGAAGGGCGTTATAAAATTTCTCAGTGGTCGGCAACGCGTTGGTGACATCCCTGGTGTTGCAAATGTCTATAAGCGACAGTAACCACTTTCCATCAGATGGGCCGTCTGCCTGTTTGCCTGCTTCAGGCTATAACAAAATTTAAATATATTTATATAAGCCAGTAATTTTTAAGACAATTTACTGTGAAACAGGCGCCGGATAAACGATTGCACATAATATTTCCTTTCTTGCCACCAAGGCTATTATTAAAAGCATATAGCTTAAAACGATATTAAAATTCGCCAACGCTTTTGAAGATTTGCTTTTATCACCAAACAAAGCAAATTACAAAATAGGCCTAATTCAACAAACTCAATTACCCGTATCATTACAATGCACATTTCCATACAAACACCTTAATACACTCAAACGACATTCGGCACAAATCATTCTAAATTGGATAATAATTCTTTGAGCGGGACACTTGGGACGAGTTGATAATTCAAATTCACAGAAGACCAAGTTCATATGCGTTGAATACGAATTTTCATTCATCATAACACACACAACTACATTTTAACGATTTTAAGTTTAATTGGTTTTAATCGGTGCGTGCTAGTCGCGAAAAATTAAGAAAATACTAAGAAGCAATGACTTAGCCTGATTTATAATTGCATGCATCTAGTAGTTTGATAACTTGCGAATAAGTCCATAACATCCTTTGCACCATCATTTGCTTATGGCACGTTTCTATATAGTACCCACCGTTCATTTGCCGTATTAACGGTAAAAATTTGACATAAGCACCATATAAGTAATGTCAAAATTCAACCAATGATCAAGCAAGTGAATGAATAGAAAGATATAGGAGCCGGCCGTGAAGCAACAATTTAATCTGGGCTGGAAAAGTTACGTCCAAACTCCAAACAATGATAATGACTTAACTCGCTAGTTTCACTAGTTAACTTAACTAATAGAGATATAAATCTGACTTTAGAGGTGTGATGTACGAGGCCTATATTATTAAGTTAGTAGTTGTTAACAAAGACGTAATTATGCTTGTACGAGCCAATATTGCTCGTACAGCGTATTTTACATATAAATACGCAACAAACAATATACTAAAACAGACATATTAACATCACCATCATGTGGGGCACTAATGCACTATAACTTGTGCGTCTCAGGTCATCATACGATCTTAATAAACGGCATACAACAACTCAACGTGGTTTGGCTTGGCAGCACCCTCCAAACGGGCTCCATCGTTAACGACGATTAAGCCCAGAAACTTTGGAAATGTACAAGCCGTACAATGCTTTATGACTCAATTTTGTTGATCATCATTAATTATTCATATATATGTGAGGGGGGAGGTGATTTTGCGTGTTCTTGTGTTTTGTGATGTAAGTATGTGTGAGTGGGTGTGCATGTTATTAACTTTAAATATGTGCATCGAGTATTTCTATCTAGTAGTATCAACGAAATTACCGTAGTCATCGTTTATAGATTGACCATTCTGTAGAACTATTTAATCACGTTATGTAGACCCGTACGACTGCGCCCGCGCTCCTTACCGGACGCAACCAATCTGTACATTGGCGCAAGTGCCGATAACAGCCCAGTGTAATGGACCACTTAATGCCTTAATATACCACATCCGATTATATCAAATTACAATGTTTTCACACAAATATATCAATATCTATTCTTCATGTTTTCGAGCATAAAAGAGATATTTTTATTTTAAGAAATTATTTGAAATAGTGTCAGGTGTGGGGGCAGGTATTGCCCTAAATGAAAACACCTCTGAGCAAGTTGACTGTATTTATTTGTATATAGGCGCCGCAAACAGCAACAGGTACATTCAGGCACAATGATTAAATACAAGCGGCACTGGTCACGATGTACTGGTGGTTCACACAAGATCCATGTAGTCACGTTGGCTGAAGTCTTCTGATGGTCGTTGATTTTCTTAGTCTTCCTTGTATTGCTTCTTCTTGTGTGTGTATATTCGACTGACGAACGCATACCGTAGGCTCACTCCGCGCTTACTAAAGTACTACAAAAATGCAGACGCTTAGCAGCTAACGGAGCGAGCTACGTTTCCGCGGTAGGCGGGGCGTGGGCGCACGGGTTTTACGGGGGTGAGGTCAGCGGGGTGATTCTGTCCGCAACAAATAGTATTCCCGGGAAGTAGATCCCGCAGCTTGAATCAAATGTGCTAAATGTTGCCATATTTAAATTTAATATTTAATGATAGGAAATTGCAAAAACCGGTATCGCCGTTACAATTTTCAATTATATCAATCGATTAAGTACCGGATACTTTAATTTACACATGCATTACTCAATTACAGCCAGAACTTGCGAACTGTGTCAATTGCTTAAGTTTCACAAAATCAAACCGAAGTGCTCGTAATAGTTGCAGTCCATTGACACCTTTCATAATTTAATTTCGACTGTTAGATAATTGTTTTATATGAAAGTAAATTTCTCGAATTCTTTTTCAACTATTAATATTGTGGCGACCGAGGGTACATAGGACTTTCTGGCAACGTAAGCCGGTCTCAAGATTTTTAGAAAAAGGTAGAAGATTGTGGAAGGAAAAGACAAGGATGGATATATTTTAGAAAGGGATAGACGACGAATGAAAGTTATAGAATAGAAAGTTCGGGAAGGAAAAGACAGAGGTAGATAGATGTTCAGAAAGGGACAGATAGTAAATAATAGAATAACGAAAAGAAGATCGAAATTATGGGTTCCAGAAGATTCTTCTGGGTATATAAGCAGGGCATGGCGCGCCTGCCGGGCAGTTTAGAGTTGGGTTCAGTTCAAGACAGGAAGCAACAAGTGCGAATTACGTACGGCTGTGTAAGTTAATAAAAGCGTTTCGTTAAAACTGGTGTTTTCTTCCAATCCTAAGTGCGTACTCCCACTCGCACGTAACAATATGTTAATGTCAACCTAGTTTTATCATAGTGTAATAAAACGGCGTCAACATGAATAAAAGAATGGAAAAAAATATGCTTTATTGCCAGGTACAATATATAGTTGTTATTACTTCCGGACAACCTTTGGATGTATAAGATCTGACATACGACCGGCACCCAAATTTTAATAGATAAGATGGTTGGCAAGTACCATCTGTTTGGGGTCCAATCATCAAAACTATAAAGATCCAAACCCAGCAAAAAATAGACTGCCTGACATCACAACACTGTGGGCTCTTTCTGCGTGCACCGGCGGAACACAAACCAACAAGATTGAAAATTTCTTTTTATTTCTACATCCCACTCATTTTAATATAATGTAATATTATTAGAGCTAGGCATGTTTGCTGGAATTGCTGGCATTTCTTGCGCCGCTTCTTCTCTTCAAGTCACAACATGTTGTGAAGCGGTGGTAAATTAGATTAGGTTCCCATAGAGTAAATAATAACCATAAACACAATAAAAACTAAATAATTAAAATGGACAAGTTGGCAGTAGGCTAAATAAAACTTTAACAAACCTCATTGACACTTGACATATTTGTCTTTCTTGATCACTGCTACTGAAAAGAGGCCTAAACGTCGGAATAATAAAAATCAAATTAATTAACGCGCTTAAAACCTAAATTACCTTATTTATTAGTCGCGAAAACTTAAGAAATTATTATGTAATTTTGATTTTTTTCATGTTATATTTTATCAGATGATTGAAAAATTGGCCCTTAGTAGAATACGAATTGGCGACGCTATCGCAATGGAATGGAACTCTGTAATAGCAATATTGGGTCCCAGACAACTGCCTAAATCGCACTATTACCGACATTTGAAAATAGAACAATCAAATATAAAGTGGTGTAGCTTTGTTCCCACGGTGCGTATTACTCGTAAATACGTCGACGCTATGGCGTGTGCGATTCTCATTACGATACGCTTCCGCAATTAGTGATGGGACACGCTTTGGCTTTCTAGCTACCAGCACTAATGCCGACACTAATCGGCGTAAACACGACAGCATTTACCGCGGTTACTTGTAGACAATATCGCCAAATTATATTTAAAGTTCAACAAAACGACTACGCTTTCAATAATGTTATTGACAGATTTACGTAAAATTATTACATTGGACTACGCGACATTGAAGAATGGCATACACCTTAATAATTCTAACCATATCTAAATTGATTTTAAAATTATCTGTTGATATTTTATTTGTTTCAACAACCCCTGTAGATGGTTACGCTAAGTATTGTGTAATTCCCCCTTGCATTTTTATTCTAGTACTAGCTGCGACCCGCGGTCTGTCCCACGTGGTGATTGAAAATCGTCATAATTCCAAAATAATAATAAAAAACTAAAATAAAAGTAGCCTAAGTTACTCCTTATTACATCCGCTACCTGCCAATAAAAGTCCCATCAAAATTAATCCAGCCATTTCAGAGATTAGCCAGAACAAACAGACACGACAGAGATTTTTTTTAATGATATTTTGGTGTATTACGCTTTTTACTACATGTATATATTCATATGCATGTAGTAAAAAGCGGTTATTTCAATATTACAAACAGACACTCCAATTTTATTATGATGTATAGATTTTAGCGCTAATGCCACTTGTCTACAGCACCTGGTCTGTATGTAGCCTAGAACGACGGCATTCAAAATTTTTGTACGACAAATACGATATGTATCAAAAATAAAGTGAAACTTTATACTATGTCTTATAACCACCAGTGTATCTAGACATATGTCGATTTCACTAAGAAATCCTCCTAAACCGGCCGCTTTAGGCCTACCTACTCATTTTTAGTATATTATCGTTTCTCTATAATACTGGAAATGTAAGAATGTTTCACAAGGAAAAAACTATTGTGGGAAGACCTGTCACTCCCTACCGTGACATCACATACTTTACAATTGCACGAATATGACCAGCTGTGACAAGGACGGGGTAGCGGTCAAAAATCATCAAATTCGTGTGACGTAATATTTGGATGGGCCCCAACTTCATGTCACGTATCAATTCCATTGTATGCTGTATCCCAATAGAAATTCAAAGGTTACGCAATGGAAACTTTGTGGAATGCTCTAGTAAAGCGTGGTGACTTTTTTTATATTTTTGAAACTATCGTGGCTGGTCTTACGTAACAACTATACAGTCATAAAGTATCGTTAGAATAGTACATATAGATACCGTAAGAAAATCAAGAGCTTGCTTAACTTCTCTATAAGTACTATAGTCTTTTACTCGCCTCATTAACTCCATAATTTAAAACCTGAACACAGTAACGAGTCAGACACCAACGCTCCCAGAGATACCTTCTTAGATTACTCCAAAAAAATAACGAGATTTCACAGTCATAAGCATGTCTTCTAACTATTGGTTATTTGATCCGCTGTACCAATTAAAACTGGCGCATAGAACTCTGAGTTGCCAGGTAGTTCTTTTTTATCCAGTATTATCATTTTTATTCCTGACACTTGGATGATTCATAAAATAAAATGTTTTTGTTATTAGTCTTTTAAATATTAAATATATATATATATATATATATATATATATATATATATATATATGTCGCAGAACGGCCTCGTTCTCACGACATCTTTAGTTATTTCAGGTTTAGTGGGCGTCATCAGGATAAAATGCGAGCATAAAACACAATAGCCACGGTTTATACACTTTTAATTTAGATTTGATCAACATTATGACATAGTTTAGACCGAGCAGCGGGTTCAGGGCACCCGCTCATACTTTCAACTTCAATACTTTCTTTAAAACTCTCAAAGGTCCAACTCGACCTGTAGTCACCAACCAAATGTGCCACAAAAACTCCTCAGTCTACCCAAGTAGATATTACTCAAAGTATAGAGGGCGCTGACTCCGCTCCGCCATATGCTCTGCTCTGATTGGTCGTTTATTAAATTACAATACTCATAACTTTTATTAGGTTAGAACGATCTTTAAGTTATAGAAACATTTAACAAATTAAAGTAAATTAAATTAAGAATTTTAGAAGTAATTAAAATGTAAACAAATGATATTGTGCGTTATTCATCAAGTCAACAATACATCCAATTATAGCTTCCCTTCGACACGGCCTTCCTGACGTATTACACGCCCTCGTGTAATAGGCCGCCCATTATGGATTATCTGCAAAAAGAAAGAGATATTATAGTTCGGCCACTCCTGACCAAGGACATCGTGTACATTTTATCTTCTGCGCAACAACTTCATTCTGGATTTTTTTTCTGAGATCCGAGTCCTAACAGACTCCAGACTACACACCAAATCAAATCAGCAGTATCTAAACTGCCACCTCGTCGCCATCGAGCTACGTATTTTGGGTCAAATATCAAAACAGAAATCAAAACATCAAACACAAAAATATCTCCAAATAATACCCAGTTTCTCATTCTATCGATACCACTTTTCAATCGCTACCTCGCCTCTCATTCACTTTGTAATGGCCACCTCGCACCTATTTCACTGGCCACCTCGCCTCTATTTCACTGGCCACCTCGCCTCTATTTCACTGGCCACCTCGCCTCTATTTCACTGGCCACCTCGCCTCTATTTCACTGGCCACCTCGCCTCTATTTCACTGCCTACTAATGACTATTTTAACATCAAACTCACAATAAACTTTCAAAATTTTCAACGACTCATTTCAAAAATAATATCACAAATTTGTAATCTCCATGTACCAACTCATTTTAAGTACAATAACTTAAAAAAATACCTAGGAATACTAGAACTGTTCAGGTTTCAAAACTCTTAAAAAAAACTAGTTCACTCTCAGGCTTCAAAAACTCTTTAAAAAAATCCAGTTCACTCTATATGTACCTCTGAATTCAAAAACTACACGTTATAATAGTCAACTGCATTTACTAACTTTAATAATAATTGAAATTGCATTATTTCAAATTCAAACAAACCTTGTGAATGCATCAATCATCCATCCCGCTAACAACACTTCTCAATCAGTCAAACAAACCAATACATCTAAATGAGTGCTGTACTCTCAACCAACCCCCGCTGAGCGTGGCTCGGTTGACACTTTTTGACCAAAGTAGGCAATCAGAGCAACGAAGGTTGTCACTCCACGGGCTCTAGGGTCGACAACTTATGAAAACTCATTATAATAGAAGAACAAACAAACTCAAAATAATTTTCCGTTTAACAATGCGTTCAATAACTAGGATATTCACCCTAATTCGAATTTGAAACTATCACAAAAATAATCTTAAATAAAAAATCAACTTACCAAAGTGTCTACTAACGTAAATACCCCCTGTGTACCTTATAGTGACTTTCAAACTTCCTCATAGCCACACTTTCTTCACGGTAAAATTCTAATCATCTGAATCTAAAATGTCTTTCATATAATGCCTGTAAACTTACTTTTACAAGAAAGATAACATAGCGTAGCAATAATGTGTCATAACCACTTTCCACTATACGTTATCTAAGTAAAAAAAACTCAAAAACTAGATCCGATTTTCACATAAAAATTATTGGAAGGTAAACTTGAAAAAACAATGAATTTCATGCACATCGTTTATAACATACAGAAGTTTTCGTATCTTAATCAGAAAACCAAGGAAAACGTCGCATAGGAATAATATGTCAAAGGCAACTTTCTACCATACATAATCCAAGTAAAATAATTTAAAAAACTAGACCCGATTTTCACATTATAAAAACTCTTGGAAGGTAGACTTGAAAAGACAATTAATACACGCACATCGTTTATAACGAACACGAATTTCTTGTAAGTAACCAACTCCCAAAAATAATGATGAAAAAGTAAACTACCTACGTAATTTGTTCGTTTTCCATTTTTTGGCAACCATATCGTAATTTTTCGTACACGAAAAATATCACTTAAATATGAGGGTAGTAAAATTGTCTACCACAAACGATGAACTATAATTTTTTTTAAATCTCGCTTTCTTCATTTTCAGAATTCGCACTAAAATAATAATTAAAAATTACCATACCTCCTGTGCCAAGTAGAATAGGCACGTAATTTTTACCTTACATTAGACTTCACGATCCATAAAACTGCCTTTCTACTCGCTGTACTAACGAGAATTTGAACCATTGCTGGCACACAGTAGCCCCAACGGTGACCAAACCATGCATAGGCCGACACACCGCCGCTCCACAGGCACATTCAGGACGTCACCACTACGTCGCCGCTATTGCCGCCGATGGCCCCGACATGTCAATCGTCGTCAAATGCTTTTGCTTCCACTGTGGGCATCCTTCAATCCATCAGCACGCCTTCTTATACTGGCAAGGCTTCGCAGTCATTGCTTTCATTGTGGGCACAGGCTGAGAATCCCACTTCTGATGTCGCAGAACGGCCTCGTTCTCACGACATCTTTAGTTATTTCAGGTTTAGTGGGCGTCATCAGGATAAAATGCGAGCATAAAACACAATAGCCACGGTTTATACACTTTTAATTTAGATTTGATCAACATTATGACATAGTTTAGACCGAGCAGCGGGTTCAGGGCACCCGCTCATACTTTCAACTTCAATACTTTCTTTAAAACTCTCAAAGGTCCAACTCGACCTGTAGTCACCAACCAAATGTGCCACAAAAACTCCTCAGTCTACCCAAGTAGATATTACTCAAAGTATAGAGGGCGCTGACTCCGCTCCGCCATATGCTCTGCTCTGATTGGTCGTTTATTAAATTACAATATTCATAACTTTTATTAGGTTAGAACGATCTTTAAGTTATAGAAACATTTAACAAATTAAAGTAAATTAAATTAAGAATTTTAGAAGTAATTAAAATGTAAACAAATGATATTGTGCGTTATTCATCAAGTCAACAATACATCCAATTATAGCTTCCCTTCGACATATATATATATGTCGCAGACCGGCCTCGTTCTCACGACATCTTCTTTAGTTATTACAGGTTTGGTGGGCGTCATCAGGATAAAATGCGAGCATAAAACACAATAGCCACGGTTTATACACTTTTAATTTAGATTTGATCAACATTTTGACATAGTTTAGACCGAGCAGCGGGTTCAGGGCACCCGCTCATACTTCCAACTACAATACTTTCTTTAAAATACTCCATGGTCCAACTCGACCTATTGCCATCAACCAAATGTGTCACAAAAACTCCTCCGTCTACCCAAGTAGATATTACTCAAAGTATAGAGGGCGCTGACCCCGCTCCGCCATATGCTCTGCTCTGATTGGCCGTTTATTAAATTACAGTATTCATAACTTTTATTAGGTTAGAACGATCTTTAAGTTATAGAAACATTTAACAAATTTAATTAAATTACATTAAGAATTTTAGAAGTAATTGAAATGTAAACAAATGATATTGTGCGTTATACATCCAGTCAACAATACGTCCAATTAAAGCTTCCCTCCGACATATATATATATATATATATATATATATATATATATATATATATATATATTATATATATATATATATATATATATATATATATATATACTTATTATACTTATATATATACTACTCATATTTTGCACAACAAATAAGTATTGCCATAGAGCGTGGTAATGCAGCCAGCCTTCTGGGCACGCTCCCCGTTGGTAGTGATCTGCTACATAATATATTTTAGTTTCAATGTCTTTGTTTACTTTTAAAAACAACAATAGTTATATTTGCATCAACTTGTCATAATGTATTTTTATCCGTAGTTGCTTAAGATTATATATTAAACATGTATTTAAGCTAAATATAGGCATGGCCGTGTATCGAAATTATATTCTACAAAAAATGCTCTTTTAATGTATAACTAGCT
Organism: Dendrolimus pini; assembly: GCA_949752895.1. Lineage (NCBI taxonomy): Eukaryota > Metazoa > Arthropoda > Insecta > Lepidoptera > Lasiocampidae > Dendrolimus > Dendrolimus pini. The sequence continues at coordinate 18,883,693 of OX457128.1, read as the reverse complement.
ATTATTGTACATAATATGTCTTATCTTTGATGAACAATTTATTTATATTATTTACTATTCACTACTAATAATATCGGTAAGTATAACATTTGCTCCGTAGAAGATACCAGAGCCAATTATTCCAAAATGAGGTGTCAAATAAAGTTCACTTTGTTTTTGGTATTTATTTTGCTGTCATATTATTACGTGAAAATATATCAGTTCAGTCTTCACTTCTTTTTGTGCGCAGTTTATAAAACTAGATTAAGAAATAATGGTTGAGCATGCGATGTATGCACGTGATGACCTTTTAGCGCACAGGTTTTTATAATTACGTAGATGTGATAAATTCCCCATAGTAAAGTTCATTGAATAAAGCAAGTTGCGGCAAATGTAAGTGGAAAAAATAAATGCGGTGTTCATTACAATTGGAAATTAAAATTGAATATGATATGACTACGTAAATATCAGACAGAAAATTATATACATTTAAACTATAGTTATATGTACAACGACCAGTAAAAATAATAAATATATTTGTGTTGATTTTTTATTTATAGGCATTTCACACTTTAAACCTGGCAACTCGATTTACGCCAGATACAAGAGGACGTACAATTAGTTATGACCGATTTACTTCCCAGTAAGCAAGGCGTTAATAAGGTCTTTGTAGGCGGCTTAATGTCGAAATCACCTCAATATCAATGTAGATATATATGCTTGATAACGAACTACAAGTTGTACGTGTGTTGTAACTAGAAAGTGTACATTGGCGTTAGTTAATCTTATCAGTTATTTACATGAGAAACTTACACATCAAGAATTGCAGAGATGATCATTTAACGCAGCGTTTGGATTATAATTATATTCTACTAAAATGTTACCTACATGGATCTTGTAGTTTTCAAGAAGAATGACTTTAAGAATAAACACAAACGGATGGTCCTGATGATTCCATACCAATTCCAGACCCATTTTTACATAAAATGTTTGCCGAGTATTTTTTTTTTGTTTTTATTTAATTTAAACTTATGGCATATATAGCTTTTTTATCACGTATAGGTTCACGTTTGACCGTTATCTCGCTCGATTTGAGCGGAGATATTGTCTAGATAGAGCTAGATAGAGCACGCTTACCTAGAAGGTACCTATTCACACGAGACTTGAAGACACCCAGGTTGTAGGTTTCGGGAAAAACAGACTCCGGCAGTGTATTCCACTCCTTTGCAGTGCGCATAATGAAGGTGGACTTAAAGTGCTTTGTTCGTATAGCTGCCTTCGTATATATAGCGGTGCCGCATACCAGTGCGTTTGGTTAAAAAACTATTTTTTAACAAAAACCTGGGTGAATCTCCGGTGCACATGATTGTCCGCGAGCACGTTTTGTTACAACTCTTGCTAGAGTCACTCATTTTTAGCTACAATATCAATATCATCCAAGTATTATGAACAAGGCACTTGAAATGTGATAATTCTTAATACAGAATCAAAAAGTGGGTGCTAGTTTCGACATACAATAGGAGATTTCCTTTAAGTACGACGTGAAAGGTGTGCAAGGTACGTTGAGCAGAAAAACTTAACGCTTTTGTTAACTCTTGTATTAATTTCGATCATAAAATTTCCAAACCGGGGCGTTATTTGAAAATGTATTCTTAAGGAATAAACGTGGTTGCGACCAATAATGCGCGCTGGAGATACCTACTTTCAAAGCAAAAATAAAAATGTCCTAATCGACTATACGCAATAATTATAATTGATTTCCACATAATTAATTTCTATACATAATCAATTGTTCGAACTCTTAGTTCACACATTGAAAAGGTCATGAACATTATCAATCTTCACAAAGCTCACCGCTTATTAATTTTTGATCACAATAGAAAACAATACGCGTCTCACCCACATCAAAATAATTAATTTAATTTACTGAATATTCTTTTACAGCCACTAACGAAGCAAGAACAGTACTTTCAAAAATCACGCCATTAATCCCGGCCGGTGAACAATTTCGGCTCTCATTATCTAATTTGAGTGGAATTTAATGCAACAATGACTGGCTGTTAATTTCATTACCACCCACGGTTGTAGGAAAGTCCCTCGGAACTCCCGCAGACCATCGATTAATTAATGTGCCGGTCAAACCTACCGTTGAATTCGTTTCCTCACTTCTGTCTCAGGCCTATCCCGATTTCGGTACTTCAACTACTAATTGCCATTATTAAAAGAAACATTTATATTATGTAAACTAGTGTTATAAAACTTTAATTTGAATATTTATTGTGTTTCGGCTTCTAGTTATTTTCTCATTCAACTTTATAAGTTGTTGATTAATTATGTTATACATGTTTTTTTCTATGCTTTGGTGTACAAGAAAGAGTTATTTATCTATCTCAATGTTTTTCAATCTGTGGGTCACGACCCCTAGGGGGTCGCAAAGCCTTACTCGGGGGGTCACCGACAAAAGGGAAGAAGCAATTTAAATTTATATCTCATACTTAGGTTATTTCTAAGCTCGGCAGCTTTTTGCAGAGTATACACGTAGGTTCTAATAATGAGTATAGGTAAAAAAATAAATAAAAATAAACGTAGTCTTTTACATTACTAACTTTTTGTCTGTCTATGGCCCAAGGGGGTCGCCAACATTTTTCAACCGGTGAAGGGGTCGCGTATTATCACACAATGATTTTGACACTGTTATTGCCCGAAAGTAAGGTAGTAACATATAAGTATTATTATTCATTCAAGGGTTTATCTAGTAATTTTTAGGATAGGGTACTCTTTGTATTTCTATCTTTCTCCGATATCTTTTCTCTATTTTTTCCGATTTCCCATTCATCACATACTTAAAAGTTATCTATCAACTAAATTATAACTTGACTGCATATAAAAGTAAATCCTTGAACTATTTATTGATGCAACTGTATTTTTTAAGACTTTCATATCGTATCTTTTAAATAACTTTTATCTGGTTATTGAAAAAAATAATCTATCTATCTATACTATAATAAAATGTAAATGGTTCGAGTTGTACAAAGCGTTTAAAAATGTGAAAAAAATCAAAGGGGCTAATTCAGAAAAGCAGATTCCAAAAATGCAATTTTTAGAATTTTTGTCTGTCTGACTGTTCATCGCGTGAAAACTACTGACAGGGTATAAATGTAATTCGACATAAAGCTATCTTATATCCCGGGGCGTAAATTAGGATACTTTTATCTCGATAAATATCGTGTCGTTTACGTGGGATAGACGAAAAAGATGGCGCTGCGATCACATATATTTTGGAAACTACTGAACGGATATGAATAAAATCACAAACACACAAGATACATTTATCCCGATCAATGATGCTGTTTCCTTAAAATGGACGGATTAGCAAAATAGATGGCACTGCAATTGCGATTTAAACAACCATCGCTGTAATTCAATAACAAATACGTTGTCATGTTGCCCACGTGTGATTCATAACGTATTAAGGTATTATCCCCGCAAATTACTCCTGGCCGCCATTTTGGTGACGTAACCGTAGCCGAACACTCAGTACCGTAAGCATCACTGGCCGGCGAGTACGCGTACATATCGAGTTGCGGATGACGTCACGTGAATGGTAATTTGACAAGGTTCCAGCGCAATAGCAATTTGCGGGGATAATACTTCAAATCAGGTTGGTTTCGACTTATCTTTATGTTTTGCTGTACATTTGTCTACACTATATTTACTTACTTTCTTTATAATTGTAGTGAATTGAACAAGAAACTAAAGTATTGAAGGTTTATAAAACACTTAATCATTATAATAAATATGTAAAGCAAAAACTTCGTACCCTTTTTACAAAAGTTGCGCGTACGGAATATTATGAAATTTCGCACATTTATAGTTTATATAGAGAAGTAGTGTAGAATGAATGCTAATTTTTTTTAAATTATGCATAAAAAAATCAATAATAACAACATTACACACACTACCATGTATTTGACACACACACTCGCATATACGACTATACTCTTTTGCTTATTGTTAAATTAATTATGGTCGAATTTCGACTACTGGGCGACCACTAGCTAATTGTTAATTTACGTGACATAGAGTTACCAAACAGGGTTTTTCACGTGGCGTAGCTGCAGAGAAAAATCTAGTCCTGAATATAATTTTAATGAGTAAACTAATAACGCATATTTTATGACAGATTTATATATTTGACCTTTGTCAGAATCAGTCTCCATTTAAACTTTCAACCTCAGTCTAATGGAAAAATTATGGTCGACGAATAGTCTCTGGTCTGCGAGAGCTCTCACAGTGGTCGGCAGTCAGTGGTGGTACCCACCAACCGCACCAACAATGGCGTATTGTGCGCCAATAGAAACAAATTAGGACGATGACACCGTCAATTTCGGTCGTGATTCTGTAGCCTCGTGTTTGTGGTTTGGCTTAGTATTTGGGAGTTATATAAAATAATATTACATTAGAATACTATGATATAATCAGTCTTTGTAATTAAGTCGATAGTAAATTAACTCTTAGTTAGATGTAGTAAAAACATAAATAACGTAAAAGTAGAAAAAACCTCTGCCTTGAAATACAACAGAGGGGATGCGATTTAATAAAAATTTAAAAACTTCGTTTAAAAAAACCGACTTCAAAAACTTTGAAGTCGGTTTTTTTAAACGAAGTTTTTTTTTTTTTACTTTTTAGTGCCTAGCTATGTATGAGTAGACCTACGAAAGGAGCCGCGCTTCTTAAAAAATATAGGTCCCAAGAAACGGGAACATAAAAATGTTCGTAAAATGTAAACTACTTGGCCAAAATATGTTAAATTTTTAGGGGACCAAATTGCAACTATTACGCATCAAACTAAACAAGAATCACGTAAATCGGATCATAAATCTTAGCGTAATCGGCGAACATACATAAAAAAAAGCAACAAAAAAAAAAGATCCCGACGAATTGAGAACCTCCTCCTTTTTTTGAAGTCGGTTAAAAAAAATACAATATTACAAATATAATTTTTTTTGGGTGTTTTTAGAATTTTTCTATTATAAGCTATCTCTCTTAGTGATAAAACATTAAAATAACAATTTAATCTAGGAAATAAGACTAATGAGTAATTTAAATCTGACCTAAAATAACTAGATAATAATAATAATAGGCAGACAAACACACACATTGTATATCCCCAAATTAAGCAAGTTACGCTTGTGTTATGGGTAACGTACAACGGACCACTCTGGGGCCGATCCCAGACACCCAGACCATGGTAAATAACGGAGAAAATACGTTTCCGAAATTTACTATACCGGGAATCGAACCCGGAACCTCTGGGTTGCAGTGAGGTAGGCCGTCAAAGGCTTAGCCCGCTCAACCACAGAGGCCGTCAGCTGATATATATAACTTAAACTAAGAATGTGTCCCATAATACGTTTCCTATTGTCTTTATTAAGGAGAAGACACTTTGTTCATGTGTTTTTTGTTAATGTTTAGCACATAGCACTACACTTTATTATTATAAGAAAATTTTAAGCTATGATTGTAAATTAAAATTGTACATCGTGTAGTTTTTTTATTATCCTTTTATCTAGGGTCCTCCTTAATCATTACTTCGTTCAATTTTTATTTAAACTAGAGCTTTCCCCGCTGCTACGTCGTATGATAAACCCTAGTTAGTAAGCTCTATATTACTTACATAAAAACTTAATTTACTGTTTCTTATTAAATTCACTATAATAACAAAGAAACTAAAAAAGCCAACCTGATTTGTAGTAATATAATGAATGACTTGTTGTTTATAATGACGTAGATAATGGTAGTTGTTACTTGATGCTCTGACAGACAGACAGACATATAAAAATTCGAAAAATTCTATTTTCGTAATCTCCTGGTCCGAATTATTCTCTCTGATTTTTTTTACATTTTTAACCCATTGTACAAACTCGAACCATTTACAGATAATTATATATTAGTATAGATAGATTCATAGGAAACATTGATATTTTTTTACATATTTTAGTAGAACACTCCGCAACCTTTCGTAGGAAGCAATTAATTACTTTTCATTCTTTACAAAACCCGTCGACACTGACAATCTATTTAGCAGAGTCACGCTTCATCAATAGGGCTTAAACGAACTATTGATACCAAAAAAATAGCTTCTTGTGGTGCATACAATTGGAATAATATAAGATATTGTAGTTCAACATGTTGTGGGGAACAGTAACTTGAATTATTGACAAGGTGTCGCCGCCGGGCGGTAGTGCAGGCGGCAGACAGGCGCACGCGCAGGTAGACCCTTGGTATACAAGAGAAAGGGATATCGTAGAGCTCGCTCACACCACGTGGTGGGGCTGCAGATACCGAAGGCGCGGGTGTATGTTCGCTGCCTGTGCTACATTTTTATTTAGTTTATAACCGTTCCTCGGTGCGATTCAGCGTCTTGCCGTTAACGGTATTCGTAAACTGTTTATAAAGTGTTCCGATAAAAATTACAACAGATGAGTGAAGTGCTGTGGTCCTCGCGAGCTGATAAGCGCACTGGCGCTGAAAAGCTTGGGCATGGGTGGCCGCAGAATGTTTAAAGCTGCAGCTGTGCTGATAACTCTCGGATACTGTAGCTTATTAGTATACCAAGGGGGAGTTTCGTTCAACTTCCAAGAAAGTCGGCCGGGAGCAGTGCAGGTGTCGGACTTGTCGATCGAGCCGGTGACAAAAACAAATGTTTATGATAGTGGACTAAACAAAAACATAACTTTGGACGATATTTTTATTAGTGTTAAAACCACAAAGCATTATGCGAATACAAGGCTGCCGATTATTTTGAAAACATGGTTTCAATTGGCGAAGGAGCAGGTAACATTTTTAACTATAATAATTTTAATATTGGATAAGATTAAGCTGATTCAAATTAGAAAAAAATACATATTCGATTTAGAGATATATTCGGTTAACGATGTAACTATGTTGAAGATAAATTAAAACATCAATAGGGAATATGCATGTAATTCAAATGCGAGTAATTTTTATATGATGTCTTTATGGCTGTAGAATTACATGTCTAACGTAATTGTTATTTATTTAATTCATTCAATTTACAGATTTTAATTATTTTAAAATACGTGGGTTATTTAAAGTCGCAAAACGCAGCGCTATTAATCAAATGAAAACGTGACGTCATTTTTCAATTTGACATTTTCAGGTTGTCAACGCGCGTTCCTCTTTTTGCTTACAACGCTCAAAATCTCAATTGAAACGGATTATGCAGCGTTGATGTCATTTACAACGTAATACACAAATGTCATTGGTTGCTGTATAGTTGATTTGAAAATTGCGCCTTAATCAACGTATCGATAGAGATAATGTGGACAACGCCCACTTCGACCCACCTCCTGACATGGGTTGTTGTGAGCGCTGCGTGGTCGAAAATAATGACTTCATTAGTGACGTTTTCGCAGCAATCATAACGACCGTGGTCGGTATGTGGAGCAGCTGATATTTGAGCATTTTGAGCGTTGTGAGCCACCAGAGGAACCTGCCTTTGCTAGCTAATATATTTTTTGGAAATACACCAACTTTAAATATGTATGTATATTACTGTTGGCCTATTACTCGATGCTCGAAAATATATAAATTTTAACTGTAATTACTGTACTGTTTTAACCTGAAAAGGTTATAGTTTGATTCTTGGATAAATTATATATATCATTTATATAGAACACGTTGCCATAGATTAAATCAATTCGATTATCCTGAAATAATAGCGACTTATGGCCGATTCCTATATCTTACTATTTATTCACTTCCCTTAACATCGGTTAAATTTTGACACTACATTTATGGTGTTTATGTCAATTTTTAACCGATAGCAGCGCAAATGAACGGTTTGCAAGATATAGGAGCGGGCGTAGTGTTTATAATAGGGAACTTTGTAACTTTTATACAGATAATTATAACAACTGTTGTTGAAAGTGCAAACATAACTGATTAAGAGCAAGAAAGGAACAGACAGAGTAAGCAGACTTTCGCTTTAGTATTCTACGTATTTCACACCTTTAACGGTTTGGCGGACAATTATGAAACGTTATATTTAAATTACTACAAATCAAGATTTATAACCATTTGATCAATATCCTTTAATTAAATATTATACTTTCCAATTAAATTAATTTTTGACCAACCAATTAATCAATAGTAAAACTGCTATTAAAATTCCGGACGGTTATCATGCAAATTTTTATCAATCGCAGCTCACTAGTTCACACGTTGTAGACCAAAATATGTATACCAGGAATTCGATGACATCATGTAGTGATACTAGGTTTTATTTTAATAAATTCCTCATAAGAAGACAGCCTGCTGAGTTGATTTTCAATACAGTATCCAATAAATCTCCTTTTAAACACATTAGATTTATTCCCAGCGGGTGCTATATGTCTTTTGGGGTCAATATTGCCATTAACTTCAGAACCGTTTAAATGACAACTTTATTTACACCTTTGTAAGGTCGTTAACGATATCAAGTCCAAAAGGTAATAAAATGTAAACTGTATATTATGAACAGTTAATTTTCTAATCATAATATGGCAGTTTTCGGAGGAAACTTGTATATCTTGCTGTTTTTAAAAATGATATGATATTGTTACCAGTAATGAGACTCGAATTAAAAAGCCGTTAGAATGACTATAGAGTTTATTACAACTATACAAACACGTATAACACAGGTACAAATATAATTGAACACAAAAGTCCAAAACGCATGCAGAAAGTCGTAATTCAATAACACGCGCAAAGTCCGTCAGTTATTAGATTCTCGATTGTAGTACATATGTTTCTATTCGCTCTTGGTTCTCACTCGACTGGCTCCCCTCTCCATTAGGTCATCGTTTTATACTGCAATGTTCCCGTATCTAAGTTGACTTAATCCGACACACGTGGCTAATGACTGCCATAAAAGATTACAATAGAACAATGGGATGTTTTCTAAGCACAAATTTTAAACACAAAGTTTACAAAAGAAGACGACCATAAAAGAATTTAAATTTTATTACTTCAAATGCCGACGAGTGATAAATGTGCTTAATTTCAGATATGCAGGTAGATTTTGTTTTTGTCGGGACCAGAGTTGTAACAATATTAATTAAAATTGAACCATAATTGTAGGATAATGATTATATATGTATTACAAAGACATCTATTTATAGTTCCCGGCATGGATCCTGAACGGTCCACGAAATAGTAGGGACCGCTTTGCGCGTTAAGTCCTAGTTATATCTTACTGACCATACATTTGCCATACTATCGGTAAAAAAATGAGCATACAAGTAATGCCAGTTTAACTGATGGTAGAGCAATTGAATGAATAATAAGATATAGGAATCAGCCATAACCGCAGCCAATGAGATGCGATTTATCGATAATAATTTACGATTTTGTCTCTTTACTCGAAAGAAAATACTTCTAAAAAGATCCGAAATTTCACTTATGTGTAGGCCAAGGTGTCGCTCAAGAATCGTGCCGAGGTTTATACTAGTATTTATGTAATTGCAGCCGTGTGGACGACATAGTTTGTTTCGATGTCTAATACATCATACATTAGGAACAATTTTCTTCAAAGCTAGATGTAAGTGATTAGAGTGAACAAAACAAAGCTGTTATGCAAAATGTTTCTGTGAAATCGTCCACTTAAAGATAAGAGACTCGCCCCACCGGTTTTTAATGTTTAGAGAAATAAAATTGATAATATTTATGACATTTTTAACACACTTTTATAAGAAGTGTCTGTGGTGAATATTAAAGACTTCCGTGATTACTTTACTTTTAAATCTTAGAATATACTATACATTTCATCAATAGTTTAAATTGTCCCCAAAAAGGAAACGGAGACTTTTGGGCCAAAGAAATGTAATGAATTGAGATATGGCTTAAATTCTATCTAGAGGATTTCTCAAATTTCATTATTAAGATTAATTCATTCAAAATAACTAAACCAATTACAATAATAAAAAATACCAAAGTAATAAAAATAAATCTTAAAACACTTATCTTTTTACAATCTGGGCCCAAAAATGTCTGAAATCGCGTATCCATCTCCTTTATAATTATGAATTTTCTTCTTCAATAAAGTCCTTTGTTACTCTGTATATTAAGCTTATTAAAAGTAGTAAATATCTTAATATCCTAACAACCAGTAACATATTAAGTAGTCATAAGTTTAAGAGCAGTTTATAATAAGACGGCCTGTTTGATTGAGCGGGCTAAGCCTTCACCAACCTATTGCACTGCAACTCAGAGGCTTCAGGTTCGATTCCTGGTATGGCAAATTTCGAAACAGAATTTGTTCCATTGTTTACTATGGTTTGGGTGTCTGGGATCGGGCCCAGAGTTGTCTGTTGTATATTACCCGTAACACAAGCATAATTTGTTTAATTTGGGGATATAGTATGTGTGTTTGGCTGCTGATAATTATAAAAAAGGGTTTGATTGAGTTATCATATAAATAAAGCAACATGTCCCTTTAACAAGAAACTAATACCGATGGCTCAGCAACCCAAAATGCGTCCTCTGAGATGAAAACATCACATCTTTCTCTATCCTATGAGGTTTCTTGCTAATTATGGGGTCACAAAGGCCAACATCCACTTTATCCTTCCAGCGATATTTGGATCGACCGTTATATTTAGTTTAATATTTTTTTTATTCTTCCTAGAATATTTCTTTTACAACTAACTAACAACTCATTTAAGATTTCACTCCGTATGCTTGTCTATCTAACCTCAGACGAAATAAATGTATAGACTGGGCCTACGTGAACAAAAGCATCAAATGGAGTGAAGCAGTTTTTTATACTTGTGTGCGTAAACTTGTGTATTTTATTTCTTTTTTTTAATTTCTTTTCCAATGTAATAATATATACGTGATTTGCGTCTGTGGGGTTAATAGTAATATGTATACTGGAAACCATTTTCAACTATTCCACCTTTGAGCAATTTAATTCGATTTAATATTGAGTTCTCGTAAAGCACTGCGGCTCGATATACATATAGGCATACTTTAGCCGGCTTCACTTTGATAGTCCCAGTCTCTGTCTTTCAATCTGTTGGTCTAAGTTTAAAACTAAATAAAGTGGTAAAATAATTTATTAAAACCTAAATGTAAAGTATTTGTATCACATTTAAAAGTTAACTATAAATTGTAAGGTTCTAAATTTACTGTCTGTTGGGAATGTTCCCAAAACGCTCTATGTATAATTTAAACTTTAAAAAAAAAACCACAAGAATTATATTCGTTTACACATTTTAAAATGGAGCCTATAATTTTTTTATTAGGCATCAAATTGTTAAACGAAAATACCATAGTAATATGATCACGATGTGGAAATACAGGCAAACAATAGACGGCCGACAGTCGTGCAGCGCCCGTTTAACCCGCGTTTCCTGAATCTGGAGCGTGCATAATCAGCCGTTAATCCTACTCGAAGGAGCAACATAAATAACGTTACCCGGTCCCCGTGTATAAATACCTACGCATTCTAATCATTGTAAAAGACGCCAAAGTTTAGTATACCTAGAGTATTAAAGAACACAAACTAAGTATCTTGACTGTAATATCCTACTAATATTATAAACGCGAAAGTTTGTAAGAATATATGGATGTATGTATGTTTGTTAATGTTTTACGCAAAAATTATTGCCTGGATTTTGATGAAACTTTACAATAATATAGCTTATACATCAGAATAACACATAGGCTGTAATTTATTAAGATATATTGTGAATTATCCAAAATATAAAGATTTTTCATCACCACGCGGGGCGCAGCAGTAATCAATAAAATAATGTGTAATTAACACGTGCTAATTTTTTAACTAATTCACGTTATAAAATAATCTAGAACCGGCACAGCGGGCGTTGTCCTGCCCTACAGACGTTGTGCTGCCCTAAAAAATAAATTTGGAATTCGATCGCAGCGCTAGCTACCGGATCCAATTGAGAATCTTAGCCATCCCGGAACCCACTTGAACACACACAAAAAAAACATTAAAATCGTTCTAACTGTTTAGGAGGAGTTCAATAGCATACACAAATTTTATACAGAAGGTTATTTATCTCTATATTATATTGTGATGTTAATGTGATGACCTAAAAGTACCAAATGCAAAACTTAAAGATTTTCAATTATTTACCATGTCAACAAAATCTTCGAAAAAAGAAATATACAAACTCTAGAAGAAGAAAGTAGCATTAGAAAATAATATTTTTGTATTTATAAAATACAAAACATCCAAGCAAACTTATTATTATGGAATTTGTAACGTAACTAAATAAATCGCATTTTATTGTGTATTCCAAATTTTACTTTATATTAACTATGATATAGTTAATATATAATTAATTATAATCTGAATTCCATAATCTGATTAAGCTTAGATTATTTATTCACATATATTGTTTACTTTTTACAAATACAAAAATCCCACGTAGAACAGTCGTACACTGTCAAAGGAATTAAATTGAATTTTATAAATACTTGTATTGAATACAACTAAATATTGTAATCACGTACGCTTTTGTACGGTGAGAACGGGTATTGTGCACGGTCGGTGCGCGGGCGCAGCGCGTGGCACGAACGGCGCGCGCCTGCCACGTGACCGGATTGCGCTTTGCTTATGCCCTTTTGTAGTGCCCATAGTCGATAGTTGAAGTCTTTTGTACATTATGAGAATAGTTTCAAACTTGTCAAATTGATATACTGTACTTTAAATAAATGTTAATAATAATCATATAAACAATCCAATTTCACCATCTGAAGTAGAGTGTTTAGGGATAAGAATATCTGATTGTTTCCAAAATTTACAAATTATACAAATCGATGAAGTACATTACATTAGTTACAGGTTGTCTGGAAGAGATCGCTTTTTAGCGATAAGACCGCCCTTTGTACACAATTAAATTATTACTAGTAGTCCGTAAGTTTTCTGTAATGGTGTACAATAAAGTGTTGTCTATCTATCTATTATATTATTTTCTTAGGTTTTCGTGACTATCACAAAGTTTTAGTCAGACCTTAAAAAATTGAGTTTAAAACCGTGAAAAAGTTTTGAAATATTTAGTTTAATATTAAAATTACAAAAAGTCAATTGCTTTTTATAATATAGATAGATAAATAAATAAAAAATGAAGTAGTTAACCAAAACTTTAGGTGACATAATACCACTGGTATTTATTATCGTTTTATATAATAATACACCACAAGTGTAACTGTGGTGTATTATTAAAATATTAAAACGTAACTAACTGTTATTTTGTTCTTTATAACAAATAGCTTTAGCCAGGTGGCAGGGCATTTGCCCGACTGGATGGCTACCACCCCTGGTCTATAGTATGTCGCCATAACAACCTTGAGTTGTGTTCAGGCATTAGTGACCAGGTTCCAGTCTCCCTTAAGAGCAGCAGTGCATTTGTAGCACCTTTGGTGTTGTAAAGGTTCATAGGCGATGGTCACTGCTTTCCATCAAGTGGGCCGTCTGCCTGTCTGCTGCACTCCTGCAATAAAAAAAAACAATTTCTTATAGAGTAAACTTCCGAATAAAAAGCCTATAGGTATATGTACTCGTAAATACCAAAGGGAATAAAAATTGCAGACAACCAGGAGCGGTCTGTTGTAGACGCTATTATAATCAAAAATTCACAATATCAGCCCAGAAACCACTTTCGTTCGGGTTTATAGAATTCTGTTTTTGAATTATTAATACAGAAAAAATAACCTATACTCGTACTTCGAGAAAATAATGTACATATATAATCTTGATGTATTCAAAAATGTAACATATTTTTGAAGAAATAAAGGGAATATAATCGTTTCTACTATTACATTTCAATCATCATTGAAGAATTATGCGGCTAAATATTTGCTCTCGTTAGCACACGAGTTATAAGAATCGTCGAATATCATAATTCATAAAGTTATCATGTTTCAATAATAATTATTGTTTGTTGCCATATAAACATGTTCTTGGAATTAAGTAGCCGATGTTAATACGAAGAATTTAGGGCTACTTGATACATTAAAGGCAGTGTCACTGTGGTCACTGTTTTGGTAATGTGAGCTGTTTTTATTCACATGTCTTGCTTATGATTAGGCATAGTATACCTATCAGTTTTAATTTAGACTTTGGCAGTTCTATTTTTTAAATCGTTAGGGAAAATCTAATTTATTGATTAGTAAGTGTGGAGCGTAGGACCGGGATAACATACCACGCAATTTGTTGACAATGTTGCTGTTAAATTAAATAAATATGTATTAAGCAACAGAATCAAAATCAGATGATTACTAATCATTTTTGATGACCACGTTATCAATACATGTTGGGTGGGGAGGGACTCATTGATCAAACCATGCATTTGGTGGGATAAATATTTTTTCGAATCACTCATATAATTATCTTGAGATAAAAAAAGACCCAGTTAGTAATATATTTTTGAGAATTATTAAATCGACTTATTTTATCCCTGCTACCTCTGTTAGCTACCACAATCGAAAATGTTTGTAATAGAAAAAGTTGGGGGTCTCATCAAAATGAAGCTGCTCACGGAAAATTTGCTTGATAGTAATCAATATCAAAAATGAACGGTGTACCCCGACTGTTAATTGAATTTTCTATTAAATTCAGTACGAAAGTTTGTGGGCTTCTGAAAGAACCTTAAAAATGTTTACTAACTTATTCTACAAGTAAGTACATATTATAATGTAAAATCTCGAGACCATACATATATCAGGTGTTTCCACCACCTTAGGCACACAAACCGTGACAATACGAGGTGAGTTGATGTTATTTAGCAAACAATATAGAAATAGAATTATATCTAGATGTGTCAGTCTGCTTATTATTTTTCAAGCAACTCAATTAAACGTAACAAAAAAAGAAACAAGCTTGACTTAGAAAATCTTAATTGATATTTTTATTTCTATGTATTAGTTTAGTTTTAATTTGTACATAAAATATGTAGGTTATTTTATATATTTAAATTCAAATTCAAGTTTTTATTCAAAATAAGTTCCACTGGAGAATACTTTTTGAAGGTCATACATATAGGTTAAAATTTTATTTTACTTCCTAGTCTATGTACACCGCTTCGCAACGTGTTATTGCTGTTAAGGAGAAGAAGCGGCAAGAAACTCCCCAGCAACAGGTCTAGTTTAAAAATGTTTTTATTTATATTTCTTGTTCTATTTATATCTCAAGTTCTTTTTTTTAAAGTTTTATACTGATGTATGTTACAGAATGACTTGAAGAATAAATCGAATTTATAAACAAAGTATACTTGGCCATCGCTATCATAAGTATCAAAAATATTATTTCGTACTATAGAATACATTAGGAGCTATAACCCACACAGCGAGAGTTAAAAAAACGTTTAAGCAGTTAGCATATCAAGCAGAGTTTTCAATAAAATAATAATTAATTCTATAAAATACAATAATTACGAGGACCATTCAAAGGCTATTAAAAATGCAGCTAATAGCCGGATGTTAAAGCCTTTATGCTTCGTAGATGACATAAAAATATTATTTTCAATTAGTATTTTTAATTAATATACCTACTTATGATGGTGGTCTTACTGCTTAATAGCTAATTATGGACTTAACGATTATTACTATTTTACTCTTGTGTTAGACTCTCATAACTGATTATAAAAGTAATGATGGCTTTAATGTCTACTGTATTACTTAATCCTCCATGTCAAACTGTAATATTTTGCGGTGTAGTATTGTTTTAAAAACTTGAATTTGAATATTATAGTTCAAATTGATCCAGTTTTAAAAATTGTACTGCGTAATTTATGAATGAATAAATGAATGAATTTCTTTATTGTTCACCAAACTTAAACCTAGATATTTAATGGAAACACATTTCCATTACAACAATGGGCGGCCTTATCGCTTATAGCTTCCAGGCAACCCGGTGTCCAAGGAGATATTACAAGAAAAATAAATTTGTAAATTATTGTATAATGTAAAAAAAACGACTAGTCAAGGCAACAGGCGAGCCGAGGTTTAAAGTTTACTTCGCTCAAAAAATTCCTTGCTTTCTATATCTAGCTAGGTAAAGCTGCCAGTGTCATAGGTACACTGCCCTACGACGAGGATTTGTTCGCGCTGGACAGATTTTTTCCGGAAACGAATTTTCTCTGTTATTTACTATGGTCTGGGATCTGGGTGTATTATCCCCACAAATTCCTAATGCGCTGGAACCTTGTCAAATTAACATTCACGTGACGTCATCAGGAACTCTATATGTCCGCGTACTCGCCGGCCAGTGATGCTTACGGTACTGAGTGTTCAGCTACGGTTACGTCACTAAAATGGCGGCCAGGCGCATTACCAATTTGCGGGGATAATATATACAATATATGTATTTATTTGCCGCTTATATAAAAGAGCATAGGTTCGCGTTTGACCACGATCTCGACCGATGTGGATGGAGCAAAGATATGGTCTAAGATGGAACACGCTTTTACCTAGAAGGTTTACAGGACTTGAAGACACCCGGGTGGTAAGTATGGGGAAAGACTAACTCCAGCAATGCATTCTACTCCTTTGCGGTGCGCATGATGAAGGTAGACGCAAAGGGCTTCGTTCTTATAAGTGGAATATCCAGCGTATATCGGTGCCGCATGCCGGTGAATCTGAGTTGTCCGATGATGGCCAGCTCTCAGCCACATTACAGCTCTCAGCTGCCTAAGAGCTGTAATTAAGATAATCCCAGCATAGCCCTACCACATTTTAATTAACAAACAATTTCAGAAAGTTTGGAAAGTCGGAACAACACAACTGATGTCTCTTCAAGTAACTTCATATCTATGAGATAAGGTAAGTATTTACAAAGCAAGATATTGCTTGTCTGGTGTGTTCTGTCAATAGGCAACGAGATTGCGCCGGTTCCACCCCAAATGCTAATGTTCTTCAGATAACACTGTTCCGCTAACGGGCTAATGTTGTCCTTTGTTTCGTAGAAGTTGTTGATGTGGAATTCGATGAAGACTGTCAATTCAACAAAGATTTAGGGCCGCTTGCATAAAGATCGCCTTTAAATAATATTAGTTAATCATATTAAACTGCCTAAATACGTTTTACACAAAACGTACTGGCAGTTCTTTAAACATATTTAGCGGCAAATTTTGCGTTTATCAAGACGCTAATTGTATTTAAGGGTGTTAAATACGTTTTGTGTTTCTTAAATAAATTTAAGCAACCTCATGCAAGCGGCCCTTAATGTATGCAATGTTAGAGATATTTAAAAATGTTAGAAATAGTTAAAACATATAATAAGAACAGATATCATATATAATTATAACTTAACGATATATTGAAATATATCACCTGAGAAGTAGAAATATATTAGAATAAAATGATATGTATTTTTTTTAAATAGGTAGTTAGAAATAGTAAATTAGTATAAATAGTGATAAGGATGTAATACTAGATAGATTAGTCAAAAATAGTCCTTATCAACAAAAACAATAAAACATGAAAAAATGAAAATGTTATAAGATATATAGTGTTATTAGATTGTAAAATAATATATAATGTACACAAGATAAAACTTTTAAAAATAATAACTAAGGACAAAAATAAAATCGAGTAAAAAAACCACAAAATGCCTGACTAACCCGTGAGTCAGGGAGAGGCAAAAAAATTTAGGCAATGTAGACATATGTAGTATTTGGTTTGACTTAAGTTAATGGATGGAAAGTGCAGAAGAGGACTGCAATACTGAAGAAGGGAAAAAGACATAAGATAATTAGCAGGGATTACATGGAGTAGGATTAGCCAGGACAAGAAGTATCTTGAAAATGTTCGAGGAGGCCATCGTGTCAAAAGACACGATGAATATATTAACATAGAAAGAAAGAAAGAAAAAAGAAGAAGAAAGAATAAGAAAATGTAATTTCAAAAGGCGAAAATGGGTTCATTAATGGATTAAACGAAAATAACAGTTTGCCCTTTTAAAAGAATTGGATATAGGGGAATCAAGAGATTACAGAAACACTCTACTTATAACGGAAGCTGAGCGGAATGGCTACTCGCAGTGAGTTCTCTGCCATACACAGCGAAGTGTCGCGGCGATTGTGCATTCGTAGAGAGAAAAATTGACCATGTTCAAGTCATGGCAAGGCTTTTTTGCTGAAAAAATTCTTACGCCGCTTGAGGAAGAGAGGTCTTCAAGCCACAAAATGTTGCGAAGCGGTGGTGAAGAAAATATTGTAAGATTTACAAAAAATGTTTTGTAGTTGAATTTACTTTGAATAAAAACTTGAATTTAAACTTATACAGGTATTAACATATATATACAAAACGCACGACACATATACATTTAAAAAAATCACTAAGAAACATTGATTACAGACGAATTTCACATGACAGATTTATAGTATCGAAACGTACAACATACAGAAGAACCAGTTATTAATTAAATCAAAAATGTTATTTAAGCATATATTTAATATTAGGTATTCATTGACAGAATATTTAGATAAATATCGGTATATTTAATGAATGGTTGAGACGATAAATTCCAATCACCTATGCAATAATAGTTACATAATTAGATGAACTTCATATTTAATTTTATGAACTTATATTGATGCAGGTGTTTGTGTTTTAATAGTATAACGTTTTTTTTAGTTCAAATAAGATTATTAATGGCAATGGATGGTAAAGTATTATTGTTATCATTCAATGCGACATGACACATGGAGGGTTACATTCTACAGGAATACTGTTTTTAAAATATTTAGACACGTTTGAAATGCTTCAGGTTTTTTAAAACGTATTAACGTTACTTAGGTTTTTGTGAAAAACCTTCAACAAATCGTCATACCCATATACACCTACCTCTGTTTATTTACGTCACGGGATTTTGTTATGAAAACCACAGGTTAATAGTTAAAATATATAGTGTATACTGTCTCGGAAACACTAAAATCAATATAGCTTCCTTAGAAATAATTAAGGGATATATACAACTTCTACATACAAGACATAAAACTATACATAGGCATATGTTAGACAATGCTTCAACCATCATAATTATTTTTCATCATGACGAACATTTTTTTTATTTAAGTCAATAGGATAATAAGTGTACAGATATTCGCTTCCATAATCATAAGATGATTGTGTAGGTATCTCTCTCATTCAATTATAGAGTTGAGTTAAAACTAAAAATAAGGCTAGTAAAAAGTAAGCTTTCAACAAAATGTATTAAAAATTCGTTAATTTTAAATAAAGAAAGAGCAGATTATTTTGCAAGAATTTTTATTGGTGTACTTTGATAGGTACCTAAACTCTAAACTATTCCAATTAATTTACAAAGTTTGTTTCCTTGTTTCAGACTTGGTTTTTCACGGACACAGAGAACAGGTTTCACCAAATTCAGACAAGTGAGTTCTTTATAACAATTAATATTAAACTTCCATAACATTAGACTTGGCTTGACTTTTGTTGATCTTGGGTCCAACGTATTTGGCATTGATTTCGCCAATGTCGCCGTGAATACGAAAAATGACAGGTGAACTAGCGTAGCAAATTAAGCTTTAAAAAAGGAATTTCCATAACATTCTCGAAAATAAAGTATAAATGTCAGAAGAACCAAACATAATTGGAAGAAAAATCAACTTTATTGTAATGGAATAAAACACAATTATACTTGTTCCA
The DNA here is from genome assembly GCA_949752895.1 of Dendrolimus pini. Lineage (NCBI taxonomy): Eukaryota > Metazoa > Arthropoda > Insecta > Lepidoptera > Lasiocampidae > Dendrolimus > Dendrolimus pini. Next base: position 18,864,013 of record OX457128.1, on the reverse strand, counting down.
GATGGACATATGGTGAATACAAACTGTTCAGCGTCGCACCAACGCAAGCATCTCTGCTGCAAAATGTCTGTTGAATATGACCATTTCCTTGAAAGTGGGAAAAAGTAAGTGCATTTAAAAATATTGATTTATATCTTAACCTATATGTCGTTTTAATTTATAAGAATGAAATGTTTCATTTCTTTATTCACAACCTGCTGACAAAATTACGATACAATTGTATGTATATAATCAATTAAGAATTAAATTAAAGAATTTATTCGAATCCATTAACATAGTGTACAGAAACAATTTGATTCGCAAACTGCTGTAGTATAATCGAATAGAGCAAATATTCTCAAAAGAACAACACACTGCTCTATGGATAGTATTATTTAGAAGTGTCGAGTTTATTGTAAGCGACATTTGTACAAAAGTATTTATATTGTTCCAAAACTTTCAGTTTTAAATTCAATAAGGTCCAATCTAACTAAAGTTGAAAGTTTTAAACCTACTCATGTCCAAATGACGCTTACGAAGCGTCGATATGTCAAAACATGTTATTTCAATCATTTTAAATTATATCATCAATTCTTTTTAATAACATATTACTAAATCGTTTTTCCTTGTAACAGGAAATCAGGAAAAGTTCCACAAAAAGTTTGAGCAAATAACCGTTCCTAACTTAACAAATACATTCTAAACTTTACAATTTATGAAATAAGGTTCATTTTGAAAATTCCATATTATCTATCTCTGTTGCCGATACTTGAACGAGATAAGTTTGTTTGTTTTGGCTCATGTTTGAATTTATACGAATTGTTTTACTTGTGGATATTGAACTTATTTCACTTTATTATATCGGTTCTGATAAATTATGGAACAAAGCACCAAATCAATAAAAGCATTTTTGCTTAGTGTTCTTCATAACTTAACGTTACAATATTTTTTTTCTTTAATTGTTTTAAAAGAATTTCTTTCATCTTTTCAAATTGCGTATTTAACGGTTCTCAGTAGATAACATTTCTATCGCAAATTTTTAGGGATTAAATTTTCTTGATACTGATATTTTTACAAAGCACTGCGATATGGATTTTTAAAGATTACATTAAATTTTATTTGAGCACTTTGAATTTCCATAGACGAAGGTAAACACTTTTCTTTGGTTGGGCCGTTTATTAAGGCTCATATAGTCAGTCTCGGTGAACGCAATTTATGAAACTGTATTGTATAAAGTCAGCTTTAAAATCCATTCTTTACTGATATGTCTGAAAGGTCAGTTTAAACTAATGTAAAACAATCGACCTTATTTTTTTTACGTAATTTCATTTCTAACAGTCACAAAAATAAAAAAATTAATTCAAACTAATGTATATTTTGATTATTGTTGTGTACTGTCACTTAGTGTTTTAATATAATCTTTTACTATTATGGATATTTTTTAAATACACTACTTAGTCACAAACATACGCCACAAGTTAAAGATCTTTAATCTCAAAACTAAATTCCTGTGAAGTAATTATATTTAGGATTAAGTTATATTCAAATATAAACATATTATTAATGTTATAATATTAATGTTCCAAGCGCTGCAAGGCAAGCCAGCATTTAATAACACCTTTGTACAAAATTACTTAGTTCAACTGAATGACATACATCGGCAATTATAACGCAATCAAAGCAGTTTCTTGCTTTGAGACGAATGGTATTAATCAAGTCTATAATTATACCTGACAGACGTTGATACATCTTACGTAGATTTTATATTGTAACATGTTATAGGGAGAGACTATTGTTTAAATTTGATGTACACGTAATATGTAGATATATTAAATCAATGAAAAAAAAGCAAGTTTTAATGTAAAAAGGCTCGAATGCTACCAAAAAAGAAATGGGATGACAACGTCTTGTCACCCTTCGGAGGAACCTATGTTCAATAGGGGACTTCAATAGGCTAGTGAAAAAGAAATTAAAATTAAGGAATAAGTTGAGGGACTATGGATAGAATAAGATAATTTAAGTTTTATTCTTTAATAATAATTGTATTAGTTTATTAAGTCATTGTAATAAATTTTGTTTTACACACCTATTAAAAGAGGAATATCTTAAATTTCACCTATAATTTTCTCCAATACAACAGTTGACTTTTTGAATTATAAAGTTGAGTATATAGTAATATGTTTTTATTATAAGACAAGGGATACAATCGGAAATATGGACAAGGAATATCATTGAATCTAACAATTCGAATACTTTGTTTTTTGTGGAAAAATTATAGTGAATCAATAGATTTTATTCACAACATAAATAGACAAGAATACATTATTATATGTTCTTGTCTATTTATGTAGCGCATCGTTTTTAATTCAATAAATCTTTTCAAAAATCAATAATTAGCTCAATAACTCTGTTCATCAATAATTCTTTCTTTTTTTCTTTTCTGTAGTCATTTTTTTATCATCTATATTTATTGTGTAACTTTGAAATGTGGGCAAAAACTTAATAACCCATAATTGAATAAAAATGTTACGCTTTAGCGATATAAAGCTCTTCCTTTAAATCAGTATTTAACCAAAATGCCGTTTAATGTGTTAATATATCCAAAATTAAAACAATTTTAGAATGCATCAAAGATGCAGAGTCGCATGCCGTTGCGATTTCACGGATCATCATGTCAAGAATCAATCCGTGTATAAAGTCACTAAAACTGTTCAATCTATACTTAAATAATAATAAAGTCAATATCGTTATTCTACAATTGATATGATAGTTCATTATTTATTGTATTGTATTAATTAATGTGTATTGTTGCAAGAGAACAACTATAAATTTTAAACAACAGCAAACTTCTCTAAAAAATATCGGCCCTTAACAAAAGCTACGAGAATGTTTTTGTTTTTAATAAAAACAAAAACCACTCAACTCCTGTATTTTTGGAAGCCAGTTTAGTTTAAATATTTAATCCGAGCCTTTTGTTTACTCTAATGACTGTTAAAAACTTGTTTGGTGAAAAAACAACGTATGCAGCTTCCACTACTATTGTCTAAGGCTCATTTATGACTTCGCCGCTATAACATTTATCTAACAATTAATTATTCAAAACGTGAGTAGATGGAGTATTTAGATAACACTTATTTTTATAAGATATTTTTATTTTTTTACATTCAATTAGCCTGTAATCTTTCGTGGTAGTCTGCTTTGATACAACTCTATTCGCACTTGGTATTTAGAAAGATCAAATAATGACGGATTACATACAAAGACAAATTAGTTAGTTAGCTACTTAGGAGCTATAAATTACGTTACACGTTAAAAGGGAGTCGACGAAGTGTGACATTGTGTGACATCGTATGAAATCGCGTGACATTGTGTGACAAGGGGTGTGAGGTGTCCTTTTCGTGACGTCACATTTCAAAATCTAATCAATTAAGTTTTAAAACACGAAATTTGAATGTCCAACTCTGTATAATCATAGTGTTTAATTTATTAAAAAGTAATTAAAATGGGAATAAAACATTACGGAACTGCTGTTTTAATTTAATAACTTCTTTGTGTAAAATTGCAAAATACTATGTGATGTTACACTATGGGAGGGAGGACTCTCACGGATGTAATCAGCTGTGACAAAGACGGGGGAGGGATCAAAAATCATGAATTTTGTGTGACATTATTTGTGGATAGGGCCCCTAAACTACCGCGGCTTGCAATAATTATCCATTTGTTTGTTTGTAAAAAGTACCTAACTGTTTTTGTCAAATTAGGTAAATACCCAGTAATCAAACTTTGATAATTATGTGTGTTCGTGCATATACATAACTTTTCGGCTTAAACCTTATTTTCCTTTCAAATAAATCTCGGTATGTTGCATTACTCGCACAAGCACACAGCATTCGCGTTAAAATGTTTGCTCTCTACACTCAGAATGCAATTTTAAAATCATATTAAAGCACTAAGCGTCGCTCTCAACTGAAATAGTAATTTAATTGTGATATCCTAAATACAATGTAATTTCTTTTGTACTATAAAAGAGGCAGAAAAATCCAGGTAAGTGTGTATGAGTGCACAAATCTTTGAGGATTCCAATAACGTGACAAACATCTATAGATTTGTTATTTGTATAAAAAAAGCTAAACAGTTTTTAACCTAAGTACACTATAATACTTACTTGTTTAGGTTTTTTCCTCAATAGGTCTTGCTCAAACTAATTTTTGTTAAAAGTGTGTTAAATTGGATAGTAAAGAATTTATACACATACCTACATATTATCAAGGCTGTTTCTCATTGGAGTAGGCAGATACAATATATCTCCACGTGCTACGTTTTCCATAAACACTTTCGTTGATCTCTTCATACATACGTTTATTTAATGTACATACATACATACATAACTTCACGCCAGGTCCCTTGCGGGGTAGGCACGAACATTTATTTAATGTGATTTAATTTTAAAGGTTCATAAAAGTTCAAGTTACGTCATAACTTAAATATTTATGAAAATTAACTAAATTTACAAACCAAAAAAAAACAATAAAGAAGAAAGTAATAACGGTAATAAAATCTTTTTATTGACATTGAAATTTTGTACACATTTTGCCTTAAAATTAAGAATAGCATATACATACATAATATATAGGTATACATAAAATTAGAACAAACTTGTTTCTCAAATGTCAATCCTTTTCAATGACTTAAAAATTAAGTATGTACCAAGTATTAATATTTTTAATTCATCAAGTAAGATGTTCAAGCATAATATCTATGCCTTTTTTCTAAATATAAAATATAGTTGATAATACATAAAATTATCACACACTCACTTGAATGATATTCCATAAAGCAAATTTATGCTATGTAACGTATAATCAAAATTGCCCTGTCATCAGGTGTTGAAGGTTTTTCGCTAACCTCGAAAGCCTTTTTAATCTTCAGCCAGTAAACCCTAGCTTTTGAAGTACATACACAACAGACGCTAATGGTTTTTGAAGAGCAAGTCCAATATTATTTTGGGCCCAATAATTTTCACGCGTTTACACAGCACCGACTGTTGTTTTTGTTGGGACCTATCTTGTTTTATTCCCACAGAAAATGTTTTGACTCACACCCTCATACTGATCCTTGATCCTGTTACAAAGTAAACACTTTCACATAAAAGTGAAATTTAATCGTTGACTTTCGGATAATAATTGGAAATGTCAAGAGTGTTTATCGTTGCTGCATCGAGCTATTAATTAATTGAGTGAGGCTTTAACAATTTGCTCCGGCTCCAATAATAACGTTTAAAAATACTCAAGTGTGTAGCGGTCTATTGAAAATAATGAGTTCCATACTGGCGAAGAGAAATTCTCTCAAAAATATACAACAATTAATATTCCTTTAATGATGATTAATATAATATAGTTTATAAAGTTAAAACATATAGTTAAATGCTAAAAATAAATTAACTTATAAATGTAAACCTAAATATAAACTACAAACCATATTATGAACTAAATAAATAAAAACTAAAACTAAATAAAAAAAGGGGAAAAACGTCTAAAGATGAGTTAATGGTCCCAAACCACTGTCATTTAAGAGGTGGTATTTTATAATTATCTGAGTTATAAATATAATATAATATTCTTTATAATATAAGAATACAAAATGAATACTGACAACTGTTAAGTCCCCACTTAAAAGTTATACATATAATTTAATTATACAATTATGAGAAATTAACGAAAGTGAATTAACCAAAAATATACAATAAAAAGAAAACTAATTTACTTTTTAATTCTAATCAATGAATGGGTTTTTTTTCTACCGCCTTAGTATTTGTAGAATATTAAAGCACTCTTTTAATGACTTTAATAATAGAGGTATCAATATCTGTATAACTATTTGACTCGAAAGAAAGAATTAGTTCTGCAATAATTATCGGCTTTTTAAGAACATTTGATATTATTATTTTTTATTTAGTAACCGCTTTCCATCCCACCTGATGCCGTCTGCCTGTCTACTCAACTCATGCAATAAGAAAATACTTTTCAGAAGCGATCACATGACTGTATTAAGTAACCAACAGTGTAACACGGAAACAACTTATTTTAGTTTGATAAATGAGTTAGTGGATAATCCCGTTCTCTAGACGTTCGGTCGATTCGTTTGGAGAAGTTTACTTAGCATCACTGAAAGCTTAGTTGCTAGTTTATTTAATTGCCTGAATTGCCGAACTCACTCAATAAAAAACAATACATTTTCTCATATTTGCTGGTGTACAGCAGATAGTCGAACGTCCCACCTAATAATCGTCGTTAATGGTCATTTGCAACACCGGGTGAGTTACTATTTTTATTGCAGGAGTTCATCATACAGGTAGACGGCCCACTTGATGGAAAGCGGTTACAATCGCCTATGGACATTTGCAACACCAAAGGTGCTACAATTGCGTTGCTACTCTCTTAAAGTACCTGGAACCTGGTCACTAACGCCGGGACGCCGTTGTTAAGGCGGCATACTCTAGACCAGGGGTGGTAACCATCCAGTCGGGCAAATACCCTACCACCTGGCTGCGGGTTGTTTTGTCGCCTCTTACGACAGAATCAAAGATCCCCCATTGCAGTGCTAAGAGAAAACAAACTTGGAGCTTATTTCAAAGTCGAAAGTGCCTAAGAGAAACGTTTTGAACCGTTGTGGGCGGTGTACACAATAACGATTAAATTTTATTAAAGTTCGCTACTGATCCCTAAAATGAGTGTATTATGACAGCCGCAATGCGTGTAGTATAAATATATGTAATTATATGTCTGTGCGTCACTTCAGCTTATTCATCTGTAGCCCACGCATCAATTTGACAATAAATCGGCTCTTAACCTTTAATGCTTAAAGGCAGTGTTCTTTGAAGATGGTTGCCGAACTCTCACAAATGAAATGGCCCAAACCAAGGGGCTTCTCGAGCAAGGTCGCTCAGGTCGTTTGCTTTTATGTTAGACGTAAGTGCATGGAGATAGCGAATTATATTAAAGATTTTATTTCCGAACAATAAAACCCTTTTATTTCATATGAAATTAAATCAATCGAGAAAATTTTACTTACGAGTCGAATTATGGAGAAGCTTTTACGCTAAATAGGTGAAAGTAATTTTATTACATATTAGCTTCTGCCCGTGGCTTCGCTCGATTTAAAAAAAAGGATATTATGTCACGAAGTAGACATATTATACGGGCAATTACTACCTATTTATAGTAAGCTACATTTGTACTGAATTATATATTTTTTTTGTAAGTATTATTTTGTTTTAAGAATTTAATTTTAGTTATATTAAACCCTACTGAATCAAAAATTGAATGACGTAAACAAATTAATAATTCAAAATATCATAATATGCAACAAAAGAAGTATTAAGGTATAAAATTCGCTTACGATGGAAGGAAGGTAAAGGCTCGTATAATTTTAAAATTTCTATTGTAATCAACCTCTTTAGATAGTTTTACTTTTATTTTTTGACATTTGTCGTACTTCTTTTGTCTTTATTCTTTCTATTTTCCTCCTTACCTGTATCGTATCGCTGTGTAATAAATATTATAAAAAACTGGGAAATTCCTATGACGTCGTCTAGGCTTGACATAAAATTCTCAGGATGCAAAATATCGTAGCATTTAAAAAAATAATTTAAGCTATCGTGTTTTAGCTTTAGTGAAAACTGTGTCTGAATAAGCTAATTTTTATACACCTGATACAAACCGCTTCCAGGAAAAATACCGCGGGATTCCCGGGATAAAGTACATCTCTCATCATCATCTAGCAAAACGAAGGTGGAACTCCTAACCCATGTCACTGTCGTTATCTTGGCGATGTATTTGGTAGTGCAATGTAACTGCACAAATAAAACTTGGAGCACCAAATTTTTCGGCTATATACGACTCACTATTTATTTATATATAAGTGGTGAATGAAAGTAACTATCACACCTATTCACGGAATAAATTTTTCATCTCTCATGTTCTGAAAGTACACGTGGAGTTGCCTGATCACAATAATAAAAACAGTACTTTTCCTCCCTGGGAAACGATTCTCCCTGCTGTGAAAAAAAAATAAAAGTTATGCAAACCATAGATAATACATACGACTCGTCTCCCAACTTTTTATAATGTTACATCGCGGCATAAATTATAATAAAAAAATATCAAATAAAATTAATTAATATTTACATAAATTTAAGTTAAATATTTACTACCATCAGTGACAAAAAAATACTGGCTGGTAGAATGGCACATAAAAATAAATTTACTTAACGGTTCATATGTGACGTATTAAAAGAGTTCATCAGATTTAGATATGACTTTAACGCTTTATTAGAGAAGTAGTAGTAGTAGTGTATGTTTAACTAATTAGTTTATATTTACTTTCCTCATATTTGAAACGAAAATCGGAGTGTAAACCTCAGGTGAAAGGCCTTTTTAGGCACAATTAGCGCCCTCGCTACGCTTATGCACCAAATTATCCCATGCTTTAATAGATCAATTTCACGACTCATTTACCAATCTACTATAGTAAAGAAGCCATATACCTAATAACTCAGAAAATTATGCATAACATTAAAATGTATAATATTACATGTTTCAGCCAGCTATTAAACAAACTGATGTCTCGCAAAGAAAAAAAATGTATGTTGAGAAAATTTTGCAAGCCTTTGAATTTTGAAAACTTGATACATTATTTATATCGTGATCCATCATTTTATTCTAATTTTTAAATCTGGTTCTGATAGATTGCTTTCTTTCTATTTCATAGAATACAATCGCCCACGGTCGGGGGGCGTGTCGTATAAGGCGGCAAAACCCACAGCCAGGTGATAGAGTATTTGCCCGTCTGGATGGCTACCACCCCTGGTCTAGAGTTGAATTACGTTACCCGCCACGCTTGTCGATGACAACAATGACGTTTTCCGAATCGGCTGGTTTGACACATTGGTCATTTCGATGTGCAGGATTGATCACGATGTTTTCCTTCACCGGTAGCATGTGGTTATGCACATTAGGTCGGAAAAATGCCTGCAGTGATTCGAACCCACGCCCTTTGACTTTGGGATATCAGTGCGCTAACCACTAAGCTACACAGCACACAGAAAAATAGCTGTTAAAAACCATTAATATTATACCTGCATTGTTAACTATAAGCCAATATTATATATTTACCAAACTTATCCGCACAGCAAAATATCACACTTCAAGTTGCCGCCGAAAACTCGTCGTTATCTCATTATAGCATGTGTAGGTTGTGTATAGTTTTGTTTATTGCGCACATGACTGTGCACGCGCAACGCCGCTCCTGTCATTTGCTTGGAGCGGAATGCCTGCAAATTATACTGCGACGCTAATTTAGCGCCTACAGCTAATGTCAGGGCTACAAACATTCTACATGTCTCCCTACTACCAGTAAAATTTATAACTTTTCGTATTATCCCCGCAAATTGCTATTGCGCCTGGCCGCCATTTTGGTGACGTAACCGTAGCCGAACACTCAGTACTGTTAGCATCACTGGCCGGCGAGTACGCGTACATATCGAGTTGTGGATGACGTCAAGTGAATGTTAATTTGACAAGATTCCAGCGCATTAGCAATTTGCGGGGATAATAAGGAATGATTTACATAGATCATAATAAATTTGACTTTTAGTTCCCATTTAGGTATACTGTTTTAACAATTGACAGGTAAGTGTTTCCATTTCTAGCACTTACAATCGCCCAGTAACAAACGTAACTGAAAATTCTTCTTAAGGTTCTTCTTGCTGTAAAAAGTCGAAAGTGGGGTGCAAACGAAACAACATTTCGTTTGTATTTTATCAATTATTATAACTGATCAATAAATTATCAAAAAAAACTATAGTAAATCTTATGATGTATGATTGGTTGGATGGAGTGGTTGGATGGTGTGAGATTTAACGTGGGTTTTTTTTTAATTCACCAAATCATCTCCATCTCCAAATTATTGATGTGAATTTTCCTCCTTCTTAAATTTTTATCAAAACATGATAACACAATCTCTAGAAAAGAGAGATAAATAATTTGATTTTAATATATTTTTTAAATACTAATTTATTTTATTCACAATAAAATAATAATCTGAAAAACGACCGCGTCTATGAAATCCCGGCTATCGAATGAAAAATTAGTACCGAAAATTCCTCAAGAACGTTGGCGTTGCTAAAAACCTTAATCCTACACTGGATTGTGCCACCCATCATTCCTCTTCTCTTCATTCCTTTCGTTTGTTTAGGTGATGAGCAGCTACAAACACCGTAGGCTGTGTTTGGCGTCTGAAACGAGTGTCTAAAAGAGAACTCTATATAGTTCAGGCAATGAAGAAAATCAAATAAACAATCATCAAAATGAAAGTCAATTTTCGCACAATAAACTGAAAGTACTATTGAATGGGAGTGGAGCTGGGGTCTGTAAAGATCTCTTTCTTCAAGTTTTCACGAATAACTCGAAAACTGCATTACTTACGTAACTACTCGAAAAAAGGCCATATTGAGTCGGTCATCAAATGTTGATTCAAACAAATTACCTTTCACCTCTCGTTGGGTTTTTTTTAAACCAAAAAAGACAATAATTGAAGATCATATTATAATCATTGACTTACTTATAATAATAAATATAGAAACATGCTTTTTCAGAGAGCCCCGAGAATATCATCGTTTACATCATTTCGCCATATTAGTATGCGACCGGTGACGCTTTTTCTCCGCATTATCTCATACGAGACGACTTAAATTATTGACTACCCTTCCAAGACCGATTTTATTAATTCTACGGTGATTATTGTTGTATTCCTTTTTCATGACCGCGTAATGATCGGTTAGACGTACTATGGCAGTTAACATATGACAGTTTTTGTTTGTATGCTTCTTAATCAATGTCTTGGGAATACACATATAACAAATAAATCGGCAGACAAACCCACACATTGCACATTTTTAACTCAAACTTTATTTCTAAGTTAGTAAGTTACCCTTGTGTTTAAGTACTATATAACGATCAAATCTGAGGACAATGCAATTTTAATGTTTGCTGCAATAAGCAGTTAAAACGTCACGTATGACAAATATTGGAAGAATTAAGTTTTTTTAATATATTTTTGCCCTAGTTCTATCAAAATTAAAAGACAAAAGTGAATCCGTCTGATATCGGCTTTATGCTCATATACGTTTTAATTTGTAATCTTTTTATACGCTAACGTAAATTGTGCCTTAATATGTGGTATTGAAGTTCTGTTTCGTTTGTCGTAGGTGGTTCTGTCACTTCGACGATGACAACTACGTGAACGTGCCCCGTTTGGTCAGCGTGCTGCAAAAGTACAACCATCTAGAAGATTGGTATCTCGGACGGACATCTGTTTACGAGCCAATTAAGATATACAAAAAGCCGCAGAACAAGGTTGGTTTGTATGTTCTATCTTTTTATAAATCGGAGTTATTTTGGGACCAAATGAAATCATGTTTTTAGGGTTCAAATATATGAAGGTAAAAAGAAACTCTTTCTTACTCTGATGCTTGCATGTTTTTCGTTTCATTGAGTTTCAAATCAGAACGATTTTAAAAAGTTTCACTTCTAAAAGAGCTTGAGATATTAATAGAATAAGAAATATAAAGAAAAACAATTTAACTAGACTTGCTGGGGAGTTTCTTGTAGCTGCTTCTCCTTAACAGCAAAGTAAATTAAAATTATTACTTATATGTGTATGACCTTCAAAAAGTGTTCTCAAGTGGCACTTATTTTAAATAAAAACTTCTGAATTTGAATAATTCATACCATTTTCTTTCCCTACCTACTTTCCTTAGCTTTAGTTGCATTTTTTTTATTTGTTTCAGTTTACGTTTTCATTTTGGTTCGCTACGGGTGGCGCAGGATTTTGCATAAGTCGAAGTTTGGCGCTAAAAATGTTACCTGTTGCCAGGTTAGTGCATTAAAGTTTCTATGAAATACGAAACAAGCCGAACAATGTTCAAGCTGTTGCACGCGATTCGCTAATTGCCTTAGTTTCAAAGCGAAAAATTGCTTGATTAATTAAAAGCATAGAGTTTTAAATCCGTTTTGTACTTTTTTGCAGTGGTGGTAGATTCATAAGCATATGCGAAAGCATTCGATTACCAGACGACGTTTCCATAGGTTTTATAATCGGTAAGTGTTTAATCTAATTTATTTGTTATATCAATAAATACATTTATTGAGATTTGCGTTGTCCACGCTAAACTTTTCCAAATATAATTACTTTTACTTTACTTTGATGTAGTTAAAACGGATGAGATGGTAATTACTTTGTATTGAAAATTAATTAGAAAACGGCCATTAAGTAGTTTGAGATAGGGATATCATTCTATACTAGCTTCTGCCAGCGACTTCGTCGGCGTAGAATAGTTAAAAAATGTAAGTTAAAAAACCCCCCGAATTTGAAACATTCTTCATTGATGGTCCGCTCCAATTAGTCTTAGCGTGATGATATATATATAGGGCTATAGCCTTCCTCGATAAATAGGCTATCTAGAAAGAAAGATTTTTTCAAATTAGACCAGTAGAGAGCTTCTTAAGATAAATGGCAAAAACTTGATGGTATACAGATATTTTACTCTTAGATATTTTATGTTAGATATCTTAATGCCTGGTCTTTTATTCGTAAATTGTTATAGAATTATTGATAGTATATTCCGTTTTATACCAAAATGAAATTAAAGTCAGGCTTTTTTTTCAGAACACCTTTTGAATAAGAAACTGACACTCCTACCGGAATTCCATTCTCATTTGGAGCAGATGAAGCTTCTACAGCCAGAGTCGTTTAAACAGCAGATCTCATTCAGTTATTCAAAACATAACGATGACTGGAATGTTGTTAACGTTGCTGGCTTTGACACAGACTACGACCCTACGAGGTAAGAATTCATCAATCAAAGATCATTATTGTCAAGAATTTTGTATTTTCGTGGAAAATCTCAACTGTTTAGTGTATCACTTTTGAATTGCTACGAAAACTTCGTTTACAATTTGGATGAGGCTGAAGTCCAGCATGACAGGCTGCGTGGCACTTCACCAGGACGTGAGTAGTCTGCTGGCCTGCGTCTCATAACTCCTTTGGTGAAGGTGTGTTTAGAGCCGGCTGCTAGGAGCTCCACATATCCCTTTCAAGGGGTCAAAAATCATGAAATTGGTGAGACGTAATTTGTGAATGGGCTCCTTACCCCGCCGTTACAAGAAACGGAGGAATGATTGCAGATTATGTTAATACTGGGCACTGGATTTGCGATCTGTGGCACCTTCTATGCATGTAAGACTTACGAAGTTATAGTTTGACTGAGAGATGGTCATGTCTATTTTTCTTCAATGACAAAACTTATTGTTCTGACAGACCTATATAGGCCGTAATTCTTAGTCCTCTATAACATCAATAAATGTATCTAATTATATATTTTATTTTCAGATTCCTGTCACTACATTGTTTTCTATTTCCACATTCTAAAATATGTCCAAGGAGATAATCGAAATCGGTCCTGCTTCTTCAAAACTAAGTACATTCTTGTTTCTAATTGTTGAACTGGTATCAATTGTGAAAAATTATAAAAGCATTGGTGCAATATTTTGTCCGTGAAAAGGTCTTTAGAAAAGAAAAATTGAAACAACAATCTGTTCTTCCTTAATGTTAAAGTTGTGTATTGCTTGTAATGTTTGACAGCTTCTGACACTTAGGGCGTGCACAGACTGGTTAGACCTTGAGAGCAATATAGAGATTTTCATTCCAAATCTACCAATGGCTACAATGTTTCTAGGACACGTATAAAAGCAAATGCAATAATATAATGTTACTCAAAACATTGTACAGCATATATTTTTAATTTATTTAACTCCCTTCTCTTGACATTTTAAATTATTAATTAGATAATAAATGTTGAAAAGAATAGAAAAAAAAATAACCTTAATTTCCCATAAATTAATAAATATATTGTTTCTCATCACAAGATAATTTTGTTACAAAATACACACGATTTTTGCAATCAATTACACTATTTAAAAAGATATTTGAACATCTTACTCAACTTAAGGTACATCTACAGTTGAATATTAAATAAGAAAATATTTTAAACTAATGATTTAGAGACGCAATTTCACTACAAGATTATTTAATAATTTATCTTGTAAGAAAACAAGCTATAGATATTGCTACATTTGCTTTTATGACTCTATAGAAACTATTCAATTAGTAAATATCTGCTACTTAATGCTGATATTAGACGGATCAATGAAATTGACTCGATGTCGTCAAAAGGCACAGAACTGCAAGTACGAAGGTATTCAATGATATTGAACAATTCAAGGTTTATATGGATTACTTTGGATAATTTATCAAAATCAAAAGATTGAAATGAACCGTGTAATATCGGCTTAAGTTGTCGTTGCTTTACTAGTGAAGCTACAGCCTTATCGTTGATTATTCTATTTTCTGCAGTACATAAAGCTCTTTAAATGATAAAAATAATTATAACAAGAATTTAATAGGCTCTAAATCTGAATAGATTTACAGTCATCATGAATAAAGCTTGTAACGCAATAACTTTTTGTATAAACTTGCAAATACTTTTTATGCTGGAATACGATGTAGTTTGTACTTGTCGTATTACATTCAAATTCTAAATATTCTATTATATGTGTAAGAACATGTTTGTATGAGATGACATGTTCTTGAATTTTGTAAATGTTTTTAATTGTGTAACTTGTCGTAAGATAAAATTTATGAAATACAAAATCTTTAAAAGACAGAATGAGAATAAAGGACTAAGTATAATTAAGATAGGTTGTGATATTAAGTTTATTACAGTGAAAGTATATTTGATAATTATATTAATGCGTATTAACAAAACCCATGTATTTAAATGCTTTAGCGAATTGTTAAGATTAAGACATGTTAAAGTCTGTGATATTAGGTTATTATGAAGAATATAATTAAGTGCTATAAAATGTTTTATGTATTAAAATTTTTGAATCAAAGTCATGACGAAATTGTTTGTAAGTTGTTTATGAAATAAACAATTTTGAATATTTTATTTGACTCGTTTTATTACAAGCTTGAGCTAATAAACTGGGTTGCTACGAGGAAATGGGTTTTTATATTGAAATCAGGTTTAAAACCTGTACTGGTTAGGAATTGAAGCACCTGTCTCTTCAATTACTTAAACACTGGCTTGACTTCATGTTTGTTACAATTAAGGAGTTATAAACAAGCCCAGTAAAATGTAATTAGAAGAAGATAATTTGAAATCTGTAGAGTAATAAAAAATAATTCGTGTTTTATGTAGATTAGATCATTTTTTATTTTGATTGCCTAAAACGAGCAAAGGGACAAATGGCCCTGATGAAAAATAGATACAGCTGTCTACAGAAGTTTCTAACACCTTGCCAGCCTCAAGATCCCATTATTTATTACCCAGAGAGAATGGGAGACAAGAAAATTAAGAAAGGAGAGAATGGATGAGATCAGTGATATAAGATATGATAGAAGAGCTTGGATCATGGTGTGGGTATGGCCTCAGTACGCTCACGTATACGCTAGGACCTGATTTTAATTAAAACTTAAAGTCGAAATTATTTAAGTTACTGAGTCTCAAGTCAGACATCCAAATTTCATACTTATACATATGTTCCCTACATTTTTTTTGCGAGGGGAAATCCGATTAGAATGTCTTGCTGGTGTCTGCACACCGTTCGCCAGGTTGGGGTCACACTAGCACCTCTATCCAGAACTAAAAATGTTATTGCCATGCCAAAGTCAGAGATACCCATTAAAACTCTTCGTTGTTCCGTCCTTCGCCGTATGCCACGGCTACGGGTACATGGCCAAGTCCCTGCGCTAGCCCTGGCAGGCGGTGGCCCATTGGCCTCATCCATTGCCGGGAAACTTCTTTTTATCCACCGGCATCTTCATACTCTTTACTTTGTGGGGTGGTTTGTAATCCAGGACAGGCGAGAGCGCGTAACACCGCGCGCCTCCATCTTGACGGCATAGCGGGCGTGAGAATCCTTTCCCCAGGGACACATCCGCACTCCGAACTAATGGCAGTCGGAAGTCCAAACTAGTCCTCCGGAGCTGAGCATATTATTATAGCGGAGTAAAGGCGTACGCTGACGCTCGCACCTCGCCTCCTCCTTTGCGAATATGACACGCTCGAAAAACTAGTAGACGGCGTCCAATCCGGTAGGGCTGTCAAACACGGTGCAAACCATGGCCGGGAGCGACAGGTTATATCCGGTAGAGGCGACGAGGTCTCGGCGCTCCTCTGCCCAAGCGGGGCACACCTGGTTGGTGTGCAACGCCGTATCCCCGTTACTTGTGTCACAATGATAGCACCCTAACGTAGGCTAGGTGACACAGGTACCTCCAGAGGCAGCCGTGCCCTGAGAGGATCTGTGATAGCCGGAATTTGTGCAGTGTCGTCGTCACATGTTCCCTACAACAGCAGCACTCACTCAACATGCTAAACACAATTAACTCAAGATCAACTATTTTACGCCGATATTTTATGAGAACATGGTATTATGCTGATGAAGCTGGCCCTTGTAATTAAGATAATATGTCAGTATGGATCTACCATGACAATGTTCTTTAGCTTCTCCTAAGCCTTCACGTTGAGGTATTTATGATGAAGGACAAGTAAATAAACATTTGACTTTAGATGTCGTCAATTTTTTTTATAAAGTATAATACCAGCTGTTTTCAGCGTAGATATACAACGAATAGTTATTTAGCTTACTTGAGATAACATATAAAATGTAAGAATAAAGTTTTTATAAAACTACTTCAACAGAGAATGCAAGACCGGAAAGGTAAGTTATTAAAAACTGTTGTATATTGAGATTCGTACAGACGTGCACGTTCCGGACTTCATAACACTATTGTGTAGCAACGTATAAAATACATCTACCCTATAAATTTCACTCAAATAGACTCGGAACTTTTGAAGAAAAATAATTTAAGGATACCTACCGTTTGTGAAATTTGCCTACAGAACTAAAAAGAAAGCAGCCACAGAAACTTGTTTGCTTTATAGTAAAGATTAATTTAACAAAGCATCCGTTTCAGTCGGACTATTGAACCTTAATTAATGACTTAACTACTTGATTAATTGATTAATAACTTGATTATGAAACTAAACTAAATTAATTGTTATTTGTTATATTGTAATCTACCGATAATCTATTAACACTACAAGTAGAATAGTGAGTCTAGATCAACATCTTTTTAATTTTCCATCTTGAAATTTATAGCGTGATCAAATTACAAAAGAGCAAACCAATAACAGTAACTAGTGGTTTAGCTAATTCATATAGACGTGACTGGTCTCGGTTTACGTCGTGATGCTGCAAATCGCTCGAGTGTCACCTTACATAGACCGCGAACCTCAAGGTATGCATGCAGGGTCAGTGTACCATGAAAGGTTTTTAATAAGCGTACTGTACAGATTCTACAACTTATTCAAGATGCTGCTGCCTGCTCCTGCTTCTCTAATTATGGACCAGCTATTTCTTATGTTCCGGCATGACATCAACGACTCTTTTGTTAAAAAGAAGGGAAGCTTATCTTGGCCTATGTTTGCTTTCATTTTAATTCTTATTGAAAATACAGTAGTACAAACCAATTTTCGTTAAACTAATTTTGAAGTCTACCATCTTGATTATTTTTTAAGTAACTACAATAGTTAAAAAGAAAGAGAGAAATCTAAAAGCAATACGACACTTGGACGTAAAAGATATTACGATGATTTTATTAGTTCCGTAATTGTTGAAATGGCCACGAAACAAAAAGTAAAAGACTTAACTAAAAACTCGGGACATGACCGGGATTAACGCAAGTAGTCACTGTGAAATGACTTTTTTATCTGCGGAATCAAACAGAATAAAACGCATCAATTATACTGAGTCACTATTCAAACATCTTAATTCATACGTGAATACATACATTCGTCTTTTCAAACGCAAATTCCACATGCCAACATGTATCTGACACATTGTAAATATTCATTTGAAAGGACAACATTTAACAACTTGAACAACACCGACCT
This sequence comes from Dendrolimus pini, assembly GCA_949752895.1. Taxonomy (NCBI): domain Eukaryota; kingdom Metazoa; phylum Arthropoda; class Insecta; order Lepidoptera; family Lasiocampidae; genus Dendrolimus; species Dendrolimus pini. Next base: position 18,845,955 of record OX457128.1, on the reverse strand, counting down.
TCTATTGAAAGACACATGAATTGAACATTAATAAACGAGCTGAGAACTCAAGGACTTGTATTCAATGTAAGAAGTTTATATAACTTTTAAATCCAGGGCGAAACTTGGGAATTGCGCTCCGCGTACTCTCGCTGCCCGATTTTTACTCTACCAAGCAGATAAATAATAAAAATTGCAGGAGCGAATTTCTTCGCTGTAAAGTGGTTGTCTGTCATTTATTAAAGAAAAGTTTATCTAGAAATCCGGAGTAGAGACTGTATCTTAGTAAACAGTGTAGACGCTTTCGAAGTCGGTGAATCGATGACTGGATCTGTCGCTTATGAGGAGACTATAATACGTGGTGCAAACTTAAAGAGGCCTACATGATGTAGGCTACATGCAGCAGTAGACTTGGCTGGTCACGATGATAAGAATTTTAGTCGTATCATAACCATTCAATTAATCGCGCCTCTCCTTTTCAACGAGATGTTCCGTTCACACCTATTCTATGTAACTACCATATTCTTCCAGCTGACGTTTGCCCTCTGCGCTATGACGCAATATAAGCCTGTTTAAGAAGCACATTGTGATATATCGGCAACGTGTTGACAACATTATTCACGTTGCGAACGATTTATAGGCAGTGATCACTTTTCTTATCTGCCTCTATAGACTTGTCTTTCTGCAAAAAATGTTAGTACCTAACAAACTATGTATGTAACTTATGTTAAATGGAAAAATTACAAAATGTTTCAGTTTAATATAATGATAATTTACATTTAAGATTTTCCTTATGCTCTTTGAGTGTGTCGGTTACTCGTACTTTAAAAATTGTAGTTGAATCTGATAACATAAAATACACTAACAAATTCGTCCAACTTTAGCCCTGTAAGTACCCATTAACACCTTCAAACGCATTCGTACCTAACGACCATGAATTCCTACATCGGCCCATAAACGGTTCTAAAACGTGCCTATGGCGTTTTAATCCGTTTTTGGTCTCAAAGGGGCATTTGAAGCAGACCGCCCCGACAAAGTTTTTGTAATGGACATCTAAATAGATTAAAGGGATACAAAATTTAGGGGCTAACTTTGTCATTAGTTGTATCATTGTACAAGTAATATAAGCTGTAAGATTATAAGAGATTATTAAACTTATAACTCTAAATAACGTGAATATAGATATATAGATAACTCGTTCTTGTACATAAATACAAAAATTAAACTTACAGATTAAAACTGTTTTTAATTATGCACAAAAAGTGGTTTTATCGCTAAAAAGCGATCTCTTCTAGCCAGCTGAAGCTCATGATCATGAAATTTCTAATCTTGCCTAAGATGATTTTTGCTAATTAATAACATGGTTCTCGTCTCTATCGTACCAATGCTTTAATTTAAGGCCAAGACAAAAACAATTTCTAAGCACAATATAACTTGAGCCGCAGGTATAAAGTTCTTATTAAAATAAAATTTTAAGTTTTTAAGAGTTTAATTTTACCGTATTAAATGTTGTAAGTGCATAAGTAAATTTTAGAGAAAAAAATATTCATTTTAACAATTTGAATGATTAATTAAATTGATTGACACACTCGATTCGATCCACCATGGTGGGTCTCCGGACATTCTCCTTTCGGTAGCACCTGGCTTTAAGACTTCGAATGTTGATTACTGCAGAGTCACCTCTCGTAATTGGGTTCGAACCAAATTTGTTTCGGCGCAATAAAGCGAGCGATGCAACCGACGGAATTTAAACCGATTAGCCCTTTGTACGGGTGTCCGTCTCGTTACCCTTTAATGATCAAACTTTTTAAAATTCATTATTTTAATTACACTCCGTGTGATGGGCATCTTGTCTGCCGCCATACTAATATGAGCATAGCTTATAGTGACGAACTTATCTACCCTATTTACAAATAATACAGATGATTTGTTTGTTGACACTAATATTTTTTTATACGAATCTTAATGGCATATGTGTAGAGTTTTAAAGAGGTGGACACTGAAAATAAGTGCTGTCTCGGATTAACTTTTAGCATAGCAATATATTGAGTGTCTGATTGCGGCATGCGACTCTAGAATTGTTTTACTTCGTTAACTTATTATTTTATTTTTTATTGCAGGAGTTCAGCAGACAGGCAGATGGCCCACTTGATGGAAAGCGGTTACCATCGCCTATGGACATTTGCAATACCAAAGGTGCTACAAATGCGCTGCTGCTCTCTTAAGGGAGACTGGAACCTGGTCACCAATGCCGGAACACAACTCAAGGTTGTTGTGGCGACATACTTTAGACCAGGGGTGGTAGCCATCCAGTCGGGCAAATGCCCTACCACCTGACTGTGGGTTGTTTTGTCGCCTCTTACGACAGGCCGCCCGGCCGCAGGAAATTGTATTCTTTCTCCGTTCCTGCACGGATGAAAATATATTTTATGCGTGCCGCCTTTGACAATTAAATGATTTTTTTCCTTTCTTTCTCTTTCAAAATGTGATCATATGAAATCTTAATAAACCTAATCTTATAGTGATGTAAATACGACACTAGTTAGATCTTCAAATGGGCTGATGCCTACTTCGGAAATTAGATCAATATGAAAATCCAACAAGATAATGTTAACTTTATCTATAGAAGAAAGTATACCTACATTTTTACTCGACAATTGTCATGCCTAGTATGTTCTTTATATAAAGTTCATGAAAAAACATTTTGTAAGTATAGTTCCATTTATAGTAGAGATGTAAAAAATAAATTTCATTAAACTTTCGTGTTCTCATAAAAAGAACATTATTTTTTAAATAAAATATTGCGAAATCATAATATAAAACAAGAATTTCGCGAAATCATTAATAAAAAAACCATATTCGTTGCACAAGCGACGAAAATATATATTTTTTTTTTAATTATAGAGTAAGTTGCAAAGTTGACGTTAACTTGGCGAAGGCGGACTATTTCAACTGGCTATTTACTCCGATATGTGGGCAGGAGTCAGAATTAGATTAACACCCACTTATATATCGAAAAACATTACATCACTACGGAAAATTTAAAAGAATTTTAATTTAGTATTAGGTATTGAGTATATATTTAAGAACTATTAACAAAAACTAAAATATCCTAAAAATAAACCTAACTTAAAAATATATATACAATAGTAGAAAAACTAAAATTAAAATACAAACCTATATTAAAGCCCGTACTGAGTACCATATTTTTAACCAACTTTCCAAAGAAAGTGATCCTCAATTCAATAGTAAGTTTCTGTGTTGAATTATATTAAAACAAATATAAAATAATAAACTTTTATCCCGGAAATCGGCAAATCTTCTGGGAATTATTTACAATGGTCAGATTAAAAAATTGTATTCTAATGTGATTTTTTCACAATATCGATTCATCATATTAAAATGTTATGTAATAAAATATGTCATTTTATTCCCGAGAATCCAGCAGGAATTTTCCACGGAGCGGTTTGTAGTTATTCGAGTGCATAAAAAATCGCTTATTCCGACACAATTTTCACCAAAATGATAGCTTACATTCTTTTTTTAAATGCTTTGGTACTTTGTGTCTCATAATCCCGCGGGCATTTCAATTTCAAGTCTTATTATATAATATAATTTCTTAATTGAAGTCTATGTATGACGCAATACTTTACGCTTTATTTAAATTCCAAATTTTATTATTCCGTATGGGAAGGCCCACGAACTAGTTTAGCTACGTCTCAATTACCTTGTAACACCCACATATCCATTCCCCTTAATCCGGTTCGGTTAATTGTACTTCTTAAAATGCACGATATTAATTGCAATATCGGAACAGAATCAAACGAATAGCTTATTTATGTATTCGTATGTATTTTTATCAGTCCAGTCACTTACTATTCAAATCGGTTCGATTTTTAACGAGCGGTTTGTACAAAATGTCATCATTGGTACTAATCCGATAATATTGCTTGAGGCAGTAAAACAGGAAAAAGCATTTAAAGTGTATTTTTATATCGTATATATTTGAAAGATTTAAACTTCTATTAAGTAGATGTCTATACGGGCAAGACTAATAGATTTATGGAGTGATTTAATCGCCTAGTATTCAAAAATAATTATATATACACAGAAGCTATCAGTGGCAAAAATGATATTTAATTTAGATTATAATAAAAAATGGAACCTTACAAATTACCTATTGAAAGTCATGAGTCTATCACCGTTTCCAAATCAATTTTAGTTACTGTAAAAGAAGAAGAAGCGGAGCAACAAAATCGCCAGCAACTTATCAACACTTAATTAGTTTTATTGTTATTTTGTTGAAAAAAAACGCTGCGTGATGCATCACGTTTCATACACCAATTCATTGATGTATAGTTTAGCGCAATTCAAGACTATGGTCAATACATAAAAGATAGCTCAAAAAAAAATTTACCACTTAATTATTTTTTTCGCTCAAAATTTTTTAAGATTACAAAAATCGCTAAAACTGAATTTTTTATTTAAAAAAAAATTCTCGTTACGGTAACTTCAAAATTTGAATTTTGAAAGCTCGCTCATAATTTTATTAATTTTCTAGAGCATTACGCGCTCGAAAAAATCTAATATATATATATATATATATATATATATATATATATATATATACACACATATATATGCGTGAGTGTGTGTGTAACCAACATAGACGTACTACTCAACTTAAATTAACCCCCACACTGCTATAAGACAGATTTACCAAATTAATTGAATTTGATTGAAAGACAGAACTGTAAGGACAAATCAATATGCAATGACATTGAATGATTCAAATTTATGTTTATATAACAGAAATAGAGCGCCCATTATCGGCTTGATTACATACAATCAAATCAGATGTCACTGATGTCAGTCGTCTTCTGTTGAACATAGGAAAGCGAGTATTATCGAAAAAGTCGTGTTCGTGTAGGCATTCCGTAAATAATAGAAGAACCGATTCAACTGATCCACCAATAAACGGCTTCAAAGAAACATAATTAAGCTTTCAACGAACGTCGATTGATCTTTGTCCCATTAATTTGGTAATGACATTCAATTAAAACGGATTTCCATGTTTTGAACTTCTTTTAACCTTCCTCCTAAAGTTTGGTTCTTTGTTTATTTTAATTTAAATGTTTGGTTAAACAGCTACGTAATATGCAGGAATATTTTTCATTCACTCTCATTAAGAAAGTAGTATAAGAAACCGATGAAAATATACTCCAAGATTGAAAAAAAGGAAATAAAAAGTAACAAGATTATAAAATTGAGATATATCTGGAATAGCTGCAGGGAGAAGAGACCAAAAAGACTACTGCTCTGCACTACCTTACACTTTCCTACACTATCCCTCTACACATATATCCCACTATATATATATATATATACATATATCCCACTATATAAAATATTATAAAATTCTAAGCATGCCGTGTCTGTGCATTGAAGATGTTAACTTTTTTTTTGTATTTATGGCTTGGCAACTAGGCCTTTAAGCCAGTGAAGATGTTAAAAAAATCAACTGGAATAGACTATATAAACGATGGAGAACACGAGATGCATTTTTTAGATTAATTCTTATCTGTTTATCCGTTTGTCGGTTTGTTCACGTAAAAACTATGGGGCCGATTTTGATGCGTTTTCCGTTTGTAGACAGCAAATTGTTAGACTTAAAATCTGCCCCACTTTTCATCCTGGGAATCCCGCGGAAATTTTCCTGGGAGCGGTTTGTAGTGGTTCGGATGCATAAAAATCAGCTTATTCCGACACAGTTTTCACTAAAACAGTACCTTACATTCTTTGTTCAATACTTTGTGTCTAGCGATTCCCGCGGGAATTTCAAGTCAAGCGTAGACGAAGTATATTATATTTTTATTAGACTACCTTTTAAGATCTCTACCAATATTAACATTAAAATAGTTTTTGTTTTTGTTTTAATAAATAAATAGTTTTTTTTATTGCATGAGTTCTGCAGACAGGCAGAGGGCCCACTTGATGAAAAGCGATTATAATTGCCTATTGACATTTGCAACACCCAAGGTTGTACATATGCGCTGCTGCTCTCTTAAGCGACTGGAACTTGGTCACTAATGATGGAATACAAATTAAGTTGTTATGGCGGCGTACTCTAGACCAGGAGTGGTAGCCATCGTTGCCAGTCGGGCAAATACCCTACCACCTGGTTGTGGGTTGTTTTGTCGCCTAATACAGGCCGCCCGGCCGCAGAGAATTGTATTCTTTCTCCGTTCCTGTACGGATAAAATTTCTTACACGCTAGTTGAGTATTCCGTATTTTAAAGACTTACATTGAGTATTGGATTGTTATTAACAATTTAATATATCTTAGAATAGAATAGAATATACTTTATTGCATAACATTAAGATACAATTCAAGAAGATTAATACAGAAGACAATAGGCGGCCTTATCACTTAAAGCAATTTCTTTCAGACAACCTCAGGGTGGATTAGGGAAATTGTGTAACATGTGGGATATCTATTTTAGTAATTATTATTACATGTTTTACTGCATAGCTCGTGTGTTTCCCGTGAACGTTTTGTTACATATATTGTACTGCACTGCAGTGTACTATTCCGTACCTAAGTTTACTAATAAAAAATAAAAGTTAATCTGCTACAAACAAACTGTGTTATTAAACTCACAACATTTCCAATGGGTCGTTAAATATCCAGTTATATCGGTCGAGTTTTAAAGGCCCTCATAATCGGCTGTAGGGCTCTTAATAACAGTTTATATATGTGACGGTATCGCCGGACCGGTCAGTCAATTAACCGAGCCTGTACTTAGCCCCAAGCCATATTGCATGTTTATGTCTCACACAGTTTTAATTAACAACCAAGTGGCATATTTTATTTTTATTATTTAATAAAAAAATATGATTAAAGAAACACAAATGAGCTCAAACAAATGTTTATAAATAAGTCAAATTTTTCATGTTCTGCTTCATTCTGCAATGATGACCAGTTCTTATATCTTATCTACCATTAATTTGCGTTACTATATTTATTTATTCCTATTATATTTATTATCTACACTGAATACGAAAGTTTCTATGGATGCTTGTAGGTCAATTATGCCAGAACGGCTGAACGGATCTGGATGAATTTTGGCACAGAGATACGTTATAGTCTGGAATAGGCTACTTTTTATCCGAGAAAATGTACAGTTCCCATGGAATAAAATAAACACGAATGAAACCGCGAGCAAAAGCTGGTAGTGAGATATAGCAACTGGTAAAGCGGCCATGAGTATGATTTCATACATTTCGATACGAGATTTCTCCATCAATTGTGAATCGATTTTTTATTTTTTTCCTTATTTATGAGTCTGTATAGTGCCGAGGCGATTCCATTGTCACCAAGGCATGATCTTTATCTTTATTGAAAAATGCCGAAAGCCGATATTTAAAACAAAATGTAGTATAGTAGTATACACGTGCGCTAGTATTACATTTTTTACAAGCGTTTTAAAGACCACCATCAGAAGCATTACTGCTCTATTGTGTATAATAATTCCTAAATTATTGTTATATGTGTGTGTGTGTGTCTGTATGTGTGTGTGTGTGTCTGTATGTGTGTGTGATCGATTAAAAACTTTAAATCCCTGCAAAAGAGATCTCTTTTTAAGACCAACCGTTGCAGGTTGTAACCTTGTATTTTTTTGTTTATCTTTGCTTTGATATACAATAAAGGGTTATCTATTTATCTATCGTTTACTGTTTTAATTAATTTAATGCTTATATTTAGCACAAACATGACATGGAACATTTAATCTGAGCTTATCTTGTTCGTAATCTTAATGCGAACAGAAGTATTTAAATGACCTTCAATACGCTCTCTCAAAGATAACCTAAGCCAATATCGAATAAATAATTGATCTTTTGTGTGTAAAATATTACAGAGACTGTCACGAATATTTTGTACCTCAATTTTAATATTGTTACGAGTTGCAGGACTCGAATTAAAATGCCGATAAAATTACTATAGAATTTATTAGAACTATACCAACACGTACAACACAGGTACAAATATAACTGACCACAACCAGTCCAAACGTAATGCACAATACAATAACACACGCAAAGTCCGTCATTAAATAGATTACCGAATGTACACAAGTTTTGCCTCGCGGCTGGTTATCGCTTGACTGCCTCATCTTTCAATTGGGGCATTGATTCTTACTGTAAAAATACAATATGTCTGCTCGGCCGCGTGGACTGCATTTCCTATAATCACACCTGGCTAACTAACATAAAAGATTACAATACACAATGGGCTGTTTTTCTAATCACAAATTTTAAACACAAAGTAAAAAAAAGAAGTTCACATGCCGAAAAGGTAAAAGCCTCCCACTACAGGGGAACAGACAGTATACCCGCCACGCTTGTCCAAGGCCGCTTCGCATGTTTGACATATCAGTTATATCGATGTGCAGGTTTCATCACGATGTTTTCCTTCACCTATTAGCATGTGGTAATTGTCACAATATGCACATCAGATCAGAAAACTGCCTAAGTGGTGCATGTGTTCCGTCTAGGATTTCGAATCCTCTTTGAGTTTGTGACGCCTGCACTATCCATTACGCTACCAAGACTGTAACGACGAAACGTATTTATATCTACTACATATCAGTATATGTACAAGGCAATAGACCTATGAGTTGCATGACTTGTATTGTATCCTTTCACTAAGCTGGACAATGGCACGGAGCGCGTGCGCAAGGGTGCGGCGTCGATTGCCATGCGCGTGACCCGCCACGCCCGCCCCACTCGACTACCGGCACAGATTGCCCATCTAAACTGCCTTCTGACATTAGACAATTTCAAATGCCAATTTGATTTTGTACTAGATTTATATGAACTGTTCTGTTATTCTTATATAATCGTTTATGAATCTGAAAGTTAGTTTAGTCTTTATATGTTCCTACTAGAATATTTCCGCGGCCTCGTCCATGCTTGACTTGAAATTCCCGCGGGATACCCGGCACACTAAGTATTACAGCATTTAAAAAATAATGTAAGCTATCGTTTTAAAAAAAATGTTTCTGAATAAACTTTTCCCAGGAAATTCCTGTGAGATTTCTGGGATAAAAATATCACAGATTTTATTACATTAAATTTACTATCGATCAGAAAAATTAACATATTAGATTGCGACTTTTGACTTTTTTTAAACTCGCCATTATAAATCATGCCCAGAAAACTTCCCGCGGGATTCTCAGCATAAAAAGTAGCGTAGATTACAATTCTAAGAATTTGCTGTCTATAAGCGAAAACCGCGTTGAAATCGGCTCACTAGTTTGTACATGAATCCCGAACAAACAGACAAGCAACAAACGGAGAAACAGACCAGAAATATAAAAAAATGCATCGTTTATATAGTATATTATCCAGTTGGTTTTTTTTTTAAAGCTTCAATGTACAGACACGGCATGTTTAGCATTTTATAATATTAAAGATAGCTGTCACGCCATGCCATCCATCTATACACCTTTATAATCATAGTACTCTAAAATTATGTTAAAATCTGTATACAGTTATGCAGACTATTAAAACAAAAGACTATACATTTCATATTTGGTACATATTATTATACTTTTATAGTCTTTGCAAGCTAATTTGTGGGTATAATGCTATCATTATAATTCCCCTCGAACTGTTTTCGCGTAAAAGCCATTAAATTATTGCGGCATTAAATTACGCCAAGCCTGAGTTAGCTCCGATTGCTTACATTATACTAATTATAATTGCTGACTCAGCTAATATGCGTAACTTACGACATACATCACTTATTATTAAGTGGATATATTATTATTTATTACATTACACAATATAATAACATTAATATAGCACAAGAGAAAAATAGCTGTTCTAATTTCGTCCCGGCATTTTGATGTTTAATAAAGTATAATCCACAAAAAAGTTATTACATGGAAAAATTTAAAGCTGGAATCATTCATAATTTTATAAATTCATATGAACATATAAACCAATAAACAAATAAAAACAAATGGCAATTGGCGATTGGCAAACTAACAGACATGTTGTATTCTCAACACAGGTCAGAAGCAAGTTACGCTTTTGTCATGGGTAGGTAATTATACGTGCTTTGCTGTATAATAATTATACAGCGAACACATCTGGGGCTAATTTCAGAAATATTCATTTCGAAACCTATCCTTTGAGAAATTTAACTCGGGCCCTCAGCTTTCAAGTGAACTAGAGGCCTAAAGCCGGACGTTTTCACAGATTTGTATTATGAATGTGACAAGTATATCAAGATAAAGTTGAAATTCATGCTATATCGTATACCTACCAAAATATCTAGACACGTGTCATTTTTTTAATAAGCGATTCTCCAAAAACACTCGCTTAGGCTGTCCAAGGGGATCGCAACTTAGACTACAAACGCTGCAGTTATTAATATTCTAATATCAAGTACTTATTTCCGGCTTTGCAGCAATATACCGACATCGAATACTGAAATGCTTTGGCCACATAGCCCGCATGAACCCAGACACTATGGAGAGACTTGTGATAACTGGGAAAGGTGAAAGCAAGAGACCTGGTGGTAGATCTCCAAATAGGTGGATTGGCTAGGTTGCTGACCAGCTGGAAATGTCGATAAATTCGGCACTCCATCGTGCTCAAAACCGATCTCGGTGGAGGAGTTATTATTCACTGCCATCAAAGTCATGTTCTTCAGCAGTGAGCGAACGAAGAAGAAAAATATCCAGCTATAATATTTTTCATTTCATGGTACACAAAACCTACACGTTCCTTCTTCTTCCTTTTTTTTTTTTTTTTTTTTTTTTTTTTTTTTTTTTTTTTTGAGGCGAGGGAAAATGCTAACCGATTTACGCACTCTCTGGGCCGTCACTAGGAAACGGCACGCATCCATCGGGGGCGATAACGCTAGCAATAGTATGCTTTATTTGCGCTCCGCCCGCGATGGATTACACAGAGGAGTGTGGCGACTCCGAGCGATGTTACACGAGCGAACAACCTCAATACCCACTAAAAAACCTCTCCTCCCGTCGACCCTGCGCTTTGTTGTGAAGGAAAGACTGAGATATAGAACATAGTTACGCAACAGTCGATCCAGCGCAATAAAGTGCCTGGAGTGTGCCCTGGGAGAACACACCCCACTTCGAAACGGGGGCTGAATCCCTTGCGTTGCCTAGTAGCAAGGGGCCCCTCGTACCGGAACCTAACTCAGGGAGGGAAGTAACGCGCGTACCTGCCTCGTCGAGTGCCAGCTGAAGGCCGGCGGCCTCGGGTGACATTAGCGGCACGCGCTGAAGGGCTTCGCTCCCTATCCCTTTCTGCGGCCTCTTTTAGAGACATTACAGCCTCACAGAAAGAAACCGCAGACTCCCAGCGGTCGTCGCTGTGCAACATGGCCGTTACCAAGTCGCCAAGCGATCGGACGGCTCCTACGTGTGTCTCGAGCTCGAAACGCTGAGGCGTCCATGCAGCGCACTCAACAAGCGTGTGTAACGCCGTATCGGGTGCGCCGCATTGGCGGCAGTCCGGGGAAGGCAAGCAGCCCACAATGCGAAACAGATACTGGTCGAAACAACCGTGTCCGGTCAGTATCTGAGTCGTCCTGAAGGTCAGGGTTCCGCTGGTGCGGGTCACCCATCTCTCCAGCTGCGGCCTGATTGCATCCACCGTATAGCCGCCGGCCACAGGGTGTTCGAGGTCACGAGACCAGGCGACGAGGCAGGAATGGGTTTCCCGCTTCCTGACCGTCTCTAATTCGACTTGACAGAAGGTCAGTCCTCTAGCTAGGGCATCCTGCTGGGCGCGACGAACTCTGGACAGGACGTCTGCCTGGAGAGGCCAGGGCAGCTCGCCTGCCAAGAGAGTCGCCGCCGACCACGACACTGTGCGGTACCCCCGTATGGTCCTCACGGCCAGAACCCGCTGCGCGCGGTGCAGCAGGGTTCGGTTGTGGCGGTGAAGCGCATCGGACCAGACGGGCGCACCGTAGAGTGCCATACTCCTCAGGATGCCGGAATAAAGCTTCCGCGTCGCACCCCCCGGCCCCCCCACGTTAGGAAGAAGCCTGGAGAGTGCGCCCGCGGAATTCAGAAGTTTGGGAACTAGCTGCTCAAAGTGCGCTTTGAACAGCCATTTCCCGTCTAGGACTAGCCCAAGATATTTCATCGTGGGCCCTACTCTAATCGCCACCCCCTGAACTGTAACGGACAAGTCCGGGGGAGGATTCCGGAATTTCCTATGGAACATGACGGCCTCCGTTTTCGCGGGGGAGACCTTCAAGCCCAGCCTAGCTATTCGATCTACGACGATCGCCAGCCCGTCGTTGGCGACGTCCACGGATTCCGCAAAAGACGCGGCGCGTGCCGTGAGTAGGGTGTCGTCCGCAAAGCAGATCAGCCCTACTCCGGGCCGGACCGTCACCCGAAGGATCCAGTCATAGCCTACGTTCCAAAGGATAGGCCCGAGGACCGATCCCTGTGGAACGCCGCACGCGACACGTCGCCGACCTAGCACGTGGTTGGCGGACTCACCACCCTCCCAAAGGATGTGCCGATCTCGCAGGTACTCGCCCAACAGCCTCGTGAGGTACGGGGGGACTCCGTGCGCGCGGAGCCCTTCCCTGATCGTCTCATGAGGGAGGCTGTTAAAGGCGTTCGCTATGTCTAGCGACACTGCAAGAACGACGTCCTTTGCTTGGACGGCTTCGTCCGTCAACGTTCGCAGCGTCTCGAAGGCGTCCATCGTGGAGCGCCTCCGCCGAAACCCGAACTGCGTATCTGATAGCCCCGGCTCCACAGTGTCTAGATGCTTCACAAGCCGCTCCGCCAATATCTTCTCGAAGACCTTGGCGACCTCGTTCAGCAGCACTATGGGCCTGTAGGCGGACGGATCGTTGGGAGGCCGACCTCCCTTTGGAAGTAGGCACAAACGACCCTCTTTCCATTGCGACGGGAACCTACCTGCGCGAATACAGGCTTCGAAGAGGTCCCGCAGCTGGCTGCGTAGGTGTTTTGCAGCCAGGAAGAGGAGTCGACCTGGAACCCCGTCGGGTCCCGGTGCCGTCTTCCTGCCCCGGAGCCGGTCCAGGGCGACGTCTAGCTCCCCCTCGGAGATGGAGTGAGGCTCCTCGTCCGTGGGGGTGTCGGGAATGGGTGGACCCATACTGGGGGGAGTGAAGTTCCCCGGATCCGGGAAGAGCCCATCGATAACCGACCGGAGCACCTCGGGTTCGAGCGTTTCCGTGACCGTGGATGTGCAAGGCCGCAACTTGTTGCGGGCCCCACGGTACGGGCGCCCCCAAGGGTCCCGATCGAGCGTCTCGAGGAGCTCGGCCCGAGCCCGGGCTTTCGATCGCAATATTGCAATCGAAAGGGCCTTTCTGGCCTCTCTAAACTCGCCCACGAGTCCATTTTCCGCGACGAAGTCCGGAGGACGGCGCGCCCTGCAGCGTTTGAGCCTGTGGCTGATGATGCGAACTGCCTTTCGCATCTCGCCCAGCTCCTCGGTCCACCAGTGGACCGATTGCTTGCACGGAGGCTGCCGCTTGGAGACGCGTGGCATCGCAGCGTCGCAAACCCTCGTCAGGGTCTTGCGCATGTGCTCTGCCTGCGTATCCAGATTCGCGAAGTCGGCTGGGTAGGCCCAGCTTTCCGAGAGTGCCCGCTCCTCGGCCTGCTCCGGATCGAGCTTGGTAAGGGCCCAACGCGGGAGGAGAGGGGGGCGACGGTGAACAGGGCTCGGACCGGAGGAGGGGGTCGTGAGCTCAAATCTGATGTACCGATGATCAGAGAGCGACTCCACCTCCTCCAGCACCCTCCATCCGGTCACTCTGCGGGCGGCCGCATGAGTGACGAATGACAGGTCGATGATCGATCCACCCCGCGCGCGCACGCAGGTCTGGACCGACCCCTGGTTCAGTATGGTCAGGCCGGCTTGAAGAGCCCAATCCTCGACCGCCCGACCCCTAGCGTCCGTGATTACGTTTCCCCAGGAGAGGTGCTTTGCATTAAAGTCGCCCATCACGAAGATCGTTTTGGGCGACAGTCTGCGTACGGCAGCCCCGACGGCGTCCAAGTGAAGCTCGAACTCCGCCAGGGGGCGGTTGCGCGAAAAGTAAACGCCTATGACGACGATACTTCCGCTCTTCGCCACAGCATAGCCCTTTCCTCTTTCGAGACATGTAAGCGGTGTGCCGGACCCGGCTCTGGCCACCACCGCTACCATGTCATCGAGATCGCCCACCCAGTTCCCTGAAGGAGGGACGTAATAAGGTTCACTTATTACGGCTAAATTCGCTTGCCACTCCGCCATCGCCTGCAGGCACAAGTCCTGAGCGGTGGGGGAGTGGTTTACGTTAGCTTGAAAGAACGTCGTTACGGGTGTACTAGGCATTGGAGGTGTCCATTGTCTGTACTCCCGATTTGCCGGTACGTGGTCTCGCCCGCGAGTGGACGAATTGGCCCCTCACGTAGGGAGGTTGGCAGAACCTCGCCAACGTGGGGTGGGCCGCGTTCAGTCCCCCCGCCGCGCACGCCGCGCAGTGGGGTTTCCGTGCCGTGCAGTCCGGCATCTTGTGTCCGCTTTTACCGCAGCGGAGACACAAGTTAGTCCGGTCCGGGCACGTGTCCGGACAAGTTTGGGTGCCATGACCGACGTTGAAACATCTGTAACAACGTATCGGTCTGGCTTCCAGTGCTTCGACCTTCGCCGAGGTGAAGCCGACCAGAAGGTAGCCCAACCCGACGATGGTCTTGGCGGCAGCGACGGGGCACAGCACGTATGATGCGCCCAATCCGCCCGGTCCTGCACCGATGTGCTTTGTGAGCACGTCGTCGCGCCGGCAGTTGCCTGCGCGCGCGATCGCGTCACGAAGCCCATCGACCGTGACTGAGTCGTCCAGCCCTGAGACGTAAAGCTCCCCACGCTTTACGGGGCGGACGACCTCAGCCATCCCTTCTAGGGCCCCGCGCAGGGCTTCGGCGACGCGGTCCGCCTTGGCCGCGCTCTCGGGTCCCGGCTGGAACTCGAGGAGACGCGCGTCCCTGGCGGTCCGCACCACCTTCAGCCCCTCGCGGAGGCCCATGGCGGTGATGTCGACCACCGTCGAGGCCTTTGCGAAGACCTCGCGATAGCCGACACCCTTCGCGGCCGCTGCCGGCAGCAGTCTAATAATGACTGCGGCCGACTTCGGCTCGCGGAGAACGACGGCAGGCCTCGCGGCCTGCTTCCGCGGTTGCTGCCTCCACCCCGTCGGTGGGGCAGCAGCTTGCGCCTGGGGGGGGGGAGGGGGCCCGTTGGCCCTCGCCCCCTTACCCTTTTTCCGCCCTACGACCGTGGACCACGCCCCCCCCTCGGGTACGGGGGCGGGGGCGGGGGCCACGGGCGCCGGCGGCGGCGCGACGTACGGGGCGACGTGAGGGGCGCGCGCCACGGGCGCTGGCGACGGTGCCACACACGGGGTGGCACGTCGGGCGCGCGGGACGGGCGCCACCGATGGCGCGGACGCGGGGGCCATTTGTTGCCCAGAGGCCGAAACAACTAGGGCGGGCGCCGAAGCGAAGGCCGCCGAGGCAGCGGCGGCGGCGCGGGCCGCCTTTCTCCGCTTTCGGAGCGTTCGCTTCACGCCCCCCCTGTGCTTTTTCCTCGCGGGGGGGGTCGGTGGCAGTGGGGAGTCTGCCACCCCGGCGGCCGGGGCCGCCACTACCTCCATCGGGACCGGGGTACTCGCTTCCCCCAGACCCCGGCGGACTGCAGCGGCAGCCGTGGCCGGTTTGGGCCCTCCGGTGGGCTTCGCGACGGACGCGCGAGGAGTCGGCCTGGGCGCCGGCGCCTTGCCTCCGTCGGCCGCAAGTGGTGGACGGAGGGTCGGCGCGGGGCCCAGCCTGTCCTCGATGGCGGCGAACCTCGCGTTGATGAGTGGCGCCACGGCATCGAGCACGACGCGCACGAACGCATCGTACTCAACGCCGCCGCGCCCGAGTGGGACGGACGACGGCGCCGCCCCGTCGGCGGGCGCCGCGGCCGGTTCCGCCCCGTCGGCGGGAACCGGTATCGACCCCGCCACCGCGGCGGGGGTCGGACGCGATTTTTTAGTCGCGACGGGCGCAGCGGGCGATTCCGGAATCGCCGCCACCTCCACCGCGACCGCCCGTGTCTTCCGCTTGATGGGCACGGGGGGCGGCGCCGCCACGACGGCAGGCGCCGGCTCCACGGCCGGAGCAGAGGCCTTAAGGGCCTTGCGCATCTCTTCAAACTCTTTGCGGTAGGAGAGATTTTCCTCCCGCAAAGAGTTTACTTCCATGCGCAAACGCGCATTCTCGTTGCCGAGCTTCCACGCCTCGGTTTCCGGATTCCGCGTGACCAGAGTGTCGACAATGTCCGACACTCTGTTCGCGGCATCCTTCAGCCGACGCACGTAGCCCCCCTTCAGATTGCCCGACGTCTGGGCGATCTGGAGGATTTCGGCCACCTGGGCGCTCGCCGCGAGGCGCAGCTCCCCGGGGCCGAGGGCAGTGATGTCCCCTACTAGGGCGGCGCACTGGCTAGCCGCGACCAATTTGGCGTTGGTTGCCTTGCGCGCCTTGCGCCCCTTTTCCCCCCCCTCTGTGCGGAGGAAGGCCTCCGCACCCGCGAGTACGGACGCGGCCGACGCGGTTGATTCGGTTGCGCCCCACGCGGGGCGCAAAGGCGAGCGCGTTCCTTCTTCTTCCTACATCAACACAACACAACAAGACATTAACAGAATTAAAACAAAATTAGAATATCAAAAACTGGCATTAACATTATTAAAAAAACAACATGAATTACATCCAGGTGTAGCCACCGTGAAAAACTCTGCTGACACTGACAAATGACCGAAAAAGGTCACCTTCTATTGTTCACATTCTTTTATATAAACACAACCTAACAGAACTTGCTAATAAAAAAATTGAATAAATCAGCTTAATATATTTAATCTTTTTTACTAGATACGTGTGAAAATGTTTGTAGTCGTGAGGACTTGTTGTTTATCTACAGGTATTAATATTATATTATAAATGCGAATTTGAATCAGTTTTTTTGGTATGTTTCACGGTTTAAATGCTCAAACGATCGCAAGTACTTTTCACTCAGAAAAAGTATGATTTCCGAGGGACAGAAAAACAACTTTTTCATTTCTCATATTCTGGAAGTACAAACAGCATATTTCATCCCTGGGAAACGATTGTCCCTACTGTCAAACTATCCGAACCATAGATAATACATGCGACTCATGTCCCAACTGTTTTTACAGCCACTGTTAAATCGCATCATAACTTGTATTGACGTTTCATATGTGACGTAAGTTACATCAGATTTAGATATGAATTTAACGCTTGATTTTATAAGAGAAGTAGTTGTTTGTTTAACTAATCAATTTTTATTTACTTTTTTCATATGCAAAATTTTAAGCAGAGTGTTAACCTCTGATGAAAGGCCTATTTAGGCGCTCAAATCCTTAGTTAGCGCCCTCGCTACGCTCGTGAGCGAGCCAAACCATCTCGGGCCTGAATTAAAGAATTTATTCGAAACCAATAACAAAGTATACAGAAACAATTAGGTGTCGCAAACAACTGCTGTAGTATAATACTGTGTTGCAGTTGTTAGCGCCCACTTCCAGACAACTCGTTTGTTATACAATTAAAAGAAAATAATTTTAAAGTTTATACATTTGAAATTTTCGTGTTAATATTTGTAATGTATATGGAAATGCATAGATGTGTTTGTGGTGTGTATATGAATGTGGTGTGTATGTGTGTTGTGTGTCTATGTGTGTGATATGTGTACAAGTGAAACGATTGAGTGTGAATATGTGACTTTCACCCCTCGTGTAACAATCTATTATTAGATTGGTTTTTTTGTTTGCGCCTTGAAAGATAAAATCGTGTAAAGGCTGGTTTTTAGCACTTTTAGACCTTACATTCAAAATGAAAATGTTTAATGTTTTTTCATACGCAAGAACTGTAAATAAGCCCAGTAATGAATCCACAAAAAACACAAACAAAAATACACTAAAATGATTATTTGACAATTGTATGCTATTCCAGTAAAATATGGATGTTGCGGCAGCGCTGGGTTTAGCGGGAAGTGAAAGTTAGAAGAAGTTCAAAGTAAGAAAATATGAAATTGGGTCAATTTTGAATGGGAATCGGAGCACGTACTCACCTGATAAATGAACATGAAACACACCTGCTCCTCTTCTCAGTACACTTCACTGATTACTATTTATTATTTCTTTATTTATTGGTATATTGGTTATATTTATAATGTATTTAGGTTTTAATGAATGCGGTATTTATATTGTCCATGTAGTAATTATTTAATGTAGATATTATGTTTAATATCAGTGCATTGCGGGCGCGGTACATTCTATATCATATATTATTATTAAATATTTAAAATGCGGAGCGATTTCATTTAATTTATTTTATTTGATGTCATGAGATGAATGAATGACGTGACGTGCGAAAAGGGGAACGCGCTGTCAGATTTTAATAGAAGAATTTAATAGAATCAAAGAAAAGTTTATATATGCCGAAAAAAGGTTACTTGGCGATACCAATGGATGTTCAATTTTAGGTAGGTATACAATTACTTTATAAACTAATAAAATAAAATAAAACTCAACATAATTATATTATGTTTCACCTATAGTCATACCCATCGGTGCAGGAACGGAGAAAGAATACAATTTCCTGTGGCCGGCCGGGGAATACATTTCGCACACTACCGGGTCGTTTGCTAGGGATTGGATCAAAGCGATGAGAGATGAAGCCTCGAATAGCCACCAGAGTCAATCGCCGGCTTGTGTGGAGACTCGACTACTCAATACTCCACAAAATCCACCCTCCTCCCATGTGCCCCGCGCTCATGGTAGGAAAAGCGTGAGATTTAGAACGTAGTTACGCCCACGCTGATCCTCGCGCATCAGTGCCTGAGAATGCCCCGGCAAAAGTCGTTAGAGGCGACAAAACAACACACAACCAAGCGGTAGGGTATTTGCCCATCTGGATGGCTACCACCCCTGGTATAGAGAATGCCGCCATAAGAACCTAGAGTTGTGTTTCGGCATTAGTGGCCAAGTTCCAGTCTCCTTTAGAACACGGCGGTTGCAAGCACCTTTGATGTTGCAACTGCCCATAGGCGATGGTAACCGCTTTCCATCAGGTGAGCAGTCATAAAAAGAACCCAACTTTATTCAATATCCACAGGCCTTTTGTCTGATTGTACAAACAGTACAATCTGTCCTCACACCGCGCCTAGCTATGCATACTAACGAGCTATAACAATGTGGGCATGTTATGAACATTTAAATGTTGGTTCAAGATTCTTATTACGTGTTATGAGGGAAATGGTTGCTATGTTATTTTGAAAATATGAAGGTTATAATAGATATTTTACTAACCTTGGGTCATTAAAATATTTATGTTAGTTAACGGGTGAAATTAACTGTAATAGGTAAATTATTATTTTAGTAATAATAATCAGCAGACAAAAACACATAAGTATATCCCCAAGTTCAGCAAGTTACTCTTAAGTTATGGGTAATATACAACGGACCACTAAGGACGATCCCACACGCAGACCATAGTAGTTTCATAAGTAAGTTTCTTTTTTATTGCAGGAGTTTAGCAGACAGGCAGACGACCCACTTGATGGAAACCGACTTCAAGATTTTTTAGATAATATATATTAACAATAATAGCTTTAGAAATACGTTATTTAATACTTAATAATTTCTTAAGTTTTCGCGACTCGTATACATAATAAGCTTTATTATTTTTATACTTTTTAGTTTTTGAAGTCGATTTTTTAAAGGAAGTTTTTTTTATTTATTTGTTACTTTTAGTGTCTAGCTATGGGTACGCTTACGAAAGGTGCCGCGCGGAATGGATTTTTTTTCATAAAAAAATGTTCATAAAATGAAAACTACTGGGCCAAACTATGTCAAACTTTTAGGGGAACAAATGGCAGCTATTCCGCGTCGAACAAATCGATCGATCATAAATCTTGGAGTAATCAGTGAACATACATAAAAAATATAAATAAAAAAGATTCCGACGAATTGAGAACCTCCTCCTTTTTTTGAAGTCGGTTAAAACACAAATCTTTCCTCTTTGTAATATTAGTATAAATAAATAAAAAAGATGCACCAACACATAGACAGTTAATGTGAAAGGAAACCTTAAAAGAGAAACATGGGGCTATAATATTATTTGTAACATACATATAAATTATAACATACTATAAACATATATGTGAAGAAGAACGAAACAAACTCGTGATTAGTGTAGTTTCGTTTTCAATGTGATAACGTTAATAAGACCTAACGATCTAGTAAGAAAAATATACAGTTCTCACATACTTGTACTAATAAGGAAACCGTACAGACGAAAAATAAACAGGGCCGGATCTAGAGGGGGTCAAGCCGGGCCCCACACCTTGGCGGCCAATTCAGAGGGCGGCAAATTCAAACTTCGCAGACAACTAACTGCACAATTCATCATAACCGTAACTTAGACCACTGAGACATTTAGTACTTTAAACAGGCAAAAAACCACAGACGCACGCATGTCCATCAGTGGGCGACTGATGCCTGAAATGGTGATGATTATTAAAGTAAAAATATAGGCGAGCGGGGGCGGCATTTTTTGCCCCCCTCCCCTCAAAAAAAATCACGATTCGGGCCTGAAAACAAACAGTTGCGTTGCAAAACACCTAGATTTATTCACTCGAATTGCCATGATAATTGACACGTAATCAGGCAGGTGGATATCAAGCCGGTCACGATGTGATCTAAGCAAATGCGATAATTTACTATTGCAATACTATAGACAGGTGCGCGAAATGTAAGCAGTTTATCTAGTTAGTCTATTTAAATGAGTTGACAAGGAGTGGCTGTGAATTCATTATTATAGCGACCTAAGTCTTATTGTATGTAATTAAGTTTATGAAATAAATAAATCAGTAAAAATTGGTTCATATATAAAATAAAGAAAAATTCAGTAGTAGTACATTACTGGGTGGGAGCGTCGATATTTACAATTAAAATTTACATCCACTTTAAAAATATATACAAACGAAATTTCCTACAGCTTAATTAGGAAAAAAAATACAAATAATCAATAGGTCCCAAAGCACTGTCAATTGGAAACGTTCTCAAAGCGCTGTTCTTGTTACCACGTTGGATGGTAACGCTTATTTGGTGCCCAAAATACAGGCCAGCCTTGTGGTCGCGTGAGACATCTATTAAAAGTGCAGATAGGTCTCAATAAAATTCGAATGAATGAAATAATTATTATTTACCTTATCTTAAAAGTAGGTTCTTATTAGCTACATATATACATTGACCAAAGGGCAACCTTATTGATTAAAGTGATCTCTCTAGGCAACCCCACAAAGACTTGAAAAAAAAATACAGCGGAGGTTAAGACAATAAATAATATAAATAAAATAAAGAATAGAGATCAAAGATATATATATATATATCTCTCTTTGATCTCTATTCTTTATTTTATTTATATTATTTATATGTCGGAGAGAAGTTTTAATTGGACGGACGACGTTGACTGGATGTATAACGCACAATATCATTTGTTTACATTTTAATTACTTCTAAAATTCTTAATTTAATTTAATTTGATTTGTTAAATGTTGCTATAACTTAAAGATCGTCCTAACCTAATAAAAGTTATGAATATTGTAATTTAATTAACGACCAATCAGAGCAGAGCATATGGCGGAGCGGGTTGAGACGCCCTCTATACTTTGAGTAGTATCTACTTGGGTAGACGGAGGAGTTTTTGTGACACATTTGGTTGGTGGCTACAGGTCGAGTTGGACCTTTGAGAGTTTTAAAGAAAGTATTGAAGTTGAAAGTATGAGCGGGTGCCCTGAACCCGCTGCTCGGTCTAAACTATGTCATAATGTTGATAAAATCTAAATTAAATTGTATAAACCGTGGCTATTGTGTTTTATGCTCGCATTTTATCCTGATGACGCCCACTAAATCTGCAATAACTAAAGATGATGTCGTGAGAACGAGGCCTTTCTGCGACATCAGAAGTGGGATCTCAGCCTGTGCCCACAATGAAAGCAATGACTGCGAAGCCTTGCCAGTATAAGAAGGCGTGCTGATGGATTGAAGGATGCCCACAGTGGAAGCAAAAGCATTTGAGGACGATTGACATGTCGGGGCCATCGGCGGCAATAGCGGCGACGTAGTGGTGACGTCCTGAATGTGCCTGTGGAGCGGCGGTGTGTCGGCCTATGCATGATTTGGTCACCGTTGGGCCTACTGTGTGCCAGCAATGGTTCAAATTCACGTTAGTACAGCGAGTAGAAAAGCAATTTTATGGATCGTGAAGTCTAATCTAAGGTAAAAATTACGTACCTATTCTTCTTGGCACAGGAGGTATGCTAATCTTTAATTATTATTTTAGTGCGAATTCCGAAAATGAAGAAAGCGAGATTTAAAAAAATTATAGTTCATCGTTTGTGGTAGACAATTTTACTACCCTCATATTTAAGTGATATTTTTCGTGTACGAAAAATTACGATATGGTTGCCAAAAAATGGAAAACAAACAAATTACGTAGGTAGTTTACTTTTTCATCATTGTTTTTGGGAGTTTTTTACTTACAAGAAATTTGTGTTCGTTATAAACGATGTGCGTGTATTAATTGTCTTTTCAAGTCTACCTTCCAAGAGTTTTTATAATGGGAAAATCGGATCTAGTTTTTTAAATTATTTTACTTAGATTATGTATGGTAGAAAGTTGACTTTGACATATTATTCCTATGCGATATTTTCCTTGGTTTTCTGATTAAGATAAGAAAACTTCTGTATGTCATAAACGATGTGCATGAAATTCATTGTCTTTTCAAGTTTACCTTCCAATAATTTTTATGTGAAAATCGGATCTAGTTTTTGAGTTTTTTTTAACTTAGATAACGTATAGTGGAATGTGGTTATGACACATTATTGCTACGCTATGTTATCTTTCTTGTAAAAGTAAGTTTACAGGCATTATATGAAATACATTTTAGATTCAGATGATAATAATTTTACCTTGAAGAAAGTGTGGCTATGAAGAAGTTTGAAAGCCACTATAAGGTACTCGGGGGGTATTTACGTTAGTAGACACTTTGGTACAAAAATAATCTTAAATAAAAAAATCAACTTTTTTTATTTAAGATTATTTTTGTGATAGTTTCAAATTCGAATTAGGGTGAATACCCTAGTTATTGAACGCATTTTTAATCGGAAAATTATTTTGAGTTTGTTTGTTCCTCTATTATTATGAGTTTTCATAAGTTGTCGACCCTGGAGCCCGTAGAGTGATAACCTTGGTTACTCTGATTGTATATTCTTGTCAAAAAGTGTCATCCGAGCCACGCTCAGCGGGGGCTGGTTGAGAGTACATCACTCATTTAGATGTATTGGTTTGATTGACTGATTGAGAAGTGTTGTTAGCGGATTGGATGACTGATGCGTTCACAGGGTTTTTGTTTGAAGTTAAAATAATGGAATTTCAATAATTATTAAACTTGGTAAATGCAGTTGACTACTATAATGGGTAGTTTTTAAATTTAGAGGTACATATAGAGTGAAAGATTTTAGTCTGATAGTCAAAGATTATGAATTTGTGATTCTAGAAATAACAGCCGTTGAAAATTTTGAAAGTTTATTGTGAGTTTCATGTTAAAATAATCATTAGTGGCCAGTAAATAAAGGCGAGGTGGCCAGTGAAATGAGGCGAGGTGGCCAGTGAAATGAGGCGAGGTGGCCAGTGAAATAGAGGCGAGGTGGCCAGTGAAATAGAGGCGAGGTGGCCAGTGAAATAGAGGCGAGGTGGCCAGTGAAATAGAGGCGAGGTGGCCAGTGAAATAGAGGCGAGGTGGCCAGTGAAATAGAGGCGAGGTGGCCAGTGAAATAGAGGCGAGGTGGCCAGTGAAATAGAGGCGAGGTCGCCAGTGAAATAAAATGCGAGGTGGCCATCTGGGTTGTTTTAGGTTTTTAATGGGTGCCGTGGCCGTTGCAAAATAGAATCAGTGGAATAAAAAGCGGGGTGGCCATTGAAAAGTAAAATCAGTGAATGAGAGGCGAGGTAGCGATTTAAAAGTGGTATCGATAGAATGAGAAGCTGGGTATTATTTGGAGATATTTTTGTGTTTGATGTTTTGATTTGTGTTTTGACATTTGACCCAAAATACGTAGCTCGATGGCGACGAGGTGGCAGTTTCGATACTGCTGACTTGATTTGGTGTGTAGTCTGGAGTCTGTTAGGACTCGGATCTCAGAAAAAAAATCCAGAATGAAGTTGTTGCGCAGAAGATAAAATGTACACGATGTCCTTGGTCAGGAGTGGCCGAACTATAATATCTCATTATTTTTGCAGATAATCCATAATGGGTGGCCTATTACACGAGGGCGTGTAATACGTCAGGAAGGCCGTGTCGGAGAGAAGCTTTAATTGGACGTATTGTTGACTGGATGTATAACGCACAATATCATTTGTTTACATTTTAATTACTACTAAAATTCTTAATTTAATTTAATTTAATTTGATTTGTTAAATGTTGCTAGAACTTAAAGATCGTCCTAACCTAATAAAAGTTATGAATATTGTAATTTAATTAACGACCAATCAGAGCAGAGCATATGGCGGAGCGGGTTGAGACGCCCTCTATACTTTGAGTAGTATCTACTTGGGTAGACGGAGGAGTTTTTGTGACACATTTGGTTGGTGGCTACAGGTCGAGTTGGACCTTTGAGAGTTTTAAAGAAAGTATTGAAGTTGAAAGTATGAGCGGGTGCCCTGAACCCGCTGCTCGGTCTAAACTATGTCATAATGTTGATCAAATCTAAATTAAATTGTATAAACCGTGGCTATTGTGTTTTATGCTCGCATTTTATCCTGATGACGCCCACTAAACCTGCAATAACTAAAGATGATGTCGTGAGAACGAGGCCGTTCTGCGACATATATATATATATATATATATATATATATATATATATATATATATATATATATGTATATATAGATGTCTATACAATTTGATCTGTAGGTACTAAGTAATACTTGTCCCAAACCTTGACATGCATTTATATTTATTTCTATTCTCATCAAAATTCTTCGAGAAAATAAATATCAAAAAGTTACAACTGTGTTTAAAGAATAAAATCTCCCTGAATTGTTGAAAAAAGTTTATCTATTCATGTGCTAAAACATGTTCTGGGTAAAGCAAAACTAAATCGTGCCAGCGTTTTCGATAAGCTTATTTCCTTGAACAAAATTAAAGTGCACTATAAACCTACAGTTAACTCCCTTCATTAACTAGATCTTGTCCGTGTACCAGGACTTAAGTGTTGCCGTTATACTAACGTTGGAAAGTGCTAATATACCTATCTGAATCGCGGTGAGTGTTGAGAGCAAACGAGTGAAAAACTTGAAGCGAAAATTATGCACAGTGGTGCTACTTTTATTTGATAAAAAAATATTCAGACTGCTAATACAAAATAAATGTAAATGAATAAAAAAATGCATGTCAATCCGCCAAAAATAATAGATAGCGTCATTAATTTGTTTTCGAGAATTATTTTCGAAACAATTTTGGTCGGAAATATTCTATTATTTATATTAAGGTCCAAGATTTAAGCCGATCGCGATGTGTTTAATGCGTTATTCGATATGCAACTTTGCTAATAAGGTTAAATAATTACAGGTACTGTATATACAGTATATACAGTACAGGTATATACAGTAATATTGATATGCGTTTACGAAGTTATTTTTAACGCTTAAATAAGACGAATTCGGCCACAGTCTATCGTTCTTATTCATATTGAGTTAGATTAAGTTTGATAGCTTCGTTATGATCCTAAGAGAAGGCAAGTACTCTATCTTTAACACTAACGCAAATAAAGCCTGTGGCATTAAAGCTAGCTACAAAACCTTAATTTATATTCAGAATTATCTAATTCATATTTTAAAATTTAGAGAAGGAGGCTTAAGAAATTTTTTGACTTAAGGAAGAACATAGTACTTTAATTTAAAAAAAAATCTTGATCTTTTTCAAAGTTTCAATACACTATTCTATAATATTTTTCCAATGAACTTAATCCAATAATTTATGAGGAAAATTACTGTGAGATAAAAAAACAGACAGATCATGGTTAACCAAATATGAATAGGAAGTATAACTTCGAAAGATAAAACAGCCAACATATCTTGACTTGCACCAAAGCGTAACAAAGTGGTTCGGGGCGAACAAATTTAATGCAAGAGAAATCGGTGCCAGTACCCAAGGCGTGGCTACTTCTAGTAGAAACTGGTCACTGCACTTGGGTTAAATTATCTATTAAAATATTGTGAAGTGTTGTTATGAAAGTTGCCCATGAGCCAAAGTCGTTCACTTATAATTAATTAAAACGATTTAATTAAAGGAACGGGTCTAAGTATTAAAAATATTAGGAAAGACATTATCACTTGTATCGTTTATTCATTAAAATCCATTTGGCCATTTCGGGGTAATATAACATAAGAATCAGCCATTAGTTTATTAGTTTATTTTTACCTATAAAACTCAAAGTTTTATGGGTAAAAATCGAATAAGAATGAATATTCCAAATTGTTTTATAACTTGTTATAATAATATAAAATTAAAACATATAACAATATTTATTATCATATTCTAGAATTGTAATTTAAAACATAATTAAATATTAAAAATAAATTAACACCTAAATATAAACTACAAACCATATTATGAACTATATAAAAACTAAAACTAAATAGAAAAGGGGAAAAACGTCTAAAGATGAGTTAATGGTCCCAAACCACTGTCATTTACCGGGAACGCTCCCAAAAGGCTGGCGGCGTTACCACGTTGTATAGCTATGCCTAGTCTTTGCTCAAAATAGACGCCAGCCTTCTGGTCGCGTGTGACGTCTACCAAATTAAAACGGTTTTTTTTAATACAACGAAATCAAACTAAAAAACAAAATTTCTACATTAAATCGAAGTCTTATATTAGGCACCGATTTCAAAATGTTAAAACTTTTCTGTTTAGAAATTTAATATAACAACAGTCGCAGTTACTATGTGAATTCATTAAATTATGAGTACGTTGCTATGTTTAATTAAGCATAGATGGAACTTGTTTATTGATAGAAGAGAGCTGAGGTCTAGTAAGGTTTTACATCCTTCAACAGTCATTCTATACGTGCAGGAATGGAGAAAGAACAAAATTCCCTGCGGCCAAACGGCCTGTCGTATGAGGCGCAAAAACAACCCACAGCCATCAGGGCTGTGGGTTGTTTAGAGTATGCCGCCATAATAACCTTCAGTTGTGTTCCGGCATTATAGGCCAGGTTCCAGTCTCCCTTAAGAGAGCAGCAACGCATTTGTAACCCCTTTGGTGTTGCGAATGTTATCATGTGGTCCGTCTACCTGTGTGGTGAACTCATACAATAAAAAAGTGATTTTATTTTATCACGTGTAGGTTCGCCTTTGACCATTATCTCGCTCGATTTGAGCGGAGATATGGTCTAAGATCGAGTACGCTGACCTATAAGGTACCTACCTATTCACACGAGACTTGAAGACACCCGGGTTGTAAGTTTCGGGAAAAACAGACTCCGGCAGTGTGCTCCACTCCTTTGCAGTACGCATAATGAAGGTGGACTCAAAGCATTGTCATTTGTTTACAGGGTTCCGATACCTAGCCTGTTGGTGACGTGAGACTTCTATCAACCGTATGCTGTCCTTAATTCCTATTTAAAACATTTTTAATATCTTTTCTATAAAGTTTTTTATACAAATTTAACTTACGTTCCCAGTTCGGAACGATAAGAGCAAATCGGAAAGATATAAACCGTGATTGATAGCGTCATCAATCAATATAATTGATCGTAGCAAATCGTAAAATGTTTTGGTCAAGATTTACTTAATTCGTTTCCTACATCTTTCACATTAATTTTATAACAATATAACTATGGAAACCGTCGTGGTAACTTAATGGCTAGCACACGCGTCCCAAACTCAAAAGGCGCGGGTTCGATCCTGGCCGGAACGCATGCACCACTTCAGCAGTATTCTGACCTTATGTGCATATTGTTACAATTACCACGTGCTAATAATGGCAAAGGAAAACATCGTAATGCAACCTGCACATCGAGATAACCGATGTGTCGTACCTGCCAAGCCCAGGATAGGCTAGTGTGCATAACAGTGCGTGCATTGAATTTTGAACTTTACGCCACTGATTTAAAGTGTATTTTAGATTTATTTTTTGAATTATTATATGATGACCTATGTAGACTTAATGAATGATATTTATATTAATAAAAGTTAGAGTAGAATTATCTGTGAGTACGTTTTCTGAAGTTTCAGTATAAAGTACTGCGTGTGAACTATGCTAGCAATATGACAATTTATTGTTATATTGCACATTCTTATTTATAGTAAAGGGAGCGAATAACTTTAATATTGATTCAATTTAAATTATTTTATTACAGCATATTAGTTTTCTATATTAAAAAGCAAGAAAACAATGTCTGATAGCGCTTTCTAGCAATGAAAGCTGTATCAAAGCTGAATTTCTACTAGGCTATTGGTACTCCTTGCATAGTAATAATATTCTAACTGAGACGACTGGAGAAATCAAACACACTAACGCATGTTATGTGTCAAAAATTACCAAAATAGATCCAACATAATTCAATCGCTGGCTTAAGAAGTGGCTACCCGAGCACCTTTAAAGGTTGACGAAGTTCATACAATATCAAAATTTATGACACTGAATATGATATATGATAATTGTAAAATTCTTAATAATATAGTCCTGAGTGTAACATAGTTATTAATAAATTGATTTATGAGTTAAAGTTAAATTCTTTTAAAATTAATATAAAAATCTCCGTGATTTTAGTAGGCGATCGCCAGTAATACCAAGATGCGGCCAGCCGCGAATGAACGGGGGCAAAGTATCCAGTTTATTAAACCGCAGCGCTCGTACCAGCGCCAATCTCTTTTATTTAAAACTTTTTATCTTCAACCACAACTTTGGAACTCGCTATAAAACCACTAATAGGCTGCGCGGTTTTAAAAACTTCCCTTTGTTGAGTGAACGCTGAAACATTTTCCGATTCCATTGATGTTGCTATTGTGGTTTGTGTTGCATTAGTTATACGTTTAGGAAATTGCTGGTAATGGACAGGTGGTCAGGAATTGGTGGTTCGGTTTGCTGTATGAGAGTATTCTGCAAATGGGGTAGATGCTAATATCTATTACATACATTTCTTATTTAAAAATATTTGCGCATATACTCGTACATATAGAGAGTACATGCTAGGGTTTGACCCGCGAAAAGGCCCCGGAAATGTTGTGATTGTGGTTTGTGTTACAGAAGTCATACGTTTAGGAATTTGCTGGTAATGGACAGGTGGTCAGGAATCGGTGGTTCGGTTTGCTGTATGAGTATTCTGCAAATTGAGTAGTTGCATGTCTACAATTTTAAAGAAATACTAAAAGTCTTAATGTTTTGAATAAGATAGATACATAAATAAATCTTTTCGCACGCCAAACCATAAATACAAGATATAGTATAACCGACGACTTTATCGCTAAAGGCGATCTCTTCCAGGCATGTCTTAGCTGGGATTGATAGCTTTTAATATTAACGGTGGTGCAGTTTATAAATAATGATAAGTATACACAATATATATATATATAATTACAGAAACAACATAAATATATGTATTTTTATACCTTTACATATAAAAATACATATATACAATAGTATAAGGAATAGACAATAGAAAAGTTAAGCTTCTGAACCTGATTTTTAAAACACTAAGAATTTTAGTCGTCATAACAAATTAATAGGATGTCAATCATTGGGCGCGGGGTGCAAACAATGGTGACCACAGTTTACCCTAGATCCCGCATATTTCAAAAATGACTATTATATACGAATAACAGACGGATGACAGTTGTGATAATTTTTAATTAGCGTTAGTATTTTGTTTTGTAAACGAAACCCTAACAAGCTTTAACTGGACAAAGTAACTTTCAAATTACCATACCAATGAATCAAACATTCTAAACTATTTGTACTTATCAAATGATTTATTCTAAACCACGTTATGCTTATCTAAATCTCTGATATATACTTCAAATGCCTACCCTAGATCCATCTCTATCCGTACAAAGTTTTAAGTAACAGGTAGCCGGTATAAACTTCGTGTGCGGTCGGCAGTTAAAGCAACTTTCTACAGATTGGATTGTTTGTTTAAAAGCAATGCATTCGGTGTATTTGCATAAAATAGATAACGGCTGTCTAGTTCTCGACACAGAAGCAAAATACAAACGGTAACTAAGAGCCAAGAGGTATTTTGCCACCTGTTTTACAGTTACTGATAAAGCCTTAGCTCAGAATTGTAAATTTATAGCGGAAATATATACTAATAAAACTTAAGTGACTGTCTGTCACTTCAAATATAAATGTCAATATTTAGGTGAAAACTGTTATTTATATGACACCTAATTATAATTAATCATTTATGATATAGTTAAAAAATTAGGTTAATTAAAAAAGTACCAAGCTGTACACATAAAAATAAATTAAAATAAGGTATTAGTCTAATTAATAATATTATGGTTTTTTATAATATTTTTGTACTAATTGTTACAAATATTATTACATATTCAATTAATTAATGTTTACGTTTCGAGAAAGGTTAATGAGGAAAATCCTATATCCCCTTCCTACCATTAATTATACTCGTGTTTTGTTAAAGTTGTTCATTTAAATAAGACATAATTACATAATTTAAAAAAATCTGTAAAATAACTTTATCTGAATTTTTTTCAAGAAAAATAACGGCTAATCTCTTATCTTTGTTCTCTTAGATCATAAGTTCTCAAAGTACCGCCCCCCAGTGGGCGCTCAGGTTATCTGAGCGGCGTTGATACTTAACTGTTATCGGAGGGCGTTGAATAAAATCGGTAGGCGTTGGAAAATATAACGGAATGGATAAGTGACAGATAATTACTTATATGTTACGTTACATATCACCAAGTATTTGCTGTAACTTTTTTGATTTTTTTTAAATAACTCAATTTAATCATCAACCAATCAATCATTAACTTAGCCATCATTTTTTATTTTCCTATGTATTTCTTTCAAAATTTCGATGAAGGATATCTAGAGGGCGTTGGGCATTCATTTTTTCCTAAAGTGGGCAGCACACCAACAACATTTAGGAAACACTGTACTAGATCGCAGATTTCCAATAGGGGCGGTAGCGTCCCTCAACGGACGCTGAGGCCTTGCAAGGGTCAGCAATGGATCCAAGATATGAGGTTTCTTTAAACCCCTTCTACACCTGTGATAATGTTAGTGGCTGTCTAAATGCGTCTTATTTATAGCGTTAAAAGATAACGCCGTTAACGTTTAGCTACATTCGTGTGTATATACATTATAATGCCACATCTCAAATAACGCATTAAGCCTTTAGCCATATCTGCGTGACTGAGCCGTGGTTCTTATATTTTACCGATCGTTCTTTTGCCTTACTATCGGCTAAAATTCAACATACTGCTCCATATACCTAATGTCAAAATTCAACCGATGCTAGTCAATGAATAGTTAAGATATAAGAACCGGCTATCAGTCTGTAACACTAAAATTATCTAAGGTATTGCAGGGGTATGTTACATATCTTAACCATGTCAAGTGCCACAAAAAAGCTTTTATAAACTAGGGGCGCGGTTGTTGACTTTTTTTTTCTAAAGGGGACGATAGTACAAGAAAGGTCGGGAATCACTGTTTTAGATCTATATAGATATACTAGGATATGCCCGCGACTTCGTCGATCCTCGACTTGAACTTCCCGAGAGATTTCCGGGACACAAAGTATCGCAGCATTTCAAAAAGAATGTAAAATATCGTTTTAGTGAAAACTGTTTTGGAAAAAGCCAATTTTTATCCACTCGAACCATACCACTCCCGGGAAAATTCCCACTGGATTCCCGGAATATTAAGTAGTGCAGATTTTAAGCCTAAGAATTTGCTATCGATCAGCGAAAACCGCGTCGAAATGGGCGTAGTAGTTTTTACGTGGCTCCCGAACAAACATACCAACCGACAAAAAATTTAAAAAACTCATCGTATCGTTTATTCCAGTTGTTTTTTTAAAGGCTTTAATGTACTAGAAACACGGTATGCTTAAAACTGTATAATATTATAGATCAGCTAAGCGGCGTTTCGTCTCACTTACAAATTAGTAAAGGCCAATAAATAAAATTAATGTAATACAAAATGAAGACTATCCATCATCAACGAATCACGCTGGTTTGATAATGATAACTTATGAACAAACGATACTTGTCATTAGGGCCATCATTTACATCATTACAATGAAGGGCGAATCATTAAAAATGATTAATAACGCATTAACCTGTTTATACAAATTAATGCTTGTATACGTGAAGGCATTAGGTACGTGATTTATTCTCTCCAATACCTCTGTTGTTTATTTAATATATTAAGTCCTGTTTTATTTATAAACATGTAATATCGCCCACTAAAAGTTATGTCAGCCAAGCCATAAAGAGCTCTTAAATTTAAAAGTAATTGAAAATCGATTTATAAAATTATTTTAAAGGACCTCCTACCGAGTGGCTTTAGATAATCTATGCTTTTGGTAGTATCTATCAATATTTATTTATGGAAGGTTACAAGGCAAAGATTGTTTAACTTTAACGATGACAATGACAGATATCTCAGCTACCAATTTTTGAAGTGATAACTTCTTTTATCACTTGGGACACTTCTTAGAAGGGGAAAAGCTATGGAGGGTAGAAGTAAGAAGTATATCTCAAATCGCAGCCAATTTAGGTGGCGCTAAGAAATGAATGTTTGGAAAATAGAATAATAATTAGTCAAAATACATAATTTAAGTTTCTCAACTACACATGGCATCAAAGGTATTCAATATTTCAACTCGGCACACTTCACTCTGTATATAACTATAAAAACCATATAATTTCCATTTGCTACGCTAGCGGTATTTCGGTGACCTTTCAAACAATAACTTCCCGTTTGCAAGTGTACACTTTTTCAACCTGTCTGTCATACGAGACGGTTTTCATTATATCCTTACCCTTCATGGAAATAGCACTGAACTCGCGTGATCGTCACGCTCAGATACACAGTTTTTACTTCTGATAGGCATTCCTACGACTAAGTTTTTTTTACAAACTTGTCACTTACAGTTTTATGTTATGATCCATTCACACTATCCATTTGCGATTATAAAATTTAATGTTCAAGAGAATTGTTTCGAATGTTCAAACATTTCGGAATCATCGAGATATTATCTGTAACAGACGTCAGAACTGTAACAGAACATACATTTTAAAAAAATACATGAATTGAACCTCCTCCTTTTTGAAGTTGGCAAAAGTACTAGAAACAATTAGCCCTAATTAATCTCAACTAGACTGTACCTGCGCACGCCTTTACTCGTAACTAATATCACAGCCGCCATAAAGTTTGCATCAAACTATACACACCTATAGTATCTATAGTGCATTAAAAATGTTTTAAAATTCGGATCTTAAAATTAAAGTTATGGTCAATACTCACTTATAACCGTTTCTTCATTATATCTGTCTATTTTCTCTATAGATTAAGATCCCAGAGCAATCAGACATAGCTTATTTTCACATAGCATCACATACCTTAGTAACAATTATTTAAAAATCAGACGTGAAAATAAGTAAAGTTCATTTATTTTTGTGGGGCTTTGAAGCGTTTGACAAAAGTTTTGGTCCATGAAAAGTGTCTGACACTTATGATAGGTACTATTTTAGTATGATATTCTACAAAACATATATTAAAATCAGCCATGTGAATTAAGTTACTTACTCTTATTTTTAGTTGCCTTTCTTACCTGGTACCTGCCCAGATGTCACAAAGCGAGCTCGACAAGCACACAGGTATTGAAAGATCATGAGACACTACTGAGAACCTAATGTTTCATCTATGTGAAAATAAGTTATGTCTGATCGCTCTGGGATCTTGGAATACTAGATAAATATCAAAAATAGAATATACCGAATCTACATTTTATAATTTGAATGTAATTTATCCGAATAACAATTCCATAAAGTAACTTTTTTAAATAAAAACGGTCATAGAGACGGGGGCGGTCGACATACGGTTTTCTGTTACAAATTTATATCTAATTACCTTGGCATGTCAAATAATAAATTACAAAAAAGTAAGTGTGAAAAAGTTGTTAACATCGCATTACCTGAGTTTTAAAGATATTTATTTACTTAATAGCCCATTAGAATCCCCTCACAGAGTATTATAAGGTGACGTTTATCTGTTTATTAACGACCTATTGTGGTTCAAGTGATAGGTAGTATTTTCACACAATAATTCTGAAGATACGATTGTTCTAATGCCTGTGCTACATCTGGGATAATGTTAATATTGTTACACGCCGACAAAAGTGAATGCACACCTGCCTACCATAAAACACACACTTTATTACCTTCCCGCATTTGGACTTCTTTTGTTTCCTTTGTGTTTAAAATTTGTAATTAGAAATAGCCCATTGTGTATTGTAATCTCTAAGGGCCTATTGTTCTATTGTGATCGCTGTCAGGTGTCTCGTATTTAAAATACAAGCTGGTTCTAATTAATTCTCCAAGCGGTCAAGTATTATGTCGAGACTTATTGTATTTGACAGTATAAAGCAATGCCGCAACGGAGGGGGGCGTCAATCAAGCGAAAGTCCCAAGCGAGACAAGACGTCTGTACATTCCATAAGCTATAATATAGTGACGGAGTTTGCACGTGTTATTGAATCATGCATTACGTTTGTACTGGTTACGTCTAATTATATTTGTACCTGTATTATACGTGTTTGTATAGTTCTAATAAATTCTAAAGTAATTCCATCAGCATTTTAATTCGAGTCCCGTAATTCGTAACAATATGGTGAGTCTCTTATACAGATCTTGCCAAAGATTTGAGATGCTGATCAGACAATCCTGAGTTGCCAACTCATAGACTAAAAAACTCGACGTACAGGCCTTATTTATTTATTTATTATGTATATTTCTGTGTTTTGTGTATCAGGTTTTTTTGTTTTTGTGTAAAATTTAATGTGGATGTATCATGTGTTATTATGCATAGCGTCGTCTTTTTTAAGTCAGTAAATCTTTTTCTTTCTTTTTCTGACGTAATATTGATAAACGTTAAACATTGACAGATAACTCATGATATGTTGTTATTTTTTACGCTATAATTAAGTCGCATTTACCAAATCACTAATAACAAAGCAATGGTATAATGACAAAAGCCACCTAAAGAGTTTAACAATGATTTCCCTGCAAATATTTACACATTCCATCGGCGTCAGTACAGGACCTTGTAAATATATTTTTAATGAAATTAATCTAGTAAATCTATAAAATGGTGGTGATGTGCAAACCTATGCATCTGGTGAGAGAGGAAGACGAGAAGTAGTTGTGCTATTAAAGTTTGTTATTTTTAGTTTATAAGTATTAATGCCTAAATGTACATTTATATATTTGAAAATACATATTTACATAATAATATACAATTGTGGTCGCCCAGAAGTCAAAATTCCATACCGTCAAAATAATTGATTTAAATTATATATTTGAACATTATTAAGGTTCTGTTGTCAAAGACTACACTTCTATAATCACAGATTTAACAGTGTAGCTGTTAATTTGACTTGAAATATAAACAAAATAGTAGGTATAATATATGCGTTTGTGTGTCAAATTCATGGTGTAATGACGTGTAATGTTTTTTTATTAAATTAATGTATTTTTTGCGTCCTAATTATGCACAAAGGATGGTCTAATCGTATAAAATGTTATATATAATATATATATATGTATAGATGTATATATATACATAATATATATGTATATATATATACATAATATATATGTGTGTGTATATATATATGTGTGTGTGTATATTCTGAATAATGTTATAAATATTTATAGATATACAGCATACGCTAAACTAAATAATGAGAAAATTCTTCTTAATAACTTAAGCAAATTTGTTTGAACAGTAAGTTTTAAAAGGTTCGGTCAAGTCGAGTTATCCAAGCTATATGAATAATTTAATAAAAACGCCTGCTCAGTAACTGAAGTTTGAAATTCGTTCCAACTCAAAAATATTTTCTGGATGATCCGTTTCTTTATGATAAAACCTTTTTATAAGAAACTTTTCAAGGGCTAGGCTATTTTGTAATTGTGTAATATTCTGTATTTGAACGCAGCGCTCGCAGAAAATTAGATCTCTAAAAACTTTTTAACAATTATTGATATAATATGTACTTGGAATTTACACATAACCATTTTTAGATGAATTTGAAGGGTGGTTAAGAAAAAATTACTCAAAAATGTCCTTATACAGTTTTATTATAAACTAAGCTCTGCTCGCGACTTCATTCACGCTTGACTTGAAATTCCCGCGGGATTCCGGGGACCCAAAGTACCTCAGCATTTAAAAAAGAATGCAAGTTATCGTTTTAGTGAATACTGTGTTGGAGTAACCTAATTTTAATGCATCCGATTCCCAGGATATAAAATATCACACATTTTATTACATACAATTTGCTAACGAACACCGCAAAAATCAAATTGAAATTCGAACTTTTAAATAACTCCCTGAAAAATTCCTGCAGGATTCCCAGGATAAAAAATAGTGCAGATTCTAAGCCTGGTGTGCAGATGTGCACCGACATTTAACCAATGGTTAAAATGAAATAATCGCTAAAAATATATGGCTAAACATTGATTATTTTATTTTAACCACCGGTAAGTTTCGGTGCACACCAGCCTAAGTCCAAGAATTTCCTGTATTTACAATTTTATAATATTATAAATTATAGACACAGGTATAACAATATAAAAATAGCGATACGCATGGGAGACAAGACGGTGGTCCAACGTCTAATGGAGGGCCAATAATCCCCCTCCTAAACCATCTATCATCACTAACACCACACAAAGTCACAAACACACAACTAACAACAAAACTTATACACATACTCACACCAACGCGCACTACCACCGCATGGCATTACACGCACACTTCACAAACAAACCAAGACACACAAAGAGCCTAAAAAATAATAACCCAGACACAGAAAGCACAAAACAACACACATGGCACTAGATAGGATAATATATATAGGTATAGACATACACTGAAATAGGCACACACTGAACATTCAACAACACTCTACATTAGTATAAGTTTACTATTAAAATTAGAATAAATTAATATAATAAGTTATTCGTAAGGTACGCCACAACACAAAAATCACTAAATTAATGTCACACACAATAATAAAAATAACCAATAAGCGTTTATAAACTCTAAAAACTTTCTTAGAAATTAAGTTGTAAAAAAAGGGTAAGGAACTCGAGTCCGAGTTGTAATTTTTTTTTTAATTATAAACACTGATTTTCAATTACTTGAACTAAAATGACAACTGCGATGGACTTTTTTTATGACGCAAGCTTGAAGCAAGTCACCACTGTGAGTTGAATGTCATTCTATTGGTTTGACTGTCAACTACCCTATTAGTATAGATATATTAGTATAGTTTAATATTAAAATTAATTAAAGTATAGAGAATGAATATTTACTAAAACAATATAATTAATTAACATTTTCAACCGCATTAATCCAACGCACCGCGAGCGAAAATCGAAAATTGCTTAACGCAGAAAAGCCTTTAATGAAAACGTGCCAGCGATTGCCGATGCGAGACCACAAGCAAGTAGCAATTACGCTCGCATAAACCGAAAGCAGCTGCAATGTGACTAAAAATAGAAGGCGCATCTTTATATTTCATCATTTATAAAAACTAGAATGACAATTATCTACATTAAAATAAATTCTAATTTGTAAGGCATATTTATTCATACAAAGCGGAAAAGATACTTATAAACACGGAATAGATAACCTTATTATCTATTCCGTGCTTATAAAGACCTGAATTTTGAAAAAAATGTGTCAAAAAGCGTAAGAATAATAATGACCAATAAGAGAATAATGTTTC
This sequence comes from Dendrolimus pini, assembly GCA_949752895.1. Classification (NCBI taxonomy): domain Eukaryota; kingdom Metazoa; phylum Arthropoda; class Insecta; order Lepidoptera; family Lasiocampidae; genus Dendrolimus; species Dendrolimus pini. The sequence goes on along the minus strand of OX457128.1, from coordinate 18,807,789 downwards.
AAATTGGTGCATAGTTTGGGATCCAAATTTAAGATTTTTAAACAAACACAAAAATTCAAATATAAATAAATTCAATATTACCGCACTACAGCTCAATACATTACTTGAATTTCATCAATTGTATAAGCCGTGCGCAGCAGGTTTGCTGATGCCAATCCTTCCCGCCTCCCATAATCGCGACCCACGGTCGTTTAGTTCTTAGTTCTATTTAGACAAGCCCCGATTCCAGTCGTAGGAAGCGGGAGGGGCAATCATCGGCAAACCTTCTGCGGACGATTTATAATAAGAAAGAATGTATACCTAAGGCTGGATGGATGCCTTAAGTAGTCGTCTTAGTGTAATGATTTTATTTTGTATCCTGACCGGAGAGCATACACCGCTTAGATAACTTTCTGACTTAGCGTACATATCGAGCCTTTACCGCCAATTTATCGTAAGCGACACCTGGTCCTAATTATATATTTTGTTGCAAAAGTTATTCTAAACTATTATTTTGATTTAAGATTCTCAGTTACAGTTAGATGAAACCGTACTGAATCGAAAACTGAATGTCTTAAAATAAAAAAAAATGTTCAAAATACCTTTTGCACCAAAAAATGTACTTGGATCCAAATGTCGCTTACGATAAAATTGCAGTATGGGCTCGACATTATCACCTGACGATGATAGTAAAGGTTAAAGAGTACATTTATGAAACCCTTCAATCCACCTTATATGAACGTGGCGAGTATACCAATTGTTCAAGTAGAATATAGTAGATACGAAGGAACGAGATTAAGGGCGCGTTGCCACAATGTCGTAACGAATAATTTATCGTTGGACGACTGTCGTCTCTAGCTGTTCCCATTATAACGATTGTTTGTCGTCAACATTTTGTATCGTTTAACGACTATCTTATCTAGCTGTTCCCATTGGATCGCGACGACGTGGCTACGATAGATTTGCTGTTATAACAATCTGTAGTCACTACAAAAAATGTCGTAGACGACAGTACGTCGTGTCGTTCTATATGTGAACACCTCCATTTAAACATATAAGCCACGACACTTAAAACTACACGATTATCTGTCGTCACGACATAGTGGGAACGCACCCTTACAGTAGGGTATTTATGGACTTGTATTGAATGAATGCATAAAAACTCTTTATTGTTCACCAAAAACTTAAATCTAGACAATTGATATGGATACATTTGTATTAGAACAATGGGCGGCCTTATTGCTTATGGCGATCTCTTCCAGGCAACCCGGTGTCAGGAGATTTTAAACGAAATTTAAATATAAGAATTTTGGTGGTGTATTACAAAAAATTAAAATATAAATAAAGTACTATATACTTATACTACTTATATTTACAGATATAGATAATCATATATACATATATAATTAGATATATTATAAATATATATATACATTCAAACAATAGATACATTAACTTAATGCAAGGATTTTTATTTAATGGACCAATAATGGTCAGTGACCATACTTTTAAATGTAGAAATTGATTTAGCTTGTCTGATTGGTAAAGGGAGGGAGTTCCACAGGCGAACAGCCTGTACGGCAAAAGAATTTCCTAGAAGGAAGAAGTGTGTGCAGGTATTTTTAATAAAAGATTTTCATTTGAGCGCAAATTGCGGGAATGAGATTGGGGAGAAAACTAAAAAGTTCCTTTAAATATTGGGGAGAACAGGGATTGTAAAGGATATTGTGTAAAAGTGAGAGTAGGTGAACATTCCGGCGAAAGCGAATAGGTAACCATTTAAGCTTATCACGAAATTCGGAGACATGGTCATATTTAAACCAAATTATTAACTATTTAAGGCAAACCAAATATGAATCGCATACAAACATTTTGAAGGCGTTCTAGCTTATCTAGTTGTTCCTGGGTTATGTCTAGATAGCAGGCATCTGCATAATCAAGTAGGGGAAGAAGCAAGGATTGTGCAAGCATAATCTTAGTAGCAGTAAGTAGGAAATTCTTCAACCTTCTGAGCGAAGTGGATGACGCGAAAAGATTCCTACTGATTTGAGTAACGTGAGGCCGCCAAGACAGTTCTCTGTCAATGACAACTTCCAGATTCTTAACAGTTTCACTGATTTCTATGACTACGTCGTCAAATGTTGTATCACATATTATCAAACGGTAACTTCTATTTTGTGCCGTAGTATTGGTTATATCGTGCAGTAACTTCTAAGGCTAAATTACACTCAGAATACCGACACAAAAGTAATTAGAGCTCGCTGACAGTGGAACGTTTATTTTGTTTGACTGGAAGGTCCTTTAGCACTTATTGCTTTGTTTTTAATTCTATAGCAGACTTTACTTAATAATGGATTGCATGCAAAGCCTGTATATCGGGTTTGCATTTACTTTAGTAGCAGAGAGAAACATTAATTATCGTAATGTCACAGTATTATAATGTTTAAACAGTCTTCTTAGGGTTCCGATACTAAAGATAATAAATAATTCGCCAGGTGGTTGGGTACTTGCGACCACCCCTGGTCTAGAGTATGCCGCCATAACAACCTTGGGTTGTGTTCCGGCATTAGTGACCAGGTTCCAGTCTCCCTTACGAGGGCAGCAGCGCATTTGTAGCACCTTTGGTGTTGCAAATGTCCATAAGCGATGGTAACCCTCTCCATCAAGTGGGCCGTCTGCCTGTCTGCTGAACTACTGCGATAAAAAAAACAAAATGGTGGTGTGCAAGTTAAATTAGAATACAATTCAGATACTAGAAGTCTCAATCCATCAACATGTTAATCGTATAATTAATGTTAAAACTGGAATGAAATGCTGATATTTAGTATTTAATACGATTACATTTGTTAGCTGCTATGATTGTATAGAATAGAAAATAGAATATAATTTATTGCATAACATTAAAATATTGTTCAAGAAGTTTAGTACAGAAAGAATAGGCGGTCTTATCACTAAAGGAAATTTATTCCAGACAATCTTAGGATGGATTAGTAAAAAATATGTAACATGTGGGTTTTGCAATATAAATAGAATAAAAAGTGTGTCTGTATATATTTATATAGTAGATGTATATGTATAGATCTATATTTTTTATATATTTTAATTTACAACACTTGGTAAATATACAAGAATTGTTGTCAAATTTTAATCATTGACCTAATTAATCTTTAGGTATTGGAATCCTACAATAAGGGGAAGTTTCATAGCTTTGCTATAGTCTTTATCTGTCTGTTAATAATATAGTACTTAACAACTTTCTCTCAGCATGGTGATTATTAAATGCTTAATATTGCAGGTGTCTGTGTTTAGACTCTCTCCCCTTATTCATTCATGAAAGTTATGGACGGTTTATAGGCTCATCAAAAAGTTACCAAAAAGTGTTATTTAATATTTTCGCTCTTACTTAATATTTCGTTTCTTACTTAATATTTTCTTAAGTTTTCGCGACTTGTAATGTCACCTTTGTCGTCCGTGACCACGGCCACTGAAAAGCGGCCGAAACGTCGGACAAACCAAAACTTAATAAATTACCGCACTTAAAACCGTTTAAACGAAGTTTTATTGCGTTTCTTACTTCCTTATTTACCTAGGTACTACTCATCTTTGTACAAAAGCATATGTATTTCAAAATCTATATCGGAAGACAAAAATAATGTATTTTTTTCTTCTCTTCATATGCTCCATCTAAAGTTTCTTTGGACAGAAAGCGGCATAAATGAGGAAAACGCTGTTATACTTAAAATAATTATGCTAAGTTTGTATAGTTAAGTTATACTTAAGTATTTAAGTCCTTCGTTCTCTATAGCCTTTTTTTACAATTAAGTTGGTTAGTTGTTGGTTTTGCAAATTAGAATATAATATGTCCGTTCTAATTTACCATTAAAACATAGCATATTTAAAAGAAAACTTTTCTTTTTTAACAGAACACAAAAGCCACTTAACAAACTGCGCTAGAACTGATATTAACTTTATAATATCGCACTTTCGAAAGTAAGAACTTTCCTCATAATAGTTGATTATGAAGCCCCGCTTGTGTTCTAATTAGTGGTACATTGTTGTTAAAACAAAGAGCGATTATATATACCTTTATCTATCGATCTAATCGTACCGATACGATCATTTGTTTCAATCTATTTTCAATCGAGACGATGATTTGCGAAAATATCAAAAAGGCCGATAAATGTTACATACCGCCAAGCTTAAATGATTCTTGGAATGTTCTGATTGAAATAAAAGCCCTGAGGAATGATTATGTTTATAATAACAAATAATAAATACGCTCTTAAGCTTTATTTTATCCGTGCAGGAACGGAGAAAGAATACAATTTCGTGCGGCCGGGCGGCCTGTCGTAAGAGGCGACAAAACAACCCACAGCCAGGTGGTAGGGCATTTGCCCGACTAGATGGCTACCACCCCTGGTCTAAAGTATGTCGCCATAACAACCTTGAGCTGTGTTCCGGCATTAGTGACCAGGTTCCAGTCTCCCTTAAGAGAGCAGCAGCGCATTTGTACCACCTTTGGTGTTGCAATTGTCCATAGGCGATGGTAACCGCTCTCCATCAAGTGGGCTGTCTGCCTGTCTGCTGAACTTCTTTCTTCTTCTTTTCAATAAAAAAAATATTACTTTCATGTAAAACCTATCTAAAAATAGTAAAGCGAAATTAGTACAAAATAAAAAACTCGGTCAAGTGCGTGTTTTTTTTTGTTTTCTTTCCTCTGACTATTCAATTTATAAGACTCTTTTTCATCGTTTTCATTTCTCTTCATGTTGGTTTTGTTTTCTTATTGGCAAATAATAATAAGTGCCTACTATATTTTTTCTTTTTTACCCTAAAATTTAATATCAGTATTTAGATCTTATATAGTTACAGTTAACTATTTCACTCATTTTTCTGCTGAAAAGTTTCTTCGGTCTTGAGTTTATATCTATTCATCTGTTATATTTAGGCTATACTATTTTTTCTATTTATTTATCAAGTGTATATAGGGATTGTGTACACTGAATAACACGGTAGAAAGTTATCTCTCTACATTAAATTCAAAAAAATATAAACAAAAACTAATCGAAAACACACTTTGTCTCCAAAACTATGCAACGGATCATGTACAAACCAAAATTTATTGTTTGGTAATATATATAACAATATTAGTCCTCGAGAAATGTTCACTCTAAGTTCAAAAAAAAAATACTTTTTTGAGAAATACTACTATTTTGGAAAATATCCCGAAGTCTCAATCTAAGAATCTAGACCACAGAACCTGTCAAAAATAATAGGTAATTATTTTATAAATAAAGTTATGCCTTCTATATAATCCTCAAAAATAATATAAAACGATTCCCACAACATTCTACATAAGGGGCCAATCATCATCATCAATCAAAAAAGTGTAATTAAAAACGATATCAAGAAAAGCATAAATATGTTCTACTTAAAACTAAAATTGAAAATAAACAAGAATAAACCCACCTGACCATGAACGGGAAAACACGTAGGAGTTCCGCTACTGACCAAGAAAGGCTACTTCCATATTTGGTTGTGTAATACCAGGCGACATTTTTGTTACTTGACGTCTTTTAATATACATTACTTACTTATTTAGTTACTCACGTAATATATTTAGAGACTTGGTCATGCGTGGTAGTCCATAAACTATACAAGGTTCCGTAGAAGCGACTAACGTCCGCTGTTTTGTAAATTTGCTACGAAAATACGAAACCTAAAAAGCATTTAGGATCTTGTTAAATCGAATTCTTTATTGAGAGTTATTTTCAAACTCAAAAACCAGTTTGATGATTTCTGAATTTTTTACAACACAGTTAAAAGGCGGTAACAACTTTTTACGACTAAAAAGCATGAGGAGACCACTTAGGATTTCAATTTAAAAAAATCATCAATAAACATTATAATGTGTTTAAATCTGACTATGAAACAAAAAACGTCAAATATGTAAAATAAATTATGATAATAAATTTCAATCTTATAGTTCCTGAGAAAAATGATGCGTGACGTACAAAGACATGGACGTATATGACGAATAATAAGGGTTATTTTTTTGTTAAATGGCTGCGGAATCCTAATGAAAACGTGTAATACATAATGTAAGAATCAAATACATAGATACAGTAAAAACTTGAGCTCGTTAGAAGACAAAGACTCTCACGCTATGCAAGTGTGACGATCGCAAAATGTAATCTTACAATTTGCTATTAATTTACATACAAAGCTGTCTTATTATTTGAAAAATATTAAGTATGAAATGTATTGTATTAATTAGAATATAATTCAAGTAATTACATTTTTTTTATTACGTGAGTTTAGCAGACAGGCAGACGGCCCACTTGTTCGAAAGCGGTTACCATCGCCTATGGACGTTTGTAACACCAAAGGCTACCAATGAGTTGCGGCTCTCTAAAGAGAGACTGGAGCAACTATGCCGGAACACCACTCAAGGTTGTTACGGCGTAACGTTCTAGACCAGGGGTGGTAGCCATCCAGGCGGGCAAACACCCTACCACCCGGCTGTGTGTTAAGTCGCCTCTTACGACATGTCGCCTGGTTGTGGGAAATTGTATTCTTTCTCCGTTCCTGCATGGATATAAATGTCTTTGATTTTAAAACAAATGCCAAAATCTAATCGATAACTTTAATTTATACTACATATACCTAATCATAAAATACTGTTTTTTTTCTATCTACGAGTATTTTTCTCTTAAATCTTAAAGCATTTTAACAAAATAATTAACTAAATCAGAAATTTTATCTATGGTTTAGATGATATGAATATAAATATTTGTAGCTTTTCCAGCCATCTGAATGATGTCATGGCTAACATGCTGTGTCAAGCCTGACTGCAAATGAAAATTCTTAGACACTGAGAGTTTATGTCAGAAACGTCGGAATAAAAATCAAATAAAATACGGCACTTAAAACCGTTAAAACGTAGTTTTATTAGATTATGCACAAGTTTTGCGTGAATGAAGTCATGGGCGCAACGAGTATAAAGTAGGAATACTTCATTAATAACAACAAAATTAGTTACAACAAGTCTATGCAAACCATGGATATTACGAAATATTTAGAACTGTAATTGACCTACTTGTTATACTAGTTTTGGGAAAATACAGAATTTAATTTGATTTAGTAATCCGAAGAATCGATTATGTAGACATTTTAACTAATATATTATATAAAAAGAAAATATAAACAGACATAAAAAACTAACAAGCATGACAATTTATAAAAGAAAACATTAGTTCTCCACTCAAGAAACCATTAGCCGCCGTTGAAGGTGTTATTTTAGGTTTACATTGTTCACATGGAGCAACATAAGCTAACAATACGTTTAAGCATATTGGACACTGTATTGACCTTAAAAATACAATTAAAACTACATCAGACGAAGGCATTCGAATTAGAAATGTGTTATCGTTAAAAATCATATCGAGCCTGTTATAAAAGAAAACAGTAAGCGACAAAAATAAAATTTTACATGAGAGCTATTTACAAACTATTAGCATAATTGCGATTATGTATTAATAAATAAATAGTTTTGCAATTATCACAAATATGAGCTTAAGAATCTTTCTAGATCTAAGATCTACATTTATTCAGTTGTATATTGCTGTTGCGGACAGAGAGCATCTCCCTAACCCGCCTGCCGCAGCACACTCTCCGCGCCCCGCATACCGCCGACGCCCATAGCTCGTGCAATTAGGAATATAGCTGCGGCCTTAGAGGCAAAAATGTTAATTCATTCAATAATTCTTCACAATTCTACTATAATTCTCAACAACGACTTGCCACTCTCTCTCTCTTGACTCTCTCGCATAATTTAAACTTATTCTATGTATATTTCGATTCATATAAATAACTCAATAATAATCATATAGTCCATTACATCGAGTTTAATTACCAAACAAGAACCAACTGCCACCAATAATTACAATAAAAAAATTGAATACAGAAATTTTGTAGTCTACGATGTTTTCCATAACGGGGTCAACTTTCTCAAGCTGAACTTGAGAGGCCATAAGTTTTGGTAAAAATGATTATAGTATATTTATTTTATTTTTCAAAAACTTTTTTATGTCCAACTAATGGCAGGGCTCTATATCTTACCAGCCGTTCATTTGTCTTACTATCGGTTAAAATTTGGCATAAGCTTCATACACCTAATGTCAAAATTCAACCGAGGGAAAGGCACTGGGCAAGTGAATGAATCTTAAGATATAGGCTGTCCATTAGTGAAAAACAAAAACACCTATTTGTACACATCAGACAAAACATAAACATGGCGATACAACTCATTCAAAATATATCTTAAAGTAAATAATTGTGGAGTAAACATTTACGCTTTCTCAAAGACATTAGTTATTAAGTTATCGTTGTTCAGTCGCCCACTTAGTCGTCTATATTTAGAAACAACCGCCTACACTGTACTTTATTACCCTTTAATGTTCTTTCGGTTTGGCAGTTATGAATTTCAATCAATATGTCATACGGGAAGAGAAATTTGTGTACCCTTTTTAAAACTATCTCTCGCAAGAGGTGCGTTAAAATCTGGCGTAGTGTGGAGAAATGCAAAATAGTAGATTGTTACACGAGAGGTGAAAATGACATGATCAGACAAGAGATGGTTTGAGTGCCTAGTAGTAAAAAGTAATTCATAAGTAGAAAATGATGTTACAAAATTCTTGATATTCTTTATTCCAATTTAGGCCGCGATTTAACAGTGTCTGTAAAAAAAGTTGGGAGTAATGTCGCATGAATTATTCGCATAGTTTTCTAATTTTTTTGACAGAGGGGAGAATCGCTTCCCAGGGAAGAAAAGTGCTTTTTTCATCCCTGTGATCAGGCAACTTCAGGTGTACTTTTAGAATATGAGATATGAAAAAACATATATGTAGACGAATCATTGAAATGTCATTGTCAAAAGTGATATGCTGTCAGTGTCACTTTAGCAAAGCGTCATATCTATATAGGTGGCGAGGCTCCAGATCCAGAGATCTTTGGCATTAAACATTTCAAAATTATTACTGATTACCTTAAAAAAATGTTTTTAATACTGAAATGTTTGTTGAAAATTTTAGTGGTGTTTTCATTAATCAAAGATTATTTTTTACAAGGATCTCTAAGACCTTCTAGTCATTATATGACCCTATAGGGTTTAGGGACTTTTTCATAGCTGGGGGATTTGTCAGACTCTTTATGCTCGGTCGCACAACCTTTATTATATTATGATTACGTCCTTTACCTTATTAAGCTTCACCTCCTTGATTTAGGTCAATTATTTTGATCCTTCACTTAACTCATCCCGTTTCACGGATGTGTTTTACATGTTTTCTTTGCACGAGTCAGGGTCTAACTATAATTCATACTAATGTATAAAACAATAATATACTTGGTATATAAATTGATCAACTGTTATTCATCTTGAAAATGTTTTTATATTCATCAAGCGAATTGATATTTTTTTGAAATATATTTTTCAAATAATTAACATAAAAAATCTTGTTTAGATAGAATAGATAAGAAGATCGCGCCATTTTTATTAATTGGCTAAGTATCTCTAAATAGCTAAAACTAACTGAATTCTCACAAAGTATAATAAACCACCTTTAAACGGTTTTTTATTCGATTTTTACTCCGATATTATTAGACATAATACTACCCGGGTGCATAAGGTTTGGCGATAGCCTCATGATGTCACGCGTCGATGGTCAGTAGGGTTGATGTTCGGTCCTTGCCTAGTGAAGTTAGTTGAACATCGCTCCATGAATTTTGCTGTCTACCCTATTTTTGTGTGAGGTGACGTCCAATGCACAGCAGGGTAGGGGCAGCCATTTTGGACACTTGAGTCAACGGTTTTACGAGAACCACACTGCGCCGTGCGATAATACCTTTTCTAAAACGAATCAATTTGTTATGACTACTGGCCGTGCCAAGAACATTAACTATCATTAAAACTTTGTACGAAGGACGAAGTGTTAGCTCTAAAGGTGGAATTCATTGCCGTGTGCTGTTCCTGCGTGCAATCTGAACCGAGCCAGGAGAGGGCGAATCTCAAGGTTGGTACAGCTGCTATTTTTATAGTGCAAGGATCTAGGTCATATCTCTCCCATACAGTTCACAATTACCGAACCAGCATATTATCCGTGGGTTATAGCACCCCACAGTTAACAAAAAAGGTTACATGAATAGTTGTTGCAATAAATTTATTATTGTATATACTTTACATAATTATATACAATAATAGTAAGTGATACAGTACAATGTCAGCAGTCATCGGTACATAATTTGTGTACCTACATAAATAATACACCTTTCCCCCAATATTCAAACAAAGGAAGACAGACAAGACGATTTTATAAGAATTCCATGTTTGCCAAAATGGCAATAACATATTATAAAAGGCGTAAGATATAAAACTAAAAAGTCACGATTCAAATTCTACTCAAATTAAGACTCGTAATCTAACCCTTTTAGACAACGAACTAGTAAAGGAAGTTCACATAAAAATAATAATCTCTCACCAATTAAATTAAAGATTGATAGCTCACATGGACATTATCACAAGCTGTCTCCTGTGTATCATAGATTTATTGAGCATCGTGGGCGCTATATAAAGTTCTAAATCACGTTTTATCTTAGCTAAACGGGCCGTATTCATTCATAAAACGTCCACTTTATTAAACCCAGTTGATGTCGAAATGGTCAGCTGTTATTGATGCCACAGTATCTATCATTTCAGTCTGATCACTATATATTGTAATTTTCAGATGTTTTGACCATATAAACAACGCTCTACTCTTTTAGGTAACTCTTATGAATAAATATAATTTAGTAATTAATAACATTGTAATTCAGCTAATGATTTTTTTTGCATAACTTAATACACTTGTCTTCTCCCCTTATAGTTGGATAAAGAATAAGGCTAAAGATAAAAAATTTAAAAAGATTTTTATCTTGATACGCCAAAGAAGTATAACTTCTAACGCGTGTAGATAAGTACACACACATATTTTTTTTACTCTAAAATTGTTTATATTACACAATTTATAAGCTACAAAGAGAGAAAAATATACGTTCGTCTCATTTAAACATAACCAACCATGTACATATTACGTCCACCAAGAGTCGAACACTTATATTGATAAATAGATTTTATCAGAAGTTAGTATTATATACTTAGTAGTTAGTTAGATAAAATTATACATTTTATTTACAATAAGCATTATACTAAATTTCGTTTACATTAAAACATATTTAGATTAATTTTTATTAGAGAATATACATAACAGACATACATAGACACACAGAAACGTGTGTATGAGTGTGTGTGTGTATAATTCGAGATACTAAATAGTAAGTGACAAATGTTAAATAAAATAGTTTAGACATAAAATTTACTAGTGTTCTGATCCCCGGGGCCACCTCTCCTTCTCGGCTTGCATCAAGGTGTCACGACGGTCATACCTGTTTGTGGTCCCACTGGAAAGTCTAGTGGGAAGCCTTGCAGTCGATGCTTCCAAGTTCTAATATTAATCAGAACCTCGTGTGTAACACCGGCAGTCGGGAGTCCCACATTCCCTTGGTGACCTACCCGGGATCCAAAGATATGCGTACAAACATTCCACTAGCGCTAACAAAAAAAAGGTCCCGAAAATATCAGGGAGTGACTGGTGTTAATAAATTACCAAAAAAACACGTTTTGAACAAATAAACTTCATTTCGTTTGGAAATAAAATTTTATACCCTCAATACATAAATAGTCTACTTGTTAAGTACCTACAACTTTTTACACTATACTCCTGGGTACTGCACCATTTGTTTCGATCACAATGACGCCGGTAAAAACGTAATGAATAGATTCGTCGCTCAACGCCGCTTTCAAGCAACCTGCCCCCAGGGTGCAATGCCCATTGAAATACTATAGATCCAATGTGTATAATTCTTCAATTTGTGTGAAAATTATCAAATATTACCATCAGATTTGATGGGTTTCCCTGCTTAAATCACCAGGCGACACTGTATGTGTTGTTAAACAGATATACTAGCAGTTTGAACGATGGTAAAAACACTTATGATGGCTATTGAAAAAAGCGTTTACAAGCTTAAAAGTGTGTTGTCTGCCCACGTTCTAAATTAAATATAAATCAAGTTTGAATTTGGAAATAAATATTATTCAAGTAATTTCAAACGACCAAACTCTTGCAGAAATAATATTATTTCTCAGAAGTTTTAGGGACGATTTTTCAATCATCAGATAAACTTATCAGTGTATTAAATTATAACGTAACTGAATTTAAAAGTGAAATATTTTATTCATGCAACTGTCATTTTTAATTAGCCTACCTTATTCTAAGAATAACTTTTCTAGTAATTGAAAAAAGGATCCTAGGCTAATAACTTTAACCTGAAGCCGAATTCTGCTCTTTCTATATCTTGGCATTGCGAAGATATTCAAAGTACGATTTCATCATTGTTACCGACGCGAATATCTGGCGCCGCCTTTAATTACCCGAAAGTGTATCTGTTTCCTTACTAGTATAACTGTCATGTCAAATACATTAGAAAAAATTAAATAAAATCCTCTTCCGTTTTTAACATTCGATGGCGTCGTTTTATTTCTGGCACAAAATCACTATTTCGCTTTGTAGAGACTCTAAGCATTACCCAAAAGCACGAACCAGCTACAATTGTGACAGTGTAGCCAATTCGTATTCTACTAAATCCACAATGTCTTCTCGAAATTGTCGCGGTGAAATGAAAGTAAGTAGAAAAAAATTGGTATTACCTTTAGCAGAAATCTTGTTAACCGAAAGAAATATTGAAAGTGTTCGGTCCTTGCCTAGTATGAGGTAGGTAGAAAGCTACCAAAATTTTAAACATTTATTTCAAGAATTGTCGCTTATAAATATTTATAGAGTAAAATTATATTGGAATACCGAAATCATACAGTTCTATCACTGAGACGACTGTGTTTGGCGATTTTGACGAGCTAGTAATAGCAGACTTGGGCTCTTGGGATAATATTAGTGACTGTTGGTATAATACGTTTTTTGAGAGGCGACATTGGTAATAACATTAAACATGATAGATAACTCATGTATACCTACATATACCTAAGTAACGGCCAGCGGTGTCTGAGCTGAGCGGGATCTTCAATAAGAGACTGGGTTCAGGATTAATGTTTATATTAGCAATCAAGAGACTTTTACATGCATGTGTTCCGCTCGCGGCACGATACAATTCTGTACTCCATTGTTTTGGGAGGCGTTATACGTTTCTATATGAAATCATTACATTTCATAATATATATGAGCACTCAAGAGGTTAATAGTTACAGTACCTATACACTAATGTAGCTAACCATTAACTTAGCATACTCTTAACACTATAAATTAGTTGCATTTGATCACAATCACTGACATTAATAATAGGCATTTTGTAAATTGTTACAAATAACTGTTAATGACGATGGAATGCATTGTAAGGAAACCTACACACTAAGATAGTGAATGTTGAAATTCACTAATCCACCAAAGACAGGCTTTACGAGTGAATTATCTGTTCGCCTAGGAACGTAGAGGGTTGAACCTAGCAGTGGAGCGTTAATGACTTCATATTACAATTTAAAATTCAATAGGTACATTTATTCTTACGGGTGTAGAAAAATGCCTAGAAGTTTATTAATTATTATTAATATTACAAATGGGAAAGTTTTGATGGACGTTTGTTGCTCAATCACGCCAGAACGACTGAACAGATTTGGATGAGATTCGGTACAAAGATACATTAAGGGCCGCTTGCATAACAATCACCTTTAAATAAAATTAGTTAATCATATTAAACTGCCTAAATTCGTTTTACACAAAATGTATTGACAGTTGTTTAAACATATTTAACGACAAATTTTGCGTTGTCCAAGACGCTAATCGTATTTAAAGTTCTTAAATGCGTTTAGTGTTTCTTAAATAAATTTAAGGATCGTTATGCAAGCGGCCCTAAGTCTGGAATAGGAATAGACTAATTTTTATTACTTATAATGATAAAATTAACCCGAATGAAGCCGCTGGAAAAAGCTAGTTAGCTATTACCATTACTTAGAAAAACAATATCGTGAGGAAACTTGCACATTTAAAAAACTGATGTACGAAACCCGTGAATCTACTTTGGACTACGTGACGGGAATACCGTCCATATCCACATAAAAGGGGAAGCTCGATTCCAAAGTGACGTTTATGGCTTGATGTGATTTTATACACTTAAATATCTCCCAAAATCAAATAATATTATTGTGATTATTTAAACTAAAAATAAGCATTTTACTGCTTATGACTCATGTAATTACACCATTAACATTTTAATTGAGAATATTAATTGCAACAAAACTCCAATTAAATAGAAAAAAATAAATTGCGTTTGAAAATATAACTATCAAATATTGGTTTAAAAATAGAATACGAATTTTATAAACGATTAACGAAACGAAACAAATCGAAAATCTAGTTTCCAATCAATTTTTCGTCTTTTTTTAGAACTTTCCGCCTCAAAAGTTGTTTTTGATTGGCAAATTATTCATTAATTGAGTATGATTACATCTCAAAAGGTTTTTACTCTTTTGACAAGTGGACTCTTTAATTAGTAAACAGTCTACTTGTCAAAGGTCTATTACACAAATATTTAGAGAATTCAAAAATATATTTTAATGTTTCCATAAGTATTACAAATCCTGCCCATTCATCAGTCTGTCTCTATAACGCCCTTAAAATATATTCGGTCTATATGCATTTAGACTATTTGACAAAATGGTATTATATTATACATATTATTAGATGTACGTCTCTGCAGACCACGGGCCATTAAAATGGCCCGGACTTTTGGAGGACTTGTGTGGGGCCATTGAAAGGCCAACACATAGAGGTCCTGTAGACAAATTTAATCTAAATGTGGCGTGATACACCTTACAAAAATGCACCCAAGGACAAGCCCCGGTCAGTGTAGGACTATTGTAAGGAATGAGAACCAAAATACCCGGCTATTGGGATGCACTGCTAGTGGAACTACGGATCGAGAACTATGAAGACTATAGCGTATGCCCGTCGCAATGTTCAATACATATTATTAGTATTAGTACCTACTATATTTCCAGGTTCCAGTCTCCCTTAAGAGAGCAGCAGCGCATTTGTAGCACCTTTGGTGTTGCAAATGTCCATAGGCGACGGTAACTTTCCAACAAGTGGGCCATCTGCCAGTCTGCTGAACTCCTGCAATAAAAAAAAATAAAAAAAAAAACACCTCACAAATATGTATGTAAATTGCAAAGAAATAATCAAATAAAGGTCAAATATTCAATCATTGTTATCAAAAGTTAATAGGCCATTACCGGAATCTGAGTGCGACAATTTAGAATGATATCGATATGAAATGAAATTGTATAGTTACAAAATTAAAAGCTCAAAACCTGTAATTCATATAAATTGCTAAATAGTTTCCCGTTCATTTCTGATTTACTGGTTCCGTTTATCTCAGCAAAGCTATCTAGCCGGTGAATAGCTCTCCGATCCACGCAGCTGCGCGGGCGCACGCCCTTGACGGCGCGCGCTGTTCCAACAGGTTTAGGCTCAGTACATGCTACCTTATTATCACTTTTTAAACTAAAACTCTTATGAAAAATCATTAAATAAAATTTTATTTTGGTCCTACGTGCTAACACAGTTTACCTCAAACCAATAAACTGTAAATAGTATGATATATAGAATAACAATAGGCACAAAAACTATAACACACGGACATAATAAGGTGTCCAAAATGGAAAAGAATAGGAGGGAAGAATATACACCATTAGGTAGGTATAAGCGCTACACTCAGTATACATACACTTCTCATACCACGATAACATGTAACAGCTATACTATATTATAAGGATACAAGTATACTAGAACTAGAAATAGTTAGATATTAGTATTATCTAAATTTAAGGTACACCTCGACCAACAAATGTAACATAAGATGTCAAAGAAAACAACAAAATAAAAAAATATTGTGTTTAATTAAATCTATGTAAAAAAAGAGGACGGGAGGTTCAATAAACGGGAATGGTAAGAGCGACTGGAGTAATTATTTCCATCAGCGTAACCCACCTGCTCTTCCTACATAGTTGCACCTAAGACCCTGTCAGATTTTTGCTACAGTTTATATGAGCCATTGAGCATGCACTTAACCTGCGTGTTCATTATATTACACATACACCCTTTTTGTAGCACCGCATTGGCCGATGGCCGATTTTTTAAACCTCAAATAAAAGTTATTCTATAGAATAGAACACAACATGGATTTTTTTTTTAATGACAGTCACGTGTATAAAACCATTGAAGAGTTTCATTTTTGAATTTAGTGAGGTTATAATTTATTTGACTATAAAAATATTTTATATGATTGAAAACTCGGTTCTAAGAACACAAGGTCACAGATTTTTACCGAACACGGTTATTGCGATAAAAATGTTATCTTTCACTGCAACAGTTTTAAATGGCACAAAAGCACGTAGATTTTGTTTCTGAACAATGTTTATAAATAAATATTTCTCGGTGAATATACAAACTTACTGGTCAGGTTGTCAATGATACATAAAACATCAATGTTCTTTATTTTATTAATGCTTACATTAATTTTGATAACGTTTTTATCGACAGCCTGCTTTAATAGGCTGTAAATAAAGATATACATCCAAATCAATTTATTTCGTATTTATATATAGAAAATTTCACTCGACTTCGTTTACTTCATTTATTATTTTTATTTATTATCCTTATCCAATAAAAACATAATTTTTCGGAAAGGGTATATACGAGTACATACTGTAAAATTCTATTTCGATTTTTAAATATAAACGCAGCTGGAATCAGCGGCGGCAGCAATAAAAAACAAGTGCAGTTTACGTTTCTTAATATTCTGCAGTGCAGCTTAACTTGCATGCTTGCAGCTAACAAACTTAAATGTCCCAGATGTGGTTGAACGTGGCAATAGTAACACTTATAAATATAGCGGGAGAAAACTTTTATTTTAACGGAAACTTGTATTATTCCGTTTCAATAGAACTACACAAACTACCTCCGTTTCAAACAATAGGGTTTTTGTAATTATATTATTTAATGATGTTTAAACGTCTTAGGCAACTAAAGCCACATTAAATGTAACATATTACACTAGACTAGTAAATGTTTTACATTTACCATCGAAAGAAACAATTTGAATAAAATTTTATCCAATAATGATGATCTTGTAAGAAAAAACAAGGTGTAGATGCTTGGCCGCAATCTTAAAATATAGGTTTAAATATTTAAATTAATTTTTATTTCCTACATAATGAATGTATGCTATTTGGCAATAAAAGTAATGATTCATTAGCATCAATCTAAAAGTACAAGAACTCATATATTCGTATTGTCAATATCAATATATTGTCAAAATTCATACACAAATAATGCATGCATTACATATTATTATGTTCCTGCACTAAGACAACTCTATCGGGCGACATCAAGAACGTGTAACGTTGACAATTTTAATTCCCTAGTGTAAAATTTTTAAGTAATATATTTACATTCTTTCGTTATAATTTAAACTAAAAATAACTTAAAAAATATAATTAAATACTAAAAATAAGCTAATTTAAACATAAATTACAGTACAAACAAAAATTTAGAAATTAAATACTACTATAGTGTAAAATTAATAATAATAATAATCGGCAGACAAACACACACATTGTATATCCCCAAATTAAGCAAGTTACGCTTGTGTTATGGGTAACATACAACGGACCACTCTGGGGCCGATCCCAGACACCCAGACCATGGTAAATAACGGAGAAAATACGTTTCCGAAATTTACTATACCGGGAATCGAACCCGGAGCCCAGAGGGTTGCAGTGAGGTAGGCCGTCAAAGGCTTAGCCCGCTCAACCACAGAGGCCGTCGCAATTATTTTCATAATCGATGTAATGTGTGTGTGCACGCGTGCATGCATGCGTGCGTGCGTGTAGTGTGTGTGCGCGTGCATGTATATCGGTGTATAAACATATTCTGATATATATAATATAATAAGGTTGTATAAGGCATATTATATTCTAAAAGTGGAAGATCCGAGTAAATTTAATATAAATTTAATTTTCTCTTATACCAACTATTGCAGTCTGTGTAGGCCTAATCCGCAGTTGTTTATTTTATGCCCTTATATCTCGGGCGTGGCTCCTCACGATAGCCTGCAGCCGACTTGCCAGCTACTTATGGATGCCAGTAATTTCGCTGCGGTGCATTTACTGACATAATAGATTTACTGATAAAACGTTTTTGTGGTTAGATGCACTAGAATTGCCAAAGTGTATAAATTTGGGGGGAAGTCACCATATGATATAAGCACGGAGGGATGGAAAAAATATCAGCATATAATTACAAACGCGTCAGTTTTGTTTTAGACACCTGTCTAACAATATATCGAATTAGGTCTTCGAAAACTTACAACGATGTTTATTAGTGATATTTTGTTTGCCCTTCCCTCTAACTTTTAGACTGTAGATTGAAAAGTTCTGAACAATTATACAGGTCAATTTTTAAGTGGGCTTCCAAGGCTACCTCCCGAAATATACGAAATAGAGAAAAATAACTATTAGTTTTACATTTGACTTGTAATGGTATACAATAAAGTATTATCTATCTCTCTATCTACCTGTCTATCTTGTCTTACCTTCACAGAAGTTGATCTTTACAAGCTACACTATGGTTTGGTGTATTAATACAGTTCATACAGTTCCCATTATCAGAAATGTAAAATTATCTCCAGAAGGTTGCCTGGAAGAAATCGCTTTTAGCGATAAGACCGCCGATAGTACTAGTTATATCATTGTTTACTCGTGTGTTTTTCTTGTGTGCAATAAAGAATATTCTATTCTACAGTTCATGTCATTCATCAATACAGTAGGGTTTTTTTCAAAATAAGTGAATTCTATTCCTGACTTAGATACCTAATTGTTTTAAAAAATGTACTGCTGCTGTAAGCCGTTGTAAGTTTACTGTAAAGGTGTAGAATAAAGAGATATCTATCTATCTTTGATGCCGTTTTAGTTTCCATCTAAATCTGATCTAAATTCGTTTGTGTAATCTTCGCTAATTAAAATTTCAGGTTTGGCCATGGAAGCCCATTTCAAAAATTTACTTGTTTTCTTCTTTTTCTTAGGATTCTGTTTTGTCCATAAAAGCTACGGGACCCTACAAATACAAATTTAGAACAAAACTTACTTTATCCTTCTCGTATGTACATAGTTTCCAACTCGGAAAGTAAATAAACCGCACCAAACATATCCTCAACCGCAGGAGAATGTGTTTCGGAATGTAATAAATATCAACTTACTTTTTCCTATTTTACGTTGTTTCCGTAACATTTCTTACAACAAAAGATTGCGATTGAGGGTGTATATCTGATGTTAAATATGTATGTAGATTTCTTTTCTTAAAGGTAAATTGGAACTCATACTTTCATTTTGGTGTCTGTGGCTGATTATATATAAAAATCTACTATGGCTAGAGATGTAAGATTTAGTACACTTATTATATACCTATCGATGTGTTTTTTTATTGCAGGAGTTCAGCAGATAGGCAGACGGCCCACTTGATGGAAAGCGGTTACCATCGCCTAAGGACATTTGCAATACCAAAGGTGTTAAAAATGCGCTGCTGCTCCCTTAAGGCAGACTGGAACCTGGTCACTAATGCCGGAACACAACTCAAGGTTGTTATAGTGGCATACTCTAGACCAGGGGTAGTAGCCATCCAGTCGAGCAAATACCCTACCATCTGGCTGTGGGTTGTTTTGTCGCCTCTTACGACAGGCCGCCCGGCCACAGGAAATTGTATTCCTTCTCCATTCCTGCACTGACAAAAGGGTTATATCTGCGAAAATATTTCATTAAATATTTTGAACGGGGTTCGAAAAGCATTTAAATAGGTCAGGTTAATAAGATTCTTATAATAATAAAAAATCAATGTGAGTAGAACTTGATTATTCATTTTTGAAAAACTATACAGAGACCATAGTAATTATAATGGAACATTTTGTCAGTAATAACTGATTTTTCTTACTACTTCGTCAGGTACTTTATAAAGTACCTAACCTACCTACCTAGGTAGTAAGGTAAATAATAATAAGCAATACACCTATGCTTTTAACGTCCATGTTTTTGCTGTAAATGTGCTCACGGATATCAATTTCAACTAACGTCGTGGTCTTAAAATCATTAAATTAATTTCTTTAGAAGTTGCATATACATGTATTAGTATTTACCGCAAGTATTGCGACAATTATAGTTATACATTTTTTTATATAAAACTTTTCTGCATTAATTCCATAAATACATAATAACACTATGTCAACATTTTATTATGATAAATAATTCGTGTATAACCATGATCACGCCTATTCACACGAGATTTAATTACTTCCGGATTGTACCTTTCGCGAAACACAGACTCGGGTAGCGCATTCAACAGCTCTGCCATACGCAGAAGGAACATGGATGCAAAACCCTTCGTTTACACTCGTGGTGTTTCCACTGTAAAACGATGGCGTAGAGCAGAGCGCCCTGTCGTCCAAAGATGGAATGGTGTAGGAAGAATTAAGTCAAACAGTTTAATATCAATAATGAATGCGGATAACTAAAAAAGAAAGAAATAAAAAGCGCCAATTCAGCGCACGCCTCGCGCCCGCTTATACTACTAGTACTTCAGATCACAGTCAAAATACCACACTAGCAGTGACCAGGTTCCAGTCTCCGCGCGTTTGTAGCACCTTTGGTGTTGCAAATGTTCATAGGCGATGGTAACCGCTTTCCATCAACTGGGTCATCTGCCTGTCTGCGGAACTCCTGCAATAAAAAATAAAAAAAAACTAGCTATAGCGAGGCGCGAGGCGGGCGCGAGGCGGGCGCGAGGCGGGCGCGAGGCGGGCGCGAGGCGTATGCGGGTGGACTTCGATAAATGCAATTTGAGATCTATTGATGTGTCATAAGACTTAAAATACATACAATGAATTTCAAAGCGGGTTAGACGTGGGTGCTGACGTGCGTGGCGTGCGCTTAGCGGGCGCGTGTCGTCTGAACGCGGCCTAATGCTGGTCTTCCGCTAGGGTCTTTACAGTGGCTCACGGATAGACAAAACAAAAGAAACAAAAAAAAAAGAAAATATGACGAGTCCTATTTGAAAGCAAAAACTAATATAAGAATTAATGCTACGAAGCGAATTTATAAACAAGAACATAGTAGAATAAAGAACGTAAAGCTTAAAAACTATAACAATATCAACTAACGAACAAAGGCTAGAGGTAAAGTCGAGAGATAGGTGGCTCCAAACATTCACTTCAACATAAAAAGCTCCCTATAGTAATTCAAATATATTATACTTCTTATACATATATAAAAATGAATTTTGTCTGTATGTTCTTTATGGAATCGTAAACAATACATTTGATCATGTAATGATCTTTAGCAAAATGGTTGTGCATGAGCCAGAGGAAGTTTCTGAGTTGGTTCACAATTGAGCCCGGTGGGTGGCGCTGCTGTCGCCATATCGATTGAAGCTTTTCCGGCCAGGACGACGTCTGCCGGGACAGCTAGTATCATTATAAAAATCACTATTTGAGTGGGGTAATTTCAAAACTCGGTATAATGTTTATTTTTTTGCTCTCTAAGCTGATCATTATTCTAATAGAAACACAAAACATGCTCTTGTTGTACTTGTCAAATAAAATTAATATAAATTAAAAACAAGATTCACTTGAAAAACGTGTTACGAATATTTATAGCTCGATTGATAAGGTTTTTTAGTATCTTTTGACGATTCGACTAAGCAGTTATGTGTGGTCCGGAAGCAAGCGTAATGGACTCCGTACACCCGCGGCGAAACTAAATGTTAAACAGTGACTATAAGTTCTAAATTGGTTTAACGTACCCACTGTCTCGTGTGACTGGTCTTATTTATAAACTGAGAAATTATGTACGTACCTCTTATTAGTATCTAAACATAACTTATTTAAAGTTTTGTATGTAAATTTCGTCGGAGAACTGACCTGACATTCATATCAAAATTTAATATTACGAGTGGTGACACGTTTAGCTTACTTTAATGACTCAGCTACACAAAGTGAGTCTGGACCTCCGAAACGAGAACACGCCATGTTATCTTGTCTTACGCAG
Organism: Dendrolimus pini; assembly: GCA_949752895.1. NCBI lineage: Eukaryota > Metazoa > Arthropoda > Insecta > Lepidoptera > Lasiocampidae > Dendrolimus > Dendrolimus pini. The sequence goes on along the minus strand of OX457128.1, from coordinate 18,785,558 downwards.
TTTCTTGCATTAGGTTAGTCTCGACTCTCTTTCCAGCGATATTTTGGACGGCCGACCGGACGCCCACAGACCGACTAGTAATTGCCCCAAAATACTACATCATTGTAATTTTTATGTTATTTTAATCTACCTTGGAATAAGAATAATAAAAATGACGATTACTTAGTAAAAATATTACTATGGCTGTATGACGCAACATCTTGTCTAGCTTGTTAACGTATATGACTTAACCGAATTAGTTAAAAATTTAATCATGCTGGGGATGTATTTGTATATGCGAGGGTAGGTACGTAGATTATTTACTATATAAGGTACCTACAGGTAAATGCACACATCATCAGTTTATTCCGATAGAGTTATCCCCCCGCAGCGGTTGAGCCGAAGTCGAACCTCAGAGGGTCTCTCCTCGAAGTCGGGAAGCCCACCAAGCCCGGTACTGCTGAAACAGCCATCTGCGATTATGGATCCTGCACAAAAAAACACGAACATTATCAGTCGGTACAAGATCGTCAGGGCAGTAGTGGAGATTGGGACGCTGGCGCGACGTTCTACGTAGAACGCTATACAGTACAGTCTGTTTTTAATTTTTGAATAGTTTGGTATAAAAAAGAATATTGTTGTAGCTAATATAATTTCAAAAACCTATGCCACAATCTAATTATGTTTACATTGTTTTTAAGTGACTTCAAAAGGAGGAGGATCTCAATTCGACTATATGTTTTCTTATTGTATATTATGTATATTACATGATTTCTCCGTCAATTGGGAATGGATTTTCATTATTTTATTTATCCGAGTTTGTTGAGTTGAACTCATTGTCACCGAGTCAGGATCTGATGAGATAATCCCAAGGAAATCGAGAAACAAGGGTTGACCTTGTTGAAGAGTCGCCGAGTGCACATTCTTCTAAAAACAAAACTTGTATACACACGCCAGTAGTACAATTTCTAGAGGCGCTTACAATATTATTTTTCAAGCTATTACAAGCAACTTAAAATTAGAATATATTTTTTTACAAAGAACAAAACCGGCTTGAAACAAAAACTGAAAAAAGATTTTTTCTACAATATCTTGAAATGGAAGTCGGTTTTGTTAAAAAAGATTTTTTTCTTCCATGCTCGACACAAGGATTTTGTAAGTTCTTAGTTCGAACTATTAGAAATAAATTGAAAGGCCAGTTAAGACCTTGCCAATAAAGTACATTGTTATTCTGTAATGCCATCGTGTTAGGTTACCTTAATACATTGCACTCTTCTAATTACCCTTCAGGCTCTATATTTTCGTGACCTAATTGAGAAATAGATAAGAACAAATTTACATTCACGTCTCGAATCAAAGAAAAATTTATAGCCTCCCATGTTTTTAATTCGTAGCAGTAAATTAATTGGCATCCGACAAACAGAAAGCCCAGGGCCCTAAAACGAATGTAAAACGGGTTATAATCTAATTAAAATATTCATCTCTGTAGCTCCCAATTACTTCGGTAAAAATGGGCCTTAGATTGCATTAATAATGTAATAAAAGCGGAGACCGGTTAAGGCTTTTTCCATAATATCTTTTTGCACATCGACTTTAAATTCAAGACTCGTCCAACACTCAACACTTGGTTAATGAATAAATAAAGTGAAATTATATTTCATTTAATTATATTTGTAGTACAGCTAGTTTTACATTTTGCCAATGTTAAGAGTACACAATAAATTAGTTTATATATATTGGTGGTACAGTCTCGTAAGAAACACAAACAAAAATCTATGCTAAAAATACTTAGTAAATGTAGTGGTACTTCCTTAGATTAATAGATTAGTAGTTCCTTAGATTCCCGTCAAAATTTTTTCGCGTGATTAAGACATATACGATCCAAAAGACTACCTATATTTTTCTCCTATCTGGATGTAAAATCATTTTCACCAAAAAAAACCTCGAAAATTTTATCAAATAAAAACAAGAAAATAAATAAACATAGCGATAATTTGGGTAATCAAAAGATAACAGCAAAGCCGGAAAGCATACACCACTTAGAATAGAATAAAATTTACTTTATTGTACATTAAAATTAATGAAAAAATACACAAAACCAGCTTACAATTGGGTAGAAACAGCGGTCTTATCGCTGAAAGCGATCTCTTCCAGACAAGTTTGGGATGGAGAGAGAAATATGGCACAAAAGCTAGGGCAGGGTTTTGTTGCACAATATTTTTAAAAATGTTACAATTATATAAATATCCATACAGATTTATATTCACATAATTAAATACATAAAGCATAGTAATATTATACATAAATATACACACATACAATGCATGCCACCAGACAATTGTCTGACTTAACGTGCATATTGTTACAATTGGCACAAGCGAACGGTAACGAAAAACATAGTGATGAAGGCTGTATAATCCCCGTAAATTGCTAGTGCGCTGGAATCTTGTCAAATTAACATTCACGTGACGTCATCAGGAACTCGATATGTACGCGTACTCGCCGGCCAGTGATGCTTACGGTACTGAGTGTTCGGCTACGGTTACGTCACCAAAATGGCGGCCAGGCGCATTACCAATTTGCGGAGATAATACATCATAATAAGCGATATGTCAAACCCGCCAATACGTCTTGAACAAACGTAGTGTGCAGGTATACTGTCCGCTCCTTGATAAATGGGAGGTCCAAGCTGCTATAGGACGTTTATGGATTGTTATATCTATATATAATAACAGGTGAAGCAAAAACTTTGTACCTGTTTACGAAAATTGGGATTGTTCACTTTTTTTCAATTTAGCTTTTTGAAAAACCATTTCGAGGAATAGAGTCCCTAATCATTTCTGTCTAGTTAAAATTCCAAAAAACGTACGATCTTCTTGTATTTTGTAAGAAATGCGTTTGACCTTTATTTGACCTTACTAAATCCAATCAGGTGGGCCGTCTGCCCGTTTGCCTGATTCAGGTGTAAAAAAAAAAACTAGCTGTACATTATTTGATTTAAGTTCTATAACATGGATTTTCCCTAAAGACCACTTTAAAAATGTAACGATAACTGTAGAAAATAAAAATGGTTGAACACGAAAAATTAAAAGCCTAGCGACAAAAAACACTAAAATGATCACAATACGACGTAATGAATAATGACAGTGACATTTAAATAGTAGCACAGATTACTATAATTATATATAGATAAAACTTACTTTTATTATTTTTGTTTTCTGGGCAAAGAAAGCAATTTAAACTTGTCCCTTATGACGTCATCGGAGAAATAATTTTAAAATCGAATTATAATAAAACTAACGCTTAAAATACAAAAATATTCAAATTAGTATCTTAAAATACCCTATTTTACGTAATAAAAATATAAAATCAGAGGGTAATTTTTTGTGAACAATCCCCATTGCGTGGACGGAAGAGTATGAAAATTTGCACACTTTTAGTTTATATAGTGAAGAAGCGACGAATACTAATATTTTCTTTTTAAATTATGAATATAAAATGTATCAATAAAAACACCATGCACACACTACCATGTAAATGACACACACACGCATATATACTTTTTTCTTTATTGTTCAAGTCGAATTAACAGTGTAGCTTGGGCGAAATCTGTGATTTGACAATAATTATCGTCGAATGTCGATTCGATTACCACTAGTATTTATTGTAATAACAATAAAATGGCATTACCTACCATAGAAAGCAGTGTAAATTTATCACTAGTCAAGATATAGCCACTCACCAATTAATATCGATATCAAACTGCTAACGTCTAAAATGATCGATGTTGCCTTTTATAATCTAGGATCGAATGAAAACCCACAATCGACATAAGATCAACAAGAACGAAACAATCGACAGTTTTCGGGAGTTGAAACTGATTATCGATTCTCGCCTGGGCGGGTCGTGATTACGACTTATTTCTATAAAAAAGTGTACCTATCTAATCATATAATAGCTTTTAGATTGATGACCATAGAGAACAATAAAATTAAGTTTTAACTTTTTTATTGGAATTGTAAGATCCTATTAGCGGTAGTTTATTTGTTGTTTGTCCATAAAGTTTAAAATTATTTTTATTTTTTTAAATTAATTAGAAATTATTTTAATAATTTGTTTATTTTTATAATTTTATTATTAAATTAATTTTAGATGTTTTTATTTTAATAGTAATTGCTATTAAAATTATATTTTTATAATTACGAAATTATATTTTTTATTTAAATTTTATAAGAAATGATTTTGAAATAATAATAATATTCTTTCTTCGTGTTCGCGTATGTACTTTCGGGTATATTAATTTAAGAACTTTTATTCACATGGGTATATTGTTTTGTTATATCTATATACCTATGTATTAAATATTCGGAATATAAAAATATTGTTTGGAATGCAAGTAAATATACAAAACAAACATACGTAATATACCAAGCAGTTCAATTCAGTTTAACCAGATAGTCTTTACGTTACGCCTGTTGCTTCTGAAGGATTATGATTAGCGCAATTTAAGGATGCACCAGCATTTGTTGTCTTATTATCTTTTTGAAGTTATAACTTCTTATGGAAGAGTAAACCGCTTCGTTACGTAACATGTTACGGCGCCAGTCTGTCGGGCTTCCCTTTCTCTCACGTTAGATTAGTTTAAGTTATCACTACTGTCGGGCGTCACGAGACGCACACCGTCTGTTTTTTTCTCGTTTTATCATTATTTATGTAAGTGTATTGTATAATATTTTATTAATATATATTAAAACGGTGAAGTGATAATAATACAACATACCACTGATCTTGTCAACAAACTTCTTGTCCACCCAAAGGTTATCTGGCAAAAATCGTTAATAACGATAAGACTATTGTATTGTAAAAGTCTATTTCAATTAATTATATCCTTTAAGACTATAAAGCATATTCATTTACACAGCCGAAGAAAAATTTAACATAGAATTATATAGTAAATCAGCTTCCAGTTGATTGACACTTTCTACGTTTAGGGCCGCTTGCATAAGGCTGCTTAAATTATTTTAAGAAACACAAAACGCATTTAACACCCTTAAATACAATTAGCGTCTTGCACAACGCAAAAATTGCCGCTAAATGTTTAAAGAACTGTCAATATGTTTTGTGTAAAACGTATTTAGGCAGATTAATATGATTAACTAATTTTATTTAAAAGCGATCGTTATGCAAGCGGCCCTTAGTGGATCAAAGTTGTTTTTATCTCTTAATGACGTGTTTAAAAAAGGGATATCAATAAAAAATAAGAATAGAATAGAATAGAAAACACTTTATTGTTCACCAAATAAACGATAACAGAAAAAAATAAATTACAACAATGTAACGGCAAAACAAAAGGCGGCCTTATCGCTCAAAGCGATCTCTTCCAGGCAACCTGACTGAGAGGATACATTTAAAAACTTATGTCTAGGTATAATGAAATTAATAAGAAGTAAAATAAAAAGGAAGGACAGTACAATGTGGACAGTAAAGAGCTAAGTTAAGAAGAATAGAAAATAAAATATATAAAAAAAACATTATAAGCTAAGGTAATGGTTTTTGACAGATTTTTTAAATATGGCAAGTGATTTAGCTTTTCTGAAATCTACGGGTAAAGAGTTCCACAGGCAGACAGCCTGCACAGCGAAGGATTTGGAGTAAAATGTTGAAGAATGTGCAGGTGCCTTTAACAGGAGGTTATTAGAGGAGCGCAAATCGAAGGTGTGTGATGTATGAAGGAAGTTGAAAAACATTCCTTAAGGTAAGGAGGAGTGTAGGGTATAAATAGTGTATGTACGATATAATAAATGTAGAAGATGAGCATTCCGGCGAAGTGAGATTGGAAGCCACTTGAGTTTTTTGCGATATTCAGAAACGTGATCATATTTTTTTAATCCAAATATGAATCTAATACAAACATTTTGAAGACGCTCAAGTTAAAAATAAGTGTGTGTGTACTTATGTACACGCGTTAGAAGTTATACTTCTTTAAATTGGTTAAATAAATAAAGCCCCTACCACGGTCGAATCGACCCGTACCGAACCGTATTGAAAAATACAATCAAATACTGAGGTTAACTCTAAATAACTTAGAAAAATAAATACCACAATCACACCCAAGTATTAGAAAAAGCGATATAATTACTTACTTTTTTAGAAATTCATTGGAATTAGAAATAAAATAAATCCTTAGATTTTGTTGATACAAAATAAATGATTTATAAATCATCACACTCGTAAATTAATTGAAACACAATAAAGTAAAGAAATATTAGAATGCTCGTCTCACAAATTCACAATCTATCTATCAACAACTCGTTGCTACGCAACCATCATACTACACTCGGCCATCCTGAAAAACTAAAATGTTGACTATAGCTAACTTCAGGGCGTCGGTTGACTATAGCTAACTTCATGGTGTAGCTTTTTCGTGTGACGGTGTGCGCACGCATCGTAAAAATGTACTCTCATCATTTTTCCCTAACGCGCCTAAAGAAGCATAACTTCAAAAAGTGAATACCAAAGCACCTATGAACTTACCTAGACGCATAATAAAGAAACGCCTCAGTAGAGTCAAACACGTACAGAGGTCGACAACAATTTTCGCATACTGAGCATTGTTAGAAATTGAAAGGCTTGCCGTCTGATTTGACCACTTTTCAAGATTGGTCCTAAAATACATGTTTAGAAAGCTTCTTTTCCATTGGCAATGACTGAAGCATGCCAAAGACATGGAACGCAAGAAGAATCTTAATAATGTATATCGCTGAGTACGCACAAATGTGTAGTCAGTCCCCCATCTTTAACGTCAGGACTTAATCCGAGGGAACAAACAGTATGGCTTGTCTCGCTTTATTACCCCTTGGATATCAAACACATTTTAAGCAGGGTACTCGGGATGCTAAATGCTTGGAATTAAACACACTTGTATCTCTCTCTATCTCATTATAGTCAAATAATCTAATGCTCTCGAGTCTCGAATTCGAGTTTCAAATGACGTAAATTCGAACCCTGACCGGGAAGTATCTGACAAGTTTACAAGTAATTGTGGCGCATCCTTACTTCCTTACTAATATTATGAACGCGAAAGTTTGTAAGAATGTATGTATGTTTATTACTCTTTCACGCAAAAACTTCTGAATGGATTTTGAAGAAACTTTACAATAATATAGCTTACACATCAGAATAACACAAAGGCTATAATTTATAAAGATACTATCTGTCCCGGCAGACGTCGTCCTGCCCGGAAAAGCTTCAATCGACATGCCGACAGCAGCGCCACCTACCGGGTCCAATTGTGAACCATCTCAGAAACCTTCTTTGGCTCATTCACAACAACGTTGCTAAAGAACATCACATGATCAAATGTATAGTTTACGATTCTATAAAGGACATACAGACAAACATTCATTTTTATATATGTATAAGAGAAGAAGATAGTGTGAATTATCTAAAATATAACTATTTTCCATCACCACGCGGGTGGAACCGTGAGCGCAGCTAGTTTAGACATATTTTACTTCAACTTTAAGAGTTTTTTTATATACATATATTTGTGTCTAGTTATTGCGAACGCACAATACCTACAAAATAAATCAGTTGGTTAGATTTTAAAGTCATTTTAGTACATTCCAAGTACTCCAAGTATATTTATTTTAATTATTAAAATATAATAATAGCATATTAATTTAAAAACGACTGACGTACAGACAAATTTAAACATCTTCGTTACACTTTTTTGTTATGTTCATAATTAGAATTTAATTAAATAACAACAGGATAGAAATTAAATTCCAAGCTGTGTTCAGCTATACGAGTATATATTTTAACATCGCATTGTATATACCTTAGTCATGAGCAGTGCCGTAAATAGCCTTTTATGCGCACTGTGCGAGCTTCTATAACTGCGCCCTTATTTTTTTTAGATATTATACGTACCCTAGTTAGAGCAATGCTTGCCTACGCCTAAGGTCTTCGTCTTGGTGTTGGTGGACCACTTATCTAATATATTGGAAGAAAAATCTATTATTTTAAAGAACTATAATAGAACACAAATACGCTGCCGCGCTGCCAAAAGATTGAGCGCGATGTTTTGTCTAATTTAACAGACGTTTTTGATGATACTGGCATGTATTTACGTATGTGTTCGAATCGAGCACTAGAGGCGCAGCGGGAACTTATACAAAAAAACTATAGTCCTGCCTGGTCTGGCCATTCTTGCGCCCCACTACGCCCTGTGCCTGGAAACCGGTGGCACGGCCCTATTTACGGCGCTGTCATAAGTTCATTAATTAATCAAATGTAAAAAAAAAAATTGGTGATTCTTTATTAAATAAATAAATAATCGTTTTTCCTTTATGGCGAGAACAACGAGGTCGGGAGATTCGCGATGGTTTCCTTGGTGCAACCCGTAATCTTAAAAACACAGTTTTTATATATATTTATAATACTTAAGACAGCATGATGTATTGGTACACATATACAACACATACACGTATTTTGAGTTAAAAAAAATAATTCATTCTTGAGGACATAACTCGTGATACTTAATAAAGTCTAAAGTTACCCTATTCGGATGAATTTCCAAGACCACCAATATAGACAAACGGCGGTAAATAACGTGCTGTATACGTTATTACCTCCAGGATTGTTTACTTATAAAATATGTATGGGAGAACTTTAAAATAGATAATTAAATTACAGTGCAGTGATTTGAGGTGTTACCTGTTCTAAAGCATCTTTAGTAATGTTAAATTATATAGCCAAACGTGTGGTGGATGTCTCACGTGACCAAAAGACTCGTTTATACCTCGGGCAACGCATCAGTGTTGCCATTCAGCGAGGCAATGTGGCCAGTCTTTTGGGCACGTTTCCGGCTGACAGCGGTCTGGTATTAGACTTTATAGTTTAATTTATTGCATAGTTTAATTTATTTATAATTCAGTTTATTTTAAATAAAATTTAAATGATGTATCTTAGCTATTTTTTGCTCGAGTTCAGCAGACTGGCAGTCGGCCAACCTGCTGGAAAGCGTACATTTATAAGACCAAAGATGCTGCCGCTCTCCATAGGGATACTAGACCCTGAAGCCACTAATGTTGGAACAGAACTTAAGGTTGTTATGGCGGCATACTCTAGGTCAGGGGTTGTAATGTAATGACCCTAGTTAGATAGCTATCCAGACGAGCAAATACCCTACCATCAAGCATATAATTTAGCTTCCATCAAAGATATATGTAAAACAAAGGCAATTTTTATACTGATTAGTGTAAATTACAATAACACAAGGCAAAATCGAAAAAAATAATCTTGAAAATTATTGTTTAAAACGATTTATCCACAGTTCCATAAATCTGTTGATTACTTTAAGTGAGTTAAATGATAAATAAATTATATATCAATATTTTTTCATCGAATCATTTTACGTTAAAGGCTTTTTCAAATAAATTTATAGATTCACAATAAGCCAGCCAGAGTATGAATTTAATTTCTTTATCATAAAATTTGAATAAATACATAACTCTTATGCTATTTTATAATCGAAAGTAAATTTAAAAAATAACTGCTGTGTGTAATATGGAGCTGGAGTAATTTGAGCTTGGAACTTAACATTCTGCGAAGACGCCGTGCCGTCCGCCGCACACAACGCTTAGGCCGATGCCACATTTGCTACTTCTTTTTTAAATAATACTTTGTATATAAGTTTATCCAGCAAGTGTCAAGTATTGAATACACAGATTTTAAAATTATATCTAAGCAAATTTATATATACATATTTTTTTTTACCAGTATATATATATATATATATATATATATATATATATATATATATATATGTGTGTGTGTGTGTGTGTGTGTGTCTGTGTGTGTGTGTGTGTGTGTGTGTGTGTGTGTGTGTGTGTGTGTGTGTGTGCATGTGTGTGTGTGTGCGTGTGTGTGTGCATGTGTGTGCGTGTGCGTGTGTGTGTGTGATTACTACGGTGGAATTTGACATAATTTATTGAACCATTTCCATTCTTAGAGCCACGATTGTCACAATGTAGATGTCTGGACGCGTGCGATCACCCTTAGCATCAAGCTCACGGTCCTTTTTATGTCCTTCAGTAAATGATTTTATCACACATTTGATATTGTATTTCATTGTCATCGGAGTCCACATGTAACAGTGAACTAAAGTATAGTATAGGTTGTTTAAGAATGACATTATTATATTTCTTCGACGCTGGCAACATGTTAGCAAAGTTGAATAGTAGATAAAACGAAAGAAAGAAAAAAAAATAACACATAGCGTTAAAAACCATTGAAAATAAAATGTTTGAGAGTAAGGCCTCTGACATTGGTTTGCAACTGCACCCTGGGACAGACAAATGTTGCATTATAATAAAACTACGTTTTAACGGTTTTAAGCGCGGTAATTTATTTGGTTTTGATTATTCCGACGTTTCGGCCGCTTTTCAGACTTTTTTTAAACGTCGGAATAATCAAAATTAAATATATACCACACTTAAAACCGTGAAAACGTAGTTTTATTATGTATACAAGTCGCGAAAACTTAAGAAAATATTAAATGTTGCATTGTTATTTATTTGTATAAATAGTGTGAATAATAATAATTAAGTAGATTGATATATGCATAATACATAGAAGTACTATGAACATAATAATAATAAACCAAGTTCAATTTATTACTATCTACACAGTTCAAAAATATAACGCTGTATAAAAAAATAATTATCTCAAGAAAATATTACCTCAATAAAATTAATTACGAAGTGTGGATCGGAAATGAAGTCGGTTCTTGTGATAAAACAAAACACTATATTTTACATGTCCAGTTTTATGACGATTTTTACGAGATTATGAAACTTAAATTACAATAAAATCTTGCCATATTAATATACTAGCTTTTGCCCACAGGTTCGCTTGTGTTAGTTTTCATTTTGCAGAAAGACGCTCTCTGGCAATCTCATCCCGGCAAGCGATGTAATAATAAACCAAGTCAAGTAGGACAACTGAAAAAACTGTTTCATAGATGCCACTATAATGAATGTAATAGATAAATAAGTAAAATAGGAAACTATAGTTTCTACATTATATGACATTATATATCCTCGAGCTATGAACGTTTCAGGCACGGTAAAAAATACGATACAGTCTAGTATGGTATACTAGAACATATCAATAGTGTATTATACCCGTGCATAATAGGCTTAGTGTGCGTAGCATCCGGGCAGCATCCGTGTATCAACAGCGTGTCATATCCGTGTGCTTCCCGTTCTCTCATTTGTAGTGGTAAACCGGCTTAGAACAGTCATCATACGTGGTTTAAATCCGTTTGCTCTCCGTTTCACCGCCTGCGCGCACTGGTTTAAAGGCGTTGCGTGCTATGCACGATGATAGTCGAGCATTTTTTTACTTGTTTTTTATATATTTAAGTATGTTTTCCATTGCATGTTCCATTTAGTTTTGTGACTGTATTATTGTAGTTTTAAATAAATAATTGTTCTTTCTTTCTTCTACCCATAATTCGTTAACTCTTTCGGGCTGAACGGACGAAAACGATCGACGAAAATGTTGGTCGATGACAGACATACTTTTCAGTACAAAGATTTTTTTTGCCAGATACGTACATAGGACGGTCATGGTATAATACGCTTTAGTGGGAAGAGATCTTATAACTTCATACACAAACAAACTCACATTCATATTTATAACATTAGTCAGAATTTACTAGGGTAACATTTACCAGGATATTCCCGCGACTTCTTCCACGCTTGACTTGAAATTCCCGCGTGATTCCCGAGACACAAAGTATTGCAGTATTTAAAAAATAATGTAAGCTGTGGTATCGAGTGAAAACTGTCTCGAAATAACCTAATTTTTATGAAGTCAATGTATATTTGTAGTGTGACAGTTTGTCTTTGATTCCCGGAAGAAAAAACATTACATATTTTATTACATAAAATTTGCTATCAATTCCTGAAAAAATCTCACTGAAGTTCGAAAAAATTTCTATGGATTCACGGGATGAAAAGTAGCGCAGATTCTAAGTGTAAGAATTTGCTGTCGAACGGTTAACACTGCATCAAAATCGGTCTAGTGGTTTTTACGTGAATCCCGAACAAACAGATAAGAAATTAAAAAAAAATATATAGTTTGTTCCAGTTGTTTTTTTTTTAATAGCTTCAAAGCACAGATTTGACATGTTTATAATTTTCTAATATTATAGATGGGATATCATGACAAAAGTCATTATCTTTTAAAACTTAATGAAATAATTTTAATACGCTTAAAGCTGTTTATAAATACATCCATATTATAATTGGTCAGAAATGTTGAACCCGTATCTGAAAAACTTCGTTTAAAAAAACCGACTTCAAAAACAAAAATGTATAAAATAAATTATTTCTTAAGCTATTATTATTAATATATATTATCTAAAACATCTTAAAGTCGGTGCTTAGTAATTTTCAAAATATAGTAATTTTTATGTTTTTCTTTGCACCGACTTCAAGATGTTTTAGATAATATATATTAATAATAATAGCTTAAGAAATAAGTTATTTTATACATTTTAGTTTTTTAGTTTTTGAAGTCGGTTTTTTTAAACGAAGTTTTTAAATTTTATTTGTTACTTTTTAGTGTCTAGCTATGTATGGGTGGACCCACGAATGGTGCCGCGCTTCTTAAAAAATATAGGTCCCAAGAAGCGGGAACAAAAAAATGTTCGTAAAATGAAAACTACTGGGCCAAATATTTTAAATTTTTAGGGGACCAATTAGAAACTATTCCGCGTCGAACAAAAAAAGAATCACGTAAATCGGATCATAAATCACGGAGTTATCGGCGAACATATGGAACGGAGTGAAAATTATTTCCATGAAAAATGTTCATAAAATGAAAACTACTGGGCCAAACTATGTAAAATTTTTAGGGGACCAATTGGAAGCTATTCCGCGTCGAACAAAAAAGAATCACGTAAATCGGATCATAAATCACGGAGTTATCGGCCAACATACATTAAAAAAAAAAAGCAAAAAAAAAAAAAAAACCCGACGAATTGAGAACCTCCTCCTTTTTTCGAAGTCGGTTAAAAACTATTAAAAACTAAAAAGAGCAGAAAACTAAGGGCCGTCTAAATATGCCCCTACTAATGTAAAATTACGTATTATACACTACGTATAGTTAATATAATAAGGAGGGATGAAAGTCACGCGATAAAACGAATGGTTTACTACAAGATTGATAGGTACAAAGGTAAATGTAGACCAAAAAAGATGGATGAATTGTGTGAAGGATGCTATGACGATTTGTGGTGTGGCGTGAAGATGTATGTCATAATAGAGGAGTATGGAAGGAAAGAACACAAAGATATTGTACCAATCCCAAATAATTGGGAGAAGGTGAAAAAAAAGAGATATTATTATGTAAATGTGAGTTTGATTAGATATTTATACGTAAATTGATGTTTGTTTGTTACATCATTACGACCAAACATGAACCAATCAATTAGACTTGGTGTAAAACCACCAAAGAAGAAATAGTAAGTAAGTAATTTTGTATTGTCTCCGTAAGAAAGTAATTTTGAAAATTGCTATTTGTAAAATAAATTACCGTTTTGAAATTTTCGTCTACATTTGTCTGAAAGTTAGTGTTGTATAGACTCGGAAATAGCTGAACGGATTTCGATACTAATTAATTTTAAATCAAGTTCTTTCAAATTTTTGGCAGATTTGGTCTAAAAAAATATTTTGTCCCAAAAACACTTTTTAATGGTAATTTAATTTTTTATTGGAATTCTCTCAGGACTTCTTCCGAATACTAAAAATATGGTTATGTGTGTATCCCTCAAAAGCTGACCCATTAATCCGAATAAAAACGATTTCACAATTATTCCCAATATTAAGAGGAAACGATTCTTCTAAAAGCCGTAAAAATAAACATAAAATCCTTAAGCATGTAGACGTAGTATCGATAGAAATAGGATTAGATACAACTGCATAAAAATTCAAATAACGAAACATCCGAAACAAGCACTCTGCTCACTAACTTTCAATCGATTGGATTATTTTGATTACACTCCAGAAAATGGATGTAAAACGAATTGATTCAAACATGTGAACAGGTAACAACCTCAGGGACATGTAACAAGCTGTCGAACATTTCTCAACAGCGCTTCAGCGCTTTTGGTCACATTCATGATGATGTAGAAAAAGTAAAATCTGATCATTTATTACATTTCCAATATTTTGTTTGCTTGTCTATACAAATTTTCAGATAGTATATTAAGCCACCCCAACTTGTTGAAGTGAAACTTGTTTAGAATCATTGTGAGAAGTAAATCGATGAAACGAAAAAAATACACTAAAAGAGATAAACATAAAATTCAACCTTATTTAATTCTTTATAAAACACATTTCTCTTTACCTGTTAGTATTAGTTTTCTATTTAAATAAAACTCAAAAGATTTCAAATTAATTTTAGCTCTATGTGTATACAGTTATACTTAAGGCAGATATTCTTTTATACGTAGATCAAAGGAAATTATGCGTAACAGTGCATTGAATTTCAAACTTTATGTTAGTGAATTAAAGTGTAATTGAGATTGAAATTTTTGAATTATAATATGTTGACGGATTTAGCCTAAAGGAATTATATTCATATTAATAAAAGTTATTTTATTAAGTTAAGAGTTATCTGTGAGTATATTCCCTGAAGTTTCACTTCTACTGCGTATGAACTGCACACACACACAATTTTGTGTTTTTAATTGTGCTAGGTCATTAAACTCTCCTACTAAATTATTTAAGAAGTCAATACTCATCAGTGAGTTCAAAAACAGAACTACTAATTCCTTAAATTGGTTCCTTGTTGAAATATCGTCTAGGAATTAAAAGACCGTATTTAAATTACCTTTAATACAAGGTGTACTTAACAAATATTAAAACCAGTTTTTAATCAAGGAAATTTAATTGAAGAGCTCTTCAAAAGCAAGCCAAAGCGTTTTTAAAAAGCACTTGGCTTGCAGCCAGTTTGGTAAAACATTGGACTTACGCAGTATGGTAATGGCGGAGGTTTTATACAAATCGATTCCCACTTACTTCCATTTCGAAAAATTGCAATTACCTATTGTCTTTATATTAATAACTTGGATATAATCCTTATAAAAGATAAAAAAACAGATAGGTAGGTAGGTATATAGATAATTATTTAATGCACACCAAAGCATAAACAAACAGAAGTAGAAAATGATAAAAGTGGGCATAACGGGAGCGTTCTCTTCCAGGCAACCCTGGTCAGGGATTGAGAGATTTTTAATGCTGACGGTGGTGCAGTTAATAAATAATGATGAATAATAAATAAACATAGCACATATACAAAAACAAAATAAATACATATATATATATATATATATATATATATATATATACATATGTGTATACACATACATATACATATATGTATATGGTAATACAAATAACATACATTTATATATGCATTAGGAATTATTATACAGAATAGAAAAATAATGCTTCTGAAGCTAGTTTTTGAAGCACGATATGGATTTGGCTCATCGTATAGCTATAGGCAGGCCTTTTTGTGTCACTTTTTTTTTGGGGGCACGCTAATTCTCAAAAGTTGTAAGTCTATAATTTTTTGTTTATAGCTCCACTCCAAGTTGTTTCACCACTATATAAATATAATTTCATCAAGCTTACCATAAATGTGTTTTTTTTATCTTATCACTTTTTACGGCAGTTTACGATATTTTCGAAATTTCTTTTAAGGGCACTGCATGTCCCCGCTTGTCCCCACAAAACAGCCCTGACTATAGGTAACTTATTTCAGAGACACAGCTTGGATGGTGAAAGAGTTATTTATAAAAACAGGATATGTGTGGTGGTGTATTTATTCTGTTTTTAGTCGAGGGGCAAATTAATTAAAATAAAGATAGAAGTCTCACGTGACCAGGTTTGTATTTAGTTGCTATTCAACGAGGAAATGCGGCCAGCGTTTTGGGAACGGTCCCAACTAACGGCAATTCATTTTTTTGTTTATTATATTTATGTTTACATTCGTATCTTAATTTCCTTGTATACATTTGTTCACTCCCACACCAGTATGACGTGTCCTTTAGTGTATTCCTTTATAATATTTTCATTAAATAAATTATATTCATTAAGCGATATATATCTAACAAATCTACATGTTGATGAACCAGCTGTTCCATACAACATAGTCAATTGAAGCTAGAAATACGATATATTCTTGATCATTGGTAAGTATCGGCCAAGTGAGTACAACAGAATGCGCCCGCATACCAGCTTTAGACGTCAGACGTATTGGTGGGAACAGGGGGAACATTGGGAACAGCGACACGTGTTCATCGTGTGAACAAGATGCAAGCAGGAAGAATGTATTCAGGATATTGTTTAGACACTTTATATAATAGGTACATGTTTAAGCTTAAAGGGGTTTTTATGGGTCAGCTGTAGTGGGAAGGGAACAATGTGGTAAACATTTGGCTAGTGTTAATAGTTACAATCTTTTTCACGACAAACATAGTATAAGTATTGTATGTAGTTGATTTATATAAGACTAGCGGCCCACCACAGCTCCACGTGGGTGGTTAATGGCTAATTTTTTCCACCTTGGAATGCCTTATTGAAGTTTTAGTAGTGTTCCCTAATTTAATTTAATAGTAAATATAGCCTATGTAACTCAGGAATAATGTAGCATTCTAATGGTGAAAGAATGTTTGAAATCGGTCTAGTAGTTTTTAAGTTTTTTCGTTACAAACATACAAAAACAAAAACATTTCTTCTTTATAATATCAGTATAGATAAAAATATTTTGTTCTAACTAAACTGATCAAGATTCTCTTTAGGAGACTTTAACTTAAAATCAAAACTAATTCTAACATAATACTCATACAATTAATGTTTTATTATGAAGAAGCGGTATAACGATCCAAAGTTGCTTATTTTAATATGCTTTTATTACATTGACATGTATATAATAATATATATAATTAAAGCCCATAAATGTACCACTGCTGGGCTCGAGCCTCTCATTATAGGGGAACGGACTGAATACCTTTCACGCTTGTAGAAAGCAGCTTGGCAGGTTTGATACATCACTTAAATCGATGTGCAGGTTGCATCACGATGTTTGCCTTCAACGTTGTTAGCACGTGATAATTCTAACAATATGCACATTAGGTCAAAAAACTGCCTAAGTGGTGCGTGCGTTCTGGCCAGGATCGAGTCCACGCCCTCTGAGTATGAGACGCATGCGCTAACCATTACGCTACTACGACTTGACATTGACATATGTGTATACCTAATTATTTACATATCTATTAAACTAAGTGAGCTTTTCAATCTAATTTTCAACGACTTCCAAATGCATAATTATTCGCACTAATGACATTTTGTAACTAAGTACCTATTTATACGAATTATTATGTAATTTTAAAAAATGGGTAACAAAATTATTGACACAAATTTAATTTAAATGTAAGCGTGGTTCACTATTTTTATAATGATTCAATATTTATAAATATGTACTTATAAAATACTAATAAACAATGATACCTATAACAATTGACACCAAACATCCCACGGTATTTTATTAGAGAAGAAAACCAACACAGAGAGCTGGTTTTTTAATAAAAAAATTACAAGACAATACCGACATCCTTATATTTCCTATTCAGCGAGCTTGATCATATTTATATCATTGTTCAATGAACATTTCAGATAATATTAAGTCATTCGAATAAAATAAATATGACTCATTTCAAATCGAATCCCAACAACATGACCTCACTGGAACAATAGACGCCATTTGTTAAAGTCTAATCAGCGATCTGTTAATTTATCTGTTATTTGCAATACAATTTATAAACGATAAAGATAACGAATGAATAATTGCGCTCTTGTATTGGAACCCAAAACAATAATGGTACGGTGTCCGCATAATGGGAACAATGTACCGGCTTAAAAACAATCAAAACATATTTAGTTTGTATTTTGCTGTTCGTGAACTAGATAAGCATCATGACAAATCGAAAATAATTAAAGGCTTAAAAAACAATTGTAGCAGCAAGAGGCAGAATGATACGTCAGATGGCTTCAAGTAATATTCACTGACGAGTGCTGATGTGAACTGATTAATTTTGGAAACGGTAACCTTAAGTACAAATGTTAACAAATCGTACTGCTAGCACAATGTATAGCAGTGTGTGAGCGGGACGGATGATGTGCGATCGAGATAGAGCAACTATAAATCTCGGCGCTCCAGCGCTGCGCTAGTCAGTAGTTCGCAGACACAGACGGCGGTGTCTCAGACGCCGCCAATCACAATCTCTCCACGTCCTCACGAGGGACACCAGGAGACATAGGATAGAATAGGCGTTTTGCTGGGAAGTTTCTTCCGCCGTTTCTTCTCTCCCAGCCATAACACGTTGCGAAACGGCAGTAAGATAGCGTAGGCCGCCGCGAACCGCCGATCCCGGTCCGCCGGGATCGGCGGATTATACCCTCGGGCTTTATATTACCCATCGCCCGTTCTCAATTAGTTCATTGTGTCGTCCTATGGTGGGCATCATCAGATTCATCCCCCTCTCATGGCAATAGACCAGCCCAGGTAAAACTCCCTAGGGAGTTCCTTCGAGTAAGTTGCCCCCGGGCGCCTTGCGAAGGCGCTCGCCTCGAAAATACCGGTAAAGTTGTGAGGTCTTCAGACAAACAACATAAAGTCAAGTCAAATAAATAAAAAAGTTCACAGTCCGCTGCGATGACTAGACGTATGCAGCTCCCATAGTACCCCCCTTCAAGTGAAACGCAGACTTGGTTGGATGGTTTCTGCCAGATCTTGTGACGTAAGGTTGTCTGATACATGACGTCGAAGTCGGTTGCACGGATGTTGTTCATCTGGCGTGATGGAGTGACTGGCTGCAGCGGTGGTTGGCTCGATGCTTCTTCGTCTTGCTCATCTGGGCAGATGTATGCTGGTTTGAGTCGGTCTAAAGAGACTAGTGTGACTCGGGTTGGCATCCGGATCTTAAAGTACTTCTCACTGTTATGTAAAATTTAAAATTACGATAAATAAATTGGTGTGTACAGTCGTAGTATGAAAAGATTCGCCAGTTTTCAAAATAATTCATTTAACCTCAGCATTTAACGTTCTGCGAGCACATGTTATATTTTCAAACAAAGTCACAGAGCAGACTATTCTAAAAAAAATATGTTCAACTATTTGTCAATAAAGTTTAAAATTACATAGAACAAAGTTGTTTGATTTTCTATCATGTCTAAAAAGATTTTTTAGTGATGTAAAACCTTTATATTGGTTTTAATATTTAAAACAAGCATAGTGAATATAGTGATTATATCTTCTGTTTCTGATGAATAAAACTATTGTTAATCTCGGTGTCTATCATTGTGAACATTGTATTTTTTCGCGTTTCTATACTTTGTAAACGTAACACTTATTAAAATGTTGGCGGTATTGTTTCTGGTACTCGTACAAGCAAAAGTCGACTTTTAGGTGACGAACCTTTTCATACCGCGATTGTATCTATTGGTGACAATACATTCTTGTATTTATTAATTAATCAAAACGCATCATTATTACATCACCAGTACTAGGTGTTTGTCTACAATTCCTAATACGTATTCATGTCCTATGATTTTTGTGAGAAGTTTATAAAATTCTAATCTGTGTCTGTATGGCCGGTTCCTATATCTTATTATTTATTCAGTTACTTGCCTTACCAGTGTCGCTCGCGTCAATTTTGACATAACTTGTATGGTGTATATATGTCAAATTAAAACCTATAGTAAGAAAATGAACGGTCTTTAAGATATAGGACCCGAGGAGAAGGCTAGCACCTTGCATGAGTGTTAAGGAAACCATCTACTTGCGACATATTGATGAACCTACATGGACAGTCATAGTACTTTAATAAATTAAAAATATTGTGTTTATACTAATATAAGTTTAGTAAATACGTAAACACGTAGCCAACAAGACCACTTGTCTTATATATATAAAAATCTTGTGTCACGATGATGTTGCCGATAAACTCCAAAACTACTGAACCGATTTTAATCAAATATATATATAAAAATCTTGTGTCACGATGATGTTGCCGATAAACTCCAAAACTACTGAACCGATTTTAATCAAATTTGCACACAGTGTGCAGTTTGATTCAACTTAAAAGATAGGATACTTTTTATACCGTTGGAACCGGTAGGTGGCGCTGAGATCGGGTTCTAGAATCCTCCTAATCACCGGGAGCGATTTTGTTTTTGTGTGTTTGAGTGGGTTCCCGGATGGTTTAGATTCGCAATTAGAACCAGTAGGTGGCGCTGATATCGGGTTCTAGAATCCTCCTAATCACCGGGAGCGATTTTGGTGATTTTGTTTTTGTGTTTGAGTGGGTTCCCGGATGGTTTAGATTCGCAATTAGAACCGGTAGGTGGCGCTGAGATCGGGTTCTAGAATCCTTCTAATCACCGGGAGCGATTTTGGTGATTTTGTTTTTGTGTGTTTGAGTGGGTTCCCGGATGGTTTAGATTCGCAATTAGAACTGGTAGGTGGCGCTGAGATCGGGTTCTAGAATCCTCCTAATCACCTGAACCGATTATGGTGATTTTGTTTTTGTGTCATGAAACAAAGTTTTTAAGGAATTCAGAAAATATGGCGGTACGAAGTTCACCGGGTCAGCTAGTTTAAATATAATATTAGGCTTCTACAGAACCCTTCACGCGGGGACTGACACGTACTGGACCGTACTTACAAATTTAAAAAGCCTTGCTATGTTATTAGCCCCTACAAGCCTGTAACGCCACAAGCAGCTAGATTCATATAATTCATTGCTAACACCAAATGCATAGCGCAGATAAGATACGTTCAGGCACGTGTTAAAATGCTTCCTTGGAACGAAGCGCGAAGTCGTTACGATAAATACGACTGATAAATGGCGGCGAAACCGCTGTTCACAACCGGTGACCCAGAAATAGCTATCAATGGAAGTATTTGAAAATTAAAAGCTAAATATATACAGTGCAACCTGGTTAAGTGAGACATCAAGGGACCCGCAATGTGGTTTCACATATAGAGGTATTCCACTAACCCAGTGTCTCAGATATCCAGGTATAAATAAACATCTGTCTCATATACAGAGGGTTCCATTAATAGAGGTAGTAAGTGTGTTTAGACATTTTTCAAATAAACATTCTTATGATAGTAAAGCGAAACTAAAACTTGTGGTCATTGAGGCTCAAAATTACTTACGTAGTGTAAGTAAGTGCGGAATTTGCGGGTAGAATAAGTAAAAAAACGATATCTCAGTTATCGTTATTTTATCTCAGTTACAAAGGTGTATGCATATTAAATACACTCGCTGTCTCAGTTATTGAGGTAACTATGATGATAAATCGAAAGAGCGAATCCTAAATATAGAAGTTCGCGTCGTCCCACTAACAGGGGCAATTCAGTGCCAAAGTGTTGAGACCTCAGCATGAGTTCCAGTTATGGAGGTTTCTCACTTATCCAGGTCCCACTTAACCAAGTTTCACTGTAATAATATCAGCCCATAAATGTCCCGATGCTGGGCTCAGGCCTCCCGTTATAGGGGAACGGACAATACACCCGCCACGCTTGTCTAAGGCGGCTTGGCAGGTTTGACACATCGGTTATCTTGGTGTGTGATAATACACGCTAGATAGCTATAATAGTTAAGAATATTTATTTTCATTAATTATTAATAATATTCGTATTAATAACTCCTGAACCATAGAAGATCTCAAAATACATTCTACATTAAACTATTGTTAAATTACAATAAATACGAAATATAAATTTTATTAATAAAAGAAAAAAATCATTAAAATAACATCTTACCGAACTTGTAAAATATCATGATGGAAATATAAATAATACGTGAAGCAAAAACACAGAAAAGCTTTGTACCTTTTTTACGAAAATTGCGCGGACGAAAAAGTATGAAATTTCTCACACTTATCTTAATATATATAAATCTCCTGTCACGATGTTTCTCCGCGATGGACTCCTAAACTACTCAACCGATTTTAATCAAATTTGGACACCGTGTGCAGTTTGATCCAACTTGAAAGATAGGATAGTTTTTATACCGTTGGAACCGGTAGGTGGCGCTGAGATCGGGTTCTAGAATCCTCTTAACAACGGGGAGCGATTTTGTTTTTGTGTGTTTGAGTGGGTCCCCGGATGGTTTAAATACACAATTGGAACCGGTAGGTGGCGCTGGGATCGGGTTCTAGAATCCTCCTAATCACCGGGAGCGATTTTGGTGATTTTGTTTTTGTGTATTTGAGTGGGTGGCCCCGGATGGTTTAAATCCGCAATTGGAACCGGTAGGTGGCCCTGGGATCGGGTTCTAGAATCCTCCTAATCACCGGGAGCGATTTTGGTGATTTTGTTTTTGTGTTTGAGTGGGTTCCCGGATGGTTTAGATTCGCAATTAGAACCGGTAGGTGGCGCTGAGATCGGGTTCTAGAATCCTTCTAATCACCGGGAGCGATTTTGGTGATTTTGTTTTTGTGTGTTTGAGTGGGTTCCCGGATGGTTTAGATTCGCAATTAGAACTGGTAGGTGGCGCTGAGATCGGGTTCTAGAATCCTCCTAATCACCTGAACCGATTATGGTGATTTTGTTTTTGTGTCATGAAACAAAGTTTTTAAGGAATTCAGAAAATATGGCGGTACGAAGTTCACCGGGTCAGCTAGTTTAAATATAATATTAGGCTTCTACAGAACCCTTCACGCGGGGACTGACACGTACTGGACCGTACTTACAAATTTAAAAAGCCTTGCTATGTTATTAGCCCCTACAAGCCTGTAACGCCACAAGCAGCTAGATTCATATAATTCATTGCTAACACCAAATGCATAGCGCAGATAAGATACGTTCAGGCACGTGTTAAAATGCTTCCTTGGAACGAAGCGCGAAGTCGTTACGATAAATACGACTGATAAATGGCGGCGAAACCGCTGTTCACAACCGGTGACCCAGAAATAGCTATCAATGGAAGTATTTGAAAATTAAAAGCTAAATATATACAGTGCAACCTGGTTAAGTGAGACATCAAGGGACCCGCAATGTGGTTTCACATATAGAGGTATTCCACTAACCCAGTGTCTCAGATATCCAGGTATAAATAAACATCTGTCTCATATACAGAGGGTTCCATTAATAGAGGTAGTAAGTGTGTTTAGACATTTTTCAAATAAACATTCTTATGATAGTAAAGCGAAACTAAAACTTGTGGTCATTGAGGCTCAAAATTACTTACGTAGTGTAAGTAAGTGCGGAATTTGCGGGTAGAATAAGTAAAAAAACGATATCTCAGTTATCGTTATTTTATCTCAGTTACAAAGGTGTATGCATATTAAATACACTCGCTGTCTCAGTTATTGAGGTAACTATGATGATAAATCGAAAGAGCGAATCCTAAATATAGAAGTTCGCGTCGTCCCACTAACAGGGGCAATTCAGTGCCAAAGTGTTGAGACCTCAGCATGAGTTCCAGTTATGGAGGTTTCTCACTTATCCAGGTCCCACTTAACCAAGTTTCACTGTAATAATATCAGCCCATAAATGTCCCGATGCTGGGCTCAGGCCTCCCGTTATAGGGGAACGGACAATACACCCGCCACGCTTGTCTAAGGCGGCTTGGCAGGTTTGACACATCGGTTATCTTGGTGTGTGATAATACACGCTAGATAGCTATAATAGTTAAGAATATTTATTTTCATTAATTATTAATAATATTCGTATTAATAACTCCTGAACCATAGAAGATCTCAAAATACATTCTACATTAAACTATTGTTAAATTACAATAAATACGAAATATAAATTTTATTAATAAAAGAAAAAAATCATTAAAATAACATCTTACCGAACTTGTAAAATATCATGATGGAAATATAAATAATACGTGAAGCAAAAACACAGAAAAGCTTTGTACCTTTTTTACGAAAATTGCGCGGACGAAAAAGTATGAAATTTCTCACACTTATCTTAATATATATAAATCTCCTGTCACGATGTTTCTCCGCGATGGACTCCTAAACTACTCAACCGATTTTAATCAAATTTGGACACCGTGTGCAGTTTGATCCAACTTGAAAGATAGGATAGTTTTTATACCGTTGGAACCGGTAGGTGGCGCTGAGATCGGGTTCTAGAATCCTCTTAACAACGGGGAGCGATTTTGTTTTTGTGTGTTTGAGTGGGTCCCCGGATGGTTTAAATACACAATTGGAACCGGTAGGTGGCGCTGGGATCGGGTTCTAGAATCCTCCTAATCACCGGGAGCGATTTTGGTGATTTTGTTTTTGTGTATTTGAGTGGGTGGCCCCGGATGGTTTAAATCCGCAATTGGAACCGGTAGGTGGCCCTGGGATCGGGTTCTAGAATCCTCCTAATCACCGGGAGCGATTTTGGTGATTTTGTTTTGTGTATTTGAGTGGGTCCCCGGATGGTTTAAATCCACAATTGGAACCGGTAGGTGGCGCTGGGATCGGGTTCTAGATTTTTATTTTTTCAAAGCAGGACAACGTCTGCTGGGGCCGCTAGTAGTTTATATAGAGAAGAAGAGACGAATGCTAATATTTTAATTATGCATAAAGAATACATTAAATTAAATCAATAAAAAAACATACACAAACTACCATGTGTTTAACACACACGCATATATACTCTGTTGTTTATTGTTAAGTCAAATTAACAGTGCAGCCTCGGCGGAATCTGTAATTATAGATGTATAAGTCTTTGACGTTAATTACTATGGTCGGATCTCGACCACGGGCGACCACTAATAATTTTAATTACTTTTCGAATAATAAATAATGCATGAGCCAAATGGCTCATTTTACTTGTACCAACTTATGACGTCATTAGTAGGTATGCTCGTGTGAAATCTGTGAGGCTTTGGCATTCTGTAAGTTAATAAAAAGTGTCTCAATTGATTAGATTGTCCGCTCCCTTTAAAAATAAAATAAAAATCAATAGAAAATGTCTCTTCTAGAATTCAGTGTCATTGCCTCAATATATGCCGCAATATATCAGCATGGCCGGCCTATTACGAGGGGATAGCGTGACGACCGCAATGACTTCTCCGAGTTGAGTTGTGAGTGCGCTTAACTCTAGAGATTTGTTCGACGTATAATATAATTATATATAACCAGATGTCTTTTGATTATTTTAGATATCTAGGTTTCTTTGCAAATGGTTCACCTGTAAGTAACTGGTTAGCATCACCCATGGACACCTGCATATCTAAGGGAGCCGCTGCGTTGCCTACCTTGTTGCCATCTGGAATATTAATCCGTTGCATTGCCTACCAAGGAAGTCGTGGTAGTGTAATGGCTAGCGCAGGCGCCCCTAAATCGAAGGGCGCGGGTTCGATCCTGACCGCAACGCATGCACCTCTTAGTCAGTTATCTGATCTAATGTGCATGTTGTTACAATTACCACGTGCTAACAACAATGAAGGAAAACATCGTGTTGCAACCTGCACATCGAGATAACCGATGTGTCAAACCTGCCAAGCCGCCTTGGACAAGCGTGGCGGGTATACTGTCCTTTCTTCCTATAATAGGAGGCCCGAGCCCAGCAGTGGGACATTTATGGGCTGATATTATTATTGTATTATTATTGCCTACCACGTTATGACTTAGTTTAGGCATTTTTTTAATATTTCCACATTTTAGTGTTGTGGGAAACCCATGAGATAAAGAAGAGAGCGCCACATATATAGTGGACAACTTCCAAATATATCCAGAACGTACCTACTTTATTATACCAACTATTACTAAATATTAATATTTGCCTAACTCGTTACATATTAAACGTATAAAACGAAGCGAATGTAAAAACTCTGAAAACACGGAATATGCAACGGCACGCGGGCATAAAGGCACAAACAAAACAGACGTGATTGTAACGTCACAGATGGCGCGGTGATCGCACTCTGGCGAAATTTTAATTTCATTCATCCAGCCAGATACAGGGAAAGGGTGACCATCTCTTTGAGCTATATCGAGGCTTTTACACAATAAATATTTCATAAAAAACTCGATATTCACCGAAAGAGTCATAATATTTGTTTTGGTATTTTTTTAAACAGTGCTACGTTGTAATTGATTTAAACGAAAATGAATGTTTTTATTTCAAAACGGAATCTTACAAATTAGATACTTATTAAAATTCATAAGACTACTGTCGCTTTTAAAGCAATTTTAGTTACTGTTAAAGGAGAAAATGCGGCGCAACAAACTCCCTAGCAATATATATTTACTTCATAATTATTATGTATATATTCGTGGTCTTTTTATAATATATTTTGAATCTGTTTGGGATCCGATCATTAAAACTATTAAGTCTCATAACCCAGCAAAAACCAACTGCCGGACCTCAAGCCACTGTGAGCTCTTTCCGCGTCCAACGGAACACAAACCATCTTAATTGACAATTTATTTTTATTTTAATTCCCACCCATATTAATATTACATAAAATTAATAGATTTAGGCGTGTTATTGAATAGTTTCTTGCGCTGATTCTCTTCTTCAAGCCACAATATGTTGCCAAGCGTTAAAATGTTGGCGGTAGGCTGAATAGAAATCTTTAATAATTATATAATCTATATAATAAATAAATAAAAATATTTTTTTAAGTTCTTGTTATCCTCTAATAAAGAACGGAACGACAAAAGTTAGACATGAAACCCTATCGCCATGGAAATAAGGCTCTAGGTGTGAAAGACGTAACTTTCATAGGCTCCTAAATCCTACATTACTAGGTGGTTCTAGAAATCACTCTGTTCTCGCTTTTACATCATATATGAATATTTTGCTAAAATTACTGATTATGTCAGAAAAAATGGCTACCCTATTCCAGTTACAAGCACGCATTGTGTAAATGCTGAATACCGAAAATGCATTAAAATGTTACAATGACGTTATTTCAACTTGTTTTATGACAGCAAGTAAGATAAAGTTTGGGCTGTTGTGCTTTATATGAAATGGCTTCAGAAGCCTGAAGATATGTTTCAATACACATTTAACCAAATGTTCAAATTAAGCCACACATGGTCAGACAGTTACGCAAAATAGGTCAAGTACGAATAGAATTAGTTGTAACAGATTAACAAACAAAGAGTTTATTTCCGTTATTTGTTATTAGTTTATGTTAGGATACACGCCATGACGTAATGAATAATAATAAACCATAATATTATATTCTGTAAAAATTTTAAAAAAATCGAGCAACACATAAACCCACTTCAAGAGTAACTAAAAAGAAAAAAATAAACATTTTCTACAACATAATAAAACTACGTTTTAACGGTTTTAAGCGCGGTAATTTATTAGGTTTTGGTTTATCCGACGTTTCGGCCGCTTTTCAGTGGCCGTGGTCATGGACGACAAAGATGACAATTGTCCAACAAGTATTGTTAAAGTTTTATTTAGCCTACCGCCAACTCGTTCATTTTAATTATTTAGTTTAAATTTTGTTTATGGTTATTGTATACTCTATGGGAGCCTAATCTAATTTACCACCGCTTTACAACATATTGCGGCTTGAAGAGAAGAAGCGGCACATGAAACTCTTGAGCAAACATGCCTAGCTCTAAATTTTTTATATAATATTAAAATGGGTGGAAGGAAAAATAAAAGAAATTATTATTCAAGTTGGTTTGTGTTCCGTTGCACGCAGAAAGAGCTCAGTGTCTTGAGGTCTGGCAGTTGGTGTTTGCTGGGTTTGAGTCTTAATAGTTTTGAGGATCGGATCCCAAACAGGTGGTATAAATTACCGCGCTTAAGCCCGTTAAAACGTAGTTTTATTATGTATACAAGTCGCGAAAACTTAACCGAAGTAAAACCTAAAAAATATTGTTTTTCAAAGTTGATGTATTTTTATGTTTCACTTGACACCGACTTTAATATATTGCATAAAATATTTTTTGCTTTTAATTTACTATTGAAGTCGATTTCATTTTTATTAGAATTTTTTTACTTTTCACTTTTATGTTTTGTAAATGTTATCTAATTACAATACAGCTTATATAAAAAACTATCCTGAAGCAGTACTGAATCCAACGCAAAACTTATTAAAGTTATAACTTCTTATGGGATGGTAAACCGCTTCGTTACGTAACGCGTTACGGCACCAGCCTGTCTGGCTTCCGTTTCTCTCACGCATACGACATCGGTAGTCAAGCTCCTCCTCTCTCACTCTAACCCACGCGCTATATACATAAAATTTAAGTAATAACCTAAGCTTTTCTCAAGTTAAACAATTTCAATTGGTATCGCCAAGTAACCTTCTTTCGGCATATATAAACTTTTCTTCTATTCTATTAAATTCTTCCTTTAAATCTGACGGCGCGTTCCCCTTTTCGCACGTCACGTCATTCATTCATCTCATGACATCAAATAAAATAAATTAAATGAAATCGCTCCGCATTTTAAATAATAATATATATATACAATGTATCGCGCCCGCAACGCACTGTAAATTAAACATAATATCCACATTAAATAATTACTACATGGACAATATAAATGCCGAATTCATTAAAACCTAAATATATTATAAATATAAACAATATACCAATAAATAAAATAAATAATAAATAGTGATCAGTGAAGTGTTCTAGAAGAGGAGCAGCTGTGTTTCATGTTCATTTATCAGGTGAGTACGTGCTCCGATTCCCATTCAAAATTGACCCAATCTCATTTTCTTACTTCGAAGCAGTTCACTTCCCGCTAAACCCAGCGCCGCCGCAACACCAATATTAAATAGTTCAACTTAGATTAGTTTAAGTTATCACCTCTGTGGGGCGTCCTGAGAAGCCCACTTTTTTATATTACAAGAAGACTTAAGAACATCCTTCTTTTTTTGACGTCGGCTAATAAAATAATGCCATTTTCTCAATCAAACTTGTTTGTGTTGAGATTTTAACTGTGTTAACGTATTGGCGCCAAAAACCGTTACATACATAAAAATAGCCATCAGCATAAGCAATAAAATATTCTATTAACGCCCACATTATTACACCGGATATTGTCACATTTACTTGAATAGCCGCCTTCCAGATGAAAGTCAAGTTTAACACTGACCTAGTAATTACATGTGCCGTAATCAAAGAATTATACCTTTTTATACTAGAGGCCCCGGCAGACGTTGTCCTACCCTGACAAAATAAAAGTCTAGGACACAATCCCAGCGCCACCTACCGGTTCCAATTGTATATCTAAACTATCCGGGGACCCACACAAACACACAAATAAAAATTGAAACGTGAGACTCGGGACGCCTGACAGAAGTGATTAAGCAGTTATCAAACTTAAACTAATCTAAGTTGTATAAATATATATATGGTATATAAATATATAGCAGTGGGTTAGAGTGAGAGAGGAGGAACGTGCCTACCGCTGCCGTATGCGTGACAGAAAAGGAAGCCAGAGAGACTCGTGCCATAACACGTTACGTAACGAAGCGAGTTACCCTCCTATAAGAAATTATCACTTCAAAAATCATAGATCGGTACAGGAGATTAGGAAAATTCTAGAACCCGATCCCAGAGTCACCTTCCGGTTCTAATTATGAATCTAAATAACCCGGGGACCAAATCAAACACACACAAAAATCAACAAAATTGGTAAAGTCATTCTCGAATTATGCGTGTACATACATTCCTACGATCCATTTATATATATATATATATTTCAGTCTGTATTTTTCACTGAAGGAATGAAAATACGTTTTTGTTCACCACGACTAAAATAATAACATTTTTTAAAAACTAAATACAATGCAGAGGGCGGCCTTATCGTTTAAAAAATGCGTCTTTTCAAAGATAATAAAAACTAATAGTGTACGGATCTCCTTTACGAAATCTACTGTTGAAAAATCGAGTTTAACATAATATAATCTATGGAACTGCTAACCATTACAAAATATTTATAGGTCATACGTTGGCATTAACTTTTTTAACTCGTGGCCTGATGATATTCGAGACGGCATAATTTACATTTAAATATAAGTAATATCGGTATGGCACCTATTTAGTACTTGATAATTCAAAGTATTAAGTCTGGGACGTACTTGGACTCTATGGAGCAGTTTAAATTTAACATTACAATACAACAATAGCGTTGGTTTCATTAACTTTTTTTCTTATTATAAATTATTTATTTCGTACACCTTTTACTTTGAGGCACTTGAGGAATTTAACCACTTACTATAGTGAAAGCTTTCCAATATTTAATTTTAACAATTTATTTACAGTATTTTCTTAAGTTTCGTGTTATAGTACACGAAATAAAACTACGTTTTTACAGTTTTAGGCATGCGTTTTTTACTTGATAATCGAACCTCACTTATAGCAATTACAACTTGGTTTTATTAAGTTATTCGTAATTAAATCTAGACTAAAAATTGAGTTACAAATATAATTACGTAGTGTTGTATATTTTGAAGAACGCACTGCGTCCTTTAAAATATACTACACTAATGATTTGCAATTGTTTTGTCTCTAAATTCAACTCTGTTTTATTATACAATCGATTTTAAAACTACTCTAATAAAGTGTGTAATATATGGGTAATATCTTCATCTGTTAGCACGTTTGTTGATGATGTGACAATATAAATATATTTTCTAGTGTAGATTTGTCGAGTCATAAAACTATCTCTTTGAAGATTCATAAGCACATTAAATGGAATAAATTAAATTAAATATTTGTAATGTTCCAATTTCATGGAAGAAATGATTAAAATCATTGAAGTTTTTCTGTATTTAATTACCTATATGGCCTAATAAGAAATAAATGTGTAATTTTACGAGGAGAAACTATTTGACCTTATCATTCTTTTAAGTATTTTTTGATATACATATTTTGATTCGATATTAATGACTACTTTATAAGTATACCGTATGTCTTTGAAGACCACAGGCCATAAAAATTCCCCGGACTTTTGGGGGGCTTGCGTGGGGTCATGGGGAGACGAACACGTAGAGGCCCCTTGACAAATTTAATGTAAATGTAACGTGACACTGACCGGCGATTATCCACTACATGTCTACACCATATAATAATGCACCCAAGGACAAGCCCCGGCCAATGTAGGACTATTGTGGAAAATGAGAACAAAAAGTACCAGGCTATTGGGGTGAACTGCTAGTGGTACTCTGGTTTTGGGAATATGGGGACTATGGTGTCTGCCCGTCACAATGTTCGGGGAACTTGGAAAAATAAGCAGACGGTGACTCGCCACTCCCTGCATGGGACCAATAGCATAATAGACAGGGGCAACATGGGTGTGAGTGGCTAAGGGGTGTAAAGAGGTGGGCTGCAGGTTCACCGAAGCTACTTCTGAAGTTATGCCATTTATCACTTCCACCCCTGGAGCTTGAGTCTCAGCTCTAGCGATTTCCACTCCTTGCCGGCTGGCTAAGGCAAGCACGGAGGCGGAGTCAGGTCCGAGGTGTTCCTACTCACCTAAAGCTTCGCCACAAATCCCCTCTGCGGGTTAAGTATACTTATTATTGGACAATTTATAATCTTTGTACAATAAACAGATAGTTTTAGTATTCCTTTAAAGAAATGTGTATTAAATAAAACTAATCTAATTGAACTACAAAGTGCGAACAAACATACTTTACTAAATTACTTATATTAAACTTGGAATAGACTTCTTCAAAATGCCTCCTTGCCACACAAGTTAACAGGTAAGTACTGGCTAGTGAGAGATTTTTATATATACATACATATATATTCTCACACCTGGTTAGCACTGAGGTCGACAGAGACCATAGATCTCTACTTGCTTGTAGCAAGATTGAGAGCCCGGATTGATTTTAATAAAATAAAAGAAATCAAATTTATATAGGTATACTTCGCCTTAATAGAGTTCCCAATATAAATATTTTTAACTCTACGTGAGTTAATTAACGCTTATTAATTCAATCTGTAATTTAATTAATACTCTCTTTAGGTGAGACTCTAATACTAATGTGGAAATCATAAAATAGTACACGCAAAAAATCTCTATAAATAACTCCGGCTAATAAATACATTCCAAACATTTAGAACGACATGAATTGATTTCTATCACATGTATATATCGAATCCAATTTTTAATATTGAGTTAAAGCGATTTGCAATCCGGGAACGATGTTAACAAATCGCTCGGCGCGTCATTGCCCGGGCACATGAGCAGAATTTCAATTAAACTGAAGCCATTTCATTCACAAGTTCGTTTTAATGTTTAAGGAAACATGATTCAATTCAATGAGTAAGTTTTGAATCATGTCAGAGAGACGGGCGTCTTAGGCAATTTTTCGCATAATGTGTCTAATCACTTTCTGATGACGAAAAAAACATTGTGAGCTTACCTCCACATGGAGTTCACCGTTCAGTGAAACCCACCAATATTCCAGTACCTGGTTTACAGAAGACTGACATGAAATAATACAGTTCATAAACGTCATTCCAGAGGAATGGGATAGAAGGGATGGAATATTGCATTGAAATGGGTGATTGGATAGGGAGGTGGATTATGATTCCAACATGGCTCTACCACGTATTGCCGGCGCTAAAAGCTGTAATCAAGATAATGATTCTAACATAGCTCTAAAAATATAATTTCATATTGATATTATGTATTCAATCACTTTACAAATCATCATGCAACATTTTCTATTTAACATTTCATTCATAATTAAACAGTCCGATGTGACATGTCCAATCAAACTAGAATGATTCATAACATGGCTTTTAGTGGAGCAATTAAAATTTTTCGCATCGTGTTTCGGCTGTGAGCAATCCCTGTATTAAGAGCAATTGGGCTGATGGGCTCAATTGGATACGGCTGATTAGTTAAGACGTCCTAAATGGGACGTGGCGCAAGATCACGTAGCCTCGGATGGGCTAGTGAGGTTTAAGACGTCATAGTGCGTTAATTTACTTGAGGTTTTCGAATAGTCTTTACGAAGCATGAAAAAATACATTATCAAAATATACACATGCACTAGCTGTACCCGTCAGACGTTGTCTTGCCCTTAAAAAACACTAGAAATCGATTGCAGCGTCATCAAACGGGACTAATTGTTAATCTAAACCATTCTGGAATCTACTTGAAAATACACAAAAAAATTCATCAAAATCGGTCGCACCGTTATAGTGGTGTTCAGCGGCGCCACCTACTGGGTCCAATCGTGTATCTAAACCATTCCATTCCCACTCGAACACACACAATAATAATTTCACCTAAATCCTGAAACCCGATTGCAGCGCCATCAACCTGGTTCAAATTTGAATCTAAACCATCCCGGGACCCACTTGAACACACACAAAAATAATTTCACCTAAATCAGGCAAATGGAAATGAGTTTAAATGCAGTCACCATTGCCGAATTCGGCCGGCAAAGATCATAACAAATGAATGGCTACTATGATGTTGTGACATTTTTTAGTAATGATAATTTTTGGATTGACTAATATCATATTTTAATGCTGTTCCGGACGAAGACAATTCCAAAAACACAAAAATCATAAAAATATGTCTAGCCATTATTGAGTTATAAATGGTGTAAGTAACACGACTTTGTTATATATATATATAACTATATATATATATATATATATATATATATATATATATATATATATATATATATATATATATATATGTAACTATATACTTATATATACAAACTTTAGTGTACACAACCCTGCTTCTCGTTTTGTCCCTCTCGCTAGATGGATAAGTTTCTTGGAAGAAAACTCTTTTAAAGATTAAGCTCGCCTTTGTACATCAATCACACGATTTTCTACTCTTATATGTTACTGTTTTGTGTACAATAAAGAAAAATACCGCCTTTATAGGAATATGAATTTCTTTGTTCCCTTTTTACAGCCTTGAATATAAAAGATTTCAGCGAAATTTTAGAATATTCCTTCTTCATAGCTTTGGAGATGAACTATATACTTTTAGTGTATTTATGCTTCGACAAGTGGGATAAATAGAAACAACACTAACCCACTGCTAAGCTCCTAAATCTTTTCGCTTTGACGTTTTATTTTAAACTTAGTTTTCAGTAAAGTTTATAATTTTTAACCGAATTTGTCTAAGTAACGTGTTAATAAAATAATACACCATAATTATAGATAGCACTTGAGGGCTATCCAGAGCTCCGTTTTTAGACCATTGTCATTCTTAAGTTTCTTCTGCCCTGGCTTTAATATATCTTTAATAATATAATTTTATATAATTCAAAATTGATTTAACCACTGCGAGAGCAATACATTCTAATTAATGACATAAAATATCACCAGTTTTTGGTGGTCCTATCAAAATCGCAAACCATTAATTTAATTAAAGCATTCTTGACGACGTACCCAAACATACCAATACCTACTAAAACATTTTTGAAATATTTGTCCATAGGAGTTTTATTTTAAAGATTTTGAATGGAATTTTAATTGAATTTATTACATATTCTTTATAATATTGAAATAAAGGTGTGTTGAGAATTCATTCGTATACAATTTTTAACAATGTTTTTAGTTAATTAGTATTCTTGCTAAAGACAAAAATAAACCCTCATGATCTCACTTCGATGTCTCTCTGTATATCACAACTGATTATCTCAAGTACTACTATGGCTAGATATATATATATACGTATATATAAAATGTATTATCACATTTATATAGAGGAGAGTGTATACATATGTAGTGTTTTAATTGTACAGGATCGTAGTAAATATCAGACAAGTGGTAAGGTATTTGCCCGTCTTGGTGTGGTAGCCCCTAACAACCTTGAGTTGTATTTCGGCATTAGTGATCAGACTCCGTTCAAGGCCAGCAGCACATTACTAGGACTTGTAGTGTTCCAAATTTCTATAGAGGAAGATCGTTTCCATCAGGTGGGTCATCACCCTGACTACTGTACAAATAAACTAAAAAGTGTCAAATTTACAAAATTATTTATCAATATGCATAATCACGGTACATGTAAAGAAAGAATACAATTTCCTGCGGCCGGGCGGCCAGTCTTAAGAGGCGACAAAACAACCCACAGCCAGGTGGTAGGGCATTTGCCCGACTGGATGTCAACCACCCCTGGTCTAGAGTATGTCGCCATAACAACCTTGAGTTGTATTTCAGCATTAGTGATCAGACTCCCTTCAAGGCCAGCAGCACATTGCAAGAACTTCTAGTGTTGCAAATTTCTATATAGGAAGATCGTTTCCATCAGGTGGGTCATCAACCTGACTACTGTACGAACCAACTAAAAAGTGTCAAATTCACAAAATTATTTATCACGGTACATATTATGCAATTCGTCAAAATAAATACTACATTTAAAACCAATTCCAAATTCATTCAAAACATTGGTTGCTCACCCTTCCATAATTGGAAAGTAAGCTAACTAGAAATCGTATAAAGAAACTTGTGCAACCAGTTCACAACCAGCAAGTATCAAATTGTTCTATAATGATGACAAAAAGCTCAATAACCTAGACACGGTAGAAAATGAGCTAAATAAGCATTGCAAGTTATAGCATCGGTATATTATAAAGGTTTTAATATATTTTCAACCTATTTTTGTTAACTCAGGGGAATGTCTTTTCTTGCGACATACACACGGGTCATGGATACACACAGTTTTCACTTACTTACTTAACTTACACTTTTTTTTCACTTACTTAACTTACTTTTTTTTTAAACGCTGCGGTACTTTATGTCCCAGGACATTCTAAACAAACGCAGACGAAATCGCGGGCATATCCTAGTTATATTTATAAATAATAATAATAATAATCGGCAGACAAACACACACATTGTATATCCCCAAATTAAGCAAGTTACGCTTGTGTTATGGGTAACATACAACGGACCACTCTGGGGCCGATCCCAGACACCCAGACCATGGTAAATAACGGAGAAAATACGTTTCCGAAATTTACTATACCAGGAATCGAACCCAGAGTCTTTGCGTTGCAGTGAGGTAGGCCGGCAAAGGCTTAGCCCGCTCAACCACAGAGGCCATAATTTCGAAATATATCGTTCAACCAATAATTGACAACTGTATAATAATTATATAACAACATTATTCTTGGGGTGGTCAAAGGCAGAAACAATGTTACATGCCTCGAACAACGAGCATTATGACAATCCAGCGAGGCAACGTAGCTAACTAACCTTCTAGAAACCATAAACATAGAAAACAGTGACTTATTATATTTATAATCGTATCAGTTTGTCTGTATAACAAATTAAGCCAATATTAATAAAATAACGCCCGGGATGGAATACATCAGACAGAATAACGACTCGCATTTTGTGACCCGAACTCTAAGGAGTATCCTTTCATGTACTATGGAAAACACCTAAAGACACGTCATAAATCAGTGTAAGCTTTGTAGAAAATGAGAGAAAAGGCCTGGGTTACTGGATGGTACGAATACGGGAGCTGAAGATTTAGGACTGGAAATGTTTTTTCCTTTTTATGTTTGCAGATAAGCAAAATGGTAAACTGTCCGCCCGATGGCAAATATATAACCGCAACAGGAATCTAATGCTTTACCTAGTTGAGACTTTAAAAATCTGTTTACGACCTATTTAAAGAGCCTTATAGCTCTGAGCATTTTTTATTGAATGAGTTCCGCAGACAGGCAGACGGCCCGCATGATGGAAAGCGGTTACCATTACCAATGGACATTTGCTACACCAAAAGCGTTACAAATGAGCTGGTGCTCTCTGAATCTCGAATCACAACTCAAGTTTGTTATGGCTGCATACTCTAGACCAGGAATGGTAGTAAACCAGACGGTCAAATGCCCGACCTACCACCTGGCTGTGGATTGTTTTGTCACCTGTTATGACAGGCCACCAGGCCGCAGAGGAAATTCTATTCTTTCTCCGTTACTGCACGGATAAAATCCACGGATAGGCAAATTCACTGCTTGCAAATATATAGCAAAAAAGAGCGAACGCCTCGTATTATAGGTGATTACCAAGTATGGAGAAAGGTGAACTTCCGGTCGCCAGTCGGTGGTGCGGTAGCAGAATGGCGACATAAAATTTTGACGCCAGCATGACGACGTAATACTAACTTTCACTTGCTTTTATTGTTAATGTGTCCTTGTTTAAAATTAATCCATTCATAATAAACCGTCTGGTTACGATAGTAGTTCATAAACAACTATCTTCCTTGAGCCATAACGCCACTCTAACATCTGGCTTTGCTTACTAAACGAGATTCATTCCCACGACAATTGAGGTTTATCTTTTCGAGCGCACCCTTTTAAGTTTAATTAGACGAAGATACTGTATCGATGTATTTAAATACCTATACATCTGGTTTCTCAATTAATAACTTAATAACTGTAAAGTTCTTTAATGGAACAACTAGCCTAATTTTACGGAAATCTGTTTATTTTATGTTTGCTTGTAGGCAAACTGGCAAACGGGTCCACTAGATGGCAAGTGTCTACCGTTGCCCATAGACATCTGCAATACTAAGGGAACCGATGCGTTGCTTACCTTGTCAAGACTGTACCGATCTGTTTACTCCCTTTTTGAAGAGCCCCATATTGTAGCCCTCTGGGAATACCTCGGAAGTTCATTCCATAGTTTGCTCACGTATGGCGTAAAGGAGCGAGCGCCACGTACAGTGGATGACTTCCAGGTGTCAAGAAAGTGTGGATGAACTCCGAATCGCCGGCAAGCAGTGCATTAGTAAAATGGCGACGTATGCACAAAATAGTCATCAAAACACTCCATTGTACTGACGATAGATAGAAAACACTCAGAGCGCCAGCGTCTCTTCTGTGAGTTATAGGTTCTAAGCCGTTTATAAGGTCGGGATTGTCGACAATCGGGACGGGTTCAAGACTCCGAAATGATATAACAAACCAGCAAGCCATTTATTCTTACTTATATTAATATAAATGCTAAAATAAAGACCATTTATTTAATGTATATAAAATATTTATGTACGTATTTATTATATACGTTAAATAAATGGTAATGTAAAAAAATGTTATGTATTTATCATACGCGCTCCTCTCGCCTCATTTCAGAAACGCAGTTCTTATTCAAGCAGAGAAATACCTTGACAGTTTTTTCCGATCTACTGCTTATTGTTGCATTTACGGCTTGCAAAAAGTGAACGAAACTGTAATATGAAACTGAAACATGCTTCAAGATCATCGGTATGCAATTCTACCGAGCGAATATAAACAAATATCCCTTCCTATAAAATTCTGCGGTCTGAGTCCAGCCGTGGGATAGTTATGGACAGGTATTATTTTACATAACTCGTAAGTTATATTAAATTTATTTCTTTATTTAGACCTATAAAACATAGTACGGCTATTTAAACTATTACATTATATGCTTGGTAAAATGAAATATGACATAAGTCAAAAAGTATAGTAATAAAGAATAGGACCCGTCATTTTATTTATTGCCGTTTAATACAACTAAAGCTGCCATTGTCGTTCTTTAGTACTGTGTTATTTTGCTATATTTTTCTGAATTGACCGTTCCGCTGCAGCAATCACCTAACAATGCATTAAATGAATCGTGGGAACCGCTAATGTTTCATATTGTGGTGGGTGTACTGCACTTTAGTAGTGAGTTGCACAAGGGTTTTTACTACTTAGATTGAATTCATATAGCGCTTACATTTACGTACCGTGAGTATCTAAATGAATTATAATCATGTTCTACGGTAAAGGTAGTTGTGTAGGGCGCCTTCGAGCTTGAGGAACTGAGTGAGTCCGTCGCTTTTGACGAACGTACTGCGAAGGTCTGGTACTCTGCTGTCTTCAGCCAGACCCTGTGGCCTGGATGAAGAAAGTAGAGTACCGGAATATGTGACGTAGACTTTGCGCCTTCAGTCAGTAATACACTACGATTGACAAAAGATGATTCATGGAAAGTTGTACAGCAAGTTAAATAAGGATGCTTTGTACAGCCGTCAGATTTATCGAGTAAGTCTTTAATTCCCAAAGCCATAGCATATGGATATTATATGAAACAGCAGAATAGTTAGTCAGTAAATTCTAGCATACAATCGGCAGCCCCATTACTACCCTACAGATGCACAACCGGTAGAATATCCATGAAGGATTAAACCCCGTGGAAATCCGTGATAATATATCGTTATGAATGAAATAAGCCCAGTAAATGCATACCAGTAAGAAAGCAACCACGTCTAGTTCCACATATAACATGTGGGCGACAAAGGAATTTGTCTTGAGGAAACTTGCACTTCAAGATTATCTATATATGAACTCGCACATTGGACATCCGTCTTGGACAATCACGGCGAGTATATCGTCTATTCCTAAGAAAGATAAAAAAGACAATTCTAGGCCTCTCTAAACTTACTCTATTACATCAAACACACATATGCGATTACACGGTTGTTAATAAATATTACACAATTCATTTTAAGCCACCGCTGTAAACCACAGGTGTATGTTTGTATTATGCTGAGTCCTGACCACGTGTTTTTATATAGTGCCCAGATATGTTCACCAAAAGTCCATCTTGTCATTATTGCAAGTGGTTTTAAACCGCAAATGTGTATGTACTGTATACTACAGTTTCCCGGGTTACGGTTCAAACTTTACACGATAAAAATACCGCTGTTTAATAGCTGTAAAATGAAAACAATGACAGGAACCGCCCCGTTCGTTCCGACGATTTGTGAAGAAAGTTCCCGTGTGTATTTCGCGTACCTACGCACAGAGAGCTTTGTTTGACTATTATTCTTTACACTCAAGAATTAACACTCTGATAAAGTGAACTGTTTTCTGTTTAAGCGGGCGTTGTCTTTAAAGCTTTTGTTATAAAGCCACTCATGTCCTTTGTGTGAGTATGAGTCATGTAGCACGTTTTGATTAACGACTCACTTTGTAATCTATTGACAAAATAAAGCATCTGAGCTTTGATGTTGTCACATCTGGTACCAAGCTCCTTTGTAATTTGTCTTCAAATGTGTGTTCCTTCTTTCTAGTGTATGATTCCCACTTCTATTATTTGAACCCAAATCAGAATTGATGTGTTCATTTTCATGTAATATAATTATACAGTAATCTAATCTATTAAAGTTATATTATGAAAATGGTAACAAATCAATTAAGCTCTTAAATATATCAAGAATTGTAAAAGTTACAGTTTAAGGTCCTGGTTTATGCATTTTTGTTTATTATTATTTTTTAATTACGAGACGTTCTCTTGAATAAATATGTTACCATACTCAAACCGTTACGTAGATATATATTAATAATAATCATTCTAACATTTCACATTTTAAGGTTCTTTTTTTTACCTTAAAGTAAGTACTGAAATTTTGTCTTTCATTCAACAGATTATAAAACAAGTTTCATTAAGATAACTGGAAGTTTTGCGAACATCAACCGTTCCGTACAACCTCCGCGGTCGTCCTCTCATTGTTCGACATAACAATTGCGTGGTGAACCGGTAAATGGGCAAAGCTTAGTGGCCCGTGAAATCTATGAACAAATTATACGTAATGGCTTAACATTAGTTCTAGTACGTTCAGCAAAAGTAAGAAAGCGTGGCGAATTGGGAAACCAGCTTATCTTATGTTCCATTGTGTTATTTTTTCTAGTCGAAGTACTACATGCATAAAGAAATGTGACTTTAATAAATTAGTAAATATTATATCTATAATCTTATAAGATTCTAAACATGCCGTGTCTGTAAATTGACGCTATTAAAAAAAACAGCTGCAATATACTGTTACGAGTTGCAGGACTCGAATTAAAATGCCGTTGGAATTATTAGAGTTTATTTAGAACTATACAAACACGTATAACAAAGGTACAAATATAACTGTACACAACCAGTCCAAACGTAATGCACGATTCAATCACATGCGCAAAGTCCGTCACCAACGTCTTGTTTCGCTTGTAGCTATCGCTAGACTGCCTCCCCTCTCCACTAGGTCATTGTTTTATATTGCACAAATGCAATATGTCTGCCGTATCTAAGTCGGCTTTATTTGTCAGACCTGGCTAATGACTCGGCCGCAAGCTGCTATAAAAGAGAACAACAACAATGGGCTATTTTCTAATCACAAATTTTAAACACAAAGTAAACAAAAGAAGACGGTCATAAAAGAGTTTCAATTTTATTAGCTCAAACACCGACGGGTGATAAATTTGCTTTGTTTACAGATATGCAGGTGGCCCAAATTGTAACAATACTATATAAACGACGGTGAACACGATGCATTTTTTAGATTTCTTGTTTATTGGTCTGTTTGTTCGAGATTCACTTAAAACAACGCCAAACAACGGAGTTCTTGTGGCATCTAAGTATACAGTCCCATTTCACTGAACAGTTGAGTTCTATACGAACACTATACTTATTATCGTCCAATTATCGTCCATCTTGAAGAAAATTCTACATTTTTGAAAATTGCTCTACAACGTCTTTCATTTCTAAATAATAATAGTAATGGATTTACCATGATAACGATTTTCCATCATGCTATGCTCCAGGTGTAAAAAAAACCGGTTTTCTTATATATTTAATAGTGGTAGCAGTGTTTGTAAGTATGAATATATTCAATATTTCCTAAAAGGGTGAAATGGAAAAAAGCACAGTATTGTAACCAACAAACGACGACATAGCCTTTTCGTTGTAGCATTATATCCTAATACAATGTTCCAAATTCTCAAAAAAAAATGTTCTTTCACTAGGCAAGATTAAATTGAGAGCAAGTGAGGGTTTCCCCTGTGGCTATTTGATCCTGCTTTGATGAGGCATTTCCGAGGGCGATTAGAAAAGCGGTCAAGTACGCCACAAACCACGTACAATAAGAGGTACCGTAGTATCAAGAAAGGTCTTTAAAAAAGTACCTTGTGTTCGCATGTCGTTATCAAAAAATATAAACACAATAAGCGTTTCATTACAAAGGCATGCACACTAAGCTTGTTGAAGGCAAATTTAGCCTAGGCTTCCAGATGACCCTGACGCATTGACTGTATAAGCGAACATTGTAATAAACTCTGCACATCAAGATGCCAGATGAGTGAAACCCACCTTGGACAATCATAACTGGTGGAACAAACACTATACTATATCCTATCCTATATCCCCTACAAATGGAGACGCTTGAAGTTCAAACTCAGCTGAGATTATATTAGTATTAATAGCAATAATATAGCAGTTTCCTTTAAGTTGCATCACCAGGTTAAAATATGGTGTTAATCACACGTTGAAGTAAACACTGCTTACAAAATTCTTAACAATTTGTCCTTATTGTATGTAAATATTTCAATTTTATAAGAAACTTGATTATGTACGAAGGGTCCTTTTCTCGGCCTATACAGCTATGGGACTGTTGTGCAATGTTGTTGAGATTAGATTGGGACTTTGGGACTTTTATGTTACTTCCATTGCATTCAGCTATCTTCTCTTTGAACGTATTTGTATACAAAATATGTAGTTGGTAGAATTTGCTATGTGCATTCCATTTGGTGAACATTTCTAAAAGAGTATCTTAGGCTTTAAATAATTTAAAACGTAAAAAGTCAAACAATATATATGTGCGTAGATAAATGACAATCTAATCAACAAAACAACCAATGTTACAAAACGCCGAAATCTCCCAGATTTTCTAGGAGCATAGCAAGTTATGACGAATAATCAAGTAACGTGTTTATTATTCTTTAAACAGTAATTATAATTATTTTGCATAAACCGATTGTACAAACTCTTTGCAGGTTTTCATAGTCTATAGTTTGACTGAACATAGAAAAACACTGTGAGATAATGTAATGTCAATTGGAGAAAATTATATTCGGGTCATTCTCAATATTTTATTTGGAGATTTATTAGAATATATCGATCAAACGGTATAAGGCCATTTTAAAGTATTATTTTAAACTCGACCAATCCGAGTTATTTCAGAATTTTCTAGCATATACTAGTTCTAAAATTACAATGAAGATATTTTTACGATTTTACCATTGCTTCTCCGTATATTGAAATTAATAACGAGTACTTAACTTACTACTTCTACCAGAGTCCGTGTTTCCCAAAAAGTACAATCCGGGTATCTTCAAGTCTCGTGTGAATAGGTACTATCTAGGTAAGCGTTCTCCATCCTCGACCGCATCATCGTCCGGCATTGGACATGATCGTGGTCAAACGCAAACCTATTTAATATTTAAAAAAAAGAGTGCGTGTAACGTTCACACGCGATTGAAGTGAAACTTTTTTACTAAATTTTTTTTTTTCAAATTTTTTTGATTGTT
Source organism: Dendrolimus pini (assembly GCA_949752895.1). Taxonomy (NCBI): domain Eukaryota; kingdom Metazoa; phylum Arthropoda; class Insecta; order Lepidoptera; family Lasiocampidae; genus Dendrolimus; species Dendrolimus pini. The sequence goes on along the minus strand of OX457128.1, from coordinate 18,742,204 downwards.
TTTTTTATAAACTATCTATTGACAAAAAAATATTTGAAAACCGGATGGTACAGAAACGTGACGCCATATTGCGACGCCATATTGCCGTAACGGACTTCCGTTGCATTGTCGTCCAGTTACCTCCTAGTCGCGCCTAAAGAAGTTTTACTTCAAAAAATATTAGTAATTACACAAAATCATTATGATTTTTATGACCTATCTGATAATATCTTATGTGGGAAAAGTTTTAATCCTTAGTTACGTATAGAAGGTGCATAGATATATCGAACAGCCCCGAATGTTTATAATTTTAGATCTTTCAAAAAATTGTGAAATTTCTGGCGATAAAGAAAGCAACATTAATAATCTCAAAAAATAATCTTCATAGGTAGCAGGAAGTGTTTATAAGATAAAACGAATTATCAAAATTATGGAACTAATTTTGTAATTGTATCGTCACAAACTTCACTAGTTCCACTGCATTAAGATACTTGTGGTTGGGACGGGAGGGCTTGACGAACCTCTTGACATCGCCTGAAATCCGTCACGGTAATTGTGCCCGGTCACGATTTCAATAAGAACGTTATTACTGAAGCTAATCAAGTTATATAAAATAATTTATATTAAAAAAAACATTACAACTATTGCCGTACTTACGTTTTGATAATGGTACAAAAAACCTATTTTTTTCATAAGTTATAGTTAGATGATATATATGGTTATTTATTATGTTGGGTTTTCAACGAAGCTATTAAAGATTTGCTTGCAGATTCTTTCTAAACTGTAGGTGCGCATTAAGACTTTTTGGAAATTCAAGCCCTGAGCAAAAAAAGCCGGGTAAAAAAGGGGATAAAATTTTGTATGAATATCCGTCATTTTCCAAGTAAAAAGCACGAAATGTTATACACCTACTTTTGGTTAGATATGTGTACATATACCAGCTTTTTGAAAATTTGACCCCTAGTGAGGTAAAAAAGATGAAAGTTTCTTCAAAATATGTACTATTTCTATTCTACGTGGACGAAGCCGCGAGCAACAGCTAGTAATTTAATACATATTATTATATGCTCACTGTGCACCATGATATTATATTATTTTAATGATTAGATTTTAGGCCTAATTCCTATATCTTACCGACCGTTCATTTGCCTTACTATCGGCTAAAATTTGACTTAAGCTCCATACATCTTATGTCAAAATGTAACCAATGGAAAGGCAAGTGAATGATAGTAGTAACATATACATAGGAACCGGCCATTAATGATATTTTAGATTAAATGTTATTTGCGGTTATTAGTCATCTTTACGAAACCCTTTATTATGCGTAGAATGATACGCATTTGAGCCAAGTTATTAACAAATAAAGACTTGCAAGTTCACATGCGTGTTATATATCAAGTTTAATTACCGTACGTTAGTGATCAAGAACTCTTTCTAACGCAAAAAGTTAATACACAATAATTATTCTTAATTACATATTGAGCCGTCCAACATCCGCGGCGTAGCCCGTGAGAGAGTTCACTGTTTCCTTTGGATCTTTGTTTTGTGCTGATTAATGCAATTCGGTCTTTTAACATATCCGCTCGATTGCATTTCATTTAATTTTGATTGCCAGGTAATAAATTGGATTCGATGTGAATTATTTTTGCATAATTTTTTTTTTGAGAAGTTAGGAGACGGCCAACTAATTTAAAGTGACTACACGTTATATGCTAATATTTTAGAAAGCATACATGGCTCTACCACGTGAAAGACATAACACAACATGCCTACACAACAATAACTGCCGGAACCTGTGTATAAACTTTTAAATAATTATGTCAACTATTATAGATACCTACCTACCCACGATAGACAACACAAGTTGTTTGCACCTTGGTCAGTAATACTAATGTGTTTTCACAAACAACGTTGACAAAGGCTCTTTGTTGATACACTGAACCAGATTTGTGAAGGCATTCGAGATCTATACATTTTTGAGTGTACTTTCGCAGCAATGGCCAATGAAGAGTAATACTCATCTATAAGCTAAAAATAAACGGTCTTATTAATAGAGAATTAAAGTAAGTTTTAACGCTTCTTTAAGAACCACGAAGAAGAAGTAGTACGCGTATCTACGGATAGGGGAATCAGGGGGAATACCGTTCACTTAAGGAAAAACTTTTATATTCATTCTAAATAACATTATATTAAAAGTTGGCAATATAAAACAATTGGTAATTTATTCAGTAATCACTATTTTGACACGAAACGTATAAAACTTTCCTTAATAATCCGTAACTAATTAACTAAAAAGAAAGGCGTTCTTGGGCGCCATTATCCGACTATGGGTACCGCTTATATAAAATCATATGGACGCCAAAAAACTAATGAAATATATATAACAATATATATGTTGAGTCATAAATAATCGGAGTATTTCGCTCTCTCTTCCACTCACGGGCCTTATGGGCGGGCATAGTGATTGCGCATTATTGTTGTCGATAAGCGTTATCGATCGTGTATTTGGTTTTGTCGTTTTGTGGGTTAGTGATAAAAATGAAAGAAAAAAAATAGATAAAACAATGTATGTATTAAAATAAGAATAATAATGATTTAAAATAAATTATTAATTAGGTATCTATGTATTAAAAAACTATAAGTACAAAAGTTAAGAATATAACAAGTTATATTAAAAATAAATATAAATATTTATATCTAAGTTTTAAATTAGCAGCAAAAAAGATAATAATGATTTTAATAAGAATGATAATCTTTCTTTGATAAGAATGAGTTTTTATCGATAATGGCGTTGCGCCCGCGAAACATACTCACCGCCTTAGCCGGGCTGAGGCCGAGTTTGATTTATGACCCAAACTGCACCGAGAAAATAATTCTATAAGTAGTGTATGACTCTCGCATCATACCCCCCCACGCTTTACCCTGTATCCCATTACCCAACGCAATGAGGTATTAGTCAGTGAGCACCGTTACCCCTGTTTCCTTTACCAAAGACCACGTAGAGTGGAAAGCACACATCCGAACTCAACTAAGATAAACTTTAAAATAATAAGTAAACGATACTATAGCTTACTTTTGGCTAGTAAAATAAAACGAAAAGCGAGAAACAAATACAAAACTTTGTGATACAACGAAGCGTTTCTTAATCAGTATTTATCTCGTCCTTCATACGTCGTCCCCACCTGACAAATTCAAAAACATCCTCTTCAAAGGGTAACATGCATCGTTGGTGCTATTTATAAACGCTCTGTTTTTTTTTCGAGTAATCACCGCACTCCCGCGCATCGGCGCTTGCACCTGCCGTGCTCTTTACAGCTGATTGGACGAACGAAGATATGCAAGTCAATAACATTTAACCGCTTTGTCGGGCCACCCTTATACTTGTTCAAGCCCTTGTTATTATAATAAAGTCGTTTGACGTTTTATTTTAAAAGTCTCACTAGCAGTTAAGCAAATTCCATTGTACTATATCTGCCAATGTTGCAAATAAAATTAATTTAGTTGATAGAGATATGTTCATATGTTTTTGTATAGCCTGTATAATATAAAATATAATAACAGCCCATAAACGTCTCCGTGCTGGGCTCGGACCTCCCGTTATAAGGGAACGGACAGCATATCCGCGCCACGCTTGTCCCGTTATTACGATGTTTCCTTCGCTGTTGTTAGCACATGGTAATTGCTAACAATATGGTCAGAAAACTGCCTAAGTGATGCATGCATTCCAGCCAGGTTTGAATCCGTGCCCTTTGATTTTGGGACGCGTGCGCTTACCATTACGCTACCGCGACTTATACTACTTGAACTTGTAGAGCCTACATAAACATAATTATGTTTGTATACACACTGTACAACCCATGGCCAGCCTTATGATAGGATAAATAAAATGGGATAAGAAGACGAGACAGTGATCAGAGGGCTCAGTGTGTGTATTTTCGCTACTCGATCACGTTCTGGTTAACGCAGTTTTCTATGAGAATGCTTAACGCCATCTCGTGTCGCGTAAAAGAATACCTATTGGTGCCATACAAAATTTCGTTAACTTAAACGTAGGAAATTGAAAGAAGGAATAGGAATTTAAAATATATTTTGTAGTTAAAATAAAGATTTAATAGGAAAAATAGACTCATCATTTCCTAGTTCAACTATTCATAATAAAGTAAAAGTAAATTTTTATAGTATAAATAAATATAAATGAGCGAACGAAAAGAAACACCAGAATTATTATAGAAATGTCTTATATAGGTATATGTACAATTACTTAGACCGTACAACTTAAAATACTTATAACAAAAATTGATTACAAACCGATTTGTTCTGTACTTTTTGAGATATAGGATATTTAGCAGTAAATACTTTCTTTTGGGATTCCATTGTCAAATTACAAAAAACAGTAAACAAAACAGGAGTTCCACGAAACCCTTCACTATATGGAGTGACACATAGTTCGCCGATATTTTTTTAAAGTGATTGTGAGTACGACAATTAGTTTATTTATTAACGAGACAAAGACAAAATTATATATTATTAAACCCTCTGATATAATCAGAAGCTTACAAAAAGTCTTCCGATCATGATTCTGAATAATTGATATCAAAACATTTAGTTAGCCCAATACATTAGTCGAGTCAATTATATCGTTTGATCTCAAGTCAAATTTCCACATGTAGTTACGTTACGGACCCTTGACCAGAAAGCGGCTACTTTATGCCCGCTGTACACTTTGATTCAAGATATTGAACCAATATGTACATGTCTACTTTTCTTTCTTTTTCAAATTGCTCTTTGGCGGCCAGTACCGATAGACCAATAATATAGTAACAGATTTTTGTGCACAACGTTCAATGGATCTTATGGTACTCCACAAACAGTGTTTACGCTTTTCCTTTCGTGAATGTTTTGTGTGGGCTCGTCGTTTCTATGATTTTACCTCGTTGGATAAGGTGACGCACCAGCTGCACCACTGACGAAAGCCCATAACTCAATCGCCCATGAGGGGAGTTCAAAATAATACGATGTGATGTTGTACTCTCTATATAATTATTGCTTAATTCATTTAATATTAAACTTAAGACTATATATACAGTAATCTTAACTACTAGGTGAAATATGTAAAGTCTAAACATGTTCGTAGATACATAGTAATAAATTATCCCAAGTACGTGACATCATATATATGTCTAATTTTATCAAGCGGTCAAATCATAATAAACAATATAACAATTCATAACAAACAGCGACCTTAAAGACTCAGTACTATAACAGTGTACTGCTGTATGATTAGTACGATACGAGGACATCTTTTAATTAAAATTGAAACTAAGGTGAATTCTAGAAAAAAATCCGATTTATTTATCAAATTAACATGATATATCCCATTGGATGCCCGTTAACACAATGATCACATTTGTTTCGTATTAAATTCTTGATTTTGTAATATTTGTAAATAGATAGATAACGCTATTGCACACCAAAATATACAAGTGCAAAAACAAATCATATTTACAATACTTTTTAGGCAATACAATATCGCTTAAAGCGATGTCTTCCAAGAAACATAAGTTAAAGGAAATTCTTAGCTGATCTGGCGATGTAGGTGGTGCAGGGGCAATAGATATATAAATACTAAGCTAATTTAAAAAATTAAATATGCAGATACATGTGACTATGCAAATGTATTTTTTAATGAAAACTACCAAAGCATTTCGTCGTTAGATTATTTTAGCTCAACGGCCAGGCCCAACATACGTGGCGCTACGTGCATAGCGGGCTTTAAAGACATGTAGATTGACAATCACTGATAACATTTGGCTGCTACTTCGTCTATAGCAGAGCCATTAAACAAATGGACAGCTTAAGAGAGCAAATTGATTATTGCGATAAGTCACTTTGACTCGGACAAGCGTATTCGAAATAAAAACTCGATTGGATAACATTGAAATATGGCTTATTGTAATTGATTTCGATAAGACAAATATATTTTGGTACGGTCATCTTAACGTAAGTCGTGACAGGTTATTGGTTAACCAACTTTTGTCTCATTCCAATATTTTGGGTTTGACTTCTAGCTGGGATGTATGCACCGCTTAGGCAGTTGCTCGGACGTATTGTCCATCTTGTTAAAATTACCTAAAATTAAAGAAAAACGTAATGAAACCTGCATATTGAGATAACCGATGTTTGTAACTGGTCACTGGCACTTTGGATAAGCGTCGCAGATATATCATCCATTCCCGTAAAAAGTGAGGGCACGAGTCCATAACTGTTCCTATCCGTGCAGGAACGGAGAGAGAATACAATTTTCTGCGGCCGGGCGGCCTGTCGTAAGAGGCGACAAAACAACCCACAGCCAGGTGGTAGGGTATTATATATATGCTCGACTGGATGGCGACCACCCCTGGTCTAGAGTATGCCGCCATAACAACTTTGTGTTGTGTTCCGACATTAGTGACCAGGATCCAGCCCCTCTTAAGAGAGCAGCAGCGCATTTGTAGCACCTTTGGTGTCGCAAATGTCCATAGGCGATGGTAACCGCTTTCCATCAAGTGAGCCGTCTGCCTGTCTGTTGATCTCCGGCAATAAAAAAAGGCTGCTAAAACGTTATCTATAATTTCGCTCCCGCTTATAGCAAAAATAAATACCTGTTGTTCTCCAATTTAAAATAATGTATACGTCTCGGGACGCCCGACAGAAGTGATAACTAGTTGGAACTATTTAATATTGAAATTGATTAACATTAGAAAAGCTTAGGTTATTACTTAAAATTTATGTATATTAATATGATAATGTAAGTATAGGTTATTAATTAATAAAACAGTTTATTGACATTATTAGTATCATTATTGAATCTAATTACCGAAATGCGGCTAACGCTGTGGGTTGGAGTGAGAGAGGGCGAGCCTGCCTACCGCTGCCGTATGCGTGAGAGAAAGGGAAGCCGGACAGCTTGACGTCGTAACGTGTTACGTAACGAAGCGGTTTACCCTCCCATAAGAAGTTATCACTTCAAAAATGTTTTCGTTATTTCGCATTTTTGACATTACATTTTTATAGACTCGCTAGAAACGTTTTACGTCGTCAGTCCAAAGCTGGTGTGCATAGACACACGATTTAACCTACGATTAAAATAAAATAAACGCTGTTTAACCATATAGATTTAGCAATTGTTTTATTTTAACCATCAGCTAAATTTCTATGCAAACCAGCCTTAACTATTGAAAGAATCGGCTGTAAGAAAAGACTGAAAACGGAATTAGGTACAAAAGTTTCTACTTACCTTTTAGTAACGCAACCCTAAAAATAATCAACATCGAAAAACAAATATCGTGTAATCAATTTCCTTATATTACCAATAACTCAAACATGAAGCAATAAGGGAACCGTTAAGATTATTTTACAATCCATTTCCGTCTCACATAAAACTTGAAACAAACAATTTCAGCTATCCAAACCACTCCAAAATCAATTTATCGTCATTCTCTCCGTAGTTATCAGTTGAATCTTCGACAGCTAGCGGCCGTACAAAGTGCTACTGGACATAAAAAATCTTAAAACATCTAGTACGAGAGAAAACATTCCTTCGCTGCGGCCATTCCAGCAATCGGCCTGTCAATTGATAATATCAGAAATACCTACTCTTGAGTAGGTATTGCTTGGGGCTCCATTCCACCATTCCAATCCATACTATTCTATAAATTTGAAAGTGAGTTTGAATAGTTGTTTGTTTGATCTCTCTTTACGACCTTAGATAAAAAATAATCCACCGGCTTCAAGTCGTCAGGGATGACATGCGTGCGAAAGTTCACACTATAAAACATGACGAAGACCGTGAAAAATGTAAAACTGCAAAAGACAATCGGATCTTTTAAAAATAGGTAGGATTTGACAGTAAAATGATTATTAGCAGTAAATGCGAACATTATAATAATTTCCATTAAGGAAGTGACAATTTCTCTAATATAGGTATATAAGAAGAAACAACCATTTATGTGTTCCTGATGGTATTCAAATTAAACTCTGAGAGCAAAATACTTTGCTAGACAGAAACACGCAAGGTGCGATATAGATATAGGGCACCGTTATTTTAAGTAATGGGAGGTGTGAAGCGGGGTAGAGGGGAAGGGTAGAGAAGCATACTTACCCCTTCTGCAGCCCCTATATCAAGAAATTGCTATACTTCTTGAAATATTAATGTTTTCGTGCAGCGATCAGCGAGTGTCACCACCGATTTGAAATCATAATTTAAATAGTTATTAATGAATAAATGAATAAAACCAGTCTGTCCTGGCATTCGCTCGCTCGGCTCGTGTGCTTTGGTATAAACTCTAAAGTCTAACCTAACTCAGCCGAACTCATCGTTCTAATCCCTTGTTGAGACTTGTCCCAAAACAGTCTGGTCACCGTTGATTCATTAATAACTATTTTTTTTTAATGTAATATTTTTTATCTAAATTTGCTATCGATCAGTGAAAAAAATCTTACATTGGAATTGGAATATGGCCATTTTAAAAAAATCCCAGCAAAATCTCTGCGAGATAAAAAGTAGTGATTTTTAATCTAATAATTTGATGTCGATCAGCGAAAACCACATCGAAATCGGTCCAGCAGTTTTTACTTGAATTTCAAGCAAAGAGATAAACTGACAAACAGACGAGAAATCTAAAAAAAATACATAGTGCCATCGCTGATATAGTTTATTCGAGTTGTCTTTTTTTAAATAGCTTCAATGTACAGAACCGGCGTGTTTAGAATTATATAATATTATAGATAAGATATGATTACACATACACCTATAAAACTTCCTTGTAGTTTTCGAGAATAATGGCTATGATGTACGGAAATATGGGCGGAAATAACGATTATATAATAATGTTACAAGCTACTCAAGACTCAAATTAAAATGCCGTTGAAATTACTATAGAATGTATTAGAAATATACAAACACGTATATAACAGGTATAAATATAACTAGATACTACTAGTACAAATTGAACGATTCAATAACACACGCAAAGTCCGTCACTATATCGCTTATCAATACACGTCTTGCTTGTATCGTAATCCTCGCTTGACTGCCTGTCTGGCAAGCTTCGATGCAATGCAATAACAACAAGGATTAGTTCGACACTAATGACGGCCATAAAACAAGTACAATAACAATATAATGATTGTCTTAATTACAAATTCTAAACACAAAGTAAACAAAATAATTTATAAATGCGGGAAGGTAATAAACTGCGCTTTACGACAGGCAGGTGTGCGTTTACATTTGCCGGCATGTAACAATAAATTCATTTTCGCCAAAACGGCTGAGGAGTTTGAAAAATGAAGCACCTATGTCCACATTTTTTTCAAGTGACTACCCCTTGGCTTTTGTAATAATCACTAGGAGTAAAAAAGAAATGTTACCATTTAAATTAGTATCATTATCATTGAGCAATAGTTTCCTGAAACCGATCAAAGAGCCATAAAATGCCTCAGGAATTTGGTTTGGAAACGATCAGTAAGGCCGAAAACACTTTAATAGGTCGTTAAAACATTGACTAGAGACAATTTGATATATCAAGGCGGCTTCTTAAATATTTAAGTGAGAAGTGGTGACACTGATTCTTTAAAATGATACTTAAAAACATTCCTTGGTTAGAAATTTCATAATATCAAAGAAAATATAAATGGTATGAATGGAATCTGAGATAGCTAACATAAATTGATTTGGTTTTAATTATGTTTAGATATATTGTTGTATGAGCTGACTCTTTTCTATATTTATCTTTTCATAGCTTGAATTCAAATATATTGATACTAGCTTCTGCCCACGAATTCATCCGCGTGGAAGGTTTTTTAACTACCTATCCCACGGGAACAAAAGTATCCTATATGTTAATCAGGGATATAAGCTACCACCATACAAAATTTCATTTAAATCAGTCTAGTCGTTTTGGAGATTAACCCGCACAATCAGACAAACAGATATACAAAACATTTGAAAAAAATCTAAATTAGTTCTATTTCACTTCTTTTATCCCCATGACTCGGTTTTTAGCAATTTTTTTTCATTGTACGAGAATTCGACCGCTACAGTTTTATTATATGTATAGATTACCTATTTATTAACTTCTTCCGCATAAACCAGTCGAATAATTAAGAATTTTCAAGAGGCAGGAACCCAATTCTACTACTATCGTATCAAAATCGTTGAACACTGCAGTTTCAATCGTAAGTTTTGCTGATTTCTGTCCTCTATCCATAGTCTATTCTGTTCCATAGCTCTGACGCGCGCGACCCTATTAAGAGGACATTATAGATTTAGTAGAATACGTATTTTTGGCAATATGGTATTGGAATCGTACTTTGAATATATTCGCAACGCCGTCACTTGAAATAGCAGAATTGGAGCCCAGGCAACAGACAGATCCTTATAGCCAAAAATTGTAGTACGGATAAAAAGTAGTCTAGTCTCCAGTGAATACATTACCTACTGTGAATCACATAGACGCACAGGATATACAGACTACATAATGTTACGTAAACTTATGTAATCTGCACATGGTGCGAGTTTTAAAAAAATGCTTCAATTCATTTGATACTTTTGTTCATGTATATGCCTACAATGTGTGTTGCTGGAGATGATTATTTTTTAGTATAGAAATAATTCACAAGTCAACACCGAGACCTTTAGAAATGACGATAACCCTAATCCTCTAATCAAGCTGATATTAATAAAAACGATTGCAGTCCATAGTAATCAAAGAGTCGATCAATCATCGCTCAATTCAAATGCTGCGTTCACATATTGTTTTTGAAAGACTCCTATTGTCCCCCCACGAGCGTGTGTAATCATTTATCATTGTTTTAATAACCACAATTGTTTCTCTTGCACACGTTTTATAAATTATTGACTTTTGAAGTGAAACTTCTTTAGAATCGTGGTGATTGACTCACTGTCTGACTGAGTGACTCGATAAAAACAAAAAGCGCCACTAAATTCCTAGGTATTTTTTGTGATTTACCATTTTCGTCACGTTGATAACTTTGTTAGGTTTTATACTATAGTAGTTTTCGTAGCCTCCTCACTCTTGTGTACTAAGCAACGTTGTAGACATAATTTTGTTCGCCTGTATAGTTTCAGAAATTTCTCTTCTACTGCGTATGAACTGCACACAGACATAATTTTAATTCGTTGCTGACAAATAGACAGGACTTTTCCAACCTTTAGGATTGGATATGGATCCCGTGGATTCATTGGTGAAGAGAGTATCCTTCTCCGCGGGTGCCCAAAGTGAGAGCCAAGCTTTTGGTGTCACAGATGCAGTACCTATTGGTCTAGTTCCTGTGGCGCCCCGTAAAGGCGTGTGAGCTAGGGGCTCAGGTTAGGTTTAGTGGGTAGTTTGACGACCGACAACTCCCCTGTTCTTGGCTCAGAGGGCATACGGCCGATCAAAATTCCAATACATCCCTCGGCGAGCCTTTCCTCCAGGCCCGAAAAAAGACATTCCTTCTCCCAAATCTTGAAAAGCGGTAAGTATATTTCATTTTATTACGTTATAAATAGAAATTAATGCTATGTTACTTAACGACTTTTAAATTGTAAGATATAGGCTGCCAAAGCCGTGGAAAATTTGGCTTCCATGGTAATTTTTGAATAGGTAGAAAAATTGGAAAATATAAGATGGTACTTCAAAAATACTTTCATCGAAAATTGTTTTATCCAATACCAGTTTACAGCTTTTGATAACAACATTACACAACACAACATTGCAACATACAGGGGTATTTTGCCTCCGCTGGCAGGCGTCTTAAATTGCCCGTGGATCATATAATGAAATAATAATACGAAAAACATTTGTTAATTTAATTTATTTGGGAAATATGTATCAGTAAAATATTCTTAAACACAATATTTATCAATCAAGTTTCCACTTATAAATTTCTAACTTATACAAATTCACCATCAAGCTGTCTGACTAACCTATAAAATGCGGTTTTAAAATATCCAACAAATTCCCTAAACTCAATAATATACACGAACAGTTACCATTATTTTACAGTCCATAAATAACTTGCAGATTGGTTTTTTAATTAGGTTTTAAAACCAGTCTACAGATTTAAGATTAAGGTTTTATATATTAACAAAAAATTTAGCGGGAGCTCAAAAAGCGATGTTTTACCGTCTTGAAACTGTACAAACACGTATAACACAGGTACAAATATAACATAGTAAGTATAATAAGTAAACAAAAGAAGACGATCATAAAAGGGATAACAATAGTTTCAAATGCCGACGGGTAATAAATGTGCTTCTACATATCTGTACGTGGAATTTGTCTTTCTCGGCGCCTAGGTTGTAACAATATGTTACAATTGTACAATAATATATTTTGAATAAATCATTTCGTTATCCTCTAGTACAGTGCTTTTCAATCTTTTTGAATACACGACCCCTTTACAGGTTGACAAATTTTTTGCGACCACCTTGGGTCATAGACAGACAAAAAGTTTGTAATTTAAAAGACTACGTTTATATCTTCTCTCTGTTTTGTTACTCATATTCATTATTAGGGCCTTATACTCCGCAAAAAGCTGCTGAGCTTAGAAAGTACCCAACTATGAGGTAGAAATTTAAATTGCCTTTTGCCGGCGACCCCCCGGGCAAGGCTCTGCGACCCCCCTAGGGGTCCCAACCAACCCTAGGGGTGGTCGCAACCCACAGATTGAAAAACACTGATATAGTATATACCGGTTTTCATTCATAAATTTAATTTTAATTTATATCTTTGCCAATAAAAGAGCTTTAATTGCTTTAGTGGCGTAACATAAGAATCAGGTATTTTATAACTGGCTTTTTATGTGGCTTACAAAATTGGATATACACTTCTAGGACACAGGTTGCCTGAAAGAGTAAGCTCCTTAGCGATAAGACCGCCCATTGTGTACATATAGAATATTTTTAGGCTATATGTTTTCTGTATCGATGTACAATAATGAGTTTTTTGTATATCTCTCTTTTTTAGATTTTAATAAATTTTTCAAATTATGATGCTATCCACTAGTCAGATCTTAAAAGTCATACCACGTTCTTTAATGACTTGATGTACAAAAATATATCGCTTTACGCGAGGGATGAGTTCCAAGACAGAGAAATTCTCTAAAGAGAGAATAACAGCCCTTAAACGTCGCACTGCTGAGCTCCTCCCAATACAGGGAAGCGGACAGTATACCCACCACGGTTGTCCAAGGTGGCTTGGCAGTATTGACACATCAGTTGTCTTTATGTGCAGATTTCATCACGATGTTTTCCTTCAATGTTATTAAAACGTGGTAATTGTAACAATATGCACATTGGGTCAGAAAACTGGCTAAGCGGTGTTTGCGTTCCGGCCAGAATCGAACCCGCGCCCGTCGAGTTTACGCTACCGCAACTTTTTTTGTACATGTATGGCATAACATTTATTTTACAATCCGACAGACGCACAACACACAATGTACTACTATATTCCCCAGTTACGTTTGTATTATTAGCAATATGCAATAGACAGCTTCAATGGACAACAACCTTTTATATTTTGTATAACATTTTAATCTTGCCCAGCTTGTAAGGAACTTATGGAGATATGTTGTAGCAATAAATGTTGGTACATAATATTTTTTCCACTTGTCCGTTGAAGTTTCACTTCTGTTATGTGTCCCAGCACACATTTCTTTCCTTTTATTATGTTTCTGTCTTATTGAATATGCACTGTTTGCTACAACTCTATTAATTCATCAAAAGTCATTCTGTAACATACTTCTGTACAAAACTTGTAAAAAAAAAGAACTCGAGATATAAATAGGATACGTTGCGAATATAATGTATGACCTTCAAAAAGTGTTCTCCAATGGAAATTATTTTGAATAAAAACTTTTGAATTTTAATTTGTGCACCTCATAAGCAAAACATGTGAATCTAGTATTTTAATGTCACCGTAAATTTATGTACCATGTTTTAAGTAAGTAAATGAATTTGAATTTAAACTTTAAGGCCGATCCCAGAAACCCAGGTCAGAGTAAACAACGCTACCTAATTCTGTTTAAAAAACCCGGGAATCAATTCAGACTATAGGTTTTACGATGGCAATATAGGTATATAAACATTACTCGAAAATAGTGAAGGGAAATGAATAAACTTTCAAACAAAGAGGTCTGTTGTAAATATACCGTTATATTTGTAAAAGAACAACAGTAGCTCTCTGATATTTTTGGATGCCGTGGGAAGTGTTAAAACTTTATTAATTACAGTTCTAAAAGATAATTATAATCTTACCTTTTCTAAATAGTTTAGACAATTCATTGTTAAATAAGTTCCATTCAGTGCCTTTTATTGCAGGAGTTCAGCAGACAGGCAGACGGCCCACTTGATGGAAAGCGGTTACCATCGCCTATGGACAATTGCAACACCAAAGGTGGTACAAATGCGCTGCTGCTCTCTTAAGGGAGACTGGAACGTGGTCACTAATGCCGGAACACAACTCAATGTTGTTATGGCGACATACTTTAAACCAGGGGTGGTAGCCATCCAGCCTATTGGAAATCTTGCCGAATAAAGACCTTAATGACTTTCTTATTAAAATTTATATTCCTTAAAATCTCATATTTTATTTACTTATTCTTATTTTGTTAAATAATGAGCTTAATTACTTCGCCCCGCGTGAAACTTTAATATTGACTAATAAAGCATTAAAGCGACTTTAATATTCTGCTTCAATTATTTTAAAACATTTAATTATTTTTTGTAGTTATTACTTTAATTAAAGTCGGGAAATGAACCTGTTTAGTAATAAACAAAATGAAAAATTTCATGATGAAAAACGTCTATAATTAGATTGCAGAGGAAGTGTTGCTTTACAAGGCAACTTAAAGTTAAACGCAAATTATTGTATATTCGCCTCATGTTTAACATAATGTTACGAGTCGCGAGACTCGAATTAAAATGCCGTTAGAATTACTATAGAGTTTATTAAAACTATACAACCAGGTACAAATATAACCGAACACAACAAGTCCAAACGTAATGCAGAAGGTCGTAATTCCATAAAACGCGCAAAATCTTCACTAAAAGATTCCTGATTGTAGTAGTACACACGTCTTGCTTCGCTAGTGGTTATGGCTCGACAGACTCCCCCCCGCCATCAAGTCATCGTTTTATATGCGCAACTGCAATGTCCCCGTATCTTAATCCGACAGACCTGCCTAATGACTGCCATAAAAGATTACAAATAAAACAATGGGCTGTTTTTAAACAAAGAAGTCCAAATGCCGAAAGGTAATAAAATGTGTTTTTACAGGCATGCAGGAGTGAATTTGATTGAATATTTATAGTTTTTACTTCATTATTTTAAGCTTATCTTAAACATTAATTTTTAGTTTTTCAGTTATTGAAGTAAAACTTCTTTAGGCGCGACTAGGAGGTAACTGGACGACAATGCAACGGAAGTCCGTTACGGCAATATGGCGTCGCAATATGGCGTACCATCCGGTTTTCAAATATTTTTTTGTCAATAGATAGTTTATAAACAAATCAATCAAAAAATTAAAAAAAAAATAGTAAAAAAGTTTTACTTCAATCGCGTGTGAACGTTACACGTACTCTTTTTTTTGTAGCGGCCTATCAATAGCTCATCTTTACCTATCTTTGTATCTTAGATTTATGATTAAAGCTGTTGTTAGCCTCCATCTATACAGATATATAAAGTTTAAGTCTGTTTGTAATGTCAAAATAACAGCTAACTAAATGCATATTATGAAAGTATATACGGCACTTACATCACAAAAAAAAAATTGTCTGTCTAGATGTTGAATATCTAAAATGGCTGGATCGATTTTACGAGACTGGCAGATAGCTGGCGTTATAAGAAGCAACTTAGGCTACTTTTTTTAGGGTTATGCGAAAAAAATCCACGCGGACGAAGTCGCGAGCACAGCTAGTATATAACAAAATGAAGATCCAACTGCTACATTTGATGCAGAATAACATTTGTTTTATATATCGTCGCCAGCTAACCGTATTGTCCAGCGTTGGATGTAAGCTTTCCTTAATTAACGCTACATATTCCAATCTTCTGCTTTCCTCATCCAGCACCCAAAGGAAAGCGCCACACACTACTTTTACCAAACTGCTGTCTCTATTCCAAGACTCGTCTACTCTATCGGTTTTCAGGTCTGCGACAGGCATGACACTAGCACTTCAGCTTATTTATTTTAGCAGCTTCGAGATACCTATTACCTTGGCTCTCTTAGTGATACCCGCGTTGAGGAGTTTATAAATAAGATATAAACCCAGCAGCTACATGTATAACCCGCTAAGTAACTTATTTGTGACATAATCCCACTGCTGGTGTCCCCATCGTGGTGCTGAGCGGTGCATTGCGGGATGCTCGACTAATTCGACGGAATATTTCGACGTCAAAATCTATCTGAATCATTCTTTCTATTGACTCTTCAAAACTTATGCCTTCTGCTTCTTAGCTAAGTACGGTTAGACGATTACATTTCTAGTTTTACTATATTACTTTAATCTGTATTTTACGTCAGATAGCAATGAAAAGCAGATATATTTTGACTAAAGATTATTTACACCATATTAATTTAGGAAAATGTAAAAATCATCATTTTCTCCTAAGTTAGCACCTCCTTTTCGCTCTCTAACTAAATTCAAAATAAGTTCCACGGGAAAACACTTTTTGAAGGTCCATACATTAAATCAATTCCTATTCTCTGTTTTTTTAAATACATATAGAAGTTGTATTAAATTTACTTTTTAAATCCATTCTTTAATTAATTCCATTCTCCATTCATGGAGTTGTAACAAACAAAAAAACATTGTCACCTTCGCAATAATGACATACTACGACCATATATTTACATAAGTAATTCAAATGTGAAATGATACTTGTATTTGTAGGCCTGAATCCAAAGAACTGCTATACGTATAGAACAATATATATAGAACGTATAGTATTATAGAAGAAACATAAATTATTTATACATTGATTATCGAACCGATACTGGGAATTTTTCTTTCTAAACTTCAATCACTTTTTTCATATAACCATTCTATTCCAAACGTCCAGGGCATCTACCGCGTGTCGACTGGACTTTTTATCGTTGCATCACTTTTTGCCATTGACTGTGGCCGCCGACAATATAAGGCGCGTGACAGCCTGCGGGTGCGCTTTGCGCCTACGAAATTCACCACAAAAACTACTACATCCACAGAACTGACTTTCAACCTTACTGTATTAACTTTATAGAAGAGGCTTATTTAACACGTCGTATAATTTTGGAATGGAATCACCTAAAACATTTGGTCAAATTGAACTTTATGGAGATAAGTTAAAGGCTCTTTCAGATAAACGCTATAAAGGTTCTGTTTTTATGCAATAATGTTTGGGTGCTTCGCTTTGGTTACTATAATAAAACGATAGAATGAAACGGTCAATGTGTCTCGTGCCACAATTTTTATTATAGGAACCGACAGAACTGGTGTTTTTGCTGTGTCTTACAGAAGTTTGACGAAATCACGTAACTGAGTGATTTGAAATGAAATGGTCGTTCTTACGAATACCTTTTTTATTACCTACCAAGTACATCGACCTGTAATGCGACGGCATTTTTCTTTGAGTTTAGTTTTTAAAAATACAATTATTATCAATATTGTTTAACACCTGATCTATTTTTCAGATAAAAAGCTATCCTCAACATTCACCATTGTAATAACCAAAAAATACTGGTTTGAGTACCTAACATAAAAACATACATAAATTGTATTTGGGTGACGTACGTCTCAGAATAGAGTATGGGAAAAAGATAAAATGATAATTATCATCGGCGTTTGTGCAGGACCTTATGAATTCATTTTTGCTGACATTATTTTTTCGTCAAAATTGTTATATACCTTATTACATGCATATTTTGACGATTTTGACGAAAGCAATAAAGTCACCAAAAATGTCTTTAATGAAATGTAAATGTCAAGTATAATAAATAAAATTAGCCTTAAAGTCGATTTTTAAATCATCAGGTAAAAGATATTTGTTTTCAGACACCCTACCTGGGGAGTCCCACAGTCCTACACTGGGACTGTGGGACTGCCCGGCCAGGTGGACTGCCGGAATACCCAGTAAAATCCCATGATGTCCTTCTGTCGCCATATGTGAGGGTCCCGGGACGTATGCGAGCTGGCGTCAAGACTCCGACTGCCGTGGGCCCGCCCCTATTGCTGCCGCAGTCCTACGACGGGTGGAGGTCTAAAATCGTCCCACGCCGAGTCCTACTGATGTAGTATAAGATGAGCGTGACTGCTCGCGTCCACTCCCGCTCCGCCGCCTCCTTTGCATAAGTCTCGCAAAAGGAGGCAACGGAGTCGCAGCTGGCTAGGCCCCCGACCATGGCTTGACCTACAGCCGGAAGCGACAAATGGATAGTGTGCAGCGCCGTGTCCTTGAAGCTATTACTGCAGTGGTGGCACCCTGACGAAGGCTCACGCCCTATGTGACACAGATACCTCCTGAAACAGCCGTCTCTGGTGATCACATGACTCGAATATAAAAGCGAAACATTTCAACTGTTTTGTGCAACGTTCATTTTCAATTTGTTAAAGTTGTATATTGCCTTGGTGTTCAAACACGTTGACTCGCCGGCGCGATGGCGGGCGCGGTCGCGAAATATTAAACATATGACGTACGTAATATCCAAGTGTTCACGTACCTAATGCACGCGCGATCTATGTAACGTCTACCTCGCCCGCGTCTGCGAGTCAACGTGAATGAACACTTATTAATAAAATTTCAGTAGGTACCTACAATGTATCCAAATTGTCCAAAAAGTTTTATACGACGTTATGCTAATATATAATAATATTGATTAATTTAACTTTATATCAACTTTTTAACAAGTTAATAAGAAAACTTCTTCTTAGTCAACAAGAGAATAAAAGCCTGCAGGAAAATTTGCTTACTTGTCATTCAAATAACGTCGAAAACCTTCCATTCAAAGAGGATTCGATAATGTCTTATTATACCTCAATTCATACAAATTTGAAATTCAGACGAAATTCATGATCGGTTAAGAGTTGTCGAGTCGACGGAAAGCTAAATTGATGTATGAAGAGGTTTCTGGTAAACCCATGGCTCTTAAAAGGGAAATATTTCTTTTTAAACGAAATCTTAAGTAATATCTGAACGGCGCCAAAATAGAATAAAAAGTTAAAAAACGTTATTATATTTTTATGTAAGTACCTAATAAATTTACAATTGATAATTTAACATTTTCATAATTTTAAACACATCTTTAAGTAATGTTCAAATTTATTGTTTAGGTACTTCATTCCTGTTGCGGCATAGCAGCAAATCTTATAAATGTCTCTCCAATGTTTGACTGATTTTGATGTTAAAATAGCCACTTTCATAGACGTATGCAGTACTCGTAATCTGAATATGGTAAGTGTCATAATACCGTGGAACCTTACTTATACTTACATGTTTTAAATAACAATAATAAGGCAAGGAAAGGATTACTAGCCATCTAATCCCTGGATGATAGTAACTCTTAGCGTTCTTTTCTTTCGGACTGGTATAAACAGTAATAGTTATTATTTTAAATGGTCAGTGAAATGATGCTTGTGAGCAGAAACAGCTTTAAGACATGACGCAAATGGGTAATTGCTTAAGGGCGTCAGACATTAATGGATGCCAGAAGCTGAAAAAGCTATTGACAATCAAGATTGAAAAAGTGGACACTATCAATTGAAATTGCGGGAAATTGACTCGATGCTTTCAATGAGAATTTTCCGTTAGAATGGCTCGAGTGTTTAAATTTTTTGTCCTTTTTTCAACGTTTTCTACAGTTGTGAACTGTAGAGTATTATACCTCCTCTACTCTCCATTTCGTTTTGGAATCTCCAACATAGAGTTTTTAATGTGGTTAGTAAAGCTTACGACTAGGACTAGTAATAATTTTTAAATATAGAACTTTACTATTCTTCTTTTATTATCTGTGACTTTGTTCTTTATTAAAATCATTTGAGTTTTTAAGCGGGAACTGAAAGGAGATGTTGATCTGTGCAGTTTTATTTCCTAAAAATGTGTACAATTACTCTAAAATGAACAACAGTTGTAGGATATTGATAGTTTTTGAGTAGTAATTATGTGTTTTGTGAGAAACGTGAACTGTATAGTCAAATGTGGCCTTTTGAGTTGTAACAAGAACTCCGTTGAATGGCACCAGCTGATTACCTTCAGTTCAGCTGTGCTACACATAGGCTTAAGAAAATAAAGAAACTATATTGTGAACTAAGATCTAACTTTAAGCCAGATCTTAGTTCACAATATAGTTTCTTTAATATAGGCCTTTAAGGCCTAACAGCCAAGCCATAAACCTAAATAAATAAATTAAAATCATATTATATGTATGGACGTGTCGTTTAAATACTATAATATTCACAGGCCACTAACAAAATTAATATTTAAAGAAGTGTTTTACAACCGGCACTAACCATATAAAGCTTTTGCAGATATTATGTTTGTGAATAATGTAAGCGGTCATAGTACATTTTCACTTCCAATCGAGATTATAATTTGCATTTGCGTGCCAGAGTCGCTGCCCGACCGAGGCCGGCTGATTTCAATACAGCGCACTGACACTGACTCGATGCTTGTATGGTACAAACATATGACAACCATAAAATTAAATATTTAATAAAACTTTAATGAACAAATGATTGGAGATCACAAGAGGTCCCAACTTGCTCAAAATAGACATCGGTGAAAGAGAGCATTTATTTGTGTACAATCATATATGTGCAATAAAGTATATAAAGTACTCTGTGGAATAAAGTTATTCATTAATCCATTCGCTGTTACCAAAGTCACCATCCTCAGCAGTAAGAGAACGACGGGAAATAAGAAAAAGAATGATTATCTTCTTACATATTACGTGGATCAGTAAGTCCCGGGACTAACTAAGAGAAACACATTTTTTTGGCAAAACTTGACTTTTTTCATCAACATAGTCTCCTTCAAGAGCAACACAATCAATCCAGCGCTTCTCTAATATTTCAATACCTTTCTTATTGAACGATTCATCTTTGGCCTCGAAATAAGTATTCGTTTCAGCGATGACTTCTTCGTTGGAGTAGAATCTCTTTTCTTGGACCTTTTTTTTGAGTCTGCAAACAGGTAGTAGTCGCTGGGGGCTAGATCCGGTGAATATGGTGGGTGCGGAAGCAATTCGAAGCCTAATTCTTAGCTCCAAACAGCGCTCGAAATCAACGCCACGTTGTCGTTCCTGATCCGCCGTGAGCAAATGCGGCACCCACTTTGACAACCACTTCCTCATAGACAAATGTTCGTGCAAAATAGCGTACATACTGCCATATGTTATCTTTATGGTGTCAGCTATCTCACGCAATATTAATTTAAGGTTTTCAAAAAAGATTTGGCAGACTTTTTTGGTGGTTTCCGGTGTAACTACCTCATTTGGCCGGCCGAAGTGTTCAGCATCTTCAGTGTCTGTACGACCATGTTTAAAATCAGCATACCACCGAGAAATGGTTGTTTTTGATGGAGCAGAGTCCCCGTTGCACTTTTCAAGCCATTGCTGAGCCTGCAGTGTATTTTTTTTCATCATAAAAGCAATGATAAATCGACACACGAAATTGTTTCGAACGCATTGTTTTGAGAAAATCACTCTAGCTCGGGGACCAAACATCAAAATTTCATGAAATTTTGACAGGTATCTTTTGAAGATTAGTACTCATGAAAAATCAAACGGAACTTTTGTTGGCAACGCCATCTATGTGTCAGTCCCGGGACTTATTGATCCACGTGTTATAAAAATGAATGTTTGACTATATGTCCTTTATAGAATCGTAAACTATACATTTGATCATGTGATGATCTTTAGCAAAGTTGTTGTGAATGAGCCGAGGAAGGCTTCTGAGTTGGTTCACAATTGGACCCGGTAGGTGGCGCTACTGTGGGCATATCGATTAAAGCCTTTCCGGGCAGGACGACGTCTGCCGGGACAGCTAGTTTAGTATAAAATAGATTATTTTGGACGTATGCGGTGATACAAAAGTAAGACAGACTTTCTTTTGTAGTCTAACTTTACTAATTTGATAAGCCTCCGTGACTAGGTCCTCGTGAAGAATTGGATATTTGTAACAAATCAAGAGTACTTAATAAGTTTATACTTATATAGAAATGTAAAAAGACTCGATTTTCATGTTTGCATGATTTTATGGACTTGTAGTTGAGACTATCCGCTCCTCTACTGGGAATAAAGCGATCCAAAAATAATCAATAATTACATACAGATGGATAAAGACATCCGATAACAAAAATATACATATTTTGGCAACCAATGGTAGAACATTTTGGAAGCGTAGGCTGGTTCAAGACTAAGAAAAAGGTAGAAGATTTTGGAAAAAAAGACAAGAACAGATACATTTTAGAAAGGGATAGACGATGTACAAAGGCATAACGAAAAGAAGAGTTATATTCTAGAATAGAAGGCACAAGAAGGATAAGACAGAGATAGATAGATGTTTAGAAAGGGATAGATAGTAAATAAAAAAGTAGAAAAAGTAGGAAAGCGGACCCTGGGCGTCGGAGTGAACGCTCCGAACGCAACCAGGATTTAACGCTCGGATGATGAGACAGTAAATAAAAGAATAAAGCAAGGAAATCGAAATTATGGTTTTCAGAAGATTGTTCCGGGTATATAAGACGCACCAACGATACCAGACTATTGGAAGAGAAGGTTAATAGAAGATAGTGCGTGCTTAGAGAGTTGGAAGAGAACTGTAGTAGAAGATAGTGACGAGTTTAGTGGACAGTTCAGTGAAGGAGAAGTTTAGCGTAGTTTAAGAGGAGATCTAGAAGCGAGCTAGGCGCGGTAAATTCTGAGGTGAGCACTGCAGTAGCAGGAAGTGTTCTGCGCAATAACGGCAAAGGCATCGAGTAAACTGCTCATCGTCGGGACAGTGTGTCGTTAGTGGTGCGTAAAGGGGTAACCCTGCAGGAAAGAATCACTTACGGCTGTGTAAGACAATAAAAGCGTATAGTTGGAAAAAAGCTGGTATTTCCTTCCAATCCTAAGTGCATACCCCTCTCGGACGTAACAATATCATACAAGTAACTGATTACAACAAACAAAACCCTTATGACATATACCACACATCAACGTGCAGCAGCTGTTCAACCTCGCTATCACGCTATGGAACACCTTTCTAGTGCAAATAGAAACACGGACAGTGCCGGACAATTGATTCAAATGATCCCCCACATCATGAATTCATGTGTACTCATATGCAAACCGGCCATTTTTCGCATATATTCCCTTGCTTATTTAAATACTGATTTAAAGGAACGCAATTTGTTTCGATTTATTCTAATGTATACTAATAATTATTATAAAGAGCAAAGATTTGTATTTTGTATATTTGTAAGGAATAAACTCAAAAACTACTGGACCGATTTCAAAAATTCTTACACTACTCGAATGCTACAATATTCCTGATTAATATAGGCTATTAAAAATTACGGATCCCTACTAAAACTTCAAAAATGCAACCCACCAATCTAAACAAAATACTTGGCGCTGGAATCTGGTTCTACGATTTTGATGAAATTTTATACGTGTTTTAGTGAGTCCCAGGGTGGTTTAGATTCATAATTAGACCCGGTAGGTGTCGCTAGAATCAGGTTCTAGATTTTTATTTTTTCAGGGCAGGACAACGTCTATCGAGACCGCTAGTATCTTACATAAGAGTATTTTAAGAGGACGAAAGGATATTCTCTTACCATTGACTAAGACATATTTGACGTGTCTATTGCCCTTACTAATGAAGTAATACATGCCTACTGAAAAAGTGCTTTAGTCAATGACAGCAAGATACTTAATGCCTCAATAGGTTATTCTGTTGGACTTCTGTTATTTTGCATATTTTATAAACATAGACCTGGCCACTAAGCTAAAATTAAATTATATTAAAAATAGCTAATTATAAATGAACTGAAATTCTGTGGAGTATAGCAGCAGTAAATAAAGAAGCATACAAGGAAACAATAACCAGCGTGTAGTGACACCGCAACGCATGCGATAACATAGATTTATCAACTTGTTATTACATCTGCCGCTTATGAGTCTTATTTTGAACTTTATACTTTTGAAATAAGAGTTATCTGTATAATAATTTTAACTTTACTTTGGAAACCACCTTGGCTCAAATTCCTCACGTAGACTATACGGTGGCTGAATACGGAATTTACAAGGTGCAACAAAACACCCTTTCTGATATTATTTATACGAGACATATAGACTCGTTTAAAAGTTATCGAAAAGCATTATTTACTATAAAACCAACCTTTCCCCTCAATTTGACAATTAACATTCCTATAATATTTTCTTAAGTTTTCGCGACATATATACATAATAAAACTCATGTCGACATAAACAATACTTGTTGGACAAATGTCACCTTTGTCGTCCGTGACCACGGCCACTGAAAAGCGGCCGAAACCTCGGGCAAACCAAAACCTAATAAATTACCGCGCTTAAAACCGTTAAAACGTAATTTTATTAATTAACATTCCTTCACAATAATAGGTGTTTACAAGCGACACTGATTAATACATTTTAACTCCTATCATTAATAATCATAAAAATCCACAAGTGATTCTGGTCGCTATATATAACGTAATGTGTAAACCCTTTTTCACCCGCTTAAACAACGCTATTTTTTAAATCTATAATAAAACATGATAGTATTAATATTATTGACTGTAAGCTATAGAATTAGAATAATAATATGTGTTTAGTGTAGTTATGCTTTTTTCCCAAAATCCTTTTAATAGCAGTATTTTAAAAACACTACGCTAAATAAACTTAGCGTAGTTTAGACTCTATTTTCCAATATGTGTTTTGGTGATACACCCTGCCAACTCACGCTAAATGTTGAAGAAACAATAAATTTAAAAATGTAATAATGCCATTTTTAGTAATACCACTACTATTACTCAATATAAAAATTTCATCAAGAAAGCTCTAATAATGTAAAACTTATCTATTTTTTCTCTTTAATCGTCTCTATTGTAAGTTGACTCCTTCAACTTGGCATAGTATTAAATGCTGGTATCGATTGGGTGTATTAATACAGTATGTGTTTTTTTTAATCAAAATCAGTATATTCAATTATTGAACAGGGTATTTGATTTTTCAAAAATCTAAGGTATCACCTTTTTAGTTTTCATCTAAATTCGGCATCGAGACTTGAAGAATTATCCACAGAAGCCAACTAAAAAATTCATCTGTGTATGAGAAACCCAAGAAAAACAAGCAAAACATTACCCATCAACCATACGAAATCCTAAACTCCTCATATCAACTTAATTAAAGGTATTTTTGTATCACTTAATTATTTAAAAATATGTTTAATCAGCAACATATTTAAATTAAAAGCTATGTTTAATAATTGGCAATTATTTTTAAAAAACTTACATTGATAACGATAATAGGTTCAGATATTAAACTAACGAACACAATTAATTATTTATTGATTAATCCGATACGTGACATTATATATATAACTGATTTTCGGTCCCTATTATTTAATATGGGAAGTGGCATCTGTGGCTTACAAGATGCATTTAAATTTATTTATATTTATTTTCTTTCTTTATTCCGTTTTAGGAACATCGATTGGTAAGTTTTTGTTAAATTGTATATTATATAAATATGACAGTCGATTTACGAGTATTTGTATGTTTCTTTCTTTAGACACAATCTTGCGAGTGAATTGGGTAGATAATAAAAGTTTCAGGAAATTTAAAAATTATTCACATTGTAAGAGCAGGCGTTAAAATACTATAATGCCATGTTATATTTAACATATCGCTATAAAAATATTTGTAGTTACCGTTTAAAGACTAATTAATCCGTTATGAGACTCTTCATAATATAATAATAGTTGTATGATATAATAATAGTAATACAATAATAATAATAATTATGTAACATAATAAAAGTTATACAATATAATTATAATAATTGACAAACAAACACACACATGGTATATCCCCAAGCTAAGCAAAACAAACTTATGTTGTGGGTAAAATACAACTGGCCAGTCAGATAGTTTACTGTAACAAAATGAAATTGAGGAATAAATTGTGGCATTCCCGCATTCTCAGAGATATACAATTTTAGGGAAGTATTCAGTTATCAGTTGTAATATTCTTATTCAATTGTTATCATATGTTGCTAACGTACTTGATTTTTATAGGTGATCCAAAGACCTTGAAATGGCCATCTTCCTACTACTTAGAAGCTACTAGAACATCCATTACTTCCGGAATTGTCGAGGACTATAAATTATGGTGAGATCTTTATGGATACGATACTCTAAGGTAAAATGAACGTGTATCGTCTTGGGAAAGAAATTACAGTGAAACTTGGTACATCGCCTCTTTGCGTCGATAACGTAGAGAGTCTAACAACTATTTTTTTTTTTGTTAATAAAATCGCTCTTGCGATTTTATTTTTCTAAAAAACGTAGTGTCTTTTAAAATACATTGTAGATTGAGAGAAAAAAGTTAATCTTCGATACAATTATTTTTTCAATTAAAAAAAACTCGCTTCTAGAATTTCAACTGTACAGGCTATTCGAATCGGGAATGCACTGCCTGTTTACTTTTTTGCTGAGTCCCGTTTATACATCTCAAATAATTCTGATCGCAGGCATCAAAATCTTTAAATTCAGATAAAAACAAAAATGAAATTTATTCCAGGTTTACAAAAAATAAGGCAAGAACCGATTATAATGAGGGAGCAGTAAAAAGTATAGTCATGAATAATAATAAATTTGAAGATGGTATTGTATTTGAGGTAAAACTTTGAAAAATTAATTAACTTACAAAATCACAACACTAAATAAATTACATAGTTTAGTTTAGTACCTTGAAGAAATTGCTTTAAGCGACAAGGCTGCCAATATGGTGGAGGCTCAACTGATATACTATTTATCATCTTACAAAATATTGCAGCTTCATAGATTTTGAACGTCTACTTATGACATCATAAGTATGTACAGTAAAAGGTGTGAAATAATTATTAACACATTCACTGTGTTACGGGAAGTATTTTCGGTAGTTAGTTATCGTTGTCTTACCACCGATGCGAGTATGAACTTTCTAAGTTCCCATGTACTAAGTATGATATAATTTTATTTCTGATATTATTGGAATATGTTTAATCCTGTGCAACGGCTATGTATACACAAGAATGTAGCCAACGAATTAGTTCAACAAATTTTATAAGCGATTGATTTCCGTGTACTTATGAGCCTTTGAAGTCAGGATCTGATACGGGAAAATAGAAATCGTACCGCAAATCTGGCTTTCTTGATATAGGAAAATATGAATTGTATCGCAAACTTGGCAAATCTTGTTTTTGAGCTATAGCAGTGACTGTGTTAATTTTTTCAATAATTATTAAAATTATTGCTGTCATGATACTTTAAAAGTAAGATACGGTTTTAACGCCTGTTTCTTTTGTAAATATGTGTACGATGTTAGAGTTCATTGTAAAATGTGAACATGTACGTTAAATGCAATGTTTCTGGTCAAGTTGCCTTAAAAACTCTCTTCGGCATCCGTCAAAGATCTCGAATTTACCGTTTGCTTGAAGATTACACTGAAAATAGATACTCATTCATATAATCGGTCTCATCACCTCTGAAATGTACAATAAATACTTTAGATTTGAGGCCGGCTACATACACGTACAAATTGTGCAAAGCCATGTTTAAAAATAAAATGAGAAGAATATATTTTTTCTGGAAAATATCTTTATGTAAATTAACATTCCTAGTATTAAAGGTTTAATATGTTAAAATTTCTTACCAGATTCACCCAGAAGCAGATGAAGATGGAGACATCGAAATGAAATGCTATACCACTGTAGGCGACGATTACGATGAGAAACAACCACAAAGCATTTTGCCTGATCCGGACGAAAACACATACGAATTTGTCGGTAAGACTGATATAAATAATTGAAACAATTATGTACAACTTTTCATGACTTATAATGACTTCACAGGTGAACTAATACCAAAGTCTAATTACTAATATCTGTAAATATTTTCGGTATTATAAAATTGACCACAAGTGCATTGGCCGACGTGCAATGAACGTTTTTCATTGAAACTATTTTGAAACCTCAACAGTTTATTTAATAATTTTCCATCCTACAGTTCAAAAGCCAGACGAGGAGGCACTTTTTGAAATGTTCTAAGCGATTGCGTATTTCACACGCTTTATATTTAATTAGTATTTAAAATTAATCACTAATAAATATCTTTATAATTTTTTAGACCTGTCTAAAGATCCCTTGTGCCTATGAACCCTGTTTTTTAAATCCATCAGTTACCGACATAAGTCTTTTATCGTTTTCACTTCATAATAGTATATAACAGAATACACTTTTGTGCCTTTCGTCTATACCTACCTATAATATAACAGCCCATAAATGTCCCACTCCTGGGCTCGGGTCTCCCATTATAGGGGAGACCGGACAGTATACCCGCCACGCTTGTCCAAGGCGGCTTGGCTAGTTTGACACATCGGTTCTCTCGATGTGCAGGTTGCATCACGATGTTTTCCTTCGCCGTTGTTAGCACGTGGTAATTGTAACAATATGTACCCACGACTTACTATACCCACCTACCTACATATAATATTACCCAATAATTTTTGATTAGAACAGTTTTTGTATTGCATACACAGACAATCGACGACGAACGAATATGACGATTTTATAAAGTTTCTATATTTAACAACAAAACTTTATCCTTGTTTGCCAAAATGGCTACGAAAGGATAAACTCAATTTAATTAGTGATTTTGATCGATACCTTCGAAAAATACAACACATGAACATTAGTTCTTCCAAAAAGACAACTATGAATAACTGAAATTTTACCAATTGTGATTATTTGTTCAATAAAAAATCCCAAAGTACTTCGAAAGTAATGTAATAATTTATTTGAAACTAAATATTTTTTATGATACAGGTTACGACAAGGTTAATGATAAAACTGCATCTAAATTCGTGGCGAAATCAGTTGACACAAGTGACGATACGACTCACACAGTCTGGGCAACATATGACCGAAAATCTAAAGCCTGGGTACCTGTTAGGTAAGATTTATCAATATTCTAGAGTTTACAACCTCTAGTGCGTGCCTCTTGTTTGAAGAGGTTACAACGCAGGGTAGCTACATTGTATTTATATTTTCATGTTTCTGCTATTTGCCCCGGAAGATTCACTCCATTTTATATCGCAAATTATCCCATCTCCCGGATGAAATGTATCTATGCCAATTTTCGGTATTAAAACTACATATGTACACCAAAATTATTAAATCGACCACAAACAACAACAAACTTATCCCAATATCCGGGATGAAAAGTATCCCTTGTCCACCCTCGGTATTAAAATTACACATATACCGAATTTCAGCTAAATCGGTCCAGTAGTTTTTCCGTAAAAGCATAAACAAACAGAGACAAATATACTTTTAGCCCAGAAACTATACCATTTTTCGCGATCAAAATTATCATATGTTCATTCTCGGCATCGAAAATACATATATAGCCAATTTCAGCCAACTCGGTCCAATAGTTTTTCCGTGAAAACGGAACAGACAGAGTTACTTTCGCATTTATAATTTTAATAGGGATTTATAGTATGGGTACGATATGTCAGACCATTGTGCCAGAAAAACCTAAACGGTGATCTCTAGAAAAATTGTAATTCATATTGTTGGAATAAGATGCGGTTGCCTCAGCCACTGAGCTGTCAGGACTTATTCCCGTCTGTAGTACTCAAAAACAAATTGATAAATTAATTCGTCTATATTAACTTAAAATAGAAAATTTTAATTACAGATACGAAGTTAAAGAATACAGTGTATGGGTTGGAGGTTTAACCAAATACGAGATTTGGGACTATTTCAACTTTAAAACCAGCAGAAGAGTTCTTAAGAAGAAAGTGTTTGACATTTACAACGATTGTAAGTAATCTCAGATTCGTTTTAAATTTCAAGTTAGCTACATCAAGGGACAAAGATAATTTTTATAAGGCAATACGTGCAACAAATGCAGTTACAAGTCTAGTTATTAAAAGGCAAATGTTTCTTTATATATTTCATTCCCAATTACAAGGTTTTTTCAGTTTATAACGTTACATAACAATTATACTATCTTGTTAGTGCAATGGCTTCGCCGGAAGAGGATATTCTAGGTTAGAATTATTAAAAATACAAATACTTGGTGTTGCCGCTATGATGTTTAAAAATAACAAAAATATTCTGTTTCATTATGAAACAGTCTTGTTTACTTGTTTAATAACTTTACAGTAACACAAAACTGGTTTCGAAACATTACAATGTCTTTGTTTTGAATCACTTCAAATTATTACAGAATAATTATTTACAATAATGAATCGCGATGTATATAGTATACTAAAAACCACGCGAAATTATAATTATTCTATGACAGCTGTTTCTACGCTTCGTAGATAAAATATTAAGCCGCAGCTGAAAAACTTGAAAATGGTGATTACTTTCTAGGGATAAGTAAGACGATAATAAATAAGGTGATTATTGTAAATAATAACATTTTAAATAAAGATACTTATTAAGGAAAAAAAATTGAAATCTTTATATGTAAAAAAAAAATAAGGTGATACATACTAGGAATTTTTGAAAAATACAAACGTGACTTAAAAATTGAATAGGGAGGAAACGAAACGAAACGAGAAAACCAAGTTACAAAAGGAATCTTAAACTGGAAAATAGATGGATATAAGAATAAAAGTAGGCCCAAAAAATGATAGATTGTGTGAAGAAGGATTGATGTTGTATGGTGTCACAGAAGACACATATAAGAATAGAGCAGTATGGCAAGAAAATACATCGACTGGTAACCCTAGAAGATTAGGACATTGAAAGGACAAAAACATATACATATTATCTTAAAGAGTTTAAAGACTAAACTACTATTATACTTATAATACTCGTAAATGATAACAGATATAGTTTCCCCTTTACATTGCTTACAGATGACTGTGAAACCCCAGAGGATGATATGATAACTAAAGAATTGAAATTCATAGATCCTGAAAATGATAAACATGTTGAACATCTACTCAATAAGTAAGTTTATAATTTCATCATCATTGTATAATAGTAGGTACCTTTTAATCAATGTTTTGTTTTTTAAAAGATTCGG
This sequence comes from Dendrolimus pini, assembly GCA_949752895.1. Classification (NCBI taxonomy): domain Eukaryota; kingdom Metazoa; phylum Arthropoda; class Insecta; order Lepidoptera; family Lasiocampidae; genus Dendrolimus; species Dendrolimus pini. Next base: position 18,710,898 of record OX457128.1, on the reverse strand, counting down.
GCTTTTTTATATTTTAGATATTCATATGAGAATTCATATTTTGTGTCTTGTATTAGTAGAACATGTTTTATGTTTGACTATATAATACAATGAAGGCACTCACTCAATATTGATTGAATTTCAGCTTTATTAAGAAATACGATAGAAAATATACCCACGAAAAAGAAGTCAATATGAGAAAAGCTATCTTTAAACAAAACGTACGGTAAGTTTCAGTGTAACAATACTTCTAAATTACGTACCAATTTTCAAAGATTACAACAGCTTGAGATGTATAAGAACCTTTATGGAATCACTCCAGTCTTTGTCTGTGTGTCACTGCTACTTATTGTCTGCAATATTATAGTAAAGACACAAAATTTCACACAGTTTTACATGTCTCATAAATTATAGTGACAAAGTGACATTTATTTTCTGAATATTAAAAAGGGCTATAGAAAACGTATTAATTTAGGACTTAAACAATATCTCTGAGTAAGTTGTCATATAAAAGGATATTTTTCAATTACAATTAAATAAGCAAAAAATTCCGTTCCTTATGAACGGAATTTTATTTTATTTGAGGAAAATTAATCTATCAGGCAGTATTATTATGGACCGATATTTATGAATAATATAATATACCAAAAGCGACGGTCATTTGATAAATTAATTACTTTGGCCGGTCTATATTAATAACGCACAACGGCCTGTGGTCCATTTAAAAATCATGGTTTGTGATAAGAATTTATCACTTGTACCCGGCAGTATGAATACTTCTAACCGGCCAGTGTAATAAATTCAGTTACCTTTGCATAACAATTATGTTCATTCATTTACGGGGTATAGTTATACGCCAAATTTTATTTATTATGAACAGATCCAATTTTTTTTAAAGTAAAGAGGCTAAGGAGGGAACGAAACAAAACGGAGCTCTCGTTTAGCTTTCGTGGTTATTTTTTTTATAACCATCCAAACCATATACAAAATTATAAAAAATGTGTTTTTAAAGTTGGACTAAACAATACTTTTAATGTACGATTTTTTTGCTAGAGAAACACCTAATTAACAAGTCTAACTTCGACACAGCCATATATCATTTGATAATACAGGTTTGCATTTGATACTAAAGTATGTATAAATTTGCTAAAAGCAAAGTATAGTCTGATTGCGATATCTGACCCTATAAAACTCTCACATAATATTGTCATTACACATTCCAGGCTAGTCAAAGAAACAAACCGCAGAAACCTTGGCTATAAATTATCTATTAACCACTTTGCTGATCGTACACCTGAGGAAATGAAAAAGTACCGAGGTCTGCTCAGAAGACCTGAAGGCAAAATTGGATCAATACCCTTTCCTTATACGGAATCAAGACTTAAAGAGGTGGCGAGTGACCTACCTGATGAATATGATGCGAGAATGTATGGCCTTGTTTCTACAGTTAAGAGTAAGGAATTTTATTACCCATAAAGATAGCGAAATAAAAGAAAGATAAACGTTCCCGTGATTGCCCGTGAAATTATTATAATAAACGTTTATCATAGAAGACAGCTAGTTAATACTAACCTATTTCATGATTCAGTGATGTGCGTTTGATTCATGATCGCGAAAAAAGCTGTTGTTAGGCTAGTTGTTTTATTTCTGACCTGGAATAATAACAGTTCATATTTAAATAATTAAAATATGCTGATAGTGAAAGAAAACATTTTAAGGAATCTTGCACATTAAGATTTAACTATATCGAACTCCTTTTTTTACTAGTGGATATCCGATGGACTATCATTAGTTGCGCAAGGAGGAAACTCGTGGTAGGTGTGTGAAATTTGCCAGGTCGGGGTGGCACTAGCACCTCCCCCAAGAAGTGCGATTGCCACGCCACGGCTTGGGTTCCCCCCTAAAACACCTGGTCGATCCTCGAACGTCCCTTGTCCTGGCTGTGGGTTCGCTTGCGCCTTCACCTCCAGCCCGGACGAACGACGGTTGACCCTTTTAAGTGACCACTCAGGGCCCTGGGACGTGTCCCCTTGTACCTCTGCTGGACAGAGACGTGTTCAGCAGCGGCATCCCTTTGGGCAACCTATATCTAACTGCTGTCAAATTCCTATCCGCTTTGAACAAGCGTGGCGGGTATTCTGATAATTCTTAAAACAAACAGACGTGATCCTACTTGTGGAACTTTTAAGAGCTAATATTTTGCACGTGTTGTTGTTAATCCTGATTTTTAACTACTCTTAATAACTGAAGCCAATATTGTTATAATCTTTTTAAAATTAAGCAACTTAAATTGCAATATTTAACCTGTTTCATTTTTTCAAAACAGATCAGGAGGAATGTGGTTCTTGTTGGACATTTGGAACTACAGCAGCCGCAGAAGGAGCTCTTGCTAAATCTAATGGTGGAAAGCTAATTACTCTTGCTAATCAGGCTTTAGTCGACTGCGCTTGGCCGTATGTATCTTCTTTGTTTGACAGTTTCTCAAAATGATTGCAATTCCATTTTTCAGTCTTTTCCTATAAAAGGTAGGTAAAACATCGCCCCGCTGCTTTTGTTTTTTGTACCCTCTCTCTGTGAGGTGACGGCCGATTCACAACAGGGCAAGGGCAGCCATTTTAAACACTTACACGCTCATCTGTTTTGCATAAAATCAAAGAGCTGTAATTACTGGCCGTACCAATAACTTTTATTAAGACCTAATCTGTGTACAAAGTGATAGCTCTCAAGTGAAACCATAGTGCCGTGTGCTGTTCACCAGTGCAACCTGAACCGAGCCAGAAGAAGGCTGGTCTCAAGTTTAATTGAGCTTTTGCTTTTATAGTGCAAGGATCTAGGTCATATCTGCGCTATACAGTCCACAAAAATCGATCGAGTATAAACTGTAGGTTAGAGCATCCCACACGCATACTTAAATTTTATATGACAATACTCGATACAATTTTTAGATTTGGCGCAGCTGGTTGTGACGGTGGTACCGATAATGCAGCTTATGAATGGATGCAAGAATATGGTTTACCTACTGAAGCTGAATATGGTCCTTATGCAAACAGGGTGAGATCAAGTAACTGTAAACATTTGCTTTAAAATTGTGATCCACAAGTAGATGAATTAGGCACAGTAAATATAATATGTAAATATTGGTGTAGACCAAGAACATAGGACAGGCAAAGTTAATAGACCTAATAATCTATTGAGAGAAAAGAGAATCTCTTAAATAAATGGAAGACTATTATAATGTTACGAACCGATACTAAATCTTTACAGATATTTTATTACCCCTTCGAATTTAAGTGATCTATTGTTCGCGCTAATCATTTTGTATGCCTCTGAGTAAGACGTCATAAATCCATATGTCTTTTGTTTGCATTTCGTGGCATATTCTTAGAAGCCACTGAGTTTACAAATTAAGAATTCAAAAGAATAGTGGGCATGTTGCTAGGAGGCTATGTGTAATTTACAAATATATAAGGTCGGTCCTTCGGGACTGAGCTAGTTGTGTTTCAACTGCGAGCCAGTGCACTATCGGAACGAGTATCTTATAACGATGGACTTTAGTCAATAAGATTTTCTGCTTAATGATTCGGACTTGTTGCATTTAGTTGTACTTGTAAGAACTGTGAATTACGAGTGTGTACTTATAAATTTATTGATAATTCCAACTGCATTTTATATTCATATCCCACAAATTCGTAACAATAATATTATGACACGATGTATAGGACATTTATATAGAATGAGAAAGGTTATATAAATGATTATAGAAAAGAATTGTAGTATGATTTTATAATATATACCTACATTATACAGACATTATATACCTACTTTTACTCTACATATATTAATGATAGTGAACAGCTGTTAATATAACGGCGTGCTTAATAAAAAATGTTTGTTTTCAGGATGGCTTCTGTCATATCAAAAATATGACCAAGACATATCCTATAAAAGGTTTCACTGATGTAACACCAAATAGTATCGGAGCTCTTAAAGTAAGAAATCATCTCTTTCTTCAATTAAAGATTTTTCTGTATCTATATTTATATTTTTAATAGTTTAAATATTAATTCATTCTGGATTTTTTAGGTTGCCCTTGTTAATCATGGACCTTTGTCAGTATCTATAGATGCTATGCCAGTCTCCTTCAGCCTTTACTCCAGTGGTATCTATTATGAATCAACCTGGTAAGATAGTATATTAAGTTCGCTTTAAAGACAAGGTATTTTTGCAAAATTATATTTGCTACTACTTGCAACCGTTACTTAATTAGCGCTAAACTTCGATATGGATATACCTATTAATATTATAAATGAGAAAGTATGGATGTATGTTTGTTACATAATGACGCTAGAGTGGCTAGACGCATTTGGATGAAATTTAGCACAGAGATAGACTACAGTCTGGAATAGTACATAGGCTACATTTTATACGCGAAAAATGTCCCGTGTTATAATAACGTGAGCGAAGCCGCGGGAAAAGTTAGTTATTGTTAAGTTCTGAGCCCCAGAAAATTTTTTATAACTAATTTTCTGTTTCGACCCTAAAATTGTCATTAAAATCCGTTGAGTCGTTTCAATGCATGCAATTCGATGGGCAATACTTGAGACAAACTGAGAGACAATATTTTTATACGGTCATTTATGGTTGGTAATATTTAAAAATCATAGACAAACTTTTCAATTATGCTAGTAAAGATGAATGAAATGAAAGATTTATCCATGTTGCATACATCGTTCCGAAAAATATGAGTACAAAGTATATATTTCATACTTATAAGTGTACGTTTGTGTGTGAGTGTATCTGTATAGATGTGTGTGAGTTTTTTTGTGTGTGGTATAACTCTTTAACTTTCTTGTAAAAATATTATAATTGTGTTAACGATAAATGAAAAGATACATTTTCAATTGATTGACAAACAATTCTGAGATAGATAGATAGATAACACTTTATTTTACACCATTACAAAAAACTTACGAACTAGTATTATTCTAATTGTGTACAGAGGGTTTAACAGCTTAGCAACCTTGTTGGGTCTTATCGCTAAAAAGCGATCTCTTCCAGACAACCCGTGGCCAGAATATTTCTGATTAGGAGTGGCGATGGTATACATAATTATTGTACGATTACTTACATTTTAATAATAAGTATATAACTATATTACATATAAAATATAAACATAAGTTATATACATTTTTACTATTTAAGCTATAAGTGATTAAGTTCGTGAGTTTCATTATATGTTTTTGTATGCGATTATTCCTTAATTGAAAACAGCTTATATCAATCATTGATTTTATAAATCATAACATATTTAAGAAGATTGTTCATTTTTAGCGAACCTAGACAGTTGAACCACGAGGTGACATTAGTCGGTTACGGAGAAAAAGACGGCGAAACGTTCTGGATCATTCGCAACTCTTGGGGACCGCAATGGGGTATCGATGGATACATGCACATCTCATCTCGTGAGAACGCTTGTGGTATTACCACAGAACCTACTTATGTAGTGTTTTAATCTTCGACCAACAAGACCTATGTATTAGCTTTCGCCAAAAGTGTACCCAAAAATTTTGTAATAGCAATCACTACAATTTTGTATGTATAATTTGAATGAACGAATGAATGAATGAAAAGTCTTTATTATTCATCATAAACTTGAACTGAAACAATAAGGGAGCAGATTGTCAAATTAACTAAGAAAGTTATTATAAAATGACAGGATGTCTCAGCCTTGAAGATTTCTAAGAGCGTACCTACTTACGACGTGGTAAGTCAAAAGAAAAGTAACTTTATTTATATTATGATATTTTAAAACTTAGATATATATATGTTATTATCTAAGATAATGAAATAAGAAATGATAATATGTTATTTTATACAGATCCTAGGATCTGTATATTTTGGAATGGACTCAGCTTCATGAGCCACTTTTATTATTAACAGTAAACATTTTTCAATTCAAACAATTTTTAATGTAATTATGATTTGTATTATACCACAATTTGTGGCGTACTTTTGGTATAAGCAAATACTTGGAATATGGAATCTATCTGACGACGAAAAACAAGGCTAAGCTATGATCGAGGACTGTGATTTGTTCTATATACTTTTATATAATGTAGCATATTTTTCAATAAGCACGTGGAATAAATATAGCAATATTAAATAAAGAAACCTTGGTTTTATTTACCCGTCTTCACGTAATCATCGCTTTGAAATTCATTAATTTGGCCTCTGACATCAATTTAAAATATTTAACAAAGTTATGACCTTATCAACAAGTTTTAATTTATAGTCGAACAGTTATTTCAATCACATTATTTATTCATTTTATTAAATGTCTCCTAAATTTATAACTAAAAGTGTTAATAAATAGATATTAGGGTAATATTATCTTATATTTAATGGATTTGAGAAATTTCATTAACACTATGAATTTATCTTGTTATCACTCGAGTTTGATACTTAGTTTAAAAACATATTTAAATTCGTTATTGAAATTAATCTATCTATACTATTATTGTAAATGGTTCGAGTTTGTACATTGCGTTTAAAAATGTGATAAAAATCAAGGGGGCTAATTCGGACCAATAGATTCAGAACATGAAATTTTTAGATTTTTTTTCTGTCTGTCTGTCTGTTAAAGCATCACGTGAAAACTACTAAACGGATTTAAGTGAAACTCGATACAGTGCTAACTTATATCCCGGGTTGCAACTTAGGATACTTTTTATCCGGATAAAGGACATTTCCGTGGGATAGACGAAAATAGCGAAAAAGATGGCGCTACGATCACATATTTTCTGGAAGCTACTGAACGTATATTAATAAAATTCAAATTAGAGCTAGCTTATAACCCGAGTTAATACTTGAGATATTTTTTTCCTGACAAATAATGTCGTTTCCATGGAATAAGCGGATTAGCGAAATAGTTGACGGTGCAATCGCATATTTTCTATTCACTAACAAATACATATCAGCCCATAAATGACCCACTGCTGGGCTCGAGCCTCCTATTATAGCGAAACGGACAGTATACCCGCCACGCTTGTCCAAGGCGGCTTGGCAGCTTTGACACATCAGTTATCTCGATGTGCAGGTTACATCACGATGTTTTCCTTCACATTTGTTAGCACGTGGTATCTTTTTTTTATTGCTTGAGTTCAGCAGACAGGCAGATGGCCCACTTGATGGAAAGCGGTTACCATCGCCTATGGATATTTGCAACACCAAAAGTGCTACTAATTCGCTGCTGTTCTCTTAACGGAGGCTGGAACCTGGTCACTAATGCCGGAACACAACTCAAGGTTGTTGTGACGACATACTTTAGACCCGGGGTGGTAGCCATTCAGTCGGGCAATTGCCCTATCACCTGGCTGTGGGTAGTTTTGTCGCCTCTTACGACAGGCCGCCCGGCCGCAGGAAATTGTATTCTTTCTCCGTTCCTGCACGGATGAAAATTGGTAATTGTAACAATATACACATTAGATCAGAAAACTGACTAAGTGGTGCATGCGTTCCGGCCAGGGTCGAACCCGCGCCCTTTGAGTCTGGGACGCGTGCGCTAGCCATTTCGCTACCTCGATTTATTTCCCTATCTATATAAATAAAAATTAATCGTAGAAATGTATCTAGTATGCGCATAACTTGAGAACGACTTTACCGATTTTGATGATTTTTTTTTGGTGCTTGAGTGGGTCCGCGGGTGGTTCAGATTCACAATTAGAACCGGTAGGTGGGACTAGTTTTTTTTTCCAGGGCAGGACACCATCTGCGACCTCTAGTAATATACAAATATACTATGACTTGCCATGCGGCTATACTCGTGTAACATTCCAAATTGTATGCAACAAAAACTATTCTATTTCTCCAAGATAAAAAATACCTTAAGTTTATCTCCATTATTGAAATTTGAAAGAACATTATCCCAAAGTTCGTGAAAATTGATTAATTTCCTAGGGCGTGAGGAAATTACAAACAATCATCAAAAATAATCAACTTCCACAATTATAGATATACAAGTATGAAAGTAGCATTTCATATACTTCCCCCGCATAAACCTATATACTGAATCGTTCTCGGATTTTAAGGATACAGAATAATATGAACCCACAAATTGATTACCCCAACAAATTAAGAAGGGGTTTCATTATATGTACCACGCCTGCCAAGGTGCAAAGGTGGTCATCTCGTAGTACAAATTTCCTCAGTATTTTCCTTTACAGTTTGTATTAGTGCGTGGACTGATTCCAATATCACGGGTTCAACTACTGGTCGGGTATCATACACCGCTGAGGTATTTTTTATGATCTAATTACCATGTATTAAAGATGATGGACAACATCTTAGAAAACGCAAATTGAGATAGCATGTATAGTACCTACCAATTTACCTAGAGAATGGTTTAGGCTATGTAGTCCGGCCTAGGACAGTTATTTAGTAGCATAGTTGTTCTTGTCATGTTTCCGTTTAAAGTTGACAATTAATTTTTTTATGTACCCTCTTATTTCTAACCGACACAATCGGCCATTTCCTTAATTGAATAAATATATAACAATTATATACTGTGGCAATTGTGTAGGTTATTATTCAAAGTCTCTCAATTGTACATAGACGGTAGTCATTCAATTTCATTTTTATGTTGGCAGATGCGATAGATTTGTACTGTGTTCGGTTTGTTTTTTTGCATGTAAAACTTGAAGTACAATGTTTAATATAATATCTTGTATAAAATATTATCTGGAATTTCCAAACAGTAAAGTATTCAATTCTTTTCATTCATAACACTTTAATGAAAATAGTTTAGCAATGACTTCAATCCGCTATCGGTGGTGCCAATTGCTAAGTTTCATGTACTGTAAAATTGTTGAAGAGATGGCGAGGTGTTCTAAAAATGCTTTTAGAGTTTGAACAGTCAGTGTAAAACATGTGTTAAAACCGTAAGGTTCTTTGATTATAAAGTATTGTGACCAGTTACTTTTCTTTAACAACTATAAACCCTTCTGACTTGTTGCAAGTATTACAATACGGCAAACTAATTCAGGAAAGGTCAGTTATCTCTACATATCTTTAAGAGCATGCATCAATTAAATTTAAAAATATAACTTATATAAAAACAAGCAATTATTGTTCTGTACTATACCATCGCCTGGAGGCTGATATCTTCGTACGTATACTTAAACCGTTTAAGCTTCAACTTTAATTATTCCCCAGGGCCTTAATCAATTTACGTTTCTGACACTAAGCTTTTAAGCTTTGAAGAACCAAACTGTTATTATTTTAATACCTATTTTTAGTTCTAATAACATATTTTTTCTTAACACGTGACATGATTGACGTCTGTGCTATTTCTAACATATTTCTACCTCTCTCCACACATGTTTCATTTTGTTTTGTTCATATTTCATTAACAAAACGTCAAACTGAAATGAAAAATCTATAAGAAAAAGTCGTGCATTGTAGTATAGTCGTATTATAAAAGAGATAAGTACTACAGTATCCGTATATAATAAAATTTAAAAATTTCGTTTAAAAAAACCGACATCAAAAACGAAAAAACTAAAATGTATAAAATAACTTATTTCTTAAGCTATTATTATTAATATATATTATCTAAAACATCTTAAAGTCGGTGCTTAGTAATTTTCAAAATATAGTAATTTTTATGTTTTACTTTGCACCGACTTCAAGATGTTTTAGATAATATATATTAATAATAAAAGCTTAAGAAATAAGTTATTTTATACATTTTAGTTTTTTCGTTTTTGAAGTCGGTTTTTTTAAACGAAGCTTTTAAATTTTATTTGTTACTTTTTAGTGTCTAGCTACGTATGGGTGGACCTACGAATAGTGCCGCGCTTCTTAAAAAATATAGGTCCCAAGAACCGGGAACAAAAAAATGTTCGTAAAAAAATGAAAACTACTGGGCCAAACTATGTCAAATTTTTAGGGGACCACATAGCAGCTATTCCGCGTCGAACAAAAAAAGAATCACGTAAATCGAATCATAAATCACGGAGTAATCGGTGTACATATGGAACAGAGTGAAAATTATTTCCATGAAAAATGTTCATAAAATGAAAACTACTGGGCCAAACTATGTATGTGTGTTCTTTTTTCGAAGTCGGTTAAAAATAGGATATTTATTAGGAAATCACAAGCTAAACTCTTGTATATAATACTAGTATTTGCCCGCGATTTGACACCTGTACTTAACAAATACTTTGACACAAACACTTTTGTCGCCATCCATGGTTAAGCGGGCTAAGCCTGCCGGCCAAGCTCACTGGATTGATTCCTGGTGTGGTAAATTTCTTAAATGAACTTTCCACTATTAACATGGTCTGGGTGTCTGAGATCGACCCCAGAGTGGTCTATTGTATAATATCCATATAACAGATGTAACTTAGTTGGCTTGAGAATATACAAAGTTCGTGTTTGTCTGCCGATAATATAAAAAATAATTGTACTTGACTTACCCCATCTAATCCATGCCTCCCATCTTAACCTAGAGGGAAAACGCGTTGGAAAAGCCTCTAGTATCGTAAACGTCTATAAGCGACAAAAGCATCGAGACAGGAACAAATAGCTGTTTCAAGAAATAGATGTAAATAACAGAATAATAGACCGTGAAATAACAAAGTACATCACTAACTCTCTTAATTGCTACTGCAAATCATCTTTAAGCTTAAATACAGATATTAATATCAATGATAGTCGGACACGCATAATTACTCAATACAGATTGAAATTATAAGTATCGATTATGACTTCCAAAATAGACTAATTACAATGTTTAAGTTAAATGTTAATGGTTAATGGAGGAACAGTAGTTTTACTTGTATAACTAGCTTTCTATATGACATAAATATGTATATGTAAATTTGACATAAACTCCGTATTAGTGTTAATTTTCTACCTATAATTATATAGCAGGAAAGTGAGCAGTGCGAGTATACCATTTTTAACATATGTTGCGTTTACATACTCGCTCTGCCCATTTATTCGCCATTTTCTTGCTTAATGACAACGAAGTAGAAGCAATATGTGTAAATAAAGCCTAAATGGAGGTCTACGTCACTCGCACATTACTACGTTTCTGAAGATATTGAATTTACTAGGACAAATCTATAATACTGTAAAATTCTATACATACCGTGTCTGTACATTGAAGCTATTAAAAAAAAGAATCGGAATAGACTATATAAACGATGGCGAAGACGATGCAATTTTAGTTAGATTTCCTTTCTGTTTGTCTCTGTTCGGGATTCACGTACAAACTACGAAAGAAAGAAGAAAGAAAGAAAGAAAGAAAAGAAAAAACGTTTATTTGGTCATCACACAACGTGTCTGTCTCGTGGAATGTATTGAAATGTACGGTGATGGATATGTACTAAAAAGTCTCGCGATGGTACCAAATAAGTGCAGTTCAGCATGTGCCAGGCAGCAGGTGCCTCACGCTGGTTTTCAACTGCACCCTAGGACGGACGGATGTTGCACTGTTATATATATATATATATATATATATATTCATATTCATTATATACCTATGATACACCTGATATATATTACATATTTATAAACAGAAATAGTATAATACGAAGTAAAAAAAAAACTCCGAATGCGGGAAGGATTTCTTTGTCGGTATGTAACAATATTATTGTTCAAATTCATAGAATACAACTTTGTCGTAAGTAAATTTCAATGTCAATTATCTTCAAGAATGTGGTAATGGTTAAGCGAATTTAGCTAGAATCCTTGCAGTAGAAATTGAAGATTTTCTCAAAATTTTATTCAACGACTTCTACAATTTTCTTCCAATGAACTAAACTTATAGTCATAGGGCCTTACTTATCTTACTTAATCTTCTTAATCTTACTTATCGTTAAGAAAGGATTAGCCATCTCTTAATTAAGAAACTCTTAAGCCCCTAATCAATGGCTGTTTCAAATCTTGCCTCTTAGCAGTGGCTTAAACTACCTCTCGATGTTGGTTATTTTTGACAGTTATTTACGAGTTACTTTACCACCACCTCTTATCCTTAAGAGAAGTTTATGGGTAAGATTTTCGTTAATCAGTTGCTGAGCAGTTTCTTAAAATGTAACAAACGATTATAAGTAAGGCCAATAGTGTCCAAATATACGAATAAATAAATATCTATTCATATAGTCATTTTATTCAAATCACTTTGATTACTTTTAAGTTGTATGCATAAGCCATCAAATTTAACACTTGGAATAAGTTTACCTGCTGTGATAATTTGGTTTTCATATAAGTACAGCGTGATCTAGGTGTGAGAAATGATTGTGAGAGAATGTTTTTAAAGGCTGGAGATTAAATTTAAAATTTTATGTTTAAAAAAGTTACAATTTATTTATTAAGTAATCAGATTCAAGCATATCGTGGCAATATTTTATTAAAACAATAAGTGAAATTCAAATAACTAGTATTACGATATTTTTTGGTTCATTCATTTAATAAAAAGTTTTCAAGTCAATTATTGATGCTAAAAAAGACGAATTCCAATTGTAATAAAATCTACTTCTATTTTTTATAGTATAAATAAAACCAATAGTGATAGAATTAATATCATTGATATTAAATTTGGGGGATATGCTCACATATTCATCCACAACTTGAAACTCCCGCGGGGTACCAGGGACGCAAAGTACAGCAAAAATTAAAAAAGGATGTAAGCTATCATTTTAGTGTAAACTGTGTTGGAATAAGCTACTTTTTATGAACACGAACCGCTCTTGGGCAAATTCCTGCGAGATTCCCGAAATAAAAAATATTACTATTTTATTCAATTACATTTGCTGTCGAATGGTGAAAACCGCATCGAAATCGGCCTAGTAGCTTTTACGTAAATCCCGAACAAACAGACCGTCTGTCAGTAATATAAATAGTGTATTGCAGTTTATTTTTAATAGCTTGAATAAGATACGACATTTTTAGAATTTTATAATATTATAGATAAATTGCGAACGAATTTCATTAGAGTTGGAGAAAGGAATAACTGTAAGTTCTAATAGGATACATCATACAACATCAAAATTAATTCAAGCTAATATGCGGGAAGAAGCTTAATTCGACTACATACTATGACATACTCAGGAATTTATTAGAGGAGATCGCTCGCTAGCGAGTATGTTCTATTCGTATTCCAGCAGTAGTTTTTATTTGTTAAAACAAGCAATATGCTATGTACTATGTACTAAGGCAATCACCTTCATGAACAATTATTTTGTAGAGAAAAACGCCGAGTACTATTTGGACGTGGGGTTACAGAGATGGGAGCATCGCTGGGAGAAGTGTGTAACAGTTACAAGGAGACTATGTTGAAAAATATAAAATAAAATCTGAAAAAATGTCTTGTATCTTTATTAGGTCGGAAACTTTTCAGACCACCCACGTATGTTTCCGGTTTATACTTAAACTGTAGCTAATTTCATTAAATATGTTCTAGAAATTGAAACAGAGAGTTACTCTCAAAATTATTGAATTTTAGTGTAAATAAAAGCTGTTACTGCGATACCACATAACGCCAGCTAGGGTTGAACTGACCAAGATCTTGCAATTATAATGATAAACCGATTTTCTTAATATAATCCTTTTATTCTTCAAAGCAAATTATATATTAGCTTCTGCCCGCGACTTCGTCCGCGTGGAATAGTAAAAAAAGTAAGTTAAAAATACCCCAAGATTTCGAAACATTCTACATTGGTGATGCGCTCCTATTGGTCTTAGCATGATGATATATAGCCTATAAATGGGCTATCTAACACTGAAAGAATTTTTCAAATAAGACCAGTTCCTGAGATATTAGCGCGTTCAAGCAAACAAACAAACTCTTTAGCTTTATGTATTAGTACAGATAGATAAGATGTTGTCTGTTTACTGCAAAGGTCGATACAATGTATTAGATACATTTAGAACAATTTCATTAAAAAAACAACAGACAACTCGAGGCACTGACCACTCCTTATGTTGATTTTAGTTTTAAAATATTGGCGAGTGTTCAATCCAATTTTCTAAATGAACATCATTTGTTAACACATCTTATACAAATGTGATTATTATTTACAATTAACTTTGAATGGATATTTTATACAATACATTTTTAAATAAATATCTTAATCTTAAGAAATGGTCACACATAAACAAAGGTTACAATACCATTGTCGTTTGTAGAACAAAGGAATTACAATGCAAGAAATACAACACACCTCTGTGTTTGTAAAAATTATAGGGACAATTTGAATAGACATGAAAACATTAAAAAAGAGTGTACAGTTAAATTACTTTTTATAGCAGGAGTGCAACAAACACACTGGAGACTCACCTGGTGGGAAATGGTTACATAAAATTATGTTTCTAACACCAGACGATAGAATTTTACGATTACTTTTTTAATGTGACAAATACTCAGCTGGAAGCTTCTTGACAACTTAATATAGTCATACAAGGCATCAATGGTCTCACAACCATTGATATCACACATTTCTTTAAACGAAGTATTACGGAGGAAGAACAAAAGTGATCTGTTGGATTCAAAGAGAAAATTATAACGTTACCAGGATTTGAACACAGACCGATAATTTCTAACGTCTATTTCTTAGGCAGCAAGCAGGAAAGTGACGAGGGAAGTGGGCAACGCGAGTATACCATGTTCTACATATATTATGTTGCGTTTATATGCTCGTTATGGCCATTTATTCGCCACTTTCTTGCTTGATGTCGAGGAAGTGGTACACGTAAATAGCCTAAATGGAAGTCTCTATCTCGCTCGCACATTACTACACTTATCAAAATGTAATTTGATTTAATTTACAACGACAAATTAATTAATTACGGTTATTACACAAAAATCATTAAGATTCTAACAAGGTTTCATGTTGTACCTACATACAAATAGAATTCATTTTTCTTCACTACATTTAATTATTATACGCTAAAGAAATTTAAATGAATCGAAATCAAGTTTTTATGAAACACTTGTAATATAATTTTGAGATTCATCCCTACTTCCCTATTAATATTATAAATGCGAAAGTAACTCTGTCTGTCTGTCTGTTCCGTTTTCACGTAAAAACTACTGGACCGATTTGGCTGAAACTCAGTATATATATATTTTCGATACCGAGGATGAACATAGGATACTTTTTATCCCGAAAAATGGGACAGTTTCCGGGATAAAATGATATTTGTCTGTTTGTTTGTTATGCTTTTACGGAAAAACTACTGGACCGATTTGGATGAAATTCGGTACGTATGTAAATTAAATACTGAGGATGGACAAGGGATAATTTTCATTTTGGCATTTTTGGTAATTTTGGCCTATTTGGTCATTTTGGCCTTTTTGATCATTTTGACCTTTTTGGTAATTTTGGCCTATTTGGTCATTTTGGCCTATTTGGTCATTTTGGCCTATTTGGTAATTTTGGTCTATTTGGTCATTTTGGCCTTTTTGATCATTTTGACCTTTTTGGTAATTTTGGCCTATTTGGTCATTTTGGCCTATTTGGTCATTTTGGCCTTTTTGATCATTTTGACCTTTTTGGTCATTTTGGCCTATTTGGTCATTTTGGCCTATTTGGTCATTTTGGCCTATTTGGTAATTTTGGTCTATTTGGTCATTTTGGCCTTTTTGATCATTTTGACCTTTTTGGTCATTTTGGCCTATTTGGTCATTTTAACCATGTCGGTCACTGTGGTCTTTTGGTCATTTAGACCATTTTGGCCTTTTTGGTCAAGTTTTGTAATTTATTTTGTTGACAGATAGATGGGGGATGGTATATATAATTAGCGATATAAAATGAAGTGAATCTTCCGTGGGCAAATACATAAAAATGTAATATAATATAACCTGTAGCACTTGCTCTATAAACAAGAGACACGTACTAGAGGTAAACTCTAGTAATATTATAAATGTGAATGAAGTTTGTTTGTTACGCTTTCACGTGAAAACTACTTAACCGATCATCATGAAACTTTGTACACATATTCTTGGAGGTATTAGAAGTAACATAGGATACTTTTTTATGGAAAAAAAACCACGCAGACGAAGTCGCGGGCAGAAGCTAGTAGAATATAAATTTGAATCACGAACAGCATATACAAATCTTCTTCCTAAAGACACAAAAAAAAACTCTTCCGTCTTACTGGAATTGAATGCAGAGAAGCAGTAATTCTACCAGGTGAAGTATCAGACACACCAGTAACAGTCAGGAGGCACCCAGGGACATCAAGAAGTTGACGACATGCAAAGTCATCGAGTTACGGTAAAACTAAAAAAGATGATTCTCCGTTTACTTGATAATACTTCAGACAAATATTTCTTCCTTCACAACTCCGTTCTATTCTTTCATTATATCCAATATAGGTACTAAGTTACGGTAACATGTTCCGGTGACGATGTGACTCGGTTTTAAATAGCGTAATATAGTCGGCACCTTAACAAATAGCGTTCATCTTTCACAACCGTCGTTAGTTTACACGCCAATTTACAAAGACCCGTATCCTTACTTATGCCTTTGCCGTAAGAAGCTACACTGGAAATACATTCAGGGTTCTTGTTAAACCGGTAGACTAGCACGCAACTGGGTAAAAATATAAAACGCCCTGTCCACTGTTCGCCGGGTCTTCAGTTGCAAACTAATGACCGAATGTACTAGATCGTGTATCCGATAAATGTTATATTACTACAATATATCTTTTTGGCAACGTTCGGACATCAATGGCTAGTAAGAAATTACTTTTCATATAGGACACATTGTGCCACCTACAATACTTATTTCAAATATGTTTAAAAAAGTGAATGTTTTTATTTGCTTGGTATTATTATTGACTAGCTACTGCCCGCGACTTCGTTCGCGTGGAATAGTTTAAAAAAAAAAGGAAGTTAAAAAATTCCCGCGATTTTCAAACATTCTTCATTGGTGCTCCGCTCCTATTGGTCGTAGCATGATGGTATATAGCCTATAACCTTCCTCGATAAATGGGCTATCTAACACTTTTTTTCAATTCAGACCAGTAGTTCCTGAGATTAGCGCGTTCAAGCAAAAAACAAAGAAACAAACTTATCAGCTTTATATTTTATATATATAAGATAAAACTCTCTGAACGACACCACACCCTGTCAAAATCTCCGCTTCTATTTTGTTAAGTTGCAGAGAAATTACTTTCAGTCTCTTATAAGCTGTATAAGTAATTAAAGCTTTTTAACTATCCCACGGGAACTCTTTAATTTTTCGGGATCAAAAGTATCCTATATGTTGACCAGGGATATAAGCTACCACCATACAAAATTTCATGTAAATCGGTCCAGTCGTTTCGGAGATTAGCCGGTACAAACAGACAGACAAACAGAGAAACAAGAAATTTGAAAAAAATGTAAGTTAGTTTTATTTCACTTCTTACATCCCCCTGACTCGGTTTTTAGCATTTTTTTTCATTATACAGAAATTCGACCCCTACAATTTTATTATACGTATAGATTACATCTAATATACCAATGAGCTGCCAGCCTCGAAGGGGAATGGAACCTACCCACTAATGACCCAACACAAGTCAAGGTTGATACGGTGGCATACTCCAGACCAGTAAAAGCGATCCAGAGAGATAAATGCCCAATCACCTGGCAGTAGGCTAATTTGTGACCGCTTATGGCAGTACGTTCGATCGATTGCCATTTCCCGCCGCTTTGGCTGTAAGTACTCTGGCAGTGGTAACCTACCTGCACCAGGTAGGACCAGGCCACCGAGTCTCCACACGACCTCATCGTGATCCCCGTGCAGTGAGATGAAGTGGGTTTTTCTCGTCAAAAAAATTGCCGTTCGCCCGTAAAAATTAATTTTCTTTCTGCGTTTGTAGATTAGAGTAGAATTGTAAGTAGGAACTTGGTGTTTTGTATTATGTTTTCAGGATTAAACTTTGTGTTATTATAGGTAGTTCTGCATCCTGCCCCGGGCCGCGTTGTCATAATGCTAACCAGAATGCTGCTCAAACGGTTCTTGTCTGGAGCCCGCACAAGTGGCCGGGGACTGAATGGTGTCCACCACGGGAGGATGCATGACCAAGGCAGTTAGCAGTGTAAATCGGGCCTGCATAGACTCACAATTAATAAGCGTATATTATCATTATTTCCGATAACTAAAATTTATTAATAAACTTCATAAGTAAATTACTCTTTTATTAATATCGCTCCCCCAATCTCGACTAGGTTAAAAAAAAAACAATACCCATAATAATTTTAAGATTATGCAAATTTATTTTGAAGTTAAATATATTCTATTTTGTTCGGCGATGGCTCCAACGCTTTTAATGTGCGTTGAAGTTAAATATAAAAAGTGTTTTGTTTGGTATCAGTTAAAGACAAAGACATTTATACTATTAAATTAAATGTGACTAAGTTGTACGGACTCAGTCCCTTGCCTTGTGGCGATTTGAATAACAAACATTAAGTAATAACCTAAGGAAACTCACACACGTCGTCAAAAAATGTATCAGTAATTCTCTCATGTTTCTACCTGAATTTTAGCTTTGATGCATGAATTATGAATATAATTCGGCATTTATTATGAATGCGTAGCGATGCTCCATGAATTCAGGGTTTTGTTTTCAAGATAGTTGGTAAGCAGGGCACGTCTTGCTGGGGTTGTCTGTTCATGCTGCAGTAATGCATTCTAAGTGCTGTAGAAAATCAAATTTGGCATGCTACAATAAATCCTTTAGTGTATTTCATGATTTCCCTTGTGTTATTTTATTCACCAAGTAATTTATTTCTAGATCTATGCTTGTATAAGCCGCGCGCAGGTTTGCCGATATTATACTTACTATTATTGTATATACTTATGTAAAGTAAACTTTTTGTCAAACCTATTGATCATTGACGCGTGACATCATGAGGCTATCGGTAAACCTTCTGCGCACGGGTTATATGTACTTTTTACTATATAAACATACTCACATACCTATTTATCTATCAAATACACCCTTTTGAAAAGTAGATTTCAATATGAAAAATATCAATAGGTTCTGTGAATTGCGAATACGAACGCCCACTGTTTTTATTACTTGTGTACGGAACAAAACAACTTTTAATCAAAACCAAGTACTTAAGGCTTGTAGCAGCGCCAACATCTTTGAGGATTTTCGGGCGATAGCGGGCATTCCATAGACGCGCTCGTTTTTCAAATACATTATTTTATTGTAATAAAAATAAATAGTAGTGTTTAAAAAATATATAAAACCAAATTATTTATTTCTCTTTTTTAAATATCTAGGTATTTTTTATCCTACTTGATAACAATTGAAGGAGTAAACAGATTTCATGTCACTTATTTGGAGGTAATTTGGTGATTTTTTTTCTTAACCTTTTGTAACATGAACAAATTGGAATTACCTACATTCAGTTATTATTCTAGTAGAAGTCAATCAATTCAGCTATGACATAAAACATAACATAATCTCAAATTCTCAGAGTTTAATTACTAAGTGCCTGTTCCTGTACAATTCGCGGGCGAAGGCAAAGTGTGCTAGCTAGTTCACACTGACCGTCAGGCTTTTAACCTGGTTAAAATGTGCTAACAACTTCAACCACAATTTCACCCTTTAGGTTCAAGATTGTCGTGAGGACACTAGGTGGTTAGACACAAACACGCCCTATTTACTGTATCTGTGTTTCTCGCGTGAACACTTTTCTCCTCCACCTCCACTCTGCCCGACTATTATATTTGAACCTTTTGTTTGTATTTTGAGCATAGGGTTTATTTTATTTCTTAAAATTTTTGAAACAAGAATTTCAAGTACAAGTTTATCTGGAAAATATCGGTACTATCGATAAAACCGCCGGTTGTACTATAGCTTGACCGACATACTGTACCGCGTCATAAGGTGCTCATAAACCAGCAATTTTTTTCAAGCAATAAAAGCTTGACTACGGTATTGGATCAATCTGGAGCAACTGCATCAATTGCAATAAAATGCGGCAATTGTTTCGGGAATATATTCCACATTTCTCAATGTCGCCAAATGAATTGCCGAATATTCAATCGGTTTGGAAATGTTAAGTCAATTTTCTTTCCATCTCGTTTTTAGATATTATAATTACGCCTCGCTTTCGCGGGACGAACAGTCAGGCGACAGCGGCGGAGGTTTCTAATTTTTAAGTTGCTCCACATTGCATGGTATTGTGTGGTCGTATCTCAGCAAGAGCTTACTACATACTACCATCGCCCTAAATTACTTAATGTAATCGCGACGTCATACTTGACGAGAATTAACCGGGATGGAGCACTTTAGGCATGCATGACGAGATCGAGAGTAAGAAAAAAATAGCATGAACTCATATAAGATTCATAATGTCGTACATATCTTACAACATCAATTCATATATTTAGAATTTTGTATTTAATTTTGTTCTTAAATACTATTACTACTAATTACAATGGTACTGTTTATTCTAAATCTTAGCTTTGCATCTTGTTCTTTACACTTTTTACAATATTACTTTACAATCTTTTTTTTATAATGAATAGGTTCGCGATTAACTGACATTGCGCCTGATGTCGATGGCGGTGGTGATGGTCGATGGTGGTGCCTACCTAGAAGATACCTGTTCACGCGAGACTTGAAGACACCTAGATTGTATTGTTCAGGAAAAACAGACGACGGTAAAGAGTTCATCATCATGATATTGTTTACACTGGTATACTAGGATAATTTGAAATAGACATTTCTAATTATTCTAGTATCTTCTCCGTAAATACTTTAATGGCATGTCAAATGTATGATATTGCATGATGGCGTCCGCATACCAACATGAACAATCACTCACCCTTAATCCTCACAGCTTAATTACTTAAGACGCCTTCAGAATACCAGCATTCAAAATTGTCGCCCCAGTCCAGCTGCCTGCAATTCTCTGATATGACAGTATTCGGCCCGTCCAACGACACAATAGGATAGACGAATGACAAATCAACTGAGACACGTTTAATTCATCTTACAAAATGTTGAGGCCTTATAATATATTTTGTACGAACACTCGTACTCCTTACACACAGAATTATGACGTCAAAAATGTATAAATACATAGTACATACATTCGCCTGGTGTCAGAGCATTTGCCAGACTGAAATTAAAACTCATTACGGAACTGCTGCTTTAATTTAAAAATTTCTTGATGTAAAATTGAAAATATGTGATTTCACAGTAGGGAGGGAGGAGCAGTCTCACGAATGTGGCCAGCTATGACAAGGACGGGGGAAGGGATCCTTATCTGTGCAGGAATGGAGAAAGAATACAATTTCTTGCCGCCGGCCGGCCTGTCGCAAGAGACGACAAAACAACCCACCGTCAAGTGGTAGGGTATTAGCCCGTCTAGATGGCTTCCACCCCTAGTCTAGAGTATGTCGCCATAATAACCTTGAGTTGTGTTCCGGCATTAGTGTCCAGGTTCCAGTCTTCCTTAAGAGAGCAGCGCATTTGTAGCACCTTTGGTGTCGCAAATGGCCATAGGCAATGGTAACCGCTTTCCATCAAGTGGGCCGTCTGCCTGTCTGCTGAACAATAACAAAAATACAAAAAATTTGTAAATGAGTAAAGTATGGATTCGTGTTTAACCTAAAAGATACCTATGTATATATACCTTTACCCAAGAGCCTTGAAGACACCCAGGTATTACATCATCGACTTGCTGCAAGTAAGAAAAACATCATGAAGAAACTTGTATATTAAAGTGACGAATGTTTGAAACCCCGCAACCCTGCTCAGACAAACATGATGGCGTATACTGTTAATTCTTCTGAACTTGGCTGAGACGAGCCCAGCAGTAGGTAGAGCGCATATATGTAACCTGATATTATTAAAGTATGATTTATATTCTGACAAAAAAATTACTAAGCTTGATTAAACATTTTAATTGTGCAGATTGCAGACAGATGTTCCATAAAGTTTATTTCATTTTTTATTTCAAGCATTGGTGCGCCAGACTAATGTGATGCTTTTAATTATTCTGCGTAACTAGCGTACCTACGTGTCGAGAAAAACAGTAACACTTTTAGTCGTTTTCGCTTAGCTTCAGTTTGCATGTTACGGGAGTAATTTACTGCTTTCAATTGCGTGTGTAACTTTGGATATTACCATAACACAAGTTTCATTTATCTTCACTTAGTATGAAACAAAGTTGCCTTACACATCTGTCTGTCTATTTGTATATCCATTAACTCCTCCTAAACCACGCACCGGATTTTTAAGCGGTTTTCACCATAATATGTTAGATAATTTTTAAGTAATGTTTATATCTACATACACACAAATATAGCCGCATAGCCGCAAGGAAATCTGTAATATACAATAATATTATATTTATTGGGTCTGTGGGATTCATCGGCAAAGAGTTTCTTTAAAAACATTAACAGTAAACTCTTTGATACCACCCGTGATCCGAAGATTGGGTCATATTTTGTCCAGAGAATTAGCACTGTCATACAAATTGGCAACTGGCAACGCAGCCAGCCTTCAGTGCACTGTGCACATAATGTATAATTAAATATATTATTAGATTTCTACTTAGGTTTTTTTATAAACTTTGTTTGTAATTGTAAATTGTAAAAAAAAACCTAAACTAAAACCCTAAAATAGAATATAAACGAGTTTAAAATAAGGGAAAAGTAAACTTCCGCTTTTTATTTTCACATTTGTGCAAGATTGCAAAAGGTCAAAGTGGAACAGCTTCCTGTGGGAACCCATTCAATTTCACAAAGGGCACAGGCCATTGTTGGTGGACAATAAAGACGTTTATTTTTCTGTCACACCACTTCAACTGAGAGTATCATGATTATAAAACAAAAACAGTTTTGATCATTTCTATGAATATATTAATAAATAATAAAAACAGCCCATAGATGTCCCACTGCTGGGTTCGGGGCTCCTATTATAGAGGAACGGATAGTATACGCCACGCTTGTCCTAGGAGGCTTGGCAGGTTTGACACATCGCTTATCTCGAGGTGCAGTTCAGCACGTGGTAATTGTAACAATATGCACATTAGATTAATGTCCAGCCAGGATTCGAATCCGCAGCCTTTGACTTTGGGATGCGCATGCTAGCCATTACGCTACCACATTTCTATGAACACAAAAAAATAGTAGGATTAAATATTGACTGATTTCTTAAACAGAAACTACTTCTAATTTCTAAATAAGTAAATCGATATGTATTGAAAATATGATACACTATTACCATGGATGAAGTATCACTAAAGCAATATCCTATTTCCTTTTTGCTAGAAACCATTATATTTCTCTCACACTTCAATTTTATTTATCTGTAAATAGACTAGCTCCGAGACGAGTTTATCTCAATCCATTCAGTAGTTTCCACGTGGGGCCCTAACAAACAGGAAAAAATCTAAAAAATGTATTTCTTTTCTTTTCTTAAATCCATTGTATAAACTCGACATCGCCAACATATTTATTATAGCACATAAATTTATTATATAATATATAAGGCATATAGTAGTCTTTTATTCATGCAAATGATAATCCAGTATAAAACATATTGAATCCTCATTTTACCATACTCAGTGGCACAGCAACGCCTGCTGTAATCTGATTCCAATTTAATTAAATCCATGTGAATTCATCCGATTTTATGAGCAGATAGTTTGCGAATCCGGATGATGTGGATATGAAATATCCTATGAATGAATGTAGTATACATGGAAAAAATATTCCAATGCGTTTCAAGTGGAATTATCTTATAAGAATAACTAGGATAAGCACGCGACTTCCTTACCGCTTGTCTTGAAATCCCCGAAGCATTTCCAGGACACAAAGTATCGCAGCATTTAAAAAATAATGTAAGCTATCGTTTTAGTGGAAACTGTCGAAATGTCCCGTGGGATTCCCGTGATGAAAATAGCAAAAATTTTATTCCACAAAATTTACTATCGATTAGTGAAAAATACATTAAAATTCGATATTTTTTTCAATATGGCCATTTCTAATAATTCCCGGAACAATTTCGAGCAGTAGTGCAGAATTTAAGTCTAAGAATTTGTCGACGACCAGTGAATCGAATCAGTTGTTTTTACGTAAATCCCGAACAAACAAGCAGACAAGAAATCTAAAAAAATGTGTCACGTTCTCGATCATTTATATAGTGTATTCCAGTTGTCTTTTTTTAAATAGCTTAAATGTACAGACACGGCATTTTTAGAATTTTATAATATTATGGATAGATAGATTTTGTGACTTCATCAGTCGTCCTACTGGTTTACATCCTGGATGCTTTGAGGATATTGATCGCTTTCCTGCTTGTAATTCCAATTTGAATTGTATTCGGCTTTGTTTATAATTTATAAATAAAAGCCAGTATTTTTTGATAAACCATTTTTACAAGAGCTACACAAAAAGCTTGCCGATTTTTATAAATCAGTTTATCAATACTAGACACCCCTACCATAGTTGAGTTAGGTATTGACAAATCGGTAGGTGCGCCTAGTTTTAAAGATTTATGCACATGCACGAGCAAAACTTACAAGATTTACTAGGCAGGCAAGCAACAGAGCTTAGTTATGTAGACCATGCAATAATTGTTTTATACTTTCAACTTCATCGTCAAGTCTTCGGTAGTATAGTGGTCAGTATCCCCGCCTGTCACGCGGGAGACCGGGGTTCGATTCCCCGCCGGAGAGAGCACTTTTTACAACTTCTTTTTTTTATGGATTTTTTTTATTTTAAATGAATAAATGTTACGTTATAGCTTGAGTTGTAGTTTTCAGTTGGAAAAAAACAATAATTTTACCTTCTAATAATCTGCACCACCTTTATCGACAGATTAGGTTACATTATTTCTTACGTTAAGCAATCTCTCCCAGGCCTGGGGAAGCTTGCTTAAAGCCATAAGACCGCCTCTTGTCTTTACCATAACTATATTGCAAGCATGATTTGTAATTGTATATTTGGTGAGTAATAAAGTGTTATCTATTAACCTTGTCAATGTTGAGTGCTTTGTTTTTCATTTAAGTAATCTAAAATTATAATATTAATCAAGCAATAATATAATACATTAATTTTAACAAAATAATCATCAAAAAGCAAAAGTCGATGTCCTAAATTTACACTCAAGGTCATAAAATGAGAACATCAACAAATTTGTATTGGGTGGTCGAGTTGGTTTTAGTGTGATTCGTACTTGTTGCAAATAATACCACTATTTCAATGAATCGATAATAATTATTCAGACTACAAAGTTGGTCTAACAGACGGGACAATAGATGAAATCATAAAAAGGATATCGAAGTTTTGAAATATTTACAAGTATAATACAAATAATTACAGAGATATACAAATTTAATATTTACTTAATTTTTTGTACTCTCAGATACGAAACGACTTTCATACAATTAATTCAATCATTTTTTCTATTCTAAAGAATATTTTTCATAATTAGAATCATAAAAGAAGAATATTTTTACAATTCGATTATCAGAATTGACACAGTCAAGATTTACCGCACTAATGCATTGCTTAAAAAAATCAATGTCCTACAATTGTTCCTGATTTTCAATTTGAAATTTTAAGTTGAATTGTGGCTAAGGTACGAGTATCACGTCTCATTCCAAAGTATAAAAAAATCTAAACAAACACAAAAACCGAAGATAAAGTGTTCAAGTTACTTAAGTTCCATATGTTGTGTATTTTTTATTGTACAAGATTATCTTGTATGTTAGATTTGACAGTCTTTTGTATTTTAACAAATAAATTATTTTAATTGGTCTTATTTAAACCAAAATACCTCAGTTTGGTAGACGTTGAAAAATAATCCAATAAAGAAAATATACTTTTTAAATATTTTACATTCTACTTTATATTAGAAACATGCAAAAATTCCAACGTGGAAATGCGGCCAGCATTTTGGACACTCTCCTCGCCGACAGCGACCTGGAGTCTATTTTTTACTTATAGATTGTTACTTTGTAAGTAGAGTTATATGTATATTGTAGTGTTATTTTAGTATATATTAATTTATAATTCGTTTTATTTATGTTTTTTAGTTTAAAATATGTTTTAATTATATTTAATTTATTGAGAACCCTGCAAAAATTAAACAACTTTTCATATAGCAATCCATGTTTGCGAATCAAAACATATAAAATTATTGTTCCAACATTTATAGTCTTCTCCTATAGGCATGTAAAACTTTTTTTTGTTTGACCTGAAAACGTAATTTTAATACAAAACTGCACAAATATTTCAAGTTCTCCTTCAAAATGCCGTCAAAAATCTTTATTTAATAAATATAATAAATTGTAATAATAGCCTTATCGGATTATTTTTGATCTGGTAACCCTGAATGCAAGATCGAAATAACCACTCCCACGTTAGCGTTCAGTAGTTAATGCGATGCGGATAGTTAAGTGGCGGTAATTCCAGTGCATTAATTAACGAGGTGGTAAAAACTCGTGAAGTTTATCTGACCGCGAAAACTGACTATTTAATTTTGTCTTTAATGCTGCGTTCATTATAGTCAGGTAGCTTTATGGCTAAAGTAACCTAACGTTGCTACGACTCATGCTAATGACATGGGTTCGAATAGAGGTACTAATCAATCGAATATTAATATGGTAGGAGAGAATGCACCGCTGAGGTTCTAAAGAAACTTGTACATTTAGATTGGCGATATGTAAAATTCGCTAATTAAATTCGTCATGCACAAGAATAGCGGTGATACCGTTCGTTCCACCCTTCAAATAAAATGATCTCCGCTTTGTATTTTGTTTTTTTTATTGCAGGACTTCAGCAGACAGGCTGATGGCCCACTTGTTGGAAAGCGGTTACCATCGTCTATGGACATTTGCAACACCAAAGGTGCTACAAATGCGCTGCTGCTCTCTTAAGGGAGACTGGAATTTGGTCACTAATGCCGGAACATAATTCAAGGTTGTTATGGCGGTATACTCTAGACCAGGGGTGGTAGGCATCCAGTCGGACAAATGCCCTACCATCTGGCTGTGGGTTATTTTGTCGCCTCTTACAACATGCCGCCCGGCCGCAGGAAATTGTATTATTTCTCTATTATGTCACCATTATGTCGTTTGGTAAATAAAATAACTTTATGGTTACTATGATATTTGTTTTATACACTCACATGTTACAAATACAATATTTGATTCAGACTAAAAATCAGCAGACAAAAATGTTAATTAAGATGGTCGCTCTCTCTCTAGTGTTGCCACGTCTCGTTCTTTAACTATATCTAAAATATTGATGGCGATTGGGGCACCATACTATGTCATCAAACATCATTAAATAGTGTAATTGATTGCAAAAAACGTGTAGGTATGTTATGTGCCATAATAATCTTCTAAGGAGAAACAACGTATGGCAGTTGTAATTTGGTGTATAATCAAGATGGACGCTACAATTAAATTTTGCAAGTACGATTTTGTATCACTACCAATAAAATGATTGATAGATGATTCAAATTACTATTTAGTTTCTGTTCGCGCTGCTAGTTTAAATCCAGTGCTGTCAGATTATTTCCATAACTACCCGCTATTTCTAACAGCGTTGTCCAATCACCTTTCCCAACCGCGATCATTTGTTCTATTGTGACTATCCTTGACTTATCGCTGTACTGTTACTGCTTATCTTTACAAGCCAGCATATTTGCTGCAAGGCTCAGGACTTGGTGATCAGCACGCATAGTCAGTGCAGCCCAGAGTCACGTAGACTAGTCTTCCTTCTACCCATTACCAGCAGTCCTACCACCGCCATTTTGGATGCGTGTTCAGTTCCTAATATTGGGCTGCCACGATCACAGTTTCTTTAGAGAAATTTCATGGAGAACATTTTAAAATATTGGGAAGATCTGAATATCCTATAAAGATAATCCATTTCAATGCGCAAAGTGTAGTTGTGTCAATGTACAATGAACACATGCAGGGTAACATGCCAAAAGCAATTAAGGCGATGCTTTGTGAATACTGAGCCATTGTATACGGTTATGTTGCTTCAAACCTCACAATCCATTGAAGACGAGCACGTAGCAACGTTTCTCCTATAGTTTGGTCAAATCTCATTTCTGTTAATGATAGTGTTAGGGTCTTTAATTTTTCCCTCATAGATAAAACGAGAAATGAGGGTATCCATATGACGTACGGTGTTTAAAGCTGTAGGTAGAAAGAACCTTATGTTAGGTATCACAAAACAATATAATTAAGACAGATATTTGAATCTGTTGTAGTGAATATTAAAGATTTATTATCACTTCTTAAGAAGAGAAAAGACATACAACTTTGAAAATGAATATAGGGAAGGACTAGAGTAGCACAAACGATAGCAACATTTTTAGACTTCGAACTTATAATTGACGGTACTTTCAAATAATTTATGGTATTTAAGTAGTGGGTAAAACTAAACTAAACTCGGTACCTACGAGTAAGCGATGAATTTTGTAACTCATATATTTGCTATTTGTTTATTGTTGTTTTTACTGTGTATATTTGAGATGATGTAAAAACCTTTTAGATAGTAATTTAATAACTGCGAGGCATGGGGCGACTATATTGGGGAGGTTGAAGGTCACGGGGCCAAATTGGACCCAATCTTTATGTCATATCGGTAATGTACGCAAATAGTATGTTGATACAAGTTTATTGAGTTAAACTGATAGAGACATTCATTTTCTAACATATATGATTTATGAATTTATTCTGATAATTGTCTCGATGTCGCTAACACTTAGGATTGAAAAAACTGTTTCTTGTTATAGCTTTACTGGTATAATGTTTATATGTAAGAGGCCCGAGAAATGCAGGTTTGATATAGTGAGGGATGTAGTGCCTGCCAATGATCTCACAACAAGGGATCCGAGGACCGTATGAAGTAGAGAAAAACAATTAGAAAAGTGGACCCCGGATTTGAAATTTACACGCTCCCCGAACATAACTGGGACTAAACGCTCGGATGCTGATAGTAATCTTCATATATTTAATTGTATGTAAAAACACAAGCGACGAAGTTATTCTATTAACAAATAAAGAAGAGTGGCAATTTATTAAAGTATTCAATCGCAAAAATTCCCACCTTATATTAAAGCGGAAAGTACTCTAATATCAAGTGTCTGTCCTGGATGGAAAAATCGTAACTTCGGGGCAATTATTCGTTTAAATATAGAAATCACACCCAATAGTATATCTCCTGAAATATCGGCCCGTCTTCAGTTCACCGCTGTCGTTCGTCGCGCGCGCACGTCTCCCGTTCCGCCTCGGCAGTCCGTTATTCGTGTTCGTTGTGTTCGTTCGTTTACCCGGTCGACTTGTGTTTTATCTGTGACAGTGCAGTGAAACGTGCGTCATCAGGTGGTTTATCCACCAAATCGTTCGTCCCCCTCAGGGACAATGGACGGCGTGGAGCCCTATCTATCGCCGTTAGAGGGTTTGTTGTCGTTTTTACGACACCAATTCCCTCAAGCGCTCGACCAATTTTTGAGGACTCCGGAGTCCCAATCAATGGCGTCCGTCATCTCGGAACTTAATTCCGAGAAACCCGTGTCCCGTAATTTACACGTGCAAGGGACCCCCGGGCAGGTACCTGCCGCGAGCGTCGCACCCCCCGCAACCCCCGCCACCGCACTTGCCGCGGACCACGTGCGCTCTGCCGTAGCGCCCGCACCCCACGCGTCCGTACCCGCCTCGTCACCGATACGCCCACTACCCGCAACTCCGCTCAACGATGCTCACCGTGTGGCATCAAAGTCGCGCACCTCGTTGTCTCGTGGTTCCGCGTCGGGACAACCGCGTTCGAGCTCCGCGAGTTCGACAACATCGCGTTCGCGATCGCCCATCCACCGCGTAATCGACTCTCGTCGAGAAATCGATTTAACTCCTGAGGTTCCGCAATACCCCAGGGATGCCCCTCTTTCATCGGCCGATGAAATTACCCCCATGGATGTCGCGCCTCCCGCGAACATCCCGTTAAACCGCGAAGACGATGACGGATTCATAACCGTCAATCGAACGAAAAAACGAAAGACCCAGAGGGAGGTCCCCTCCAACCCCACCACCACTGCCGGCACTCAGCCGACAGCGGCACCGACCAGCCGCCCTGGACCACCTTCACAGCGCCCGCCGCCACCCCTGATCATACGCGAGAAAGCCCATTGGCTTCAACTCGCCAAGGAATTGCCAGGTAAGGCAATCTCCATAAAAGAAGCCCGTGATACCCAGCACGGCATTAAAGTTATGGTCACGTCTTCAAGTGACCACCGCGCCCTAACTACTCTATTATGTGACCGTAAAATCGGTTACTACACTTACGCTCTGCCGGAAGAAAAACGCCTTCGGGCTGTAATCCGCGGACTACCTCAGGAAATTGAAAGTTCCTACATTCTAGAGGACCTTAAGTCCCAAGCCCTACCGGTGCACGAAGTACACCGTATGCACAGAGGCGACTCCACAAAGTCGCCTCTAAACCTAGTATTGGTTGTCCTCGACCTCTCCCCAGAGGGGAAAAAGATCTTCGAACTTGAGAAGGTCTGTGGCCTCTCTGGCCTTCGTGTGGAACGCCCACACGAAAAACATACACTGCGGCAGTGTCATCGCTGCCAACTTTATGGGCACTCTGCCCTTCATTGTCAATCCCGTCCCAGGTGCGTCAAGTGCCTGGGCGACCACGGGACCTCGGAGTGCACTCGCACCCGGGACTCCCCAGAGCCACCGAGCTGCATCCTCTGCGGCCAAGCGGGCCACCCCGCTAACTACAGAGGCTGCCCTGCTGCCCCCCGACCCAAACGCAAGGTCGGAAAGGGCAATGCCCAAAAAGGCACTAGAAAAGTGCCGAACAAACCCGCATTCGTGGCCGCCCCTCCTCCAGTAGTAAACCACTGGACGGGTCTTCCCACGACGGAAGCGTTTCCTCCGCTAAGGACGCGTGCCCCAGTAATGGCCAACCTTCCCCTGGCCACCCTCGCCCCCGCCTCTATTTCTAAGGTATCTTCTGGGCCATCGGCCCACCACTCTATAGCGGAGGACTTAGCTTTGGCGACTAAATTCGCCAAAAACTTGCCCTTCGACCTAGAAGAGGTCCAACTTTTGGCTAGGAAATTGAGACAAGTTTCAGAGTCAAGTCAACCCTCTCTCCGGGACCAACTCGTGATCGAAATGGATCACGCGTACCTCCTCCAAATACTTAGATCGTTGTAATTAATCAATAAAATCAAATTATTGTTACCGGTAACAAATGGCACATGTAGGAAGAAATAAACCACGCTCATTGACTCTGGCTACTTATAACGCCAACGGCCTTCGAAACCAGCGCGACTTGGTCCATGACTTCCTGGTTACCAATCAAGTAGATATACTACTAGTACAGGAGACCTTCCTGAAACCGAGTAACAGAGATCCAAAGATCTCTAACTATCGGATCACTAGACATGACAGGGTAGGCCGTGGTGGCGGCACCCTGATCTATTTTAGAAGATCCTTACACTGTATGCCTTTAATCACCCCCCCACTAGAAGGTATGGAGGAATCTGCTTGCAGACTAGCAATGACTGGCCACCAACCTCTAGTCATAGTCTCAGCATACCTCGCATGCCAAAAAACCCTTATTAAGAAAGATTTAGAAGCCCTATTCAACTTAGGCCCGGCTGTCATAATAGCCGGAGATCTGAATTGCAAACACGAGCAGTGGAATTGCAATACCACTAACCCCAATGGCAGAGCTCTAATAAATATATCAGACAATCTTTTGTTTGATATACTTACTCCCATGACCCCCACAAGATACCCCCCCAACCGTGACTGGGGGACCCCAAACACTCTCGACTTAGCATTACTGAGGGGCGTAACCCTTCAGTTCCATTCGATCGAAACGATGGACGATATAGATTCGGACCATCGCCCGGTTATCCTCAGATTAGGACCACAGACAGACCCGACATCTGAAACTAGGACGTCTGTGGACTGGTTGAGACTTGAGAACCTCCTCAAGGCAACAAGCTCACAAGACCTGGACCGCATCCCGGACCACATTGAGTCCCGCCAAGACACGGAGACGGCGATCGAGGCCCTTACTAGCCACCTTCAATCCGCAGTGCGGAACTCGTCCAGGCAGGTACCGGTGGAGGATGAGCGCCACTTATGCCTGCCGGACGAGGTGAGGGTGCTGTTGAGGGAAAAGAGAGCCGCCTCCAGAGCTCACGATAGATATCCTACCGAGGAAAACAGAGTCCGACTTCGCGAACTAGAGCGCGAGGTCAAACTACGTATCCGGGAAGTCAGGGAGCAACGTTGGGACAGAACGTTGAGAGATATTGAACCAACTCACCAGGCATACTGGAAGCTGGCTAGAGCTCTCAAATCAGACACCCTTACTGTCATACCCGCGCTAGAAAGAGCCGACAACACCGAGGCGTTCGATGACGAGGAGAAGGCCGAATGCCTTGCTCAGAGTCTAGAGCTTCAATGCTCCCCCACTACACAAAACGTCGACCAGTCACACCTGTCGGAGGTGGACTCCGAGGTCGAACGTAGATCCTCCTTACCAGCGGAAACCACACTCGACCCGGTCACGGTCGAAGAAGTGCAAGACCTGATCAAGTCCCTCAAACCGCGAAAGGCCCCAGGGACCGATGGCATTAACAATCGCGTCTTAAAACTCCTCCCCGGCCACCTAATTATAATATTGGTGAGCATCTTCAATGCCGCCATAACAAACTGCTCCTTCCCCGCGATTTGGAAAGAGGCAGATGTCATCGGTATTCACAAGCCTGGAAAACCGGCTAATAAACCGTCCAGCTACCGTCCGATCAGCCTACTGAGCGCACTCAGCAAGCTTTACGAGAGGGTCATCCTCTCTAGACTTAGAGATTTTGCCATCAGCAAACATCTACTACCCGACGAGCAGTTTGGCTTTCGTGCCAGACACTCATGCGTGCAACAGGTGCACCGCATCACGGAGCACATACTATCTCACTTTGCCCATCGCCCCCGCTCTATAGGAACAGCCGCCCTGTTTCTAGACGTAGCTAAGGCCTTCGACAAGGTCTGGCACAACGGCTTGATTTACAAGCTGTACCAGTTCGGTGTGCCAGACAGACTCGTGCTCATCTTGCGAGACTTCCTCCTAGGTCGTAGCTTCCGTTTTCGAGTGGAGGGAACGCGCTCGTCTCCTCACCCACTCACAGCCGGTGTACCACAGGGCTCGGCCCTGTCCCCACTACTCTTCACGTTGTTTACCAGCGACATCCCAAAAACTCCAGATGTGGAGCTGGCCCTCTTCGCGGATGACACCGCACTCTATACATCAGATAAGAACAGACAAATGGCCTGCGTCCGGCTGCAGGTAGCTGTCACAGAGCTAGGCAAATGGTTTCGTAAATGGAGGATAGAGGTGAACCCGGAGAAGAGCGCAGCAATGTTCTTTTCCCCGGGCACGCTTCGCTCCCCCAAACGCGCTTCCTTTCGCCTAAAAGCCATCTCGCTCTATGACCAAGAAATTCCCTGGGCAAAGCACACCAAATACCTGGGTGTCACCCTAGATCAGAACTTGCGCTTCAACGAGCATATCACTATAGTCCGAAATAGAGCGCGATTTGTGATGGGTCGTCTAGCACCCATGATAGATAACCGAAGCAAAATGTCCCTCAGACACAAGCTTACTCTATATAAAACATGTATCCGCCCGATCATGACATATGCGAGTGTGGTATTCGGCCATGCCAAGCCTACCCATTTAAATAAACTGCAAATCGTGCAGAATAAATTCATGCGCAGAGCCGTCGGTGCTCCCCTCTATATACGTAACGTCGACCTCCACCGCGATCTGGAGCTTCCCTCCATCAAAAACTACATTACGTCGCTCTCGCGTAAGTATTTCGATCTCGCGCCGCACCATCGAAATCCGCTCGTCGTGTCCGCGTCCGATTACAAGCCTCGGCGAAAGGCTCTCGTGCGACGACCGCGTAATGTCCTTACGGACAAGGTCGACGCTATTACAAAACGGCTGGCCCGGATCAGCCCGCCCGCGGTTAGGACGGCAGGCTGGCAGGCACCGACAGACAGACATAGACGGCGGCGTCTCAGACAACGCCAATCACGATCTCTCCACGTCCTCGAGAGGGACGCCAGGAGACATAGCCCCCCCACAGGATAGACTAGGCGTGTTGCTGGGAAGTTTCTTTCGCCGTTTCTTCTTTCCCAGCCATAACACGTCGCGAAACGGCAGTAAGATAGCGTAGGCCGCCGCGAACCGCCGATCCCGCTCCGCCGGGATCCTTCTTCTCGGGCTTTATATTACCCGACGCCCGTTCTCAATTAGTTCATTGTGTCGCCCATTGGCGGGCATCATCAGATTCATCCCCCTCTCATGGCAACAGTCCAGCCGAGGTAAAACTCCCTAGGGAGCTCCCTCAAGCAAGTTGCCCCCGGGCTCGAGCGCCTTCCCCTAGCGAAGGCGCTCGCCCCAAAGACCCCGGTAAAGTTGTGAGGTCTTCGGACCAACAACATAAAGTCAAGTCAAATAAAAAAAAAAAAATCGGCCCGTCTTTTAACAGTGTCAAGGTAATATCTAAAGCAGGGACCACATGTGGCCTGCCCTGATTGTTTGTGTGAGGGGAGATGAACATATGGTTCCGTGAATTACTATGGGAACAGATTTCGTATGTATTTATTTGTTTTAAAAAACTGTCCGAAGGTTTATTTTATGTTGCTCCAATCAATAACGGAACTGTTTACACAGTCCTAGCTTATTAACAACTACCCGTTAGAATAAAAAAGTTCAATAAATGAAGGCTTGTAAAATAATAATAAAAACAGTTATAAAGTAGTCTTGACTCGGACCAAAAGGGTTTTTAAAAAACATAAAATACACGTGCGACCGAAATGCAGGTCTCTCATTTAATAATGAATAATCTAAGAGACAAAGTTAAAGTTAATAAATGCTGTCATGCGTCTGTGGGCTTTCCGCTAGAGAACGCTTACTCAGCTAGTCGCCCGCAGGCGCATGTTTACTAATCCAATATAGATGGTCGGAATGAGTTCGTAACTAAGTAGTAGTAGCAGTATTAAACATTGAAATATATTCCAAACACACACCACACACACACACGTGTGTGTGCGTGCGGTAGTGTTTTGGATAAAAATAGCTGTTACCTACGTACATAAACAGACTGACAGACAATTTTATAATGTATTCTTTGTATTCTGCCAAAGTAGCCGCGGAACTCTAAAAAGTACCTAATATGTATATAAATTAAATGTATATCATAACAATAACAATCCAATAGAGGATTATAAATAATTTATCAAGCTCATTGAAAGAAAATCCATCGAGATAGTTGCAAAAGTCGCTGAATTCCACCCCGACGCTAATCCGAGGTCTTAGAGGTTTTTAATTAAATATAGAGTGATGAAAGTTCAAGACGATAGGATATTATTGGTACTATAACTTTGAACTTTTACATTTTATAACTTTTCAAAACAATTGGACGTATGTGGTTAGGACTCTAATGTCGGGAGTTCCTCTATAGCCTATAAAATACAATACCTACGGATAATAAAAAATGAAGTCCACGGCTTGGACCCTCGCCGGCCGATTACCCTAAATTTAGACATATGTATAGCCAAGCTAAATATACTCTTTATTTTTGATTTTATAAAACATCGAAAACCTACAAGTAACTATACCCATTCAAAATCTTATATTAAAATACGAATATTATTATGTACATAGTACGTCACGTTCGTAAATACCCATTAAAAGTATAAAATTGAGTTTTTCAATTTTTAATTTAATTTAAATAATCATTAAAAAACTCTATTAAAGTTTTATGTGTCACAGAAAAAAAATTAAAAAATTCAAGTCTGATTCGCTTGAAATAGTTTTTTTCACTTTCAAGTATTTTTGTAATTCCTTTGATAGACATAGACAACACTTTATTGTTCACCAAAACAAAAATTACAAAAATGCGACAACAAGACAATTATTATTTGGTAAAACAAAAGGGGCCTTATCGCTAAAAGCGATCTCTTCCAGGCAACTTGCGTCAAAGGAAATTCTTAAATTACCTGTAATTATTACGCAATAACGAAAGAAGAAAAAAATATAATATAAATAAAAATGACACACATGGACAGCAGATTACAGTCTAAACTTCTAAAGGATTGTAAACTTGCTAGTTTACAATACATTATGGTGTTTGCTGATTTTTGGGTGCTAATTATTTTACGTGTAAAAATACAATTTATAGATTTTATTTTTTTATATAAAAATAATATATTAGTTATATATAAAAAACTCACAAATAATCATACCAAGAAAAAATAAAATAAAAAATATTTAAGGTGTTGGGTTCGAAATTACCCAAAAATCGCTAAAAAAAATGTAAAACATACATGGGGCTGATTCCGATACCCCTAAACTAATTTTTTGAACACCACTGTCCTGTCCAACGAAGCTTGCCTACATGATCACATTGCCTGTATCCTGAATACATGGAAATGTTCGTTCTCTGCCTATATTATGAAGAGTAAATCGTAGAATCTTTTGTAATCTTACTGAGTACATATTTCAAATATATTTTACAAAAATTACATTAATATAACATACAACTTAGGTACTTATAACTCCTATATATATTTGTAGTTAATAAAAACTGTCTGAGTAAATAGTAAGTACGTATTAAAGATAAAACTCCAAAAGGACTATAAAACCTTTCCAAGGTTATAACAGATGTATTTGGATTAACTTAACCTTTATCTTGTTGGGTTTGCAAATATTCTAGTCTAGACTAAAATAATTCAATACATCACAAAAGCTAGTTGTTTTAGAATATTACGCCTACGCTATTTGAATCGCTACTACTTTGACCTGCGTTATAAACATAGGAATTTAAAACTGCAATATCCAAACTAGAACGCTTAGACACACATGGTACTAGATAGGATAATATATATAGGTATAGTATAGACATAAGGCACACACTGCACATGCACTTCCTCACAACACCAGCATGTAACAGATACACTCTATATTAGTATAAGTTTAGTATTAAAATTAGAATAAATTAATATAATAAGTTATTAAGGTACACCTCAACAGAAAATTCACTAAATTAATGTGACACACAAGAACCAAAATAACTAAAGGCGTGTTTAAATTAAATCTAGAAATTAAATTGAAAAAAGGGTGAGGAACTCGAGTCCGTAGAGTTGTTAAAAAAAACTAGAACGCTTAAAATTGAATAAATAAATAGACCAGTAATCAATTAACCATCATGTTTCTATGTTATCAAATCTCCGAAGTCTCCCACGTCCAAATACCTCGGATTATAACCCACTGGCTAATGAGTGCCAATGCTTTCTTGTTCCTTTTAAGCTTTCGGCTAAGCTGAAGGTTTTGTGAGGGTTGCTTAGGACCCGGCATTTTAATTGGCGGTTTAATCAAAGCGGTTTGGCCAACGGATCTTTCGATATGATGTTTATTAAGTAATTAACAGCAGTAGACGTTGTTGGTTCGTTTAGTTTCCGTTTTCCTTAAAATACCTACTTCAACGTTGTTGGGTGAGTTGAGCTAATTCGAAACCTCTAATTTTCGTATTTATTGCAATTTAATACTAAAATACATTATTTTAGAGTAAAGATAAAGAATAGAATTTAGCTTAATTTTAAAACCATTTTAATTTTGAAAGATAATTATATATTATGTAGCTATCCCAAAAATATTTCTAGAAGTCTTTATAGTGATATTTTCGTTTTTTCAGCAAGTTTCATACTTTTTGAGTGATAGGTACCATCTTCTAAAATTGGTACAAAACGATTTCGGTTATAACTACCACTACTCATACATAAAGGAACATTTTTGTATAAGTATGTATTTTCTAATACTTACACTATTTGAATCTATTTGCTATGTCACCCATCCAATAATATAAAGTTAAATCAAAGTATTCGATATCGAAATAGGTATTCATTCGATGCTATAAATTTTCATTAACGTCAACATAGTTTGCACTTCTTCTTTTATTTGAAATAGCGTTCCAATTAATACGTTCGGAACACTTTCGATTCGTTACTGAGTAGAAGGAATTTAAGATATTTGGAAACGCCCCGGTCCACCCAGCTCGTATAATGGCTGCTATAACTTTTGTTCTTGTTGACCCCAGGCAATATTTCCTGTTTAATGTTTAGAGGCTGAATGTTTGTGACACGATTCGCACAGAAATACGGTTCCATAAGAAAAGATGTGAATTACGTGAAGGTACTGGAACGACCATAGCTTTTTTACTACTTTCAGAGTTTAAAAAGAAGAATTAATTTGGAAAAATCTTAATATAATGCTTCTTTTACATTATGATCACTTCTATGGTAGCACATAAGAAAATGGCGAGAAAAGTTGGCACTTTATGTTCTTGGAGCTTAACCATTAAAAAAAATAAAAATAGGAATGATACTCTCGTGAAAGGTTGGCCTCTTAAAAAAAGCATATAAGAACTTAATATATTCAGTACAAGACTTACTGTTAAGGTGTACTAACAATTAATATTGTGTTTAGTATAACTGAAATTCAATTCACAACGTGTAGAGCTGCGAAGTTGCTCTCTAATAAACAACCGCAATAAAGCTGGCAATTTGAGTGAGCCATTAGGATTTGCAAACTCTAAAACATTATGCATTAAACAAAACATTTCAAGTTTAGTTTTCACACTGGTTTAGGCACTGATGTAGGCATTGTAACACTATCAGGTGACTCTCAAATGTCTTTGTCTAGCTCTGATGTGTTCGGAGAAAATTGGTTGACATGGAACAAGTGTTAATTTACCACGCTCTCTGGTCGTATGAAGTAGGTTGTGATTTGAGTTGTGCACCAATGAGTTCACGTCCTGTTGCTACCAGCTAAGCGATTTCATTTCCAGTAGCGACTCTTCGGTATGACCACATCAGTTTCATCCAGATTATCATAGTGTATTCACAAATTTTTGGGTGTAACAAGCATTTTTCAGGATTATAAATATATTGAAATGATTGTCACATAATAATTGAACTTCTACTTAAAAGTAATAAATCCTGTAGCCTCAAAATCAGGGCCGCGCCGACCTGTATGCGAGAACTATGAAGCGTCTCTTTTTTCCCGAAGCTGCATGTTTCAACTATTTTTTTATTTATTTGGTAATTTTGACCCATATAAATGGTCTCCAGTTATATATACTTAGATAACATTTTCCTAAATAGATATAACCAGTTCGATTCCGCTTGCCAATTACTGCAAATATCCACTACAAAGAATAATTATGCTGTTGTGCACCGAAATTTAACCGACGGTTAACCAAAAATAATCACTGTTTTTCCATGCATTTTTGGCGATTATCTTATTTTAACCATCGGTTAAAATTCGGTGCACACCAGCCAGTTCCAGGTCTTGGCACCTGTGTGCGCCGCACACTTCGCGCATAGGAGCGGTGTGGCCCTGCTCAAAATTGTGTATAAAATGTGTTGTGTAAAAAATATGAACCAAGACTTCATTTATTAATCTACTAAACAACGGCCCGAAAACTTAGTAGTCTTTGTACTTGAACTCATTAATAGTAACATAAACATGTACATAAAGAAAAATATTTATCATTGAACTACGATTTATGAAGTTAAACACACTGTTCTGATTACTGTTTACATCGTTAAAAACGAATTTGTCATTGTATATGTTCAAGTGGTAATTCAAATCCTAAAAGTGTTTAGTACACGCTGAGCATTCGACGAAAATAATGGTCTTTTCATGCAAGAAGGTCATTTTTCTATTCATTCAAGTATCGATCATTACTTGGGTTTTCTGTGAGGAAAACACAAACTCCCTAATAATAACGAATCCAATTCGATTTCCTGCAAAATGTATAGAGAGTATTATAAAGAAGTATTTCGATTGCGGCGCTCTTATAACCCTGATTCATCCGATAAACGCAACAGACCAATTCATATCAAGTTTGACTGCCATTAATTGCTACACTTTAATTTTAAAGTCATTCAAAAGCCACCGGTGGTTGGTGTCAACGGAAGTTTACATTATTGTGGCTGAAGATTATTTAAAATTATCACGTGGAATGACCAAACTATCTCAAGATATTATGTGGAACCCCAGAGCTAAATTTATTGTGTACTTGAGCGATTATAACAACACGGACATGGGTGACATATTTGATATATTTTTATTACACAAAATGTACAGCATCGTGTTAATAAAAGATGAAATTAATGGCACAATGTTATACAGCTATCTGCCATTTGCCGATGACAACTGCGGTGTTGATTTTGTGGTCTCAGAAGATCTTATTCATGTAGGAGAATGTACTGAAGTGGATACAGTAGAATGTTTCCCAGAAACACAAACGGAAAAATTGTCTAGTTGTAGATTC
Source organism: Dendrolimus pini (assembly GCA_949752895.1). Lineage (NCBI taxonomy): Eukaryota > Metazoa > Arthropoda > Insecta > Lepidoptera > Lasiocampidae > Dendrolimus > Dendrolimus pini. The sequence continues at coordinate 18,670,503 of OX457128.1, read as the reverse complement.
AGAGTTGTAGCTAGTGAAGACGTACCAAATTTCATATTCGAAACGAAAAATTATGTAAAGGATGGTAAATTTATACAAGGGTTAGAACAGTATATACTGGAAACATTTGAGGAAAAAGAACACGTATTCATTGATTACATTGTAGTGCCTGATAAGACACGATTTGGTGTTGTTTTACCAAATGGAACAGCAACGGGACTGCTCAGTTGTTTACAGCACAACCAAGCAGACATCGCTGCAGGAGGCTTTATTCTAATGAAAAACAGAATCGATATGTTCGATTACATATGGGGTTATAGTTTTGCAGCTATCAATGTGTTTACACCAGCATTCGATAAAAATGCATGGGAAGACGTTTATAAAGAGTTTAGTACTATAACATGGATATTGATTTTAATTTCCTACTGCTCGATAACTATTATCATTCAAAAGTTTTCCAAAAACAAATACGATCGGACATACTTAATGTTAAGATTGTGGGGATATTTAGTTGGAAATATAAATTCAAAAATCTCCAAACAGAAAGGCATCAAATTTCTCATGATAGTTTGGATTGTGTTTACATTTTTCATTTGTAGCTTTTACAACACTGCTCTATACAGCTTGATCACAAGATATAATCACGTCTTGCGGCACATTAGTGATGAACAGTTGAGTAATCTGCCTTACAAGCCATGTATAAGCGAAGCTACAAGGACCTATTTTCTTTTTGCATTTAATCAGACTTTGCCTGAGAGTCAAAGTTATGAAGAGTGTATGTATTCGGAATCATCGTTAAGTTTTATTGCTTCTAGAAAAGATTTATATGGTATAGAAATGGAATATACGTATAGTCTGCACGAACACAAATACGTAGATGATAATGGCAACAAAAAATTAGATACTTGGCGCTTTTCTATCAATAATGTTATGACCTTGTATGTCACACGTGGCTTCGCATTTCTAAAAGAGATACAAGATTACGCGAGGCAAATGTTTGAAACAGGTCTTTTAATGAATCAATTACAAAAGATACATCGCAGTATCGGGCCTATTGTACCTCAATATACAAAACAATTTAAAAAAGTTTCTATACTTGATTTGAGAATTCATTTTGCAATACTTTTGTTAGGTTCTTTAATGGCTACAATTCTGCTGATATTTGAAATTTGGTATGGCAAAAAGAAACTAAACGAAAGAAAAATATCAACAGCAAATATTAGATTCACACATTAAAATTAGATTTTAAGTGTGTTGCGATCACCATTTGATTGTATTGTACTATTGTAATAAGCACCGTGTGATATAAAAACAACATTGATCAAATGTCAAATGTTTAACAAATAAGCTTTTTTAAAAGGGTTTTTAAATACAAGCTTTTAAGATCCAGGTTATCATGTAGCAACAGAGTGCTAGCCAAGACAAGTAAAACGAGCCCAAACACGACGGGTCTACCTTGTACAGGAGTTCCTATGGCCACTTTTCGACTCCATCATCAGATCAGCTCCATAGTACCATATTATTGCATTGTCACACGATATACATATGCGTGTAAAATTTCACATCAATCGGAAACCGAGAAGTTGGTCAAATTTAATTTGCAAGATTCCACCTGAAGTTACATCCATTGCAAGTTAAATAAAAACATGTAAAAATTTAAAAACTTCGTTTAAAAAAACCGACTTCAAAAACTAAAAAACTAAAATGTATAAAATAACTAATTTCTTAAGCTATTATTATTAATATATATTATCTAAAACATCTTAAAGTCGGTGCTTAGTAATTTTCAAAATATAGTAATTTTTATGTTTTACTTTGCACCGACTTCAAGATGTTTTAGATAATATATATTAATAATAATAGCTTAAGAAATTAGTTATTTTATACATTTTAGTTTTTTAGTTTTTGAAGTCGGTTTTTTTAAACGAAGTTTTTAAATTTTATTTGTTACTTTTTAGTGTCTAGCTATGTATGGGTGGACCCACGAATGGTGCCGCGCTTCTTAAAAAATATAGGTCCCAAGAACCGGGAACAAAAAAATGTTCGTAAAATGAAAACTACTGAGCCAAACTATGTCAAATTTTCAGGGGACCACATGGCAGCTATTCCGCGTCGAACAAAAAAGAATCACGTAAATCGGATCATAAATCACGGAGTTATCGGCGAACATATGGAACGGAGTGAAAATTATTTCCATGAAAAATGTTCATAAAATGAAAACTACTGGGCCAAACTATGTAAAATTTTTAGGGGACCAATTGGAAGCTATTCCGCGTCGAACAAAAAAAGAATCACGTAAATCGGATTATAAATCACGGAGTTATCGGCGAACATAGATAAAAAAAAGCAAAAAAAAAAAAAAAAAAAAAGATCCCGACGAATTGAGAACCTCCTCCTTTTTTCGAAGTCGGTTAAAAATTGCCCGCAAGCATGAAACTGTAGTGTAACACTTACAATCCAATAGATGGCGCTGTGCAATCATTGAAGTCGTAAACCATTCTCGACACGTACAAGCAATTTATACACCAACAATAACAGTTGGGCCCGGGCATGGGCCTGTTAGTAGCCTCGACGGAAGATCTTACTTTATCTCGAAAGAGCATTTCATCTCGCCTAGGATGCAAACACCGACAAGAAAAACATCGATGTATCCAAGAAGATCTTCAGAGGAGCATTACATTCCATCCAGGTCCAGCAGATTCTCGCCCCTTCACCGTGACGGGGGGTCACCCTAAAGGACGTTTCTACTTATCTGAATTATGACGAGGACAGTAAATTATAAATCTGAAAGAGCTCCTAAATTCTACTGCTAATAATCTCTTTCTGGACACACAATAAAAAATCTATCGGTTGTGGACTTATATATCACCACTAATTTAATTTAATTGCTTTGGACATAATTTCTTATAACTAAGTTTCTTTTCATATTGAAACAAAATACCAGTTCCCATCGACTTTAAGTACTTACGTCACTAGCGAAAACAGAGCTGACCATCGAGACATTGGAAGTAAGAAGTAATAATCCCAACATTATAATATATTGCCTTAATGGTTAGTTCCCTTGTGTCGCTTAGATGTCAGTGGTGACAATTCTATATAATTGTACGGATGTAATATCTAAGGGCCTAAAGCGGTCGCCTTTCGAGAATCGATCGATCAAAGAAGATATACTGGTAGATTAACACGTAGCATAAAATTCAAAAGCATCTGCAAAACCGACCTCTTTAGGCCTTTTGAGTACACTCGATTATTATTACTATTTTAAGTGATTTTGCAATTGTAGTGTGTTCTTCTGATAAAAACAATTAAAAAACCAATTTCATTTCAAAAATATATTTTCAGTTCAACTTTGTTGTCATTAGTTTGAAGGCAAATATTCGATCTTAGCGATATATTTTATGTCGATGAGTTATATAAAATATGTATGTCTAATGATGTTGTTAAGATGAAAATTGAACTTGGACATGCAAACCAGAACTGAGCCAGCCGGAAAACTTCTAGATAGCTAAGATATTCTTAAAAGCTGTGTAAAACCGTCAAGACTCAAGGAAACTTGTTATCTAAAAATATACTGCCTAATAAATGAATTCAAGTTGGACAGTAAAAATTAAATTGATTCCTTTGATTGATTGAATCGTTTGATAAGCACGTTATTTATTAGCTTTAGTATTAAAATTACTATTTTATTATTAATTATTAATATATTAAATATTTACTTATTATTTAACAATTATAATATATAAAATGCTTGTCAAATATAATGTTAACAAATATAAATATATTTATTTAGTTTATTTTGCATATACGTATATATATTAATATTATATTTATATATTTATTAAATTTGTAAATTAGTGTAAGTATATTAAATTGTACAGTCCTATCATTTTCTGCTCCATTTACATCGCCAGATTAATTAAGAATTTCTTTGAAGCAGGGTTGCCTGGAAGAGGTCGCTTTTAGCGATAAGGCCGCCTGTTGTTTTGCCAAAAAGTATTGTAATTAATTTTGTTTTTGTATTTGTTTGTTTTGGTGAGCGATAAAGTTTTATCTCTATCTATCTATCTATCTAAATTACCAGGAAACCTTTTAAGGTTTTGATAGTTCTCCGTCATATATTTGCGCTGATTTTCTAACTATTGAAATGTAAATTATGTGTACGTACTTCTAATAAAATTTGTTATTTTTCCATATCATTAGATCTTGATATGAATAAAACTTTGGTAATATAATGATGATGATATATTTAAATTTATTTAATTAAATATTTTTGAATTATGTAAACAATTAACAAGTCATCCACCTATTAATATGTTAACGCTAATAATCACAAGTTTTATATATGATTAAACTATATTATTACGACGCATCCAAACTCCAGTGAAAACGACGGCGCCCAAAAACAGCAAAGTCAACTTCAAAACCTAGAAATATAAATAAATTCAGATTTTTCAATGTTTAACTGTATAATCGGGACATTGTAGATCAGTAGCCAGTATAAGTGTGACAGTTTATCAAGTTTAGACAAATTATGACACGTTTTTTTACAGTCTTATCCCTTCCATTATATTAAATTTTCCATATTAACATTTTCGTCTCTTTAAGGGGCCATTCAAAAATTATGTGACAGGGTCCTAAATTACGTGACGCCACATTTCAAAATCGAATATATTTTTAAGCTAAATAAAACACGAAATATAAACTTTTACTGAAAAACTTCAAAATATTTCCCACACTTTATGAGTATTGAGCATTAAACACTATTGTTTAATGATTAAAAAAATTATTGAAATGAAAATAATTACGGAACTGCTGTTTTAATTTATTATTGTGCAAAATATGTGACGTCACCATTAGTAAGGGAGGAGTCTCACGAATGTGACAAGGACGGGGGAGGGGTCACAAAATAATTAAAGTGTGACGTAATGGAAAAACAGTACATTTCCCTCCATCCCTTAAGAGAGCAACAGCGCATTTGTAGCATCTTTGGTGTTGAAAATGTCCATACGCGATGGTAACCGCTTTCCATCAAGCGGGCCATCTGCCTGTCTGCTGACCTCATACAAAAATTTTTTTTTAATAAAATCTACCTCTCATCGTTGGACCCTCTGTAAATAAGACAATTGTCATGTTAACCTGCCTATTTGGAAAACTGGATAAATATACAAATAAATACAAGAGCTATGAATGTCAAAGAAGCAAGTGAGGTGTGTAAGAATAAACCTGTATGGCGCTCTGTTGTTCGTGCCTACCCCGCAAGGGACCTGGCGTGAAGTTATGTATGTATGTATGTATGGATAAATATAACTGTAAAAATGTATAGGACCCTTCAGATTCCCAGTTACACAGGTTTCACTGTACATATAGTAATCACCTTATCTTGCCACTGTCGGTTCTTGACACATTGGCTGTATGGCATTGTGGAGAATGTAACAGAGTTGTATAGCGGTACCCAGAAGTTGGGTAGCAACCAAAATATGATGTCATCCATTGCTTTGCGGAGCCTGTACGATGGACGAGTTACTAAATCTCGCATCTGGAATTAAAATGAGAATAAGATTATTTCTATTACAGACTAGCAGTCCCGACAGTCGTCCTGCCTTGAAAAAATAAAAATCTCGAACCCGATTCCAGCGCCACCTACCGGGTCTAATTGTGACTCTAAACCATCCCCGGACTCACTCAATCACTTTTTATACCTTGGGTTACATAATTGAAGTTTTAGTAGGGATCTCTAATTTTTATATCTTCTAATATATAAAATTCTCGTGTCACAGTTTTCGTTGCCATACTCCTCCGAAACGGCTTGACCGATTTTGATGAAATTTTTTGTGCTTATCCGGTATCTATGAGAATCGGCCAACATCTATTTTTCATCCCCCTAAATGTTAGGGGTAGTCCACACCTAAATTTTTATTTTTATTTTTTAGACAAAATTTTTAATTTCTATTTTTTTATGATAAAGCATTAAAAAATACATACAATCCTAAATTTTCAACCCTCTAAGATCAACCCCTATTTTTTAATAGCGATATTAGTATTTTTATAATTTTCTACTGGGATGATTTAGATTTTAATTTGAACCAGGTAGATAGCGCTGGAATCGGGTTCTAGATTTTTACTTTTTAAAGGCAGGACAGCGTCTGCCGGGTACAGCTAGTAGCCTATATTAATCAGAGATATTGTAGCATTCGAATGGTGAAAGAATTTCTGAAATCAGTCCAGTAGTTTTTGAGTTTATACATTACAAACTTACATATATATAAATCTTTCCCCTTTACAATATTGGTATAGAAGTACAAGAAACGGGATAATGATCCATCTGATGGAAAGTACTTACCATCCTATGGACACTTGCAACAACTGATCGTGCTACAGGTCTAGAAGATGGAGTGAAACCTGGCCACTAATGCCGGAACATAACTCATGCCTGTTAGGGCGGTATACTATGGACCATTTAACCATGATTCCCGGAATAAAAATACCGCAGATTTGAAGTACAAAATTTTTCTGTCGTTTAGTCACGTGTCTGTGTAGTTGACCGCTAAAACCGCATCGAAATCGGCCCATTAGTTTTTACATGAATCCTGAACAAACAGACAATAAATAAAAAAAAATGCATCGATTATAAAGTCTATTTCAATTTTTTTCTTAAATAGCTTCATGCGTGTTAATATAGCGTAGCGTCGTGCATTTGTGCACTTCTGTGTATAATGTTATAAATAGAAGTTTAAACGTCACTTCCTCTTTGATTTTTACACGTTTAGATAATTATTTTTTTGTGTATATTTTGTATCTTCTGGATTTACTAGTATTTACCTCTATGTAGTTGTACATAGCCAAATCGCTAATCGCAAAGGTGTCCTGCCACCTTGTCTTTGAAAACTCCTCCAGAATGCCGACTAAATCATCCTTATGCTTCTGGAACAGCTGATCGAGTAGGGTACAGTCTTCGAACCCTGCGTTCATGCCTTGCCCATAAAACGGCACTACTGCGTGGGCGGCATCGCCTATTAATAAGGCTTTATTAGCCACGTGGTAAGGTCGACACTGAAAATAGATATATATACAGACCAGCAGACAAAAACAAATTATACCTTTTGAGGTTAATAAGCATGATGTTATTATTTACTAAAATTCACTCGCGACTTCGTCTATGACGGACAGGTAGCAAAGATCACAAATTTACTTTAAACCACTACCCAGAATATTCCCCTGAGATATAAAGCACCCCAGATTTTAAGTCCGAGACTTTGTTACCGATCGATCGATCAGCGAAAACCCATCTAAGTTGACACAATAGTTTTTGCGTGATTCCCGAACAAACAAAAAATCTAAAAAATAAAAAACTAGACTTTTATTATATTTAGATAGATTGAAATCATAGTAACTTAACAACACACCGTCCACTATTCCAACAACATAGGTGCCATTCCTGGCCGGGAAGCTCTTAAGCCTGACTTACATTTGTATTAGTCAAGTAGCTAATTAACTTGCAAATCTGGCGAGTTAAGCACTTTTTATCGTTTGAACAGAAATTCAGCAGTTGAGTAATAAGTTGTCGCTTTAGTTGATGACTATCTAATAGAGCTAATAACGTATAAGTGCTAGCTAGCCAATTTTGCAAGTTAACTTGCTTTTTAACTAATATAATATAATATTATTGCGCAATTAAGTTTGACAAAATTTGCCACAATAACTTTCTAACTACATATTTTAATTGTTCATGAAAGAAGATAAAGTTTCTGCTATGATGTTACAATTTTTTTTTTTTTTACATTAGTTTTTTGAGTATAAATAGTAATGCTCATACTGTCAATTAATAGTAAGAAATAGTTTTCATTTCATTCATAAATTTTGTAATAAAAATTATGACCAAAAACCACAAAATACTTTGTACCCCTGTAAAATTTGGGTTTTTTGAATTCTGTATTATTTGCACGGAGGCGTCGATGTATTTAATTTATTACCTTAACCGCCACCAAAGGCGAAGGTTTGCCACTGAAGAAATCCTCAATCAACTTTTTCTTCCCTATAAGGGGAATTGAGTCCGGAAAATATTTCTCAAAGAACTCAATCAATTTGTCTTCGGTATCCAGATTTTGGAAATTTGTGAAGGGCATGAACAATGTGACAGTCCAGGAGCAATCTTGGTTAGGAAGTGCGATCATCATAAATTCACCACGAGGCCATATGTGCAGGTAGTTCGCTAGCATCTGAAACTGATTTTATAAGAGGATTTTAAGACTACATCACAGAAGAAGAATCTATACTAATATTATAAATTCGAACATTGGGACGGATAATATTTTCTTAAGTTTTCGCGACTTGTATACATAATAAAACAAACTACTTATAGATTAGATTAGGCTCCCATAGAGTAAATAATAACCATAAACAAAATTAAAACTAAATAATTAAAATGCACTAGTTGGCGGTAGGCTAAATTAAACTTTAACAATACTCGTTGGACAAATGTCATCTTTGTCGTCCGTGACCTCGGCCACTGAAAAGCGGCCGAAACGTCGGACAAACCAAAATCAAATAAATTACCCCGCGTAAATCCGTTAAAACGTAGTTTTATTATTGGGACGGATGTTTGTTACCAAATCACGACAGAACTGCTGAACAGACCTGGATAATTGGCACAGATATAGATTATTTATTTATTTAGGTTAATGACTTGGCAGCTAGGCCTATAAGCCAGATCTTGGTTTACAATATAGTTTCATTTTCTTAAGCCTATGTGTAGCACAGCTGAACTGTAGGTTATCAGCTGGTGCCATTCAACGGAGTTCTCGTGACAACTCAAAAGGCCACATTTGACTATACAGTTCACATTTCTCACAAAACACATAATTACTACTCAAAAACTATCAATATCCTGCAACTATTGTTCATTCTGGAATAATTTTACACATTTTTAGAAAATAAAACTGCACAGCACAACATCATTCAGTTCCCGCCAAAAACTCCGCACAGATATAGATTATAGACATAGACATAGAAAACACATTATTGTTCACCAAAACAAAAATTGCAAAAAAAAATGCATAAAAAGACAATAGTTACTTGGTAAAACAAAAGGCGGCCTTATCGCTAAAAGCGATCTCTTCCAGACAAGCTAACATAAATTAAATTCTTAATTTATCTATAATTATTATTATAATGCATCAAAGGGAAATATAAATAAAAATTATATACATGGATAGCAGATTACAGTCAAAAGTATTATAAACTAGCACATACATTATTGCGTAAGACTAATATAATGATTCCTAAGTGAAGATTATAGTCTGGAATAGTACATAAGCTGGTTTTTATTCCGGGAAAAATTCTCGTGGAATAACATTAACGCGAGCAAAGCCGTGAGCTAGTAATATACAGCAATTGCTCAGTAAAAAACGTAATTGGTAATACACAATTGGAACACTGGTATAAAACTAAAAAATTCAAGGCTTTCCTTTAGTTCCTCCTCCTTACAAGATACTCTATGGCATGGCAGAAGAATACCTATGGGTTTGTGTAATAACACAATATGTATTTTTTTTATTACACCGATTATCCCATTACTGATCCGGGCAATCGATTTTTTATATTTCATCAAAATCGCCGAAACTTTTTTGAGTACCTACTTTCGTTATATATAGAGATCCACATGAAAAATTAATCTTGTATACTAAACTGCAGCAAAAAACGGTCCATTTGTTTCTCTGTGAAGTGTGTCAGAGTTACGTCTGATGGAAACCTTTTTTTTCGCGATAGCCGCGCTCTAGCTATATCGTGGATATTGGATAAGTGTGACGAGAATAACGCCCATCGTCGGACAATGAAGAAACCTGAAAAAGTGAGACGTTTATGACCATCATTCGAGCTTGAATTTCACTTACCCCTCCACTTTCGTCTGCGGGTATGCACAGTTCCAAGTACCCGTGTTCAATGTACGTTTGGCTGTAATCAAAGAGCGGCTGCTTCATCATCGCTTTTCGTACTGCCGAAAAAGCACCGTCAGCTCCGATGATCAAGTCTGCGTTTACGTCGATATCTTGATTTGTATCTGTCCTGTAAACGAGAATCAAGAATGTAATTATTAGTTTATTTTGGATCACTTGACAGTTGGGCGCAGTTATACAATCCGGAAGCAATTCAAAACTTTGTCAAAGTATAGTAAATGGTTCCAAATCGCGTATATGAAACCGATATAAGATTTGTCTTTAATATCTAATGTCGAACATATTTTTTGAAAAATTGTTTCTTTGGCTATTCTATGCAACTTTTTATGAATATCTTCATTACCATTCAAAAGCCGTCACCTGTGTTTTAGTCTCAATTTTCTACAACTATTATAGGTCCAATGGGATACTTCAGAGTTAATCATCTTCTACTACAATAACGTGCTGTGTGGTAAATTAATAGATAAATTTTCATCATCATATAAAACGTCAAAACCTTGAAGTGTTATGGGGCTACTGTTTTGTGACGTCATAACTGTTATGAGTCAAGTAGCTTATTAATTATTGTTTAAACAATATTTAAAATTATAATATATGTCGGCGAACCATCGCCAAGGATAATATATTGACAATGACACTTTAGCGGAGTGTTGCATATCTATGGTTGCAGGCGGCCACCCTAATGACAGATAGACGTGTCGAGACATGTTTTGGGCGTTGTTGGTCAAAAGAGTACATTGATACGAGGATACGAGGTGGTGTGGTCGCAAGGGCATCGAGTGTGCAACAAATCGCTATTATCAAAGTGCATTGTGATTTAGAAAAGATGATTGTTATTTAAACAATAGAAACACTATATTGGAAAAGATCACGAAAGATGTCAATTCCATGAATATACCCATATACATTATGACATGCTATGATAACTTCTGATGAATAGGCTCGTCATGGGCTTATACGGCTCTGACGAGCTTACATATATTTAAACGCGCACCCCTTTTATGCACGTTGTTTTAGAATTCATCTCTAAATATGTTAAACATCCACTTGTGGTAGATGTTTATAAACACAATGTACTATGTGGTTGTAGATATAGTACAAATATCAGGTGAAAAGCGTCTATGTGATATATCCGTATTTGGCAACAATAGACTAGAGTGAAGGAATCTCATCTAACAACAAAATTCACAGCTTCAAAAATAATACAGAAGAAAAAAAAAATGTCAGATGTTACGAAATATGAGCTGCAGCATTATGACTTCTTATAATTGATATTTTTATTGCAGAAATGCAAAGTTAAGGTTTCAACGACATTAAATGCATATAGGTATATGGAGGATAGAGGTAACGAGGACAATCTAGTATGGGGGATCAGTTGAAAAAGCGTCCACAAACATCAAATTATGGTTCGAAAACTCGTCCAAATAGCGCTAGTGTAGCAAAAGGAAATGATATGAATTTAGCAGTTATAAATGAAGTGAAGTGTGCTGGGATGAAAAATTTTAAAATTATAATTTGGAAAAGTATTAAGACTTTCTCGTATTTAGATGTATGTATATACATTTTTGACCAATTGAATTTTTGAAACCTATTTCACTAATTAAGATAACTAACTAAATTATCTGAAAATTCCACCATGAGGAGACATGCATTATTACATTTTCGTAAAATGCGCGGTGACAAAGAGGAAGTCTTTCTTTCCTTCTTTAATCTAGTATCCTACTCTAATTATTTGTGGCGCTATTTTTAAATACTTTCCACTTGCTATTATGGCGCCATCTTAATTTGCTGCCCTTCAGTGGACATTTTTTAATATACTGAGATGGTTCTCCTTACCTCTACCCTCCATATATAGGTACTTATATATATTATAATATTATCGCAAAGTTGCAACATTAGGACTTCAACAGCAGAGCATGCAAATAATATGATCAAAAAATCATATACTAATTATAAAACACAGCATTACATTGACTTACTTTTGAAATTTGAGCGTGCCCTTTCGAAGATTAGCTTCAATTAGTTTGTGATTGAAATGTCTCTCCACATTTTCATAACTTTCTGATTCTGCAACATTATACATAATATTAACTTTATAAAACTAAATTAGTATCTAAAAAATTAATAGGTAAAAATAGATTTATTCCCATTAATATTATAAATGCGAAAGTAACTCTATCTGACTGTCTGTCTGTATACCACAACAACTACACCGATAACATCGACCACATCAACCAAATCGACCACATCGACCGAATCGATCAAATCAACCACATCGATCACATCGATCAAATCAACCACATCGATCAAATCGACGAAATCAACCAAATGGACCAAAATTATGAAAATCTATCCTACTTTCTAGGATAACATGTACATAAGTATAACTCAAAATCTATCCCATTAACCGGGATGAAAAGTGTCCCTTATCTACCCTCTGTTAAAATTACATTTATATACCGAATTTTAGCCAAATCGGCCCAATAGTTTTTCTGTAAAAGCATAACAAACATAAGACAAATATATTTTTATCCAGAAAACTATCCCATTTTCGGGATCAAAAGTATTCTATGTTTCAGCCAAATCAATCTAGTAGTTTTTCTGTGAAAGCGTAACAGATGAGACAGAGTTGCTTTCGCATTTATAATATTAATTAATTGGAATTGTAGTATGGATGAAACGTTCTTACTCTGTCCTTATACCGGGATAAAAGTATTTTATTAGCCAGGATATCTATCTAGGACAATAAGATAACTTTTACTCAGTAATGATAGTTTAACTGTCTATCAGCTATCTAGTAGTAAGCTATCTATCATTATTCATTACCATCACACTACCAAGTTTTATTAAAATATATCAAAGACTTTCAATAAATATGCTTGTTGTTGAGTAATTTGATACTTAATAATTTATTGACAAATCTTCACCTATAAAAGTGTAATATACACTATGCAAACAATTTATCGATTGCATAACAAAAATTAACAAATACCATTGATATACAATTAATATGGATTTTTTAACCAAATACTGTGTATTCGACAGCATAATTAATAAATGTATATATTACTTCTTATACCTTATTTTAGAACACTATTCATGCGGAAACCGACGCTTAGAATACATATTTCAATAGATGATACTTCTATTTGTTTAAACATGTCTATGGTCTATGGGTGCCCATAATTATTTTCATGGAGGTGTACCAGGTGTATCTAAACATTTCTATAGACTAATATATGCACTAGAATAAGACGTAGAATTTATGTACGAAGAAAGAGAGAGAGGGATGCTAAATTACCTGTGCTTGCTCAGCATTCATGAAATTTTATAAAATGGGCAATACAAATTTGGAAAGATCTTAATCATAAGACTTGAATTTCTTTCATTGCAGGGGTACACGTGCACCGGCTTCCTGACACCTATGCTCCACGTCGTTTGTAAATCTAGCCAGAGTTAAATGCCATTCATATTTATGAGCAAACATCAACTAAATGTCGAACCTTATACCATAAAATGTAAGTCGATATTACCTTGCAAGAGTAAGGTGTTCAAGTAATTACGTCCCACTGAATAAATGCACTGTAAAACAAAATATTTTAATTAAATATATAATATTAAAAGAGCCATTTTTACGGCTTTATCCTGCAACTAAAGTCAACCAATCATGTATGTTCTATATATTTTTATATTTATAATATATTTGAATTATCAGAAATTAATAGGACTAATATTTAAACACTGATGTAAAAACTACACACAATTAGGTAATTTCTAATGGGAAAATTGTCGTACATAGAGAAATTGCAATATGTATAGTAATAAAAATATTAAACGTAAATTAGTTTAGTTTGTGATAAATTCTACGATTCTTAAAATATTTTAGCATGTAGTAGATCAATAATATCACTTTACTGACTTATCACCTTACATAGTCTAAATACGGGAGAGATGGCACTAAGAATAATACGACGTAAACACTGACAAAAGCGTATAAATATAGGTATCCGAAAAGTCGAAAACATCTTGACGGTACTTTAATACCAAAACTACTTAGTAATTTAGGGTAAAAAGGTTTTGATATATTGAAAATATGAAATTATTATCTTATTCAAAGAAAACATTTGAAAATGAAAATTATAACGTAATATTTCTTAAGTTTTCGCGATTAGTACACATAATAAAACTACCTTTTAACGGTTTTAAGCGTTTATTTTATTTGATTATGATTTGGACGTTTCGGCCGCATTTCAGTAGCCGTGGTCACGGAAGTGAATAATAACCAAAAAATTAAAACTGGATAATTAAAATGAACAAATTGGCAGTAGGCTAAATAAAAACTTTAATATTACTCATTGACACTTGACATCATTATGATCACGACTACTGAAAAGTAGCCGATACGTGAGAATAAAAATCAAGTAAAATGCCTCGTTTAAAACCGTTGGAACGTAGTTTTATTTCGATACAACGTAATTTCAACCAGAATTAGTCAAGAGATTAGTCCTAAAACTATACCTGATTAGTTCTGGAATCGTACGGTATGACATAAGTCGAACCATCGGTCCGATGGATCCTTCTTCCCGTCATCGGTATACCATGCTTTTTGACCATGTGATCTTCTAACCCCACATCTCGCAAAGCCTTTCTACCACGTATTGACAAAGCAAGGTTGATTGACCTCCCTCTTGCTTGAGTAGTCTTTCGGATATCTGTAATGTTAGGTTTACATGAACTATAAACGAAAAATTATAAAGTGATCTGAATCTTCAATTGTAATAAAATTACTTCAATTTTTTTCAAGATATGGTTTAGGGTCGCTTAAAAGTAGAGGGGACGTCAGGAATACTTTGCATTAGGTATGGGTCTGATGGCTTACAACCATTAAACATACCATAGTATCCCTCCGGTCACTTGAAAGGGGTTTTTCAACATCATATTACTCGTAAATCTCGATTTTAGAGTCCAAAACAATAAGACCACAGTAGTGAGAGATTAGGTATAGATGGCAGATAGAGGCTAGGTATAGGTAAATGTGCGCTAGAACTATACCGCACCCATGAGTGCGGTATAACGGTATAGTTATTTATTATTTGAGATATAAAATTAACTTTGGGTGGTTATAAAATTATAACCACGAAGGCTAAGCGGGAGTTTAGAGCTCCGCTTGCTTCGCACCCGCCTAAGTCTTCTAACGTTCGATCTGTTCATAATAAATAAATGTTCCTTACAACTATACCCCACCCTACTAACATCTGTATAGCATCTCTCTGCACACCTACAATGCATGCAGTTTTTGCGAAGAATGATTTGTCACTCATATTTCTTAGGCGTGGCTACGGTAAAAATGTCATTTGTCTCTCAAGTCGTTCAGTGACATGTGTTATCGTTTGAATTCGCCAATCTCTGCTCTAGCCGTACCGTATTAAAATATATGTAGCTCATCTTTTATCTACATATTCAACACTCGTCTCAGCGCAACTACTATGTAAAATCCATAAACATTCTTTTATCCTCTCGTCTCGGTTTAGGTTCAGCCAGCAATGACCACCAGTCCTACTTTTAAACCCTCACTTTATCATAAAAAAAGAAATTTGACACCAAATTACTTTTTTATGATGTTCTTTAAAAAATGACAAATTTTAATAGTATTTTAAGCGATTTACTTGGTAAATAGTTATCTATATACTGCATATTTATAAAACTAGCTTCTGCTCGCGAATTCGTCTGCGTGGAATAATTTAAAAAAATACGTTTTTAACTATCCCACGGGAACTCTTTAATTTTTCGAGATCAAAGTATCCTATATGTTGACCAGGGATATAAGCTACCACCATACAACATTTCATTTAAATCGGTCCAGTCATTTCGGAGATTAGCCCGTTCAAACAGACATACAGAGAAACAAAAAAAATGAAAAAATCTAAATTAGTTCTATGTCACTTCTTACATCCCCCTGACTCGGTTTTTACCATTTTTATTCATTGTACAAAAATTCGACCTCTACAGTTTTATTATATGTGTAGATTATCTTCATAAATACATTTTTAATAATGTCCCTTACATAAAATTAAATAACGAAAAGTGATCAATATAATTAGAAGTCTTATAGTCCTATTAAAAAAATAGTCCACAAAAAGTTGCTTACCTTCGCGGTACTCGTAGAGACGAACTCTATGTCCACGTTTAGCCAAATATAAAGCTTCTAATGAACCCACCTGTATAACATAATTAGAATCTACAAAAATAGGACAATCCTAAATTATAAATCCTAGCCCGAATGTAATCACCTCTAAGACATTTTTTCGACCTTATGTGTTCTTACAATTACTCCGTGCTAACAACGGTGAAGTAAAACATCGTGATGAAACTTGCACATCGAGACAACCGATGTGTCAAACCTGCCAAGCCGCCTTGGACAAGCGTGGCGGGTATACTGTCCGTTCCCCTATAGTACGAGACCGAAGCCCAGCAGTAGGACGTTTATAGACTGTTATTATATATATAATATTTATAACAAAACCATTCACAGCCAGCTGATAGGATATTTGCCCGTCTGGATGACTACCACCCCCGGTTTAGGACACGCCGCTATAAACTTGAGTGAAAAAAAACTATAGGCGATGGTAACAGCTTTCCGCCAGTTGGGGCGTCTGTCTGTCTACTGAAATCTTGCAATAAAAAAATATTGAACATTTTGTTTTAATGACTTCCTCTAAAAGAATTTGGCGCCAGAGGCAATGGCGAACACCTACCAGCAACTTCATGTACCTAAATATAATGTCAACTGATTTGAATAAAAAAAATAAAGAAGAAACTACATTTATACTGTACCAAACCAGAGGCACTAGTTTATTCTTAATATTGCTTCTATACTTGTTAACATAGAGCCGTCTTCAAATTCCAATAGTCAATTTAGGTATATCTTTCTAGAACCATCCTAACATCGTATCAATTAATATGTGACGAGTTTTCGTCAATCAATTTATTCCAATTCAGTTCAATAATAAGAAGCGTTATCGGTTCTATTGATCGAGTCTTGGAAATAGGGAAATTAGTACGTTTTCATAACAAGAGGAATTTGTAATAACTGACAAATTACTTGGGGAACTGGAAAAACTAAGCGGAAGGACGCGAGCGGAACGCCTTATGTGTGGTTTTTAAATTTATAAGCCCGAAATAGTCGCTAGGAAGATGATTTTGTAAAATAGGTAAGTACTCACTAATAAGATTTCTACCCGCGGCATCCGCGAGTCAGATCCTGGGAAATGACTCTATTTTACGTAGGTATATACATAAAAACTAAAGTACATCTTTATATATATAATTCTTCTGTACGTGTGTTGACAGTGAACTCCTCCTCAACGGCTGGACCGATTTGAATGAATTTTTTTGTGTGTGTTCAAGTGGATTCGAGGATGGTTTAGATTCACAAATAAGCCCGGCAGATGGCGCTGCAGTCGGGTTCTAAATTTTTCATTTCTTCAGGGGAGGACAATGTCTGCCGGGACAGCGAGTTTCTTATCTTCAATTAAAAATTATCTTACTATTAATCCCTATCAAGGGTTGTCCGGAAGAGATCGATTAAGAGATAAGGCCGTCTGTTGCACCTTTTATCTTTTGTTCTACGTGTACAATAAAGAGTCACCTATTTAACTGATGATGAAAACCGCTTATAAATTCGTTGCGTAGTTTAGAAGGTAGTAGGTATACATAGAAATAGTAGAGAAAAGCGACTTTGTTTTATAATATGGCAAAGATAGTTAGTTACTAGTCTAGCACTGGAATTTCAATAACTTTATATTCAGAATTGCATAAGGTAACCAGCAGGTGCTGGATGAGGCAGGCAAAGGATCGGCATGTGTGGCGCGTGGATTTGTGGAGGCCTATGTCCAGCAGTGGACTGCCATTGGCTGATGACGACAACAATATATTTGGATTTACCCCCAACTGCCCTGGAATTTACTGTGACCACCGCTTAATAGCCTAGAACTATACCTTTCTCAAAACTCAAGTTCGTATCGGACAATATAAAAACTGAACAAAAGAAAAGCTTCCAAGACGACAAACGTCTACTGCTTTTATCCGATTTCAATCGGAAATGGAGGAGGTTTAATGCATCATTTAATTTAATTTATCAATCGGTTAAGGAACCTTAAAGAAAGCACTTAAACCAAATATTTAACACATGTGCGTAGAAGTTTTTTGAATAACTTGTAAATCGTAGGCATTGACAGTTTTAACTAGTTTCAAATCGTGTTGGACAGACGGACACCTACTTCAAACTTGATTTTTAAATATAAACATCATTAATTAGTTTAAAAGGTATTGCATAATGTTGAAATGTTTCTGTTATAAAAACGACAGAACTGGTTATTTCATGTTTTAGACATTTTTGTGACAAGTGTGGTTTGATTGGTCTGGGACTTCTTAAAAGTTCAACACTAAAAATGTTAAAACTAGAGAATTTCATACCTACTACATATAGCAGATATTAAATAAATGCGTAGCTAGCATCGTAAGGTAAATTAATCATATAATTTTATAAAAGGGATATTAGATATATAGATAGAAGATAGAAAAAAATCCTATCTATATAGATATAAGATTTTGTATTATAAACTATGCATTTTATTTAGTCGTATATATAATTAGTACAATTTATTATATTTTACTAAACTAAAACCCCAAAACATAACAAAAAAATAGATAATAATATTTTATTTAGTACTGTTTTTCCAAACCATACCTTAAAATTAAATATTTTTTGTTGTTACTTATTTTTAAATAAGTAACAAGAGCTTTAGCTCTACATATATTTTTTTAGTTTATTGATTATTAGGAACAGGCTCTCTAGTGTTAGAGCTATAACTGAGACCCCTATGCATCTACAATAAAATTTAAAAGATTATACTCACCAACCCACCTCCAACAACCACAATATCCAGTCGCTTTCTTGGATTACCATTCTGTTCAGCTGCCATCACTATGCTCCTTTATTATATTTGTAATTTAAATAATAATAGTCAAATTTTTGGAACTTCGGACTTTAAACGGTAAATTTTTAAATTGATCTTACTGTTATATTAAAATAAAGCAGAACGATATTCCTAACTTTTAAAATAAATGTTATTATTAAAGTAATATGATGTTGACCGGTCGACTTTCGAAGTTAGACTAACAAATTCACGATGTTTGTTGATGAATCTGACGTAGGTACAATAGAAATATGATACAAAGACAATACAATTAATAAGGGTTCCGTGTTTATTTTAAATTGGAAGGAAAAGATTGTATAATGCTTCATGTCCGTCATTTACAAACTATATATTTTGTAGTCGGATAGTGGGTGGTAAAATTCTTAAACTTATCTAATAGGAGTATAATTATGTAATATATAGACATAGCATGATTAAACACTATAAAAAACAGTTATTTAATTTTAAAATAAACTTGTTTGATTGCTCTAAAACTCTACCACAAAAGCTTCCGCGATATCTTTACACACGAAAATCCAATCAACAGATGAAAGCTATTCATAGGATAAAATACATGGAAAAAAAATAAAATTACAATTACATACATTGATACATGGTTTTTTTATATCAATGGTTGCATTAATAATTAATTATTTAAGTTTTATGCATTAATTATAATTAATGCATAAAACAATTGACTTTTTCACCTTTGAATTCTGTCACGTTATAATTTATTCGGCTGATAACTTTTTGCCATTATTGGAATGCCGGCCCTTAGACAGACAAATCTTCAATTTTTTTATAATATATTAAATTGTATATAATCATAAAAGGATGGAAGGACCCGTTTTTAGAGTATTTAAATAAAAAAAATATCTTTTAAAAAATATTTACTATAATTTTTTGTGTTCACTGGACGTCGTTAGTTTTTTGCCACGATGATTAGATCATTGTTCATTTTCGTGTGTTATGATTAGCATGATATCATCATGTGAATGACATATCGTTTAGGCATGAATTGACGCGCTAATGCCACTTCACTTGTCCAGGTGGTCAGGGTTGAAAAAACATCCAAAATTGCAGTCGTAAGCTTAAAGAAGCTGGTTCTAATTCAGCTTACAAGATTTTACCTTACCTAACAAATATTACAAGTTAAATAAGATTGTAAAAAAAATATGGGCAGTTGTTTCGCTAAGGAGCAATGTGTTCCAAGGAATACTAGATTAAGAATTTATCATCAGTAGGTATTATATCAATAGATCCAGCTATAAATCTCGGTTACGTACGGAGCCAATTCAGAGCCTGGTGTCCGGTTTCGCAATTTCTTCCCCACCACGCGCGGTCGTCGGCATCCCTTTTTATGAGATTTTTGACAAGTAAATTTACTTACGAGGGCGGCATGCCAGTATTTTTTGGACCCAACCTTCCTACTGAAACCTGGCAGAGGTGGCGTAACTAAGCATTTGTGAGCCACGTAACTTGCTGGTTTTCGGACTGGCGTAGTCGACTTCCTGCTGTCACGGACATGAAAACTACCGCGGATGCGAGTTTCTATCGTAATACTTTCGCATGGTTGCAGACGTCCACTGTAGCATATTCAAATATTCATATCCATGACACGCGGCTTAATTATTATATAATACAGTCAAGGTTACGCTGCACTACTGGTACACAAAACAAAATGTTGTGGTCTGATCATTCACTTATATAGATCGGTTTAACTGGGTTTTAGATATTATAACCAATTCAAGATTAGTTTATTTGTATACGTAAATAGATAAACTTTACAACAAAAAAATATGACTACGTTAGACGTGAGAGGAATTTGTAGATATTGTAAAAATAAATTACGGAATAATCGACACGTACGAAATAACTTGGTCCCTTAGAAAGACTGCCACACAGAGTATTGTATCTGAAGTGTGACTAGAAGTGCACTTATACACGGAACCGCTACCGCGAGTCCGCCACCATGCTGCCACCGCACCGTCGCCTCATTGTCGCTAACAAGCGATAAAAATTCACAGAAAAGTAGCGCGGCAGCGGCACAGTGACAGCGTGTCGGCGGTGTCGTCTACACAAGCGCTTACGAGTCATTTTATTTTTAATAGAGGAATCCTAACACGCATCAATTAAATGACAATACCTATTATTAATTTAAGAGTTAATAACCACAGCACAAGTAAAACCTATTAAGTAAACTTACATGAAAACTATAAGGGGATTACCCTCATTGATCTTACTTAGTGTGACGAAAATAAACTAATAAAGATTTATTATAACAGATAATTTAATCCAGTGGTAATTCTGCAATTTTCCATTGTAAACGATGTATCTATTTAGTAACTATATATTATTGTATACTGCATAAAAACATGCATACCAAACAATGAATAATTATTGCTAAGATTAAGCTTATGAAAACATGTTACTTATTAGATTAAAATGATTGTTTATAACATGGGTTTCAGATCTAACGATCTACTCGTAAGCGATATGATTTCTTTCCGTTGCACGATTCTAAGAGCTGCATTTATTTCGACACGAAAAATTTTCCATACATATTATATCTAATAAGAGACCGTAAACGTCTCGTCCCATAAAGTCGTAATAGCATAATGGCTAGCGCACGCGTCCCGAACTCAAATACCACGGGTTCGAGTCCTGGCCGGAACGCATGCACCACTTATGGTTGCTACACACGTTACGAAACATCGTTACGATCGGACGGTACAGTTTAAAATGCACAGTTTTCGTAGTGCCCACACACGTTACTAGAAAAACTGTAGGATTATTAATTCGTTGAGCTATGGCTTCGACTGACGACGCGTTAGCAGTTGTTGGTTTATTATTCGCCATAAAAAACAAAAGTACGAAAAAATCAAGACACGTATTTAGTGTAAAGACATTACTAATGAAAAGAGAAGCTCATTCCCATGTTAATTTATTGAAGGAACTAAAGGCATTTCCTAAAGATTGGCATATTTTTTTACGAATGGATACTGATACTTATTTACATTTGCTGTCTATGGTATCGCCAATAATTGAAAACACGACGATTCGGACCGCAATCCACGCGAAAAGTGAAGAACGACTAGCACACACGTTACGATTATCGACACAGTTTATTCCGATTCCGATGTGTCTATCCAAAATTTCATACCTCTCCGTTCAACTGTACAGTTTTATAAAATCGGACAAACTGTACAGTTTTTCTCATACACACATGTAGATTTATCGATGCAGTTTGAACTGTACAGTCAAACCGAAACGATTTTTCGTAGCGTGTGGCTTGAATTAGGCAGTTTTCTGACCTAATGGGCATATGTTACAACAACCACATGTTAACACCGGTGAAGGAAATCATCGTGATGAAACCTGAACCTAGCAGTGGGACATTTATGGGCTGTTATATTATTATTATTATAAACGTCCCACTGCTGGGCTCGGGCTTCTCACTATAGGGAAACGGACTATACCCCGCCAGGCTTGTCCAAAGCGGCTTGGCAAGTTTGAAACGTCGATTATCTCGATGTGCAGGTTTAAGCACGATGTTCCCTCACAGTTATTAGCACGTGGTAATTGTAACAACATGCACATTAGGTCTAAAAACAGCCCAAGTCGTGTATAAGTTCCAGGCAGGATTACAACCTGCGCCCCTTGAGTTTGCGACGCGTGCGGTAGGCACGTGTGGTGGTGATATATCTCCGAAGATTCCTTACATGTTATGCAAAATATCAACGTTATACAGAAGATCGTATAAAAGGCTGCAGCGATCTGCTGTTTAAATGCAGTTATGTCATTTAAATATTTTTCAATAGTATCCCTTGTTAAGCAATTGACTTTTTTAGCTGTCTAATGTGGGCGAAGTCGCGGGCGAAGTTATAAAATAGCGTCTAAACTAAATAGTAATTTGATCTTAACCGCAGTATAGTATTACAATGTAACACGGTCGACCACAAAACTTTCAAATTATTCAATCTACTCGTATATCAAATTTCGCTTAAATAGGGCATTTTTGACCAAAATACTGCATCACCTACGACACGTGTTAGGGTGTCCCTATACTAGTAGACACATATTCGGTAAATACAAGCGAATAAAAGCTTTACGTGTACGACATAAGAGCGTCAGTGATACCGTTTTCACCAACTTGATACTACGGCCCATGATATCACTGACTCCCTTGTGTATAATAGGAGTGTAAAGCTCATTTTGGTTTGTATTTGCCGAATCCGTGTCGACTAATGTGTGTGGACTTCCTCCCTCAATACGCTGTACAAAGCCGATGTGAACGATATCTCTGACGCCTTTATGTCGTAGGCGTAAAGCTCTTTTTGGCTTATATTTGCCTAATCCGTACCGACTATTGTGGGGACTCCTTCAATTATGGAGCCGTTGAGAATATGCCTGACGCTCCTACCTCGTAGACGTAAAGGTTTTTTTGGCTTGTGCCTACCAAATTAGTGTCAATTAGTATGGGAACTTCCTTGTTTTGATTTTTTTACTTTAAAACATAACATATTTTATGTAGTTTAAGCATGGAAAAATAATACTAGATATGGGAATCGCTCAGCAAAAAAGTGATTATTACATAAAGCTTTTAATTTTTGGCCGTTTTGGTTTAAAAATATTTTAAATGATAAAACATCAAAACGAGTAAAAAATTACCTATGGCGTTATCTAATCATGACTTTAGATTTTTAGACTTCATAGTTACGTTTTTACTAGATCAATGACATTCTTAAGCTGGTGTGCATAGGCATATACTCAATGACTAAAATAATCGCTAAAACAATATGGCTAAACAGCGATTATTAAATTTTATACGATGTTTAAATGTCTATGCCCACTAGCCTTACCCTTCTTCTACACATCAAGTAATGTTTTAATGTTGACAGTAGGGCTTCCCCTGCGATAGTGTTAAAGATTTAGACTGGCCGAATGTGTCTTATTTAATGCGTTAAAAATAACGTCATTAGGTAATAGCCACATTAGTGATATAAAACCTATTACGTCATCTGTCAATATTTAACGTCATTGCTAATGTCTCATTTCAAATAACGCATTAAACCCATCACTGCGTGAAACGGCCTATATCTATAGCATTATCGCAAATCAAGCCGCACCATGAAACAAACTTACCATCAATTGACTTGAATAAAGAGCCATACCCATAAGGTGATAATTGAGAGGAAGACCTTATCGGCAGAACAGTAAACAGAAATGTTTATACAAAATATTAATAAAAGTTTTATTTATTTATATTAAACTTATGTCCTTAAATTTATCTTATAGTACGTGCAAAACTTATATGCGTTCTTGAAGTTCGTACATGCTATTGCGTAGAGCACAATAGGTTATTTAACAGTCAAATCAACTTAGACAAGAAACGAACTGAAAAATAGTCATAGCCTCAAAGATTTTTATGAATCTCATCATCATTAGGACCATCATCAGTCATAAATTTAACGTGTCAAGTAACTTACTAATTATTGCTTAAGATGTAAAAGATGATAGATAGTAAGATATTTACATATATTATGCTATTTATTTTTATGTACATTTTTTAAAATTGTGTAGTTTGTCAGATGTCCAATAATAATGTAGCCGAGGAGGTACGTACAGAGCTTAGAGAGTGATACGCTCTCACTCTGCCACTATCCGAAGTCGCATACCATCTCTTTCGCACTGGGTGATATAACCCATAACACAAGCATCATTTGCTTGGGAATGTGTTTGTCTGTCGATTATTATTATTGTTACAAGTTAGGCTCTGACAAATACAGATTCCACGTACAGATCTGTAAAAGCACATTTTATTACTTTTTATTCAAACTAATTGCAATCCTTTTATCATCGTCTTCTTTTGCTGAAAACAGCCTACTGTCCTATTGTATTCGTTTACGGCCGCTCAGGAACGTCATAAGCCATGTGTTGCGGATTATAATTACAAAATAATTCTAGGAAATTATGTCGACATTGCCGGGCGGGCACGTTTTCTTTGGTGACATATAAAACGATGGCCTGATTGAGAAGGGGCAGTTGAACTACAACTACGATCTAGGCGTGACGTGTGTACATTCGGGAATCTAATAGTGACGGACTTTGCGCGTTTTATTTAATTTCGACCTTCTGCATTACGTTTGGGTTTGTTGCGTTCGGTTATATTTGTACCTGTGTTATACGTGTTTGTATGGTTCTAATAAACTCTATAATAATTCTAACGGCCTTTTAATTCGAGTTCCGCTAACTCGTAACATTATCTATGAAACCTCAAGGAGCTAACTTCTCTAGAAGTTCTTCTATAGGCGCATATAAGTTTTACGCGTACTGTACATCTGTCTATAAGAGACTCATATTACTCGGCATAGAAGATACATCTTCCGAAGGACTCTGACTTGAACTAAACGAACTAAGTGTTTCTCTGGTTTCTTCTTTAATTTTCAATTGGTCAGTACTTGAAAGTGGTCTTGGTACTAAAGTCTTGTCTTTGTCTTTATGCTCTTTGTCTTTGAAAGACTTGTCTTTGCTGCTGTGTTTATGTTTATGCTTGTGTTTGTGCTTCTTTTTGTCTTTCTTCTTCTTCTTTGGCTATGAATTAAAAAATAGAGTCAATATAAACACGAACCGGTATAATCGGTAAAAAGTCGTTCTGATATGTTGGATCAGCACCGATGCGGAATCGATATGAGCGGTATCGAAACTGTACCGAAAGCTAACCGAACGCCTATATTCCTACAAACATTTCTTAATACACTCGACGAGTGCCGCTCCCGCACCGATACCAAGCGAATAAAAAAACGCTCAAAGAAATATAGACGCTCCGTAAGCTTTAAGTACGTTTTCGGTACCGCGTACATCGAGAATACTCCGCAACGTTGCTACGCAAAATATCGAGAGCTTCATAACAAATGGGTGTATACTCAAAAATGCCATTTTTTTTTTGTTTACTAAAACTATGCATGTTACAATTTAGAAAGTCTTAGCAGTACGCAAGTGCAAAGCTGGGAGTGCTAAACCGGTCCAAGCAGTACTTCACTCCGCGGCAACGCCTTGTGCTTTACAAAGCCCAGGTGCGGCCGCATATGGAGTACTGCTCACACTTGCGGGCCGGGGCACCCGCTTACCAGCTAAATCCCCTGGACAGTATCCAACGTCGAGCCGTTCGCATTGTCGACGATCCCATACTCACAGACGGCTTAGATACGCTTGGCCTTCGGAGAGACTTCGCGTCTCTCTGCGTATTCTACCGACTATATAACGGAGAGTGTTCCGAGGAATTGTTTAGAATGGTGCCTTCGTCTTCTTTTTACCACCGCACCGCACGCCATCGGCTGGGCGTTCATCCCCACTTCCTTGAGCCGCTTCGCTCTTGTACGCAACGGTTCTCTAGAACGTTCCTCTTGCGCACCGTGGGGATTTGGAATGAGCTCCCAGCCGTGGTTTTCCCACAGCGCTTCGACATGGGGTTTTTTAAAAAGGGTGTCATAAGATTTCTTCGAGGCCGGCAGCGCGTTGGTGACACCTCTGGTGTTGCACACATCCATAGGCGACGGTAACCGCTTTCCATCAGGTGGGTCGTCTGCCTGTCTGCTGTACTCTAGCGATAAAAAAAAAGTGTACCTAGATAGAAAGGCAATCCAAATTTCAGCCATATACAATCAACTAGTTTTGTTTTGTTCACAATTTTATCCCTTGTGTAAAACTGCACTTTTGTCTATACGCTCATTTGTTATGAAGCCCTCGATATCATAAAGCGGCCTTAGGCAGGTGCGTTTCACAGCGATGACATGGTTACGAATCTTAGCCAGAAAACTTGTGATGAAAAACAAACCTAGTGGATACTTACTTTGGGTTCTCCTAGATCGTCTTTATCGTGTTTGAACATTCCAGGTTCAAAGCCAATAGGTCCAGATGAACCGGGAATTCCAGGCAACGCCACAGCATTGTCGGTCATAAACTCACGTTTCGAGTCGTCCTAAAACCACAATAAATCATTGATGTCTATTTTTAGCTAGTGATGTTAACCGGTTCCACTAATAACGGGGAAAACCGGTTATTCAATTTGCCTATAGTCACCGGTCACCTGTGTGGAAAACCGGTATACAACAATTTGTTGCTGAAAAGTTAAATTACTTCAATTTTTTTTTTAATTATTATTAATAGCAGGCACAATACACTTCAATATGAAAGCTTTAGAAATTACATTTCATCAATAAAAATACTTCATTAAAAAAACATCGGACATAGGCGGTTGGGATAACAGAGAATTTATATTAATCAAATCATAATTCTACTAACACTATACTGGAAGATCACACGCAAAAATATTTAAAAAATCTCTTATGAACTCTAGTGCGTTCCTAAGCATTTTCGTTCCTTCGTCCTAAAATACTCTTTCCCAAAACTTCCTCTAGGAACGTATAAAATACGAATGAACAAGACGAACGAATTCCTTTAGGATTTTGAAATGAGCTTTTTAAATGTGTCATAATTTCATGACTACTTCGAGACCGTCAGGAGTCATTGCTTGTTTTAATATTTTCCTTCCAATCCAGGAGGTCGCCTGGAAGAAATCACTTTAAGCGACAAGACCACCCTTTGTTCAAAATTTTTTGTAAACAATTTTTAAGAACGTAGTTTTAATTTGGCGAACAATAAAGTGTCTTTCTTTATTCATTCATTCTTTCCGCCAAGCAGCTACTATAGCAAACATTTAAAAAAACATTCTTCAAACTTTTTTATTAAAAGTTTTTATTTATCTTGCAATGGATATACCTATGTATGTATGTATATAATTATGTATGCAAATTAAAGACCAATTTCCCGGTTTCCGATTGAGCTGAAATTTTGCAAGAATATGTACATGTCGAGTGACAATGTAATAATATATGATACTCCTGTACTAAACAAGATAGACCCGTCGTGTTTGGGCTCGTTTTACTTGTCTTGGCTAGTACTCTGCTGCTACATGTTATTCAGGATCTCAAAATCTTGTATTTAAAAACCTTTTTACAAAAGCTTTCATATTCACATAATATATAGCTGGCACTTACACTATACACCCTAATAGGCATGTCTGTTGAAACTGTCGTCACATCAATCTTGACGTCTTCCTCCTTAATACTCGCTATAGGCACAGGCAGGCCGCTTTCCATCACCAGGTCCATCGGCCTGTCCGACGGCGGCGGAAGTATCACCATCGAATTAGACAAAGGACCAACTTCTGGTTCGTATTTCACCTAATAAATATTTAAAAAAAATCTTATTATGGCCAAACGGCTACATCAATAGTAATTATTTATTATTTAATATTTTTAACTAACTACAATTTAGATAAGGAAAAGCTATTGTTAATTCTCCAGAGATGACAAAAAGAAGCAAAAATAAGAGACAAAACAATTAAAAAGGAAATGGTACATAGATCTAAAATAAATGAACAGATAACTCAGAATTCTAAGCGATGCTATACTATTACGGTCTTATTCAGATCGAGATGAGATAAGTTTGTAAACTTCTTTAAAGACCTTTAAGAACCGTACAAACTTACTGTAACTCAATATAAATAAGACCGTCAGAAAATAATTCTACATCGTCAATCGCTAGTCAAAGGTTTATTTTAAACAAAAGCTACTCAAAGGTGATTGTGTTTTCATTTAGTCGTTTGTCAAATTTTCCTCAAGTTTGAAATATTGCAAACAGTAAGTAGCATATTATTAACCGAACAAGTGCACTTACATCTTCAATCTCTTGCTTAATATGAGGCAAATCTATGTTCTGCTGCTGCTGCCTCTCTCGTTCTCTGTCTTTTTCCCTCTCCTTTTCTCTTTCTCGTTCTCTTTCCCTTTCTACTCTTTCTCTTTCTTTATGATGCATTTGTTTCATCATTGCCTATTGTAAAAAGATTATAAGATAATTTTACAAACAGGTAAAATTATTTAAACCATATAATTCACGTATTTGATATATTTAACCATATATTTGATACCGCAAACTGAACGAAATAAAAAAACTAAAAGTAACTACATTTTCCAGTGGTACCAGACACTTTTGATGTTTTAAAATACCACCTACCTTATTACAAAAATATATAGTATGTGAAATAGCTACTAAGCTAGCACGATTTCGCATACTATAATATATCTGAATGCGATGCAGGTGCGCTTGCTACTTAGTAGTAGACAATGTCTATCGGTATCGGTATTGATACAGCTAGCAACGGCTATCAGTTATCTAATATCTAGGTACAAACAACTGACAATAACACTAATAATCACAATAGCTGGTTAGATTCAGTGATTCCGTTTTCGCTACGTTGGTAACCGATCGAACGATAATAACCAAAATAATTATGCCTTCTCTCTCTTCTAAATGATTCCTAACTTGCAAAACAGAGAAGACGCGAATATTGGCTAGCAAATTAATCACCATTTTTTTTAATGCATTTATGGCTTGGCAACTAACTTAATCACAATTATCCAGCAACTCACAGACTAAAGAGAGATTAGCAACATTTCACCAATATTGTTATGAACCAAAGACAACCTTATTTCTATATAACTATGGCTTAACTGTAATAACCTTTGATAGATTAAACTGTAACAGGGACGGTGGTTTTTGGTTGCTAGAATTTCGACGAATAGCGTTCATTATAGTTTGACCTATAAAAGGTTATTATAGTTAAACTTTGCATCAAGAAACATAAGTTCGTGATTACTTTACGAAGTTTACGATATTCATGTCATATAGAATTGGTTTTTTTTAATATGCGCGCGCATGTGGCGTCATGGCGTATTAGTTAAAAACCTGCTTTGATACCGATATTCGGCAACGGTTATCAATACCGGTATTGAAACCACATATCCGCTAGATACCCATTGCCAAAAATTGCTGATAACGCCCATGTCTAAGACATATAACATTTTTCAACATACTTGCGAGAAAACAATACAATAGGTAATGAAACAAACATAAAAATCAGTCGAAAAGTCGCCACAATCTTTGATATGTCTAATATGAAAATGGCACGCATTTGCAAATGGCGTCACATAGGCGTGGTGAAAATTAGAACTACATCTTTTTTCTCATTTTCTCTATAGTATTAAAGTGAGTCAAATGTATTGATCAAAAGCGCTTCCAACGGGATTCGATTATCTATAGAAATATCGTAAACATTCCAGTCTGCAACACATTCAAGTGGATTCGACTCTGGACTGGAATGTCTGTGACTTTCAAAAAATATATTTCTGTGGAACTAAGTTACGATAAAAAAATTGAATTTGAGGATCAATGTTACCTGTATTTCTGGTAAAGGTACACATATAGGTCTCTTCAGTCCATAAAGTGTGAAGTAAAGATCTACCAAATCGCATCTCAGTCTCGCATCGTTTGATAAATGACTATTTATATTGTTCCATAGCCTGCAAATACATGATTTAATATTGTTACATGCCGTCAAAGATAAACGCACAGCTGGCCGTCGTAAAACGCAGTTTATTGCCTTCCCGGATTTAGGAATTCTTTTGTTTACTTTGTGTTTATAATTTTTTATTATGAAAAACATGCTATTGTTTTTCTACTTGTTTTATGGCCGCCATTAGTGACGAACTAATCCTTATTGTTATTGTTTTCGACTTTGTTGGCCGTTCGCAGGTGTGCAAATTACATTTTCTTGAAAGAACCCAGCCCGCGCATCTATTGTGTATTGTACGGTTTACTATAAAACAATGCCCGAACGGAGGGGTGGGGCAGAGCGCGGATTACGATACGAGTAAGACGCACATTCGACAAGCGATATAGTGACGGACTTTGCGCGTGTGATTGAATCGTGCAGTTTTGTACTGGCTGTGCCCAGTTATATTTGTACCGTGTTTGTACAGTTCTAATCAGTTTTGTAGTAGTTCCAATGGCATTTTTAATTCGAGTCCTGTGTAGCTCGTAACAATATAATAAAACAACGTTTTACGGTTTTAATCGCGGTAATTTATTTGGCTTTTATTATTCCGATGTTTCAGTACCAAATTAATTAGATTAGGCTCCCATAGCGTAAATAATAACCAAAAACAAAATTAAAACTAAATAATTAAAATGAACAAGTTGGCGGTAGGCTAAATAAAACTTTAACAATATTGACACTTGACATCTTTTTTCCGTGATCATGGCAACTGCAAAGTGGCCGAAAAGTCGGAATAATAAAAAATCAAATAAATTACCGCGTTTAAAACTGTTAAAACGTAGTTTTATAGTGTATACCGATCGTGAGAACTTAAGAAAATTTACATTATTTAATATTTTAAAAAAACTAGGGTTTACAATCAATCAATAAATTTTTTCAATAATAATAATATGTAACAATCGGCAGACAAACACACAAACTGTACATCCCCAAATTAAACAAATAACGCTTGTGTTATGGGTAATAACTCTGGGGCCAATTCTAGACACCCAGACCATAGAAAATAACGGAGAAACTTCGTTTCCGAAATTACCATACCAGAAATCGATTCCGGAGCCGGCGATGCAGTGAGGTAGGCCAGCAAAGGCTTAGCCCGCTCAACCGCAGAGGCCGTCATTATTATTCTCAGTATGGCACCATACCTATGTACAACGGCTTCTGTATCCAATCTATGCCTTTGTGCTTTCTCAAAGGGCGGCATGTTGACCAGTAATCTCGCTAACCCATGCCGAACCCCTGGATCTGGGTCGCTCTCCACAGCTGAGAGTAATGATGACAGATCCTCCGGTTTCCCATCCACACGTACAAAATCCACGAGACATTCGAAAGCAGCTAGTCTTACGTCTAAAAAGCAAAGTCATATTTGAAAATCTTTTCATGTCGATTCACCAATTATGTAGCAATGGCCTACGGATATACTTATGTTGATGAAATTTAGTAGAAATATGTAATTATTTACATACACTATTATACCGAAATATTTTACCTCCCAAACACCCATTTCAATCTTATACTAATATATAAAACTGAAGAGTTTGTTTGTTTGATTAAACGCGCTAATCTCAGGAACTACTGATCTGATTTGAAAAATTCTATGTCACTCTCATTTCCACACGCGTTGAAATTTAATCCTTTAAAATTCGCAAACCTCTATTAGGGCCGAATTTTTTGCAGACAACCCTATATCAACGTGTTCGCAATAAAGCAGTGCTTATGTTTATATATTTTTTTTCTATTATCCAATCAAGTGAAAGTAACTGACATCGTCATACCTGCTTATACCTGGCAACCTAGTAGTTCGTCCACGTAAACAATAGACAACCCAACGTCTGCACATTCTATATGTTTTATACTTTAAGTCAGGATAAAATTTTCTTATTATCTTGATGTTGCAACATTTAATAAAAAATCATTTTTTTTAAAACAATTAATAATATTCGGTCCAGGATATTTTTAGCAAACCCATTTTTAATATATTTTCTAATATACTAAATTTATTATAAAATAAGTTTTATTCTATTATCAGCTCGATGAAGGTCGATGTAGGTTCGGATCTTCTAATATAAATATAGTAACTTTTAAAAAATACGAAATTGTCGCCCCGGCGCCGACATTTTTCAACGTGACGCACATGTCTAATATAAAAAAATAATATAAAAAAAATACTTACCAATATACTGTCCGTACTGCGCATACGCTCTGAATACAGTCGGTATACTGGGCAAATGGCCACACTTTTGCAAGCGACGGATCGCGCGAAGACAACTCACGCTCGCCGTGTTCTTGTAACAGGGCAATACTTTTTCTAAATTTAACACTCTAGTTATTTCTTCAAGCACTAATTTTGTGTCAGCTGATAACGAGTCAGCTGTTATTGGAGCTCCCTAGAAAGAAGAAGAATAAATAAATTTGTATAATAAAAAAATATTGAAATTTTATTCCGACGTTTCGGCCATTTTTCAGAAGCCGTAATCACGGAAGACAAAGAAAAAATGGGATTTTTTTAAATTCTATTAGGCTTCCATAATGTTAGTTAGTAATAAATAAACTAAAATTAAAACGAAATAATTAAAAGGAACAAGTTTTTAAATAAAAACTTTACCATTACTTATTGTTACTTAACATCTTTGTCTTCCATAATCACGGCTAATGAACAGTGGCCGAGAAGTCGGAATAAAAATCAAATAAAATACCGAGTGTAAAACCGTTAAAAGGGATTTTTATTCTGTGTCTTTCTTTCCAAGCTTTATTTTACTTTTGACAGCATCATAACGGAGCAATTACTAATGTCCTAATACGTTACCAACGTCGATTTATTTTAAAAACTAATTTCATTTATTAATAAGTTTTAATCAATTGAACTTATCTGTATTTTGAACTCAAATACTATTCGTATAATAAATATACCCACATTTCAATTAACATAATCAAATAAACCATTTTTGCAAAACGAAATAAAGTAGAACATTTTTTTCATCTTAAAGTCGGTGCTCAGTAATTTTCAAAATAAAGAAATTTTTATGTTTTACTTTGCACCGACTTCAAGATGATTTAGATAATAATATATATAAGATATTATATAAAAATAAGATATTATATATCTTATTCTTATATAATATCTTATATCTTCTATCTTATTCTATTATATATTATAATAATAGCTTTAGAAACTTATTACTTTTTAGTTTTTAGTGTCTAGCTATGGGTAGGCCTACGAAAGGTTTCGCGTGCCTTAAAAAATATAGGTCCCAAGAAAGGGGAACAGAAAAAATGTTCATAAAATGAAAACTACTGGGCCAAATTATGCCAACTATTCCGCATCAAACTAAAGAAAACTCACGTATATCGGATCATAAATCACAGCGTTATCGGTGTACATACATAAAACAAAATACCGATCAAGTTCAGAACCTCCTCCTTTTGGAAGTCGGTTAATAAAGTAGAACATTTTTTATTTTAAAATCGATTACT
The DNA here is from genome assembly GCA_949752895.1 of Dendrolimus pini. Lineage (NCBI taxonomy): Eukaryota > Metazoa > Arthropoda > Insecta > Lepidoptera > Lasiocampidae > Dendrolimus > Dendrolimus pini. Next base: position 18,636,664 of record OX457128.1, on the reverse strand, counting down.
TTCGATTTATTTACGTATAGTGTCGATAGAAATAGTGCGTTACATGAGTCACAGAACATCACTATTACATCACCCACAACAATAAAGTGCGACAATTATGTTATTTGTCTCATGTCGGCTTTACTGTCAAGAAATATGTAACATGATAGACGTGCAAACGTCAAAAGTAAAACAAACGCTTGGAAAAGGTATAATCAAACAGTAGAAAATTTAAGAAAAGACTTTGTCTACATAATATCTTCTTAGGTGTTAAAATATATTGCAAAATGAAAGCTTTGTACTCTACTCGATTATGCATAGACGATTGGACGCCTAATTTTATAATCTTTATTATATAAAATTCTTTTGTGCATGTGTAGGAAGGAACTCCTGCTAAACGGCTTAACCGATTTCGATAATTTTCTTGTGTGTGTTCAGGTGGATTCGAGAATAGTTTACATCCACTATTGGATCCGATAGGTGGCGCTGCAATCGGATTCGGAATTTTATTACTACAGGGCAGGACAACGTCTGCCGGGACTTAAGAATATAATTCCATTCTTTTTCTATTTTTATTCATGTCATTTATTTACTTAAAGCTTTAATTTTTACACCAGAAGCAATTAAAGTAATTCAGGTAAATCCTTTGCTTGGAGGTTATTTTAAAACATGAATTCTAATGTATATTTTACACCGGCCGGATACACGAATAGAGATAAAAGAAGAACTATAAACACTTACGGGTTGTAAAACTGATATCACGGGTGTGATGGTTGCAGCCAAAGCGTCCACCAATGCAGCTTTGTAATAATTATCCGAAAAATGATTCTTCGAGTTATCATTGTACTTGAACAAATCTAACAGGAACCTCACTACTTCTGGCGGACATATGCCGTGAATGTTGCGTAAACCTATATTTAACATAAAAATATATTTTTTTTACAAAAAAAAACAACACTCATCGAAGCTCGGTAGCCCATATTTGGAATAGGGAAGCGGGTAGTCATATCAACTGGAACATGTATGGGGGCGTCCATTAATTAATTTAAGCTCATTGTACAAGTTTACCTGCCATAGCAACGGGGATGGTTTTCTGCAAGAAATAATGTTGCAAATTGTCGAAGTTATTCTGCTTTATGATGTGCGGTGCCGCGAACGAGCCGAACATCTTGCGAAATATCGTTAGCATCGCCGGTGGACCGGCCCATGAACTAATCATTGCGTTTGCCACCTACAATGAAAGATAACAAAGATCAGCCAAGAGAGTATCAATTCACGCACAGTAAGCGGGATTATCGGCCATAAACGTGACGAATGTTTAATATTTTTTGTAGAGTATAATATTTCTATCACGTCTAATATTTTTGTAACGTCTAATATTTTTGTCACGTCAAATATTTTTGTCAGGTCTAATATTTTTATCACGTCTAATATTTTTATTACGTCTAATATTTTTGTAACGTCTAAAATCTTTATTACGTCTAATATTTTTATCACGTCGAATATTTTTGTCACGTCTAATATTTTTGTCACATATAATACTTTTATCATGTGTAATAATTTTATCGCGTTAATAATTTTATGATGTGTAGTATTTTTATGGCATCTAATATTTGTATTATGCCTAATATTTTTGCCATTTGACTAAAGAACCCTAAACTTAGTGCATCATATCAGATTCTAAAGAACGGAAATTATAATAGAGTTATGGATAAGTATGATGTATCTATAAATCAAATTTATCCAAAATAAATTGAGGGATTTTACACATTCCTAACTATCGATATCCAAGACCGTCACATCAAAATTTCGTCTTTACTTTTAAACATCATACTTATTTAATGTTTGAATATAATAATAAATCGCAAAAATTACACTATAACAATATAATACATCATAGTTGTATATTTGTATCTTTGATAATGCCATTCGCATACCATAACAAAATTTTGATATAATCTGCATCAAAATAATAACTTCCGGATTATATTTATCTTATATATCTTTAAATTGTACACTAGTTCTCAAAAGCTTTACCTTAGTCAAACAATGTGCAGCCCTGCACCTAATTTTGTAAAAAGTCTGTTCATTCTCTATGGTATCGGTTAACGCTTTTCTCGTGGCCGGTTCCGGATAACTGTGTAGTGCGTCTATGGCTTCGCTCTGTGCCGTGACGTCACGCTCATGTCTGAGCTGGTATTGCCATTGGTAATCGGGCTGAGAGATCACTGTACTACGTAACAATGACATTTCAGGATCTAATCGAATCCAGAGCACTGGAGAATCGCTGAAATAAGGAATACCCAGGTATTTTGTTAATATAAACTCTTATTTGTTAATTAGTACAGTGCCATTAGCTTGAGGAAGTTTTGTGTTTATAGTAGTGTATGCTACTTATAAGCGACTAATGCGAGAGTGAGAGAGCAGCTAGCGGAAACTAGTTTCTTCCAGTTTCAGTCACTTAACACTAAACTACTACAAACACAAAACATCTCCAAGCCGGTTAATGTAGATATGTCCTAAACAGTTATTTTAATTATAATTAATATTAAAATAACATTGATGCTTTATGGACAATGGTTCACTGTTAAAATGTACTTAGAAATACGTAAGTGAATATTGTAATTCTATATTTGTTAGACCCAAGAATACGCCAACCATACAGTGCTCATTTTTCTTCATGGTCCTTCCAGCCGGATATAAAATAGCGAACTATGGATTGTAGGATCCCATACCGACAATCTTCACAGAGACAAATAAGCATCTAAGCGTTACTCTGGAAGATTATCCAAACCATGTAACATATGCAGTCAGCCTACATTAAAGCTTAAAAGTTATTAAATGTATACCATATATTATTAATTAAAAATTGCCAGTTACAATATTAAACGAACTTACTCCATAGCAGATAAATCCATATCAACCTCTTCACCAGTGCACAGAGGAATCTTTTTCTTCTTGTTCCTTCGACTCTTACTGTGACATGTGATATCAGCTTTGACTACAGTGTTCTCAATCTGCAACGTGTGTTTGAATGTGCCATCTAACTCTTGAAGTTGGACCAGCAATGGGCCAACGTATTTCCGTATGCCTCTTTCGTGTACTGAATCTTGACGGATTTCGAGTTCAACGGTATTTCTGGTGAAATAATGTGAGATATCATTTTCGGAACTATACAATTATAAACAGCTGAGTAAATCAATCACTTCTATAGCAAGTTCTGCCTGACTGCATTCAGTCTTTATAATACAGATTCGCTTGCAATGAATTTTATATGCATTAAAATCACATGAATTGATTGGTTAATGAATATTTACAGATAAGCCTGAAATAGGTTACTTAAAGCAGTCAGAACCTAATATTAAATATACTAAATATATTCTTTAAGGTTTTACTTGTTACGTGAATTATATTTCATGTTTTCGAACATTTATTACACAAAATCGGCCAATAAATAAGTTTTAATCAATTAATTTTCTTTAAAGTAGAAAATCCTCTTTCAAATCCATTACTTTCTATTTATTTACGTATACTATCGATGTTTTAATAGTCCGTGCGTTACATGACTATTACATCACTCATAACAATAAAGTTCGACAATTATGTCATTTGTTTCATGTGAGCTTTTACTATCAAGTAATATGTTGCGAACATTAAAAGTAAAATAAACGCTTGGAAACAATATAATTTATTTAATCATTCAAAAATTCTGACATATAAAATCAAGTACCGTTAGAAAAAAAAATTAAAAACAATCTTACCTTTTCCTATTAAAAACAGACGTCAATTGAAATTTAGCATGTCCAGCAGTCCGAACCCACTGATCGACAAACACAGCCATATCTTTTCCAGTCACCGTGAATATTGCTTTCACAAACAAATTCGTCGATAGTAAAAGATGTCCCCATAAACCGCTACCAATTTTAGTATTTGCTGCGTTCGTTGCTAACGACAGTTGTTTGTTGAATACTTGTAAAAGTAATTCTTGACCAATACGCTGTTCTAACATGCGTAAGACTAAGAAAGATTTTTTACGCATCACCTAAAAATGTTAGAATAGTTGGACATAGTTATGCAAAATGAAACCAACCCACACACTGATAGTTTTGAGAAAAAGGCACTTTTATTAAAATTTTGCTTACAAAAAAATGTCTCTATATTTTGGAAAAAAATATTTAGAATATTGTACATTACATATACAATATTTTAAATATTTTTTTTTGCATGATGTTAATAAAAACGGCTTTTTCTCAAAACTGTCAGTACATGGGTTGGTTCCATTTTGCATAACTAGCTCCAGTTATTATTTGATATTGGCTTGATAATAATCAGAAGAATACAGTCATACAATAATATAGTTTATTTATCGGACAACATAACGCTTCTCTTTGACTTGTATTTGCATGTATACCAAATAAGAATACAAAGTACAAATAGAGAATTGTTTACATTTACAATAATATAAGACACATATATTTTGTATTTTTAAATTCGATCTATATAAAAAATAAAATTGGCTGACAAACACAAGCATTGTATATTCCCAAACTAAAGAAGGTACGCTTGTTTTGTGGATAACAAAAAATGGGCAAGCTTATTGGTTGATACCAAACACCATACCAGAGTAAATAACGAAATTTATTATGTCAGGAATTGTACCCGTTAAATCTGTATATTATTTGAAATGCAACTACAATTATTTGACGTTATATTACAAAAAAATATATAATGGTTAAAGTCGTACACAATAATTCTGAGGATAAACACATTTGTGTCATAAACCGAGTAAAGTAACCAGGGCCATAAAATAGAGTAATATAAAGTTTGTTTTAGAGATTTATCCTGCTGCTGGAACTGAAGCCAGAACTCATGAATTCTACAGAAACTAAATTAACAACAAAAAGACTACTAAACCATGCATACTGTTTGTTGTTTTTGTTATACAATTGACTTTGTTTTGTTATATAATTGATTTTGTTTTGTTATATAATTGATTGTTTTGTGATAAAATTTATTTTTCTTTGTTAGGATTTTTTTTAGTAAAGTTTTGCTATACAGTTGCTTTTGTTAATTTATATCGAACATTATTACCTCTATATATCTCGGCGACATGGTATGCACATTTCGCACGGGAAAGTAGAATGAGTCTTTTAGTTCAACACGAGCGCCGCTGGTCGGAGGTTGCCAAGGGTCTAACACTATCCCACCATATTGTTCTTCGTAAGTAACGACCTTTAACATCATTACACACATTAAGTGAGAAACTAGCCTATGTAAGAAAACATAGTCTATGTCATAGAGATAGACTATGCACATTCAAAATAAATCTACATTCGTTACATGTATAGATAGATTACATGTTCTTACTAAATCTCATCTATAACATACAAGTACATATTTTCGTTTTTTGCAAAATAGCTATGGAACCCTCAAAATAACTAACACATCACAAAAATAGAATGCAGTAAGTAAACTCACGCATACTTTGAATTTGGATAGAGTATTGTTATACTGCAATCAATACACTAAAATTAGGTCAATGAAAGTCATGAATGGTGATCAAACCCTTATTAGGTAACTTAGCTTAACAAGATAAATAAATGTAAAAAATTAACAGAATAAAGATATCTAATAAGACTAAATAAGTAATTGTATAGCGAACCTATATCATACTGTTATGAGCTACACAGGACTCGAATTAAAATGCCGTTGGAATTACTATAGAGTTTATTAGAACTGTCCAAACAAGGACAAAACAGGCACAAATATGACTGGGCACAGCCAGTAGAAAACTGCACGATTCAATAACACGCGCAAAGTCTGTCATTATATCGCTCATCGATTGTACTTCTGACTCGTATCGTAGTCGTCGCTTCACTGCCCCACCCGTTCGGGCATTGTTTTATACTAAACTGTACAATACATCAAAACACCGCGTTCACTGAGTTAATCCGCTCACCTGGCAAAATTCGACGCAATGCAATAACAACAAGGATTAGTTTGACACTAATGACGGCCATAAAACAAGTACGATAACAATAGGATGTTTTTCATAATTGCAAGTATTAAACACGAAGTAAACAAAAGAACTAGGAAGGAAAGGTAATAAACTGCGTTTTACGACAGCCAGGTGTGCGCATTTCTTTGTCGGTGTGTAACAATACTATAAGAATCTGAAGAAATCTATCATCATTCTATAGTAAATGGTCTAATAATAAACAACACAAACTTACCTCTTGAAGCTCCTGATGTATGGAATACCTATACTCATTGTTCCCAAAACACTTCTTAGAATACAATCCGCATAGATAATCTGGTATACCTTTAGCCAACCATAAATCTGACCAATTTTGCATGGTGATGAAACAGCCGAAAAATTGTTCGGCCACTGCTTGGGCCATTGCTTTACGGCTTATGTATGTTTGGTCAATAATAGCTATGGAGTGTAGTAAATGGGTGCTTAGGATTGACATTGTTGTGTATGCCGTGGCGTCATCCTCAGTCTAGAACAGAAAGTAAACCCAATTTACATGTGTTTGGATTATACACCACTCTACCTTGTCCCATTTTTATGGGGCACTCAAATCATATCGCGGGCTTCAAGCCAGAGGGGCGTATAAGCCAACTTTCAGGAGATACAAAAACAATTAAGTTTTTTTTTTCAATGTATCTCTATAACTGAAAATTTGCAAAAGTACTTCCTTGATCACGTGAAATGCTCTTTTTTAAAATTATCCTACTATTAAGAAAAAAACAGAGGTGGTGTATCGATAAAAATATAAATGATAGACGAAATAACAAAAAAACGCATTTTTTTATACGACCCTGTGGCTTGAAGCCCGCGATCTGAACTTACTTCGTTACGTTTAATTACGTTACCGAATATATGTATAGCGAACTAGAGGTCCCGGCAGACATTGTCCTGCCATAAAAAAAATAAAAATCCAAACCATCTGGGAACCCACTGAAACAAAATCATCAAAATCGGTCCAGGAGATCAGGAGAATTCTAAAACTCGATCCCAGCACCACCTAACAGTTTCAATTGCGAGTCTTAACTAATCGAGGACCCACTCAAACACAAAATAAAGAAACATCAAAATCAGTCCAGGAGATTAGGAGGATCCTAGAACCCGATCCCAGTGGCACCTATCGGTGCCAATTGTGAATCTAAATAGCCCGGAGACACACTTAAAACATACTCAAAAAAATTGCATCAAAATCGGAAAAGTCGTACTCAAGTTATGCACGTAAATACATTTCTGCAATTAATTTTTGTTTATATACACGGGTTTTTTTATAGCAGAATTCAGCAGACAGGCAGATGTCCAAGCAGTATGTGTTATATATTTCTGTAAATATAATTAATTATGTGTATATACAAACACACACAAGCAAGTATACATATACACGTATCTGTAGTCTCTAGATAGATAATATGTATCCACATATTGTGCAGTTTCCCAAGAACCCTTAACTAATTTACCAATACCAAAAAGTCTAAGATAGCTGGTATCCAAACATAATTCAACAAGATCAAAAGAAGCTATTTACCATAAACTTAGATAGATAGATAACACTTTATTGTACACCATTACAGAAAAACTTACGAACTAGTATTATTATAGTAGGGTACAAAGGGCAGTCTTATCGCTAAAAAGCGATCTCTTCCAGAGGTGCCACCATCGCCAATTCTGATACTAATAATTATGTATATCACCATCATGGTGGTATACATAATTATTAACTTACTTTGCACAAAAGCTGATCAAGAGACTAGAATTGTCTTAAAGTAAGTTATTTTACTTTAGAATTAAACTATGTCACACCACATAATTATTTACAGACAGACCCTGTTCTATTGCTACTTGCCTGGTTTCAAATGAACAGATTTGAAGTTTACTTAAAAAGCCGCGGTAAAACACTGGCGATAAACAAATCGTAATAAACAATACTCACTTCATCAACAAAAACTTGCTTATAACAAGGATATGGATATCTTGTTGATAGTGTTTCTTCATAAAACTCAAAAGCCTCATGCAAATAACGCACTGTGTTCTTTAAAATCTGCAGTAGATTTGGTAAGCAATAATGTGTCACCTCATTCATAAATGGATCTACGTATGTTTCGAATGGCCTGAAAATGGAAATAAACCATCATCTGTAAATACTCATTTTTAGCAGATCTATGATATTGTTGCAAACCGATACTAATCCTTTGCAGATGTCTTATTACCCGTTTAAATTTGAGTGATCTATTGTTCGCGCTAATATCTTTGTTCACGCGCCGTTAGAAGTCATAAAAAGCTTCCTTAGTCTGTTGGTATTTCATGCGAATTCTTGGAAGCTATTGTATATTAATACTAATATTAACATTTACATGCTATAGTGTAGCTTTATAAATTTCAAAAAATGCCTAATTAATTCTATATTATAAAATTATTTACATAATTTTATTTTAATCCATAGTATTAAAAACAGTATTTATTTATAGCAGTTATATGTATATTCTAAAAAACGTTAGGGTAGCTTAGTGGCTAACCACATCTCGTTTCAATTTAAACTTAGCCAGGAAGCATATACCACTTACAATTTTTTTTGACTGGAAGGAATATAATGTTAAAATTTCCATGTGCTTAATGGGCAAAGTACATGATGACAAAATGAGCACATCAAGATGACCAAAGTATAAAATCCATCAATCGTCTTGAGCAAGATTAACAGGGTATGTCCATTCTTTATACTAATAACATGAAAGAATACTTTGCTATAGGCTTATTATTAAGCCTATGAAGGATTATTATTCTCCTACCATATCGGAACCTCTTTCCCGCTCTTTGCCATTTTACCTTGCATGTTTTAAGACTTATTCAGTGCCGATTGTCGACCGCTTAAATTACAGGTTGATTTTAAAACTTTTGGTTTTGACTATTAATATAACTATGTACTTATGTATATTGCTTATAACAACTATTGTCATAACGTCCGAAGTATACAGTCCCTTCAATGTCGTTATATCCGTTTTCGACTGTAATTTATTTTATTTTTAAACAAAACACAAACAACTGGTTAAATTTTAAACAGGAGCAAAACTTACCCAATAGCCAAGGCGATGTTAGGTGCACAAGCCGGAGTATTCACAAGGTAATGGAAAGTCTTCCTCCTGTGGTCCGGAGTGTATATAACATCAACTAATTCCCCACACGACACAGCTTTGAGGCTTTCGTCCACAGTGAATTCCAGTTTCCAAGTGCATGGCTCGGCAAAACTGTCAACGCACGGGAACCACAACCTCGCCGAGTGACCATATGTGAACATATGGGCCGATTTCTTGAATAACATATGACAATTACTTTATTTATTTTAATTAATTTAAGTGGGAAGTTACTTTCTTGCATTAAACCATTTGGAGCATATCTTGAGCACATATGTGGGCCACATATGTGCCGCAATTCCCTATGAAATGTATGAAAAACCGTGTGAACTGCTTGTGGGTGGCCCGTTTGCGCCAATCCTTAGTGTTATTCAGTTATGCAAATATTGAATGTAAGCATATGATATATAAATCTAGTTATTTGTATTTTGATTTAAGGAAACATTTGTCCTATGAAATAACAATACTACGCAATCCCAGTACTTTAATAAAATCATACCTTTATGCTTAATCCTAATTTGCTTAATAGACATATTTTTTATTTATATGTATTATTATGACACAAAGTACCGCAGCATTTAAACCAGAATCTGAGCTACCGTTCTAGTGAAAACTATGTCAGAAGAAGCTAATTTTTATGCATCCAAACAACTTCAAACCGCTACCGGGTAAATTCCTGCGGGATTCCCGGGATAAAAAATATCACACATTTTAGAGTACAGATACGACATGTTTAAAATTTACATCATCTTAAAGATGAAATTATTTACAGACAAAATCACACATAGCAAATACCCAAACTAACCAAGTTAAACTTGTACTATGGGTAATATAGAATGGGCCACTTTTGGGCTGATCCCCGACCCCAAAACCACCAGTAGATAACACAAACTTTTGTTGAAAAAATTCACCAAGATAAAAATCGACTTCTGTGATGTAGTGAAGTAGGGGTGGGGTATAGTTATAGGGTGCATTTATTTGTTATGAACTATTATGAACAAATCCAAACTTTTTTAAATTTAGTTTAGAAGGATAAGGCAAGAGCAAAGCGAAGCTCCTGCCCTAGCCTTAGTGGTTATTATTTTTTAACACCACCCAAATTTGGCTTCTTACCTCAAATAGTAAATACGCCTACTGCTGGGGTGCAGTAGGCGTATATAACTGGCAGGCTTACTGCACTGAACCACAGAGGCTATTACCTATATTCAACTAGCTCTCGCCTATGGCTTCACTCAGTTTAGTGTTATCCCATGGGAACCATAAAGTTTCCCGGAATAAAAGTAGCCTAAACCCTATTCCAGACTATAAAGTATCTCTGTGCCAAATTTGAATCAGATTAGTTGAGCGGTTATGGCTAAATTGGGCACCAAATATTCACCCACTTTTACATTTATAATACATATAACAAACCTCTACTAATGTACCCTCTCCTTCAGGAACTACAAAGTGCATCCCTCCCTGAGGGGACTCCAATGAGAATTCAATCCCAATCCTCAAACCTCTCCCCTCTCCAACCAAATGAGCTGCTTCTTCTGGAACTTGGATGTGTAGTTCCCCAGAGTTGTGATCTGGGTCTATCTTTTGGGCAGCAGATAGATGGAATTGAGAAAAGACTTCCAAAGATCTCCTGCAATTGCAACAGGAAGCTGGTTGTAATACATACTCTAAGACTAGAATAATATATAGAAAGTTTACAACATTTACTCAATCAGAACTCAATCAAACTACATTGATATTTATTTATTCAGTGAATCTATAGATGTTTGATGCACAAATTTTAAATAGCGGGGTGGTGGAGTAGGGAAGGGCAGGAGGTTTCTTACCTCTACTACAACCCCTATGGTCGGAAGATCTTGAAATATTAATTTTTCATTAACATAACCCCAGTTATTATTTCACTAATACTGCACTTATATCATAGGTCTAAAGTTGAACAGTCATTCAGTCAGTCAGTTGATCATTCAAAGTTCAAAACCATGTAACCTTGAAAATATTCGAAATGGCGGCTTATAAAGACAAAATTATTTACTAAGTCGGTTCTGGCACTCGCCGGCCGCTGCTGGGGCATGCTTGCTTGGCTCGCTTGGCATATGCGCTTTGGTCTGAAGCTGATCTAACCTAACCTAGATCCGTCTTCTACTCACTGGTTGCCATCTTTCACCACCCATCACAATAATATTAGTGAAAAAATAGGTGAGGTTATATTTACCAAAAATTAAATCTCAAAAACCGAGGGCCAAAAGGGTAAGTATACCTTCCCCATGACCACTCCACCCACCTACTACTTAAAATTCATGTACCAGATTTCTGAGTTGAAGCCTTTCATTCATTGGCTTGGCAACTTGTCATACAATATTTATAATCTATGACACAAATTCATACATCATAATAACTTATTAAATAAGTCAAGTTATATGTTCATAATAAATGAGACCATATGGACTACAGGGGGCGTAAAGCGATCACTTTTGCAGATTCGTATTACAAATATGACAAGTATAAAAATAAAGTGCAACTTTATTTGATGTCTTACATCTACCAGTATATGACCCATGTCAATATCACCAAGTGCTTCTCTGAAGGCAGCTATTGTATTAAGTGTAATTCAGACTGTAATTTAGTAAATACTCACGTATTTGGGTCTGACTGACAAATATCCAGAAATGGGTCACAGTATTGGAAGTTAGCTTCATATTGATCATTTAAACAAACACGGTATATCCGGCATTGCTTTGCATTAAGGCGAATGTATCGTAAGTTATCCTTCAGTGGTACTATCGTTAACTCTACAAATCCCTGTAAGTGTAAACATGCTTAATTTATAAAGTTACTTTAATGGGGACTCTAATGGAAATATTTTCTGAAACTTACTATTATGCTCCTGCGTTCAAAACTTATACCAGTTAAACTTAATATTTGATGAGCTGTAAATAAATTATTAGAAATAAGTTTGCTGTAATCAAAACATAATATTATGGAACAACTTATAGGTAAAATACTTATAATTTGAATGGGCGACAATTGTCACCGGTTCTTTCTTTCTTCATTTTCGAATATCAATATCACAATCTAATGTTTTCATTTCAATATAAATGATCTGGAAGTACAACAGTAACTATCTACACTATAAAGTTTAGAATAAGTTTATTTGGAAAGGCACAAAACTTGCTTGCACTGGGCCAGGCGCAATGGGCTAGTGTGACCAACTTTAAATTGAGGATTCCGCTAGCTGCGCGGTTAAATTTAAGAATTCAACTATTTATGATAAGTTATTTTAATTAATAAAAAAAATATAAAATCATGTTAACCACATTTATTGTACACACCACCACATTATACCATATTATACTTATATTTATATATTGTAGCGGCCAGCAGGCTGCCTAAGCGACATAACCGTGGCAAGCCGCCTTTACGGTACTCGCCGCCCGCGTCGCCATTACCGCGCCCCTCTTGTTCAGACAGCTAAACGCTGTACACAGTCTGCTTCGGTCAGCGCGCGAGTACAGTCTTGTCACGGTTATCTTAAATGCTCGAGAATGTTTACGCGCAGCTTTAGTGTTTTATATTGTACACTCTTCTTAATATAAAATGTGCTACACAAAACTAACTTTCATTCCACAAACCGGCAACCATCCACCACAATATTTATTTATTATGAAATAACACATAAAAATAATTATGGCACAAATGTAAAGGTAAACCAAATAAAGATGAATGCATTGTGTGAAGGATAATATGATATTAAGTGGTGTGACAAAAGAAGTATGGGAGAGTAGAGGAGTGTGGAAGGAAAAGACATATTATGCCGACCCCAATTAATTGGGATATGGTGACAGAAAAGAGAATTGAGATGAATATGCAGATATTGTATCCGTTCAATTCTAATTGTTGATGACCCCAACAACTTTGGCATTGATTTTGCCAATGTCGTGATAAGAACTTCTAGCAGGCAGGGTGTTCTATTAGTAGCTCACAACGCCCAAAATGCTCAGATAGCCGTTCCACAAGGTGACCGCGGTCGTTGTGGTCGTGATGAAAACGTTACTAATGACGTCATCATTTTCGATCACACAACGCGCACAACGATCCATGTCAATAGGTGGGTCGAATAACTGTTCCACTTGGGGTTACGATTATAACGCCGGCAAGCAAGAGGAACGGGATAAACCACGGTCGTGAACGTGATAGTTGTGTGTCCCTAATGGAACGTAGCCTACATGTAATAGTTGTAACTATCAATATATACTTCTATTGTTAGTGTAGTTTTTCTACAAACGTAGAATAAGGCAAAAGATATAAATTTTGAAAAGATTTTTATCGTGTTACGCCAAAAAAGTATAACTTCTAACGCGTGTACATAAGTACACACACTTTTTTTATGTATTATTATTTTTATAAAGCCCTATAGAGTTTTGGACTATTCATTCAGCCTATTTTTTGACTACTCATATAATATGTGGCATTAAAAACTATTAATTTTAAGGTTCAATAGTAATTTTGGCAAATACAAAACTTTTATAAAATCTTTTTTGTTTGCATATTACAATCATTGTTCTTAATTTTAGAAACAACTCAGTCTATATGAAGAAAATTTGACAAAGTGTATGTATTCTACATGCTACTATACTGTGTATTTATTGAAACGTATGAAGCATAAACTTTCAAAATAATTGTAAAATTCTGGAAAACGTCAAGGTAAATCTTAACAATTTTATTTTTAAAAAATTGATCGTGAATAACTTTATGGTATTTTCAGAAATATTTTATATAAGTCGTGTTAGACATAAACAAAATAGCACATTTGCGGTATTGACCTTGTGAGCATATTTTAGTTCCATCTACATGGTCGTGTATGTCGACCCAAAACCTTTAAAAAAAATATGGGGGTAACATTAGAATTTTCTGCCAATATTAAAAAATCACTATAATTTAGATCAATTATTGTTTGTAATTTGTAAAATTAGATTTATAAATTTGAACAAATCAATAATAATTAAGAAACTGAGCAACCATTTCGGTCAAACTTATAAATCCTTGATAAGTCGTTTTGTAGATCAAGAAATTACATTTGTTTAAAGATGTATTAAAGAGATAAACGTGATTTTAGTTCAACACAAAGCAGGATCAAAAAGATTGAACATGTTGCAAAAACACTGTAATATAACTTATAAAAGTTGTTTTCTTTTTTCCTTCCTTCATCCTGAATTTTTAGTGAGATTTTATAAGATTCTGTTAATATCTGCCCAATTTTTCCGACTCGCGAAATAATTCGCTTAGCCCTGAACTGAATTAATTATTGTGCTAAAATCACAGAATTTTATGTAAGTTGGCCACTTTGCTATAGACAAAAAATATCCGAAAATTTGTTTCAAAGTCAGAAGTCATCATGTTTTTAATTAATGGTCTGGCTGCCAAAGTCTTCGTTATCATAAACATTGTTCATGAAAGTACCTTTAAAAAGAATATGCCTTTCTATGTCAAATTAATACACCATATGATTTTAATAAAATTCGTAGTCTAAATGTTGGGGGGTGATATGCATTTAAATCACTTTATTTACGCTCGTGATTCGTAATAGTAATTAATAATATTTATTATTGTCTGTCCGTCGTCTTACATTGGAAAATTGAAAACTACATAAAAATTGTAAACAGCTTTTATTGAATAATCCCCCGATTATTCAATAAAACCTGTTTAGATTGTTTATGGTGCAATGTTTAATGAAAATCTGGAAATATCATAGATGATGTTTCCACCATCTATGATAGAGATTAATATAGTTAGGACGTTGAAGCCGAGTTCCATACATTAACATTATGTTATTGTAATAATCATTTTTGTATTCAGTTTTAAAATTCTGTGTAGCATATTTTTGTGAAATGAATTAATACAATATTATTATTATTATTACTAACAAATGTTCTCACAGCAACTGTATTCCTAGTTTCTAAATGAATATAAAAATTAAAATAATTTTGTTTTGCTAAAAAACGTAAATCAGTCAATGTATTTTATAATATAATATCAGGTAGTGTAACATATTTAAATAGGCTTTTCCCCAAAGACTAGATATCAAGCAATAACTATTTAAAAATAACATAAAGAAAGACGAGTTTATAGGTTTGCGATCACTGAGGGAAATATTGAAAAAATATTTTCTGTACTGTGTTGAACACCAAAAAGATTTCCATCAATAATAATATTAGTACGTTATTCTAAACTATTAAGTGGTAAAAACCGTGCAGTGTTATGTTACGTCTTGAATGATAAAAATGTGGGACTTGCCATACTTGACTTGTTTGGTTTTGTATATATTTTCTTTTCAAATTATTACAACCAATTCACGCACATCTAATATTTGGAAATTGAATGTGGAAGAAGACCAGATTGTTGACGGTACAAAAGTCCATCAGGTCAGTCAGTATTCTATAATTATCGTGTTAAACTTTTATATAATCAATGTACTTAATCGGCGGCTAATATTGCCTTTCATTCTCAATGTTCTATTGACTTGTTTACCTTGAATAAATAATTTTTTGCTCCTTATTCAACGACTAATAAAGACTTTGTAAGTATGGCCGGTTAAATAGTAGTAATAGTAGTATGGTAGTTATTACACCTTAAATTTTGTTTTCATATAAATTTTTCTATTTTTATATTCTAGGATGATACAGACAAGGGGAGAAGTGAAGATGATCCCGTCTTTAGTATTATAACTTCAACTGTTTACTATGGAAACACATGGACTAAGCATGGCTTTGATATGTTCTGTACAGATTGCCAAATATACGAACAGCAAAGGTACATTTAAATGTGAAAGTGATTTTGCGTTTTTTTATTTATGTGTTTACGTTCTTATTTTTATGAGTTTAGGATTAATCCAGTTATCATTTTGTTGATTAAAGTTTATAATCAAGTCACTTAAATTGTGGTAGGGCAAAGGGAAAGGTGTAAGAGAGTCATCCTCTATTATTTGGATGCCAGAGTTGCATGTCCTTTTTTTAAAGTTTATTTAATTATGAGCTCACAGCAATTAGGGTGTTGCAAGCCATGAAGTCGTGGTAGTGTAATGGTTAGTGCACACATCCCAACCCAAAGGGCGCGGGTTCGATCCTGGCCGGAATGCATGCACCACTTGGGCATTTTTCTGACCTAATGTGCATATTGTTACAATTACCACGTGCTAACAATGGTGAAGGAAAACATTGTGATGCAACCTGCACATTGAGATACCCAATGTGTCAAACCTGCCAAGTTGCCTTGGACAAGCGTGGCGGGTATACTGTCCATTCCCTTTTAGTGGGAGGCCCGAGCCCAGCAGTGGGATGTTTATGGGCTGTTATTATTATTTTATTAAGCCATGATTATTCGCCAAGACATATGGCTTTTTATTTAAAAATATGAAGCTTAAAGTGGGGCTTTTTACAAGCTATGTTATATAATTTTGGAATATAATATTTTATTTTATTCATAATATTATATTTTATAAACTCTCTCCTAGATATGTATGTCATAATTGTAATTTAAACTACAACAGTGTTGTGAACAATCATTATTATTATTGTCAAATAAATGATTAATTTCAACACTGTTTCAATATATGCAACTCAACTTATTTAACATATATGGTCGTATTCATATTGACTTAGAGTAAGTTTGAAAGCTTCTTTAAGGATCATAAATAAGCCTTCAAACATACTCTATCTTGATATGAATTAGCCTGATAGAACTTAATTCAAATTATATTTTGCTGTATTTTGTGATTTTTGACTATCTAAAATCAATCATTTATATTATACAAAAACAAATTTAACATCTCTGAAGCATGGCAGCAACATTAAATTATATGTTG
Organism: Dendrolimus pini; assembly: GCA_949752895.1. Classification (NCBI taxonomy): domain Eukaryota; kingdom Metazoa; phylum Arthropoda; class Insecta; order Lepidoptera; family Lasiocampidae; genus Dendrolimus; species Dendrolimus pini. Next base: position 18,619,677 of record OX457128.1, on the reverse strand, counting down.
TGTCTCCATTATAAAATTATACTATTATTGATATTATGCCCTTTAATGTCTGCCTACTACGCCTGGAAGTTCAGATTGAGGGTAATCATATCGTAAATTCTAATAGTTTTAATATTCTGTAACAGATCTAGTGGTGAAAACAATGATGAAAGCTCCCCTACTGAAGCAAATGGCCATGCTGATGATGAATATTTAGACTGTGGCAAAGCCGTGAATTTTACATACTATGACAATTTAGTTGGTGTTGCAAGACGACATAGACATCCCAATGTACCTGAACCACAAGTAAGTGCTTTTATCGCAATTACAAAGTTGGCAAATAGGTTGACCAACATAATGAAAAGTGGTTACTGTTGCCTATAGACTTATGCAACACTAGGGGCGAAGCTAACATTAAGGGAATGGCTGTAGGGTGTGGGATAGAAGGATCGGACAGGAGCAATGGACTAGGGAAATGTTGGAATTGTTGTATTGTCTTATTTATTTATTGCATTATAATATAATATTGCATTTATTGCAGTTATTTTTGTGATATATTGACATGTGACAGATTACACATATTTTTGAGATTCGGATGCAACCAGGATTCATAATACAACCTCCAATAGGAAATGGTATAGGCGGAGAAGGAACTGGGCCTTCAGAATTCAGGGCGCGCACTACAATACACACTTAGCTCAAGGCTAACCATTTCACATCGATATTCTGTGATAGTATGGTATCACACTGATCAAGCTGGCCTTAAAAAATGCAATCTAGATTCCAGCATAATTCCACCATGTTGAAAATTATTACTAATTGTTATCACAATGTGTACCTATAGGGTTTTAATTAACAGAAGCACTATCCTTCAAACTAATTACTAAACAGGTCTATGACTGCTTCTAAAATAAATTAACATTATACTGCCTTACAGAATTCATGAGGGAAAAATTAGCTTTTCAAATGGGTTATCTGTTAATAATTTCCCTAGGTAATGTTAATTTTTTCAGTTTATTTCGTAATACATTAGAGTCGATTAACGGGACTAATTGTTGTAGAGCGTTTGGATAATTGAAATTCCAGATAATCGAATTAATTAAGGAATGCAGTTTTTGTACTTAATATTGCATAAAACAAATTGAACTTAACCAAAATCAATGTTTTTTAAAATATGACATATTTTCTTAAATTACTAAAATACTGCAACCTTTGTCATGAATTAAATATACATAACTAGGATATGCTCGCGACTTCGCCCAAGCTTGACTTGAAATTCCCGCGGGATTTCCGGCACACAAAGTACCACAGCATTTCATAAAGTATGTAAGCCATCGTTTTGTGAAAACTATGTCGGAATAAGCAAATTTTTATGCACCCTAACAACAGCGATTTCCCAGCGGGATTTCCTGGGAAAAATATCACACTTTATTACATAAAATTTGCCATCAATCAGTAAAAAAAACATTTTAAAATGCGTTTTTTTTATTTGACTGTTTTAAAAATCAGTCTCATAAAAATTCCCGGGGGTTCCCAGGATGAAGAGTAGCGCAGATCTTAATACTAAAAATTTGCTGTCGATCAGCGATAACCGCATCGAAATCGGGCCCGTAGTTTTTACGTGAATTCCAAACAAACAGAAAAACAGACAAGAAATTTTAAAAAATCATGTTCTCCACCGTTTATATAGCGTATTTCAGTTGTTTTTTTTTAAATAGCTTCAATGTACAGGCACGGCTTATTTAGAATTTTATTATATCATATATAATTTTTGTAATTAAAATCAGTTTTTTTTTTAATTCAATCCCAACATATTGCAGACGAAACATGTGCATAGGTTAGTCTATAATAATAAAATGTATTATTAACTAATCATATTATTAATTAATTTTTGTTATTAAAATTTGATTTCATCAAATTCAATTTAAACATCACACGAAACTTTGCACTTTAACTTCCCAAAACTAAGAGTGACTACTGACAGTGTGTTTTATAGTTTTCTATATTATTATTTTGAAATATCTATTTACTCAGAAAATCATTCAATTCTCTTCTTTATGTTCATAAAATCTTTCAAAATTCTTAAAGACTAAAATCAATAGTAATGAAATGTGTAAGTGTAGTCTACATAAACAGTCTCCCAAGTTCTCACTCATCAACTTTTACCACCTGTGTTTACCGACCACACAGTAGGGTGATACGGCTAGTTCGCCGACCATCGTTAGCTCTCGACCAATTTACGTAAAACAGGTAATAATAGTGTATCTAGAGCGCGCCCATCAATCTTTTCATTTGCAAAAATTAGCTCAGTCTATCTCTTACCCTCGTGTAGACGTTTGTCGACCAGTGACAGCTTAAGCCCACTCAGTGCACTGAAGAACAGGATACACAGCGCACGTCTCATTTTCATTGCAAAAACGATTGCAAAAATTAGTGAGCGAAAACTTTTTCAATCGTAAGTAAATCATGTTTATTGTCGGATATCCATACAGAATTTATACTTGGGTTATCAATGCATGTTTGTATTTCACTCTAAACCATTTTAAGATTGAAAATAATGTGTGCTTTAGTAAAGTAATTGGTGGTCGGACTACTAACATGCTAAAATGGTGCTTCCGTCAGCTTACGACCACCTGGTCGGGAACTAGCTAATTTACTGTAATATTATTTTGTAATTATTTACCAAACTATAAGGTATAGGGAGAAAAGCTTTTTACTATTTCGTTTTATTAGAATATAATAACTAAGACGTCAGTTTGCGACCTACAAATTGTATTGAGAAATCATAAATCTAAATACATTTAAAAGACGAGTAACAGGCTGGTCGACAACTGCTCGGTATCCGACCAATGACTTTATTCCATACAAATAAGACCTATATTTGGTGGTCGTGAACTGACTATTTCACGACTATATAGAGATTTTACTTGAAAAATACGAAATCTAGGTGGTCGAGAATTGAGTGTTTCTCGTCCATAAACAATCTAGATAGATTTTCACAGAAAGCTGTGGTCGGGAACGTATTAGTTTTCGTCCACAAAACTAGATTATCATTATTAATTTGACTTGTGAGAAAAATCGAAGTATTTCACTGATTGCAGAAACTAAGTGCTGATTTTTAAAATTGCACCGATTTAATTGCATTTTTTAATCTAACGTTTCTGTCTATAGGCAGTACTAACGGTTTTGGTGCTTAGTGTTGCAAATGTTATATTTTATTTCAGATGGTTCCAAAAATATTAAAACAAAAACAGGGAAGTAACGGTAACAAATTAACCGGAATATCAAAGAAGAAGAACAGTAGGCGTTTATTTGATTACTGTGAGCAAAATTTGAACAAAGCCCTCGCAGATATTAAAAATAAAAAAATGGGAATAAGAGAAGCTTGCCGGTTTTATGGTGTTCCAAAAACAACCGTGCATGATCGCCTCTCCGGTAAAGTGGCTGCAAACAAAAAGCCTAAAGTAGGACCGGACCCTGTTTTGGGTCATGAGGGTGAAGAAAAAATAAAAAAATGGATTATCGATATGGCTAGATGTGGGTTCCCAATTAATAAAAGTGATCTTATGGAGAGTGTAGCAAAAATTATACGTGATACAGGTATTAAAAACCCATTCAAGGATGGTATGCCTGGAAACACCTGGTACCAGTCATTTTTAAAGCGTCACCCTGATATCAGCATTCGGGAGCCAGAAGGGATTAATAATGCAAGAGCAGCAGTGACTGAGACCCGTATAAGATTATGGTTTCAAGATCTTAAAGAATATATAAAATCTTTAAATGCTTTAGACATATTTGAAGATCCTGACAGGATCTTCAATGGTGACGAGACTGGCTTTTCTCTATGCCCAAAAAGTGGCAAAGTTTTAGGACCTAGGGGCTACAAGAACTTATACATTATAAAAAAAAATAACGAAAAAGAAAATGTCAGTGTATTGGTAGTATTTTCAGCAAGTGGGATACTGTGTCCTCCTTTAGTAATTTTTCCCTATGTAAGACCACCCAAAGCGCTCATTGATAATATGCCTGACTCTTGGGTACTTGGACGATCAGAAAGTGGTTGGATGAGAAGTGATATATTTTTTGAATATGTTAGCAATAATTTTAACACGTGGTTGGCCGAAAAAGGTATCAAGAAACCTGTACTTCTTTTTATAGACGGACATAAATCACATATGACTTTACCACTTAGTTTATTTTGTGAACAAAATGGAATCATCCTATATGCTTTACCAGCCAACACTACTCATATATTGCAACCAGCCGACGTGAGCGTTTTTAGGCCACTAAAACACGAATGGAAAAAAACAGTGAGGAATTGGCAAGCGCGTGAAGAAAATGTTAACCAAACAGTTACTAAAATAAACTTCTGCAAAATCCTAAACGAGGCTTTAACATTAATAGATCTGGAACAAGCTATTAAAAATGGTTTCAGAAATTGTGGATTATATCCCTTAGATGAAAATTCTGTGGATTATACAAAATGCGTAAAGGATACGCAACAGAAGGTAAAAGATAAGCAACAGAAAGTAAGAACTTCAAACTCAAATTCAGTATCTGCTAAAGACTATGATGCAGCCTCAAAAGTCATCAAATTAATTCAGGAGGATATAGCTAAGCACAAATATTGACGCTAAAGTGGTTTTGGAAGAAATACTTAAAGCTAAGACAAAATTCATCGCAAATCGGCGTTCCAAATCTAAAACGCCTAGAAATTCTGCAGCTTCTAATCAAAGCATTAGTATACTTTCCGAAGAAATTCTAGTTGATGCCAATACTGCATTCCCTCCACTTAATTTAAGTCTCACTGAGCATGAATTTATCGTGCCACAAACTTCTTCTCCTTTCAACCAAAACTTTATCATGGACGCTGAAGTAACAACTGACGTTAATATTTGTACCGAAAAAAGCTATGACAATATTAGTTTTCCAGAGGGTTCATATATATCTCTTAGCAGTATTTCGGTAATGCCACTAGGAGAAATTGAAACATCACAAAATATTTCTATTATGGCTTCCGATATCAGTGCCTCTGACGTCCATGCCAATAACCATGACATTATTCATGTCGATAGTCATTCCAGAGACCATGTCAGTGCTAATGTTTATAATTCTGAAGAAAAGGATATGAAGAGTCATCAGACTCCGTCTTTTAATGACGCCTTTGTAAAGCACCTATATTATCCAGATCCACCAGCCCCAAAAAACAAAATAAAAGGTGCTAAATTGCCAAGCGCTATTGCTTCAAGTGCTTGGAGAGAGCATTTTACCAAAAAGAATGAAGAAAAAGAAAATAAACTGAAAGAAAAAAGAAACAAACAGGAATTAAAACTACAAATGAAGGAAAGAAAATCTAATAAAAGAAATCAAATGAAACAAGTACCCAAGAGCACCTCAAAGAAAATTTTAAAATGTAGCGAATGTACTGAAGACTTAATTAGCGATGTTGAGGATGAATCAGAAAAAAACATTGGTTGTGATCAGTGTATTCGCTGGTACCATTTAAAGTGTACCATTTTGAATGGAATACCTTACATGGATGCAGCACAATGCGATTATACCTGTCGATTCTGTAGCCAGTTATGTTAAACACGCCTGGGTTCGAAACAGACATGTTGGATCGGAGTTATGATGAACCGATTGTCTAATATATTCTTGAATTTTCTTAAAAATATTGTACTTCTCATGTTTAACATAATCAATTTTTTAATAAAATATCGTTGTTTTCATTTTCGACCAAATTTTTAGGAAGCTAGAGTCCTTTTTCCTGTGTATTTTAATGGTCGAGAACTGGCGAAATGGCCGGTCGTTAACTAACTATAAGTGTCCGAGAACTGACAAAAACATACATTTTGATAAATCTTAATGTTTTTTTATGATACAATAAAAGAAAATCAAAAAGTTTGTAAGAATTCGTTAAAATAATGTTTTATAAACCGGATTCAATTAATATTTCGAAAAATGACAGGTACTATTAAGAACAATAAGATGTTGAAGGATCACAAGTCGCTAAGTGGTCGTATACCGGCCTAATCACCCTACTTGAAATCACACCTTTACACATCTGTTTTGAAATATTTTAAAATATTTACTTGTTCTTGACACGCTTTGTGCTTCCTTGTTCAAATAAAACGCAGATCTTTCGAGTTTGTTTGGTGGTATGCGTAATATTGTTACAACCTAGGTGCCGACAAAGTCAAATTCCACGTACAGATTTGTAGAAGCACATTTATCACACATTACCCGTCGGCGTTTGGAACTATTGTAATCCCTTTTATGATCGTCTTCTTTTGTTTACTTATTCATAGGCATACGTTTTTAGAAAACAGCCCATTGTTTTATTGTACTCTTTTATGGGCGTTTGCTGCCGAGGCATTAGCCATGTGTGGCGGATTAAGTCGACTACGATACGGGCGCATTGCATTTGTGCAGTATAAAACGATGAGCTGATTGAGCGAGGTGCAGTCGAGCGAGAACTACGATCAATGCGAGACGTGTGTACTACAAATCGGGAATCTAATAGTGACGGACTTTAAGCATTTTATTGAATTACGACTTTCTGCATTACGTTTGGACTTGTTGTGTTCGGTAATATTTGTACCTGTGTTATACAAATTTGTATAGTTCTAATAAACTCTATAATAATTTTAACGGCATTGTAATTCGAGTCCCGCTAAACTGGTAACAATATTATCCTATTTGTAGGTTGCCCTTATATTTACTAAGAAGAAAAACGGTATTACCGAATTTGACATAAATACGCTGGAGAAGCGATTAAAGAAAGCCAAGAGAGAGAAACCGAAGTCAGTGCAGCTTTACAATCAAATTGGGAATTTTTGGAGGATCAAAGGTGACACACGGCAATCCATCGAATGTTTCAGACGAGCACTTGCTGTGTCACCATATAATGCAGAAGTAAGTACTTGTTTACTATTAGTTGCCTTTATTATGTCACTTTGTTTTCCGGAATATTTTCCTTAAAATCACTTTGTACTATAAATGTTTGCATAGTTTTGTATTAATTCCACAATTATTATAACCGTAGAGCAAACTAGTGACTATTCAATGTAGATAACATTTTACGAGTAATTGATCTCTACATTTGACCCTTTCAATGGATAGAAAAAAATACAGGTTATTTTTCTACAAATCTAAAGACAGGATAAGAGCAATCACTTGCTGTCAGCTGCAGTATCGGAGCAAGGTTTGAGTTTCAAGTTGGCCACATACATTTTCCGAGGCTCTTTCGTAACGCAAAAAGATGGATTTGAAAAACAATTGAACGTGACTACTGGCACTGGCCGGCGGTGGTTACCCGTAATAGTTATCGAGAATGCCGCTAGCCCAAAATGAAAAGCTTTTAAAAAAAATGTTTTTAAATAAAAGCTTTTGAGATTATGGATATCATGTAGCGGTGGAGTGCTAGCCAAGACAAGTAAAACGAGCCCAAACACGACGGGTCTATCTTGTTTTAGTAAGGAGTTTCTATGGCCACCTTCCGACTCCATCATCAGATCAGCTCCATGGTACCATATTATTGCATTGTCACGCGATGTACATATGCAAAATGTCAGGTCAATCGGAAACCGGGAAGTTGGTCAAATTTAACTTGCAAGATCGCACCCGAACTTATATACATACTTACATACATACATATATACTCTTCGAGGTGCGAGACCCCTACGAGTACGAGTCGTAGGCAAAATGGCCCACATCGGCCACCATTACGCCGCCTCTGATCAGCTGGATCTGACGAAATGTGATTAGTCTCATCATAATTCGAATATCATTGCGATGATTATATATGTAGGTGATCTGCTTTGTAACGTCATAAAGGGGTAGTTGTCACATCGCAATGCATTCTGAAACAATATTCATAATATAAAAGTGCAGCCGTTCAAATACCATCATGGTAACTTTAAAATATTATGATAGAACGAAAATAAATTACGTATAATAACAGCCCATAAATGTCCCACAGCTGGACTCGGGCCTACCACTATAGGGGGGGGAACGGACAGTAAACCCGCCACGCTTGTCCAAGGCGGCTTGGCAGGTTTGACACATCGGTTATCTCGATGTGCAGGTTGCATCACGATGTTTTCCTTCACCATTGTTAGCACGTGGTAATTGTAACAATATGCATATTAGATCAGAAAACTAAGTGGTGCATGCGTTCCGTCCAGGATCGAATCCGCGCCCTTTGAGTTTGGGACGCGTGCGCTAGCCATTACGCTACTCACGACTTTTATCTACATTACCTATAAACTACCTACTGTTTGTTTAAAATATGTTTATAATTTGCAGCGCTCGTACATTTGGGTGGCTTCAAAATTTGGGACCCTATTGTAATGAGTCGAATAGCTTATTGATTATTGTTTAAACAGTAATTAAAATTATTTCTATGATGAAATTTAGAGTACATAGTACGATGATAACAAGATAAGGAAACACAAACACAAACAACACAACAACAAACAGGAGGCACGTTCCTTCCTGTTTTTATTTTAGAATATATTTTCAAATGTGTGGAAATACTCAATTTTTACTCTCATGAAGATTTAGAACGTGTCAATTATCCAACTCATGACTTGGGCGCTCAACTTTTTCAGCTATTAAATGAATAAATTTGTGGTGGGTTATAGTTATAGGGCACATTTATTTATTTATTTTGAACAGATCCGAACTTTTTCAGTATAAGTTAGAAAATCAGATATAGCATGCATTTAGCATTTTTATTGGTTATTAGGTGTTACTGAATCTAGCGCGTGTATTGTTCACGCTGCAATACTTGGACGACGCGATCTACCTGACGCGTCGATCGTTGGAAGTGCAGCCGCCAGACCGCAGCGCGTGGCAACAGTACTTCACGCTCGGCGAGATATTCAAAGCATATGGACACTATCAAGTAAGTTAATCAAGTGTTAATTGTCATGTATCTATATTAACTATTTATTTACTCGTCGCCGGTTCCAATGTCTTACCGACCGCTCATTTGCCATATTGTCGGTTAAAATTTGACATAATCTATGCATAATAAATCAACGTTTTTATATGCGTTTATTTGATTTTTATTATTCCGACGTTTCGGCCGCTTTTCAGTAGCAATGATCACGGAAGACAAAGATGTCAAGTGTCAATGAGTATTGTTAAAGTTTTATTTAGCCTACCACCAACTTGTTCATTTTAATTATTTAGTTTTACTTTTGTTTATCGTTATTAAAACAGCAGCTCTAAATTTTACCTGGAAGACGTGAAATCTTTAAAATAATGTCACAAATAAAATAAGTTACCGATCACTATAATCGATTTATTTGAATGAATTTCAACATTTAATAATATGAGAACATTTACACCATACGATTAATTCCTTCGAAATAACTAAACCTACTATATATAATTATAAAAATATCAAAAGGATAGAAGGATATCTTAAAATCACTATCATCTTTTTACAATCTGGGCCCAAGAATGTTGTAAGCGTGTGCGTCTCCTTTGGTATGTGTATACACTTTCAATAATAGTAATGAACAAAGGATACCTTTCAGCATGAAAAATATATAAATTAATGCGAGCATAGCCGCGTGGAACACCCTAGTGCCCTAATATTTCCTAAAGTTCACCGACCCATATTGTATAATCGCAGTGGGTTACTCTGCCGGTCCATGCACCCCAAAAATTCCGATGGCAGGCTGCCAAAGAAAAGTAAACTTTACGAGCTTTGAATCGCCGAATTCTATCAAATAGACTGTCGAAAGTTGATTTTGATTGGCTCGGCAAATGTTTAAATTGATTGCGTATAGTCAATAACAAATGATTCACGCCTATTTAGCGAGGTATTGCGAATATTGCTCTTCGCTGTTGTATGAGCAATAAGAACGACTATCGGACTGAATTGAAATTGATTGAATTAAATAAAAGCAATTTAAGAGCATGAATTAAAGTTAAAAATAAGATGAGACAATCATTATAAGAGAAGAATATTTGGGCATATACTGCAACATAGATAAATTAGATGGTAAAGCGGATTCTGTCTCACTATGCATGTCGTGTTCCCGTCTTCCACTTTACCTTCAATTATTTTCATACATAGAAAAGCGTCGTGTTCTGATAATTGACCAGACTTTCTTTCTCTCATAGTGCTTATCTCGTATAACTTTGAATGTTGATCCCTGGCTTTAATATATTTATGTGAACAACCATTATAACTTTGTTTAAAAATAATCGATAACTTTTAAGATTTTTATTATTGTATGCCTTTCAAGACCACGGGCCATAAAAATGGCCCGGACTTTTGGAGGGCTTGCGTGGGGCTATGGGAAGGCCAACACGTAGAGGCCCCAAGACAAATTTAATGTAAATGTGGCGTGACACTGACCGGCGATTATCCCTATCTACACTATACTAATGCGCCCAAGGACAAGCCCGGCCAGTGTAGGACTATTGTGAGAAATGAGAACAAAAAGTACCGGGCTATTAGGGTGAACTGCTAGTGGTACTAGGGGTCTGGCAATATGGGGACTATGGCGTCTGCCCGTCTGTCTAATATATTATTATACTAGCTGTACCCGGCAGACGTTGTCCTGCCTTTAAAAGATAAAAATCTAGATCCCGATTCCAGCGGCATCTACCGGGACCAAATGTTAATCTAAACTATTCTCAAATCCACTTGAACAAACAAAAAAATTAATCAAAATCAGGCCCAACGTTTAGGATTATAAAAATACTAATATCGCTATTAAAAAATAGGGGTTGATCGTAGAGGAGGTTGAAAATTTAGGGTTGTATGTATTTTTTAATCCTGTATCATAAAAAAATAACCCAAAAATTAAAAAAATATTTAGGGGTGGACTACCCTTAACATTTAGGGGGATGAAAAATAGATGTTGTCCTATTCTCAGACCTATCCAATATGCACACAAAATTTAATGAGTATCGTTCAAATTAAAATCTAAATCATCCCAGTAGAAAATTATAAAAAATACTAATATCGCTATTAAAAAATAGGGGTTGACAGTAGAGGGTTGAAAATTTAAGGTTGTATCTATATTTTTTTTTAGTAAGTTAAAAATATCCCGCGATTTTGAAACATTTTTCATTGGTGCTCCACTCCTATAGCTCTTAGCGTGATAACCTTATAACCTTCCTCGATAAATGGGTTACCTAATACTGAAAAAAAATCAGACCAGTAGTTCCTGAGATTAGCGCGTTTAAGCAAACAAACAAAGAAACAAACTTATCAGCTTTATATAATGTATATATAAGATAAAACTCTCTCATCAACACCACACCCTGTCAAAATCTCCGCTTCTATTATGTTACGTTGCAGAGAAATTACATTCAGTCTGTTATAAGCTGTTTAAGTAATTAAAGGTTTTTAACTATCCCACGGGAACTCTTTAATTTTTCGGGATCAAAAGTATCGTATATGTTGACCAGGGATATAAGCTATCACCATACAAAATTTCATATAAATCGGTCCAGTCGTTTCGGAGATTACCCGGTACAAACAGACAGACAAACAGAGAAACAAAAAATTTGAAAAAAATCTAAATTTCACTTCTTATATCCCCCTGACTCGGTTTTTAGCATTTTTTTTCATGGTACAGAAATTTGACCTCTACAATTTTATTATATGTATAGATATATTATAACACCATATCGTTGACGTGTCATCAATGCAAATAATAACCATAATTAACGGAAAAAATTAACATATCCTTATATTACATTGTTTATTTAAACGTATTATTAACGCTATATAATAGAATAGCATACAAAACTGCCAAGGTCGTACTAAATTGTATGATTCTTACTTTGTTTGCTTTTAAAAATGACACTTTAATTTCAAAATATGACTTTATACAAATACTGGCACCCGTTATTTGTTATCTATTTTCCATGTTAAAAGTATATCCATAAATATGGATATACTTGGCTTACAATCATAATGCGAAAAAGTTCGTGACTAAAAGTTTAAGAATTATAATATTATGACTGAGTGTGTAGTCCATGTAATTTAAGACCTTGCTTCTGGTTTTAGACAGCCTACGTACCCAGGAATACTACCTTATAGATTAATATTCTTAGCTAATATATACCTATGGCCTATGTGAAACTGACTTTGTAAGTTTGTTTGTTCCTTCTTCACGGCCTTAGGAATTAACGGGTAATCATAGTTTGGTATTATATATTATCCACAACCGGGCAGAACATAATGTACTTTTTATCCCCGCAATTTTATGCCGGTGTGCACCGACATTTAAACGATAGTTAAATAAAATAATCATTGTTTAGGCAATCGTTTTCGCCATTATTTTATTTTAAGCGTCGATTAAATATCGGTACACACCTGCCTTAGTGTATGTTTCATGACATCGAATATTTTATCCGGGAAAATATAATAAAATATAGTCTACCGTTTAATATAAAGCCGAAATTGCATAAACAAAATAGCTTGAATTAAATTATATATTATTATATCTAATAGGAAATATCCATGTAACTTCATCGCCATATAGTGCGGTTTCATCTCTCATAAAGTTGAAGGTATGTATGTCATTACACGCAAATGTGGCGATGGGTGTAATGCGTAATTTGAGATGCGACATTGTTAATGAAGTTAAATACTGACAGGTAGCCTATGTTTATACACTAATGTGGCTATGCGTTAACTACGTTATTTTTTTAACGCTTTAAATAAGACGCATCCGGCCACAGCCTAAATCTCTTACGCTATCGGAGATGAAGCCCTAGCGGTAAACCAGGGCCACACCGATAACGTTGTTTTTTTAAATAAAATATTACAAATACGCGGTTATAAGATATCCAAATCCGTGCTCTTTACATGAGCGATTGTGTTTATACCACCTCTTCAATACAACCCTTGGTTGTCGTTGATACAATTTAAATTAAAACATTGCAGTCAATTGACCTATTAATAACAGCATCAATGTAGACAAGTTTCCTATTTTTGTTCCTTTATTATTCTCAGTATAGTCAAAAACGATATAGGAGACGTTGACTCGGACCGTCGTTTGCTTTTCAAAATAGAAACAAAACTGCGTAGTGCAGTGATCGTTAACTTTTGGTACGGGTAATATAAACATTAAAAACACATTAATTGTAAAAATATATAGGGTATATAGGGTAAACATTGTTGGCATTCAAATTCAATTCATTTTTTTGCATTTTATTTAAGATATAAAGTAAACTTATTTTTATTTGTTAACTAGCCATACAATCCTAATATTTTTAGGGTTGCCAATAATGGTATAGTGTGCCCCGTTTGCTCCATTTTTTTGGGTTAATGCGCAAAAATGGAGGTCGACAAAGATTTTACGATAAATATTATGCACTAGCTTCTGCCCGCGACTTCGTCCGCGTAGTGCGGGTTTTTTAACTATCCCACGGGAAGTCTCTAATTTTTCGGGATCAAAGGTGTCCTATATGATGACCAGGGATATAAGCTACCACTATACAAAGATTCATTTCAATCGGTCCAGTCGTAGATTAGTACAAACAGAAAAACAAAAAAATTGATAAAATCTAAATTGGTTCTATTTCACTTCCTACATTCCCCTCATTCGGTTGTTGAATTTTTTTTATTGTACAGAAATTCGACCTCGACAGTTTTATTATATGTATAGATTAAAAACAATTGTCTATTTTAACTACGTAACAATACATTTTTTCGTTAGAGATTTTTGTTTGACTGAATGTTATCAACATACGCTGACACAAAGTGCACTCAAACCTATATTATACATAGACTACTCGTACATGACAAATTTAGTCACAGGTGGAGGTGCAATTTATATAGACTTATTTCTTTAGATTTTTTAGTTTGGTAACACATTTTTAAACCGAATTTTATTTTATATTCATCAAGTCATTTGTTACAACTTAGCCTCTTCCCGACTGTTGACACTGATCACACAGACGTCAATACAAGACGAATACCTTTACCATCATAATTCTACAGGGTAGTCAGGAGGAGATCGCCTATGGCGATAAGACAGCTCGTTGTATTTTAATGTGTGCAAGAAGGTCATTAATTTATCATGTCATTGAGAGCTTAAAATTTTAAACGAATAAAATGTTACTCAGCCCTGTGAAATTGCGATTATTTTTGTGTCGCAGGAAGCGGCGGTGCATTTGAGACACTCGTTAGACCTAAAGCCGGACTTCGAGCCGGCGCTGGCCGCGCTCAAAGACATCGAGAACATACCGGAAGCGTCGGTGCATGTCTACACGCTGCTCATTATTGTTTGTCTGGTAAGAATGTTTGTTCCGCATACAATAACGATTTACAGGTAACTTTCAACTGAGATTTTACCTTTACCCTACGACATGGAGTAGTTTGAAAAAAGCGTTATAAATGGTATAATTATAAAGTCGGTGTTAATCAAATTACCTACCGAAAGATAACTATTTTTTTATTTTAGTAAGAAATCTTATGTTTTCGAATACTAATGCCCATTTTAAAACGTTTCTTTTTAAATTCAATGTTTGTTTACGTTTGATCTTAGAATAATGTAACTAGTCTTAACTAATTTTCTTTGTTCGCTCTTCGCGGCCTAAGGAATGGGCTGCCTGTCGTGAAATTTTATAGATACTTTCGATTACAGAGATGAACATGGAGTTTTTATTCTGGAAAATGGGAAAATTTCCCCAGGATAGTAATTCAAACTTTCTGCAAAGAAAGCAATGTTAAGTTTGTTTTACTCCGTCCAGGAAAAAAAACTCGATTTTAATCCTATTTATAGACTAGATATGTGCGCCGCGTTGAAAAACGGCGGCGCACTATAAGTACAGTCGGCGGCGTTTAAATTTCAGACTTTTTCAAGTTATTGAATTTAAATGTATTACATCTATGTTTGCTGCGAAACATGGTCACAAACAAGACTCGGGCACCTAAAATTGTCAGTTGCAAATTGGGAATAAATAGGTAGAAATTAAAGATGCCAATACTACGTCTGTTCTATCATGCTAACAATTTAACTAACGATTTTAGAAAGCTCAGTTATTTTTAAATACTTTAATTGCGTATACATATAAAAATAGTACGAAAATTGTTTACAACTGAGCCATCGTCTAATTACTGTACGCGCTACGCGCAAGTGGTGGTGCGCCGCGTATGTCTGCTATAGACTCATATAAATTTATTTATTTAGGTTTATGGCTTGGCAACTTGGTCTTTCAGCCAGTTCTTAGATTACAATATAGTTTCTTCATTTTCTTAAGCCTATGTGTAGCACAGCTGAACTGTAGGTTATCAGCTAGTGCAATTCAACGGAGTTCTTGTGACAACCTAAAAGGCCACATATGACTATACAGTTCACATTTCTCACAAACACACATAATTACTACTCAAAAACTATAAATATCCTCCAACTAATGTTCGTTTAAGAGTAATTTTACACATTTAAAAAAAAACTGCACAGCACCACATCTCCTTTCAGTGCCCGCCAAAAACTCCGATTCATATAAAATTTACATATACATTACAGGTGATGGGAGTACTCCTAGTGATATTATCATCAGTTGACAGCGGTAGTGATGTGGAAGAGCACAAGACCCAACGCCACTTTAACAGGGCGATGGCGATGCGATCGTTGCGCGGTGTCTCGTTGCCCGGCGCAAGAGGGCGCAAGAAAGGCGGCTCCTAAACACGCGGCACATCACTAGCGATACGGGTGCTTGTACACGGGTAAATACATTTTTACACTGGCAACACTGGTGTAGCGCTACTTAAAAAAAAACTTGTTAACATTTTCAAAAATCCTAGTCGTTGTTTATAAGAAATAGTACACACGCCTAACCGCTTAGAATGGTAAAATCTGAGTTTTCAAATGATTTCCGACTGCAAGTAAGCATATTTTATGTAATTTGGATTTCACTTTCATTTTACTTCCATTGATCGAAATTAATATATAAATATGGTTAACAAACACATTGAATTAGGAAATAGGTTCATCTTTTAGGTTCTAAAGAAAAACGGGTATTAAACTTGGAGTGAAAAAAATTGCGTCATAGCGCGTATTTTAATACAAAATCGAATCACAAAATTTTATTTACTTTCCTCATATTCGAAATGAAAAGCAGAGTTTTAACCTCGGATGACAGGTCTATTTAGGCACTCGAACTATTAGCGCCCTTACAATTCTCGTGCCTAAATAGGTCACTTTCCCCTCGCGTAACAATCTACTATTTTGACACCACCTTTTCTCTGTTCCTTTCTTCTTTTCTACCCTACCCTATTGTCTAAACCTGATTATGGTTATTAAAAGAATATACCTTCTATATACTCATTTTATAAATACAATCATTTATTCAAACAGCACTTTCTGCAATAATTTAACCCGGAATTTTTGAATATTGAAGCAATATAAAAGCCGTATAATAATTTTCTCTGCAGATTGTTCTTATTAAGTGCAGATTTAGCAACTACCGACTTTTGTTATCCTTATTCTCCATCCAAAGATTGTCTGGAAGAAATCGCCATTAGACCACCCATTGTACTTAAATATGAATGTTGTTTATTTTGTGTAACGTTATTGTACAGTAAAATATATTCTACTAGCTGTGCCCGCGACGTACGTGTGGATTTGTTTTCCAACCCCCCCTCCCCCCCTATTTTGAAACATTCTTCATTGGTGCTCCGCTTCTATTGGTCTTAGCGTGATGATATATAGCCTCTAGCCTACCTCGATAAATGGGCTATTTAACACTGAAAGAATTTTTCAAATCAGACCATTAGTTCCTGAGATTAAGTTTAAGGAAACAAACACGCAAATAAACTCTTTAACTTTTTATATTAGTATAAGATTCCCGAAAAGGCTAGATTCATTATTTTATGTAATCTATCGGAAAATCGTTTACGTTTTCTGTTTAAAAACTCGAACATCGTGGATATACTATAAATGTTGCGAATCCGTCTTATAAAAGTATTGTAATATTACAATCATCAAATAATTATAGTCAATAAATGTTGTCAGGTAATAAAATATTCATTACCCGTGTATCAGCACCTTAACATGCCTGAGTTTATGATCTCCAATTGTTATTTTTTTTGTTTTAAGTTGTTTAATAATATTGATTCAATCGCTTATAAGTACTCATTTAAGGAACAATTATTAAAATACTAACTATTCATCACAACTTAGTTATTGATATATAATTTTATATTATAAAATAAGCTGTTAACAACTCGTTTACGGTATGTACGTCATACATATACTTTGTTAATTGTTATGATTGTCTATATCATAATAAACCCTTAGCCCACAGTCCTATTTTATTGTATTGGAAAAAGAGGAATTATTCAAAAAGGATCAAGAATAAACGATTATAGATATCGTTTTCAGTACAGTAGGTGCATTGTATCTTGACCCCGCTAATTTTGGACGTATGGATGGAAAAGATAAGGTGTGGGAATAGACCCTTGTACAGTTCAACGTACACTGCTGATGCTGCGCGCGGCTTAGGCTATTTTAACATAAATAAGACTCACAATTATTTTATGGACGAGTTTCTTTCATACGACATCAACTACCACTAAGTCGAACCTGCAATTCCAGGTTCTCCAGGGATCAACATCCAAGTTCTACTAGGCGAATAAATACTTGAAAACTTTAATATTCAACTTTAAGGCACTCCAAAAACTACTGCCAGCAACTTGGTTATTTTGCAAACACCATCAGTGCTATAGAATAATATCTAAAAAGAAGATAATATTTTAATCACATAAAATGATTGTGATCATTGAAAATACAAGACAAAGACAAAACATATTCCAATCGGTTAGGCCTTTTTGTTAATTAAAGTAATTTAAGTGTTAATCTTTCCAACACTAGCTTGCTTACAAAGATGAGTTTTAGCGAGATATTATGTTTTATTTTAATCCGTTTAATAGTTTTCACGTGATGCTCTAACAGACAGACAGACAAAAATTCTAAACATTGCATTTTCGGACTTTCCTGTACCGAAATGTCTATCCCTCCTGATTTTTTTTCTCATTTTTACAAACTCGAATACTATTAATATTATGCAATTACTGATAATATATTTACAAGCATAGTCTTCGATATGCGTATATCTTGGATTAAAATAATATTAGAATGGTCAATATCCATAGCTCTTACTGTAAAAAAATTATAATATTAAGCGAAAAATATGTCATAAAAAACAACGATACCCAGTTAATTGAGTTCCTATTTTTCATTGTTTTATTTTTTTTTACTTTATTAACAACTTTGAAGTTTTAATTACGTCTACGGGAGTTCTTAAACTCAGGCGGCCAAAGTACGATCAACATGAAATATTTATTGCTTGATGAGAAGTAAAGCGAGTAATGTAGTTTGTATGGCTACAAAATGTTTTTGTATTTATCGCTAATGGTCTCGGCGGATTGAAATTTCGACACATTTATAACGCTGTTCAAATAAATAGTTTTTCTTTTTTTATCGAAATAACAATAGAGTAGACAGAGAACGTTATAAAAATAATAGAAATGCACATTTGGAGGTATCCAAACAGAAACTAACCCACAAGATGGCTGGTTTGACATAATACTATCCAGTTATTGTTGTTATTTGGATATCTGTAAAAATCTATATAGAAAGGCCAAGGAAACTTGATTTCTAAACACAGTAGGAACAGTTTTATGTACTATTTCTATTTTAGTCATTGTGGGTTGGGTCCGATTTGCAATTACATCCAATAGGGTAGTTAATATACGTTAATAAATAATATCCCACCGAGATACATTTTATCACTTTACAAAACATAAAAGCCGAATAGTTTGTGTACGGGCGTAGCAAGCTATGACGTCATATCTTTCGAGTTCAATAAGCAACACAAGGGTCATCTTGCCTTCTCTTCCTATATTGAGGCAGGTTGTGGTTTCGAGCGAAACCTCTTTATCTCGGTTTCCACTCGTCGGGTTACGACCTAAGCCCCAATTCTGCTATGACAATATTGGCTGAATAGCCGAACACTGACGTCATAATGGTACCTTTTATATAAATAAACTATTATGACGCCAGTGGGCGACCATGCTGACACTATTGTAATAGCAGAATTAAGACCCTGACGGAAACACTGCCGTAACACAACTCACATGTGTGAGACCGCTGCAGCCACGTTCATATCGCGTGTATTACAGCGGCTTTCGGTGGCCTTTGCGTTGCAGTCAATTATCCTATTAAATATTGTTTAAACAGCAATGATTTTTTTAAAGTATCGTGAAAACAGTAATTTCTCTTTTATATGAAAATTGTTTTAGAATCTATTGTTAAATATGTCAACTACCCAATTGGAGTGCGGTTTTACATTGGTGCTCGTATTGTAGAAAGCACTCATGCGCAACTGAGTATAATAATCCATCTTGAGTTTCGATCCTATGATGTGTTGAGCATTCGAAATTGCTTTATTTGTCTAACAAATTTACTTGAATTTGGACTCTATTTTTAAACAAATAAATATTGTATATATCAGTTAAAGAAATCATGCTTAAGTAATTTTAGTAAATACTTCTATTTCAGAGTTGGGCAAGCCTCTTTTAATGCATTTACCTACAATACGTAGTAGTTGCCTTATAAAGTGTTTTTGCAAACATTTATTCTGTCAAGTTAACTTGAATTTGTATACCTATCGTGTTGTGATTAGAAACTAACCTCAGATGCTACGGCAATGTATGGCTGGCTGTGCTAGTAATATTTATTGGAAAGCATAGTCAGTGATCGGAATATTAAGTACGCTTTGATTGTTTATATGTATAGTTTTTTTAGAATGGCCGGTTTTTTTTTAATTACCCCGCAATTGTTTATTTCGTTTCTTTTTTTAATTATATTTATGGCTTGGCAACTAGGCCTTTAAGCCAGATCTTAGTTTATAATATACATTTGGTTTCTTCATTTTCTTACGCCTATGTGTAGCACAGCTGAACCGTAGGTAATCAGCTAGTGCCATTCAACGGAGTTCTTGTGACAACTCAAAAGGTCACATTTGACTATGCAGTTCACATTTCTCACAAAACACATAATCACTACTCAAAAACTATCAATATCCTACAACTATTGTTCATTTTAGAGTAATTTTACATATTTTTAGAAAATAAAACTGCACAGTACAACATCACCTTTCAGTTCCCGCCAAAAACTCATTTCGTTTCTTTGTCTCTCACCAACCACCTGGCTGGCTTTTTATTACTCGATATTGGCAAAATTAATGCCGAAACGGCTTTGCAGCCATTGAAATAAATAGTGCAGTTTGGAGTCTAAATTAACGTTATCTATGTATGGATGAGACACTAGGTTTTATTAATTCACTTTATATTTCCCATCTGCCATTGACTAACATGCTGGCATTAACGAAAAATTATAAGCGCTCGTGTAAACGACGCTGTCGACACCGCACGGCTTTTCTGTGGACTTCTATATACATACATGCGAACGTTGTCCGCCCTGCCATGCCGCTGACGTCTAGTCTACACGGGTTGGCCGCGGTATGGTGACGGTGTCGTGTATACGCGCGCTAACTTAAATTCAAATTATTGTTTCAAAAAAGGTGGGTACTTTTCAATGAAAAGTTACCTGAAATTCTAACTCAAATAACTAGGTATTACAATATTTTTATTCATAAAATTGCACTTTTCATTCCGAAAATTAAGTATAATTTATTGGAACAGCGTTATAAAATAGAGGCTAATGTATAAAATATTATTTTCGTAAAAGTGACCAGAATGGTCTTGCCATGTCTAAGTTTGATCTCTGCTTTGTAGTCTTCGTACATACGGTTATACATCTAATAATATTATTGCCAATAATTATGCATAGACAATAAACATACAAACAGTCATTGAACTTATGTGAAAAATGTCAATAATTATTGTCAATGTTATTTATGTGTATACAGATATCCTTGACACCTCATGATAGTAGTTACAATGTCGAGTTTTCTTTTAGCGGTTTGCAAAATATTTACTACAACTTTTAAATATTTACAAACTTTTAAACCATGTTTTAAAAACCAAATAGAGTTCTGTTCTCATTTAATACATTTGTATTTTAATGTAAGATTGTTCTTAATTTTAACTTAACTAAATGCTTACAATGAGCAATAATAGTTGAATATTTATAACTAGTTTGTATTTGAAATATCGGTAATGCTCGAATTTAACATAATGCTTGTTCGAAGCGTAATGATAGGCATTGATTGTGAAACCTGTATTCAGGCTATAGAAGTTAGAAAGAAGGTTATGTATGAAGTCTGTAAACTGTCAAATGAACATACATAAAAGTCGCAATAATCCACAAAATAAGGATTCGATAATACAAAATATGCCGGTTCCTATATCTTGCTAACCGTTCATTTAACTGCCGGTTAAAATTTGACAGTAGCTCCATACAATTAATATCTAATTACCAACGTTAATGAATAGTAAAATATAAGAACCTGCCATTAGAAGAAAAGTATAATAATAAGTGCCCTGTGTACGCAGTTAATGGGAAAATTTTAAATTTTAGACGTCGCTATGTGTTTTTAACCTCTGTAATTCAGGGTTAAGGGAAATTCTGATAAAAATTATGCATCAGAGAAGCTAAGGAATGTCCACTTGATTCTTACGTATTCTGTCCGTGTTTTCAACAATCCAAAGTCGCTTTGTGATCAATTTTAAATTTAAACATTTTTAAATGAAAGTTTGCTACAAGTATTACTAAATATATTCGGAAAATCACGTGGCTATTTAAAATTCGAATTTCTTATTTTGCTGATAGTAATGTGTAATTAATGTTGAAGACTTGATACTTAACATTCTTATTTAATCTGTATGAAATTCGCGCTTTTACTGCGTTCAGTAAATTGAGGACTAGACTCATCTTCCGATCAAGATAAGAAAAATATCGTCATTTGAATTGTTCCTAAATTCAATACTTTTAGTGCGACACACGTAAATAATTAATAGAATCACTTTAATCAAATACATAATGTTTTGGGAACAATGATATAACAGTTACGACTCTATTGTCAGTAATTCAATTAACTGTTAGGAAAAACATTACCACTGAAATATACCTACATGTGATCCATATTTTTTCAACTCGGAATATTTTTTGGGGGAAGTATATGGTTATTATTCTTTAATTCGCCACAATAGCATGCAAAGAAATTGAGATCGTACAGCTTTGTCTGATATATTGGATTTTTTATATATGCTCGGCGAAATTGTAGGTCTTTGATTTTAGCTAAACAACGGAATTCTTGTGACAACACGAAAAGTCACATTTCACTATACAGCTACAGACCACATGTAAAAAAAAACCCAAACAATACCATACAAATATTATGCATTTGGAATTGTTCATTTTTAGAATATAGAACTGCACAGAACAACATCTTTCAGTTCCGACCGAAAACTAATGTACCTAACAAAAAAATTGGCAAGCGTGTGTCGCACTTATACTGTATTCAGTTGGTGATAAAGCTATTGCTATAAATGAGGATAATTGAATAATCGTCATTTTGAAGACTCAAGTGCAGTATGTCGTGGTGGAGCCACTCTTGAGCGTGTCACTTTTGCAACCTAGTCATTCACTTAGACAAGTTATGCCCGCGGCTGGGCTTGGTGTGTGTATTTCGTTCAGTAGTGCATGCGAAGTAAACTTGTTAAGTGTTCGTAGCGTCTAAGGATTTAACGGAAGGAGTGAGTCTTAAATTTTGAGATTGGTCAAAATATGTACCTGTTTTCAGTGGTTCTTTTGTTAATTTTTGACTATTTATAATACATGATTGTCTTAGCATCGAGTTTTTTTGTTTTATTTCTTATTTCCTACCAACACGAACCAGCTTGCATATTTAACATTGATTTATTTGGCGGCACCTATTAATTAAAAACGTAACATCAACTACTGCAGATTTTTTTATAAGTACCGACAAGTAAAGGGTTAGTGACTGGCCAAATGCGTGCTGTTTAAAATTAATTGGTGATGATATGATTAGATATATAAGTGTATCTGGCTAGCACAATGCGAGAGCGCATATATTAATAGTTGCTCTATCTCGCTCGCTCATCATATCTCCCGCTCACACACTGTGCTATACATTGTAGGTACTAGCAGTACGACTTGTTAATATTTGTACTTAAGGTTACAGTTTCCAAAATAAATATACACACAGGAGTTATCTCTCAATTTTTAACGTTCTTAACAATGTCACATCTCAAATAACGCATTAAAAAACCCTTGGCTACACTGCGTGAAACAGTCGCTAATATTATCCCAGGCGTAGACATAACATGAGCAAAAATAACCAACATCATTTTAATAATGACAGGTTCCAGTGATGGATTTACACCAGGTACTAGGCCCCAGGGTGGCTAAATATTTGAGGGCGGCAAAGTTTGGAGTGCTGGCAAAAAAAAATTCAACATCCTGTTATAAAAATCAATGATTTTCAAAAATTGGGAAGTTATTGGTTCATGCCAAATCTTAAAAATCGAATTCTCATTGGTTATTTACGTTTTGAAGTCTAGTTTCAGTGCATAGATAATACGGCGGTATTTTTCACGCTGCCCCAGGGTGACACTCAAGATAAACCTGATCCCGACAGGTTCTTTATGTATCAACGACAAATATTTGTATTATTATTCAAAAAATAGACTTATTTTACTTTCCAGTTATCAAAAGAAATTAAATACTATTGAGTAATTTATAGATTGCTTCCTGTTCTAACGTTATATTTCTACGGTATTATAACTATGTTTAATTCAAAAAAAGATCCGAATTTCATGAAACTCTAAACTTGTTGTAAGTTGTTTCCTTTATGGACCAATGTTACTCGATTGTAAAAGTAATGTATCATTTATATTAAAAAGTCCATATTCACTACTGCCTAAAAAATCTAGTTGTTTAAAAAAAATATATTGTAGGAGTTCAGCAGACAGGCAGACGGCCCACTTGATGGAAATTGGTTACCATCGTCTATGGACATTTGCAACACCAAAGGTGCTACAAATGCGCTGCTGCTCTCTTAAGAGACTGAAACCTGGTCACTAATGGCGAAATACAAATCAAGGTTGTTATGGCGGCATACTCTAGACTAGGGGTGGTAGCCATCCAGACGGGCAAATGCCCTACCACCTGGCTGCAGGTTCCTGCACGGATAAAACTAAAACAATATTCATAAAAAATTATAATGTATTTATTATAAAATGTATACATGTAATAGAAATAAAAAGGTTCGCCGTTACACTAAGCCACTTTAACGTCTAAGTCAAAAACATGCCAAATATTTCAAACTCGAATGTTAACAATTTGAATTTATTACAAACAGCCAATAATAGATTTCATGTCGGTTACTTATACCTAGATAACTAAAACATATTTGCAGTTAAATAGCGTGATTATTTTCACCGAAGGATCGTTTGTTGCAAGTGATGCTGGTGGGGTTTAGGCGATGTCATGGATGCCGAGGCGGAAGATGTCGTGCTGCACGAAGAACGAGTCGCCGAGGGGCTTCAGGACGAACGTTTGCATATACGGAT
Organism: Dendrolimus pini; assembly: GCA_949752895.1. Lineage (NCBI taxonomy): Eukaryota > Metazoa > Arthropoda > Insecta > Lepidoptera > Lasiocampidae > Dendrolimus > Dendrolimus pini. The sequence goes on along the minus strand of OX457128.1, from coordinate 18,595,151 downwards.
GAGGAGGGTCGTCGTCGCACTGCAAATATAACGTTTTACTACTTTATTTACTAGCTTTTGTCCGCGGTTTCGCTTGCGCTAATGTTATCTCACAGTAATCGTACATTTTTCCAGGATAAAAAGTAGCCTGTGTGCTATTTTAGACTACAATTTATCTCTGTGCCAAATTTCATACCGAGGACTTACTATCCAAGTCCTATTCGTCCGATCCGTCAAAAAATTCTGTGAAGTTACTAAGCTCTTTAAAAAGGTATCGCTAAGGCCTTTGACCGGGTCTGGCATAGGGCACTTCTTACGAAGCTGCCATCATACGGGATTCCTGAGGGGCTCTGCAAGTGGCTATCCAGCTTTCTTGGTGGGCGCAGGCAGTATCAAGGTCGCTGTCGACGGTTGCTGCTCTACCACAAAGCCTATCAATGCTGGTGTGCCTCAAGGCTGTGTGCTGTCACCTACACTGTTCATCCTGCATATCAATGATCTGCGCTCTATAGAGAACATTCATTGCTATGCGGATGACAGTACAGGTGACGCTAGATATACCAGCCGGGCTAATGCTCCTCGGTCGCTAGTGGAAGAAAGTCGGGTCAGACTTGTGTCTGAAGTGGAGAACTCCCTGGAGCGAGTCTCTGAATGGGGACGACAAAATCTTGTCCAATTTAACCCCACAACAGGTCTGCGCATTCTCTGCAAAAAAGACCCCATTTATCCCTGCGCCACAGTTCCAAGGAACAACCCTTACCATCTCCAACAGTATCGGGATTCTAGAATAGAACGCCTAGGCGTTGATATAACGAACGACGTGCAGTTTCGGGGTCACCTGGAAGGCAAGGTTAAACTTGCCTCAAAAAAGCTTGGTGTGCTAAACCGGTCTAAGCAGTATTTCACCCCGCGGCAAAGACTTGTGCTTTACAAAGCACAAGTTAGGCCGCATATGGAATACTGCTCACACCTATGGGCTGGAGCACCCGCTTACCAGACCGACCCCCTTGACTCCATCCAACGTCGCGCCGTTCGTATAGTCGACGATCCCATACTAACAGGCGGCTTAGAATCGCTTAGCCTTCGGAGAGACTTTGCGTCCCTCTGCCGTATTCTACCGCTTGTACAGCGGAGAGTGTTCCGAGGAACTGTTTGATCTGGTGCCAACACCTAATTTTTACAACCGCACCACTCGCCATCGACGGGATGTTCACCCCCATTTCCTGGAGCTCCCACGCTCAACTACGCAACGGTTCTCTAGAACGTTTATACCGCGTACAACAATGATCTGGAGAGAACTTCCCGCCGAGGTTTTCCCTCTGCGCACGACATGGGGTCGTTCAAGAAAGGCATTATAAAATTTCTTAGAGGCCGGCAACGCGTTGGCAACGCCCCTGGTGTTGCAAATGTCCATAGGCGACGGTAACCACCTTTCATCAAGTGGGCCGTCCGCCTGTTTGCCTGCTTCAGGCAATAAAAAAAAATTAAAAAAAAAAAGGTTTTTAAATACAAGCTTTTGAGATCCAGGATATCATGTAGCAGCAGACTACAGACTCTATCATCAGATCAGCTCCATGGTATCATGTTATTGCATTGTGTGCAAAATTTCAACTCAATCGGAAACTGGGAAGTTCGTCAAATTTATCTTGCAAGATTCCACCTGAATCTACTTACACACATAGGTAAATCCATTGCAAGTTAAATAAAGGCTTGTAAAAATTAAATGGAACATACTAAATAAAATGAGCTTAAAATTTAAAAAAAAAACGGGCAGAAGAATTTCTTAAACGAAAACGCACGAGACGAAAAACGTTCGAGAGTAGGCCTACTGATACGTTCAGCCGTCCTGATGTGATTCACCAACAAACATCCATCAAAACTGTCGCATTTATAATATTAGTATAGATTATATAGATTACCCTAACAGAGAGGGTGTCTTCAAGAAACTGTTCAGAATCATGCCTTTGTTTTTCTAGCACCGCATCGCTCGCCATCGAGTGGGCGTTCTTCTTAAGCCACTTCGCTCGTGTATGCAACGGTTCTTTAGAAAGTTTCTTTTGCGCGCAGGCATATGGAATGAGCTCCCAGCTGAGGTTCTCACACAGCGCTATGATATGAAGGTTTTCAAAAAAGGTGTCATAAAATTTATTCGAGGCCAGCAACGCATTGGTAATACCTCTGGTATTGCAAATATGGATGGGTAACGGTAACCGCTTTCCATCAGGCCGTCAGCCTTTATGGTGACGGCTTTTTTTTAATAAATAAAAAAAACCCATAGCTCTCGCGCTTCCATGCACAGCGAACCTCCTAACGAGTCTGGGAGGATGTTTGGCCCGTCAGATTTGTCTGGCTCATTAGAAAATATTTTAAAATATTATACTTGATAATATATATAAAACTAGAGTTTACCCCGCGGCTGGGCCGCGGGTTAACCTCTAGTGCGTGTCTCTTGTTTATAGAGCAAGTGCTACAGGTTATATTTCATTTTTATGTATTTGCCCACGGAACATTCACTTCATTTTATATCGCTAATTATACCATCCCCGTCTATCTGTCAACAAAATAAATTACAAAACTTGACCAAAAAGGCCAAAATGGTCTAAATGACCAAAAGACCACAGTGACCGACATGGCCAAAATGACGGAATAGGCAAAAACGACCAAAAAGGCCAAAATAATCAAAATGGTCAAAATGACCAAAGAGGCCAAAATGACTGACATGGCCAAAATGACTGACATTGCCAAAATGACCGAAAAGGCCACAGTGACCAAATAGGCCAAAATGACCAAAAAGGCCAAAATGACCAAATAGGCCAAAATGACTATTAAGAACTGTAGCGGATCTCCAACAGGGCTCTCGGTGGAAGCCTGTAGGAGGTGCTGGCGGGATATGCCGGTGGAAATAATACACCAGTCACTCTTACGGTTTTTTGCCGTTTATTTCTACTGAGTTACAAATAAGTCAAATAACCATTGGCTATAATAACGCCGTAATCGGTATACGTACGCTAACTAAGACTATATACATATACACTTTGACTGCTGACTATTTTCGATACTCTCGCTCGATACACTACACAATACTCTTAATACAACACTGACTCTGTTTCGGCAGATCACGTCTACTTATAGTAACAAATTCACAAAAAAAACTAGCATCTTGTGGAAGCTTCCCACGATTTCTCTGGCCTGGACCCAAACCCTTCTCGGAAGATGCGACCCTTGTCTATAAACTAATAAATTGTTTCCTCACTGGACTTAAACAAAGCATGCAATTACAACTATTTTCTAAAATATGTACAATGGCAATGGCAGATGTCGGGATCATCTTTCTTTGACGCAAATGGTCTTTACAAAGGGCGTTTGAACTATTACCGAAATTCTCGAAACATAAAACAATAAAAGGCATTACGGGGGCCATTATAAATTATTCCATATCCCAACATCTGCATTGCCTTCTTGGGAAACAACTTTCTAAAAACTATTTACAAACTAATTCGGCATCGTTAACAATCTCCCCCCCAGTGCCTGATCCGTCAGGCACTCCAAACTCGGGTACGATGCCATTGCTGTAGATATCAGGACGACGATACGCGTTTGAACGTCGACAACTCTGGTTCTTCCATGGGGTCCTATATACATCCTTGCAAGGCCTCTGCCGATTCTGCGAGGCTTAAGGGTTGAGAGATATTCTTTCAACCAGCGCTTCCAAATGTAATCTACCATTCGTTGAACTGCTTTCCACGTCATTTTTCCGATGGGACAGAGCCATTCTTGCCCAAGCGCATATTGCTTCGTTTCAAAATATTCATTCCAGTCGTTTCTTGCTCGCCATAACTCATAAACCACATAAAACATAAATAAAACGCTCACCTTTGTTCAATACCGGGACAAAGGTTAACTTTACTGCACACATCATTTCTATCTTTGCCGGACCTTGCTTAAATATTTCCCTTTTATTGTTAACAGACTTTCTGAGGTCTAAGGTGGTAGCTATCGTACGCACAGTGTTTATGGCTTCTATTGTTTTCGATGCCTTTGTATCTTGAGAACTCCATAAATAGCTATCCAAGTGGTCACTGCATGTAATTGCGCGTGACGCTTTCGGATATCCCTTTTGTTGTTTTATAATTTGTAGCAACATAACTTTGATGTTTGTCACTACATTTACAGGTCCGTTACCAAACCGCAGTAACGTTCCAAATAATGATTGGAGCAGGTCTGGACCGGTTGGTAAGGTGTCGTTTAAGCTCCTCCCTTGAAATACAGCAGCATCTGACACTATGCGATTTATTTTCGTAATAGGATGAATAACCGCAGATTGAGGCAAATAAACAATGCACCTCGGCATTGTTACGGCTGCCGCTATTTCAGCATACCCATTCATCAACACGCGGTCGATTTGTTTATCACGTTCTCTATTAAATTCTTCGTTCGATTCATCATATAATTGTCGACAGTGGTTAACGGCGTTAAGCGAAGCTGGGTTTCCAGTATAGCGACCGTGCAACACCCACCCAAGGCTGGTGAGCGAAGCGACGGGTTCATTTTGCTTTCCTTTCACTATCTTTCTGGAAACTATCAACTCCCAATTGTCTTGACCTATCAGCAACACCGGCTTTTCTTGTTCGTAAATTAGTTCATTTAACTTTTCTTTCAAATGCTTGCATTTCATGATAAGATCTTTTTCGATGCTCTGAGACGATAACTGCAACGCTTCAACTGTTCTTACATTCTTTAAACTACGCTTGTCGCTTCGATGTACACCCTTTATTTTCAAATTAATCTTTTGCGACTCTTTCCGCTCGATGATCTTCCCACCAACAGTTTCCAATAAGAGCGTTTCTGATTTCCCCGTTACTCCAATTCGATTTGCCACCTCAGAATCCAATAGCGTCACAGTGGACCCTTCATCTAGTAGGGCCAAGACACGAGCGGCTCCTTTGGGGCCGTAGATTTCGACGGGAATCATCTTCAAAAACGCGTTCTCTGCTCCAGTCGACATATACACAGATTTTCTTACTCTTTCTGGCTCGCATTCTTCCGCGTATTCTCGAGATGTCGAGGCGAGTACCTCGCTTTGTGTTGACGCTTGTGGACGACATGTCGACTCGGCGTGTAACATGACATGATGGGGTCGCCTGCATTTCTTGCAACCGTGCCCTCTGCACGTTGATATCCCGTGAGAGCGACGTAGACACTTAAAACACAGTTTATTCCGTTTTACAATTTCCCATCTGTCGTCTACATTCGCCTCTGTGAACCGTTTGCATTCGGTAATCCAATGCTCTCCATTGCAAACAAGACACGATTTCTTTAAAACATTCTTCGCTGCTTCACGGATGGTGTGTACTGGGTAGCGTGAAGGCCCGACTCTTTTTAATCGTTTCAAGAACTGCAAACTTTCCACATAAATCAGCTTCAATGTTCAAAAAAGCCTTAATTTTCAGTAACTCGGGTTCATCACCGCTACGGGCATTATAATCGTACCATCTGTATTTTAAAATAGGGCTCAACTTTTCTATAATACATCTGCTAATTTCCGGCGAATACAGGTACTGTTGCTTGTTCAATGCTTGTATTGTAGCTACGGCGTTGTTAATACGACAGGCAAAGATTCCTATATCTTTCGGAGCATCACCAAGACGTGGCAACTCCTTTATTCTTTCAATTTCGGCGAGTGCCAATAGCTCCGGTTTCCCAAACCTCCTTTCCAAAGCATTCATAACTTCACTCGTGTCGGACGATACAAATAATAAGCTCCGTACCGATTCCTTCGCAGACCCCTTGAGTGACCTTCGTAGACGAGCCATATTTTCAACTTGGCTAAAGTAACCTTCACTTTCTTCAAACGTTCTCTTGAAGGGCAACCACTCTTCAAAAGCTCCATTGAAGTCTGGCAAGTCTCAGACTTTCTGCGGCGCAAACGAGGAAGCTGGTTGTATCGATTTCGTCGCGTTGATAATGGCATCGGCTAGCTTTTTTGTCACTATTTTGAGGCGCTTCGTATTGTTTCGGTTGTTCGACGCAGGTGGCGCTTTGTTCTAACCATTGCTCAACGTGCGTTGATCTAATCGGTTCGCTTCTGACAGATTCATTTTCCAATTCACATTCTGATTCACACTGACTAAGTTCCAATTGGGTTCTTGCAACAGCAGCTTTGGCTTGTGCGATTTGCCAATTTACCAATTGCTCTTTTTCCAATTGTAAACGAGCTTCCAATTCGGCCCTCCTCGTTGATTTTGTTGATCGTGGAAGTGCGGTTTGTACGAGAGGGATCGAAGAGACGAACGGAGGACTCTTAAGAGGCCCTCCAATGTTCTTCGGATTCGTACCTTTCTGTGACGCTGCGGCGTCCGTCAGCTGGGCTAGGTGTAAAGCGTTCAATGCTGACGAGGCTGGCAACTCTTGTGCATGGGCAGCGTTGATAGCGTTGGCAGCGGCGGCGGCTGCTGCGGTAACGGCACGTGTTCTTCTGGTTGTACCTCGGTAAACAGTACCAGAGGTCTCTGTCGAAGTATCCACGGTCGTATTTCCTCTCAACGCTGCGACATGTGCCTTTGACAAGGTCGGTGCGTTCGTTGTCCTGCCATCAGCAAACATCTCAGTCGATTCTTCACAAAGCGACGATCTTGAACCAATCGGTGACCTGGTGAGTGGCATAGTTTCTTCCCAATCCGGCTACTCGAAGTACCAATATAAAGAACTGTAGCGGATCTCCGACAGGGCTCTCGGTGGAAGCCTGTAGGAGGTGCTGGCGGGATATGCCGGTGGAAATAATACACCAGTCACTCTTACGGTTTTTTGCCGTTTATTTCTACTGAGTTACAAATAAGTCAAATAACCATTGGCTATAATAACGCCGTAATCGGTATACGTACGCTAACTAAGACTATATACATATACACTTTGACTGCTGACTATTTTCGATACTCTCGCTCGATACACTACACAATACTCTTAATACAACACTGACTCTGTTTCGGCAGATCACGTCTACTTATAGTAACAAATTCACAAAAAAAACTAGCATCTTGTGGAAGCTTCCCACGATTTCTCTGGCCTGGACCCAAACCCTTCTCGGAAGATGCGACCCTTGTCTATAAACTAATAAATTGTTTCCTCACTGGACTTAAACAAAGCATGCAATTACAACTATTTTCTAAAATATGTACAATGGCAATGGCAGATGTCGGGATCATCTTTCTTTGACGCAAATGGTCTTTACAAAGGGCGTTTGAACTATTACCGAAATTCTCGAAACATAAAACAATAAAAGGCATTACGGGGGCCATTATAAATTATTCCATATCCCAACATCTGCATTGCCTTCGTGGGAAACAACTTTCTAAAAACTATTTACAAACTAATTCGGCATCGTTAACAATGACCAAGAAGGCCAAAATGACCGAATAGGCCAAAATGACCGAGTAGGCAAAAACGACCAAAAAGGCAAAATGACCAAATAGGCCAAAACGACCGAATAGGCAAAAACGACCAAATAGGCCAAAATTACCAAAAGGGCCAAAATTACCAAAAAGGCCAAAATGACCAAATAGGCCAAAATGACCAAGAAGGCCAAAATGACCAAATAGGAAAAAACGACCAAAAAGGCCAAAATTACCAAATAGGCCAAAACGATCGAATAGGCAAAAACGACCAAATAGGCCAAAATTACCAAACGGGCCAAAATGACCAAAAAGGCCAAAATGACCAAATAGGCCAAAATGACCAAATAGGCCAAAATGACCAAATAGGCCAAAATGACCAAAAAGGAAAAATTACCAAATAGGCCAAAATGACCAAAAAGGCCAAAATGACCAAATAGGAAAGTGACCAAATACGCCAAAATGACCAAAAAGGAAAAATTACCAAATAGGCCAAAATGACCAAAAAGGCCAAAATGACCAAAAAGGCCAAAATGACCAAAATTATCAAATAGGCCAAAATGACCAAAAAAGGCCAAAATGACCAAAAAGGCCAAAATTACCAAAATTACCAAATAGGCCAAAATTACCAAAAAGGCCAAAATGAAAATTATGCCTTGTTCATCCTCAGTATTTAATTTAGATACGTACCGAATTTCAGCCAAATCGGTCCAGTAGTTTTTCTGTAAAAGCATAACAAACAAACAGACAAATATCATGTTATCCCGGAAACTATCCCATTTTTCGGGATAAAAAGTTTCCTATGTTCATCCTCGGTATCAAAAATTATATATACTGAGTTTCAGCCAAATCGGTCCAGTAGTTTTTACGTGAAAACGGAACAGACAGACAGACAGAGTTACTTTCACATTTATAATATTAATAGGGATGATTGTATATATTTTAAATTATGCGCACGAAATACCGACCCATTATTAAAAATGTAAAATTATCTCCAGAAGGTTGTGTGGAAGAAAAACACCGCCGATTGTACTAGTTATAAGATTCTTAATTCATGTGTATTACTATTTTCTTGTGTGCAATAAAGAATATTCTATTCTATTCTATTGTATACTTGGTGAAATGTAAGAAAGATTCAGTAGCCACATATTCAGCGCTTTGTACGATAGCCTGGCCGAATACACGGTCAAACCACAATTCGTGGCATCTCTTTTGATTATAACTAAGAAACAGAATTATATAGAAATATACAATTTACCTGCAACCTTCCAAGGACATTAATTAAAACACCACCATCAAACATGGGCTGTGAATCCACTGATGTTATAATTCTACCAATTTTTTGAAATGCGAGACCCTGAAATAACAACAAAAACAATTTTCACATGGAGAATATATAATATTATTTTTTTATTATTACAGGAGTTCAGCACACAGGCAGACGGCTCACTTGATGGAAAGCGGTTACCATCGCCTATGGACATTAGCAAGACCAAAGGTACTAGAAATGCCCTGCTGCTCCCTTAAGGGAGACTGGAACCTGGTCACTAATGCCGGAACACAACACAAGGTAGTTATGTCGACATACCCACAGCCAGATGGTAGGATATTTGCCCATTTTGCATGACTACAACCTCAGTCTCTCTTTCGAGGCCAGCAACACATTAGTAGCACCTTCGTTGTTTCAAATGTCTATAGGCAACTAGAACTACTTCCCATCAAGTGAGAAAGGGTTGGGTTTACATATATATCCCCGGATGATTTCCTGGATGATTTTAATGGTTAATGTGTTTAGGAATATATTTAAGACTTATTTATAACAACTGATATTGGTTTTGAGTGGAAAAAATACATATTCAATTAATTATCGAAGTTTGAAATTCACAACAATGATCTGGTAATTATGTCGGCGAGACTTTTTTTACGTTTTTTGACGGGATTTATTTAAATAGGAGAATGTATGTATCCGAAAATTTAAATATGTGGAATTTTAAACAGTCGGTTAGGTTAGGTTTTGTGTAGACCAAAGCGCACGAGCTGAGCGAGCGAAGAGAGCGTGCCGCGGCAGCGGCCGGCGAGTGCCAGAACCGACTGTAAACATTCACTATTTATCTTATATATAAGTGAAATATTAGTGAAAAACAAAAGTGAGGTTAGATTGACAAAAACATTAATAACTCAGGAACTATACATTTCCGCCACATAGGAGTTGCAGAAGGGGTAAGTTTCCCCCCCCCCCTCCCCCCTCCACCACTCATTACTTATGATTACGGGGACATATATGTAAACCACACCCATGAGAAATCAGCTAGTCTACTTTTCAGTAACAATAAAGAACTGTACATGCTTTTTATCTAGGATTCACAGCCATTTAATTTTAAATGGCTGTTGAAGCTAATATGTATGCTACTTTCTTCGGCTTACAATTACACTTTATAACCAAATAATACTATTCTTCCACATATTGTGAAGAGCAATAGTTTTACATCCAGAGTTTACAGCCAACAAATATACTTCAGTATTCATCTGGTCTGATTTCAGCTTGGTTATCTAAAAACTGATAATAAATTTTCACAATATTTTAGTTTTATTATGAAACTGTAACTTACATTTAATTTTTCCATGATCTTTACAGCACCTTGCAATTGCACCCCTTCAAAGGTCATAAAAGAAGTCTCTACCTGTGAAACAAACAACCAACTTTATGTCATCACAATATCAATATTCATGTATAACCTAAGTGAGTCATAGAATATTAACAATGTAATATGTATACATGGGAAGCATTGGCACCAGTAAAATATTACATGAAACTGGCATTAGATAAAAACAAGTCCTTTAAATGAACCTATATGACAAGTTTAAGCCCTAAAAAGATTATTTTCGGCGGGAGACAAAACTTAACCTACAAATACGCAAGTAATTGTAAAATAACATACAAACACTATTATAAAGCAGATATAATCAGTATATCTAAATTTACACTCACATTGTACATGTTAACCAGATTAGATCGCTGCAACGGGTCATCAAATAGTGTGTAATATTGCTGTACAAAACCTTTTCCGATTGCATCGTATTGTGGGTTAAGCGCCATTGAAGCCATTTTTGAAACCTAAATTCTATTAAAGAACACTAAAATCACTCTAAACTGTAAATTTCGGACCTTTTGAGGGTCTTTCGCAAATTTTGCATACCTCCCGAGACCAGGAGCTTTCACAATTTTCACAGACCAATAAGACCATAGATAAATTTAGATAATACGCTATATGCAAAATAGATGAGCTTCTCGTAAATATAAAATATCAACATCCACCACCTTACCCGACAGATGGCAATTCAATCGGTATTACATTCCTCACCCAGCAAACTATAGAGGTTGTATGGTAGCTAGAGTTACAACGAACACTAAAGAAAAAACAAGTCCTCAGGAAACAGATTCATGAAGGTAAAAAGTATATTTCAAGCCAAACTGTCGCGGACAGTCAGAACAGTATATCTTTTGCCCAAATCACAAGAGAGAAGAGAGTGATAAACCCCAAACAAAAGTACTTACAAAAACATCTAATATAGATGAAAAGTTAAGCAGCATATTAAATCTAATGACATCTTTTGATGAAAGATTATAGAAGCTCGAAAATAACGTTACAATGTAATAAAAATGAAACAATCAATAAGATTTTATCATGAAACGCTAATGGACACCTTCGACACAAAAATTAATTGCAGGTAGTCCTTAACACAGAAAATATCAACGTATGCTTGATATCTGAATCTTATTTTACTAGGAAATCTCACATTAAAATTAAAAGTTACAAAGCATATCACTCTGCATCCAGATAACACTTCCAGAGGTGGTGTTACCATACTTATTAAAGAAGACATAAATCATTTTCAAGTACTTAAGTATGAAGAGAGGGCAATACAAGCTACTGCTTTATCTGTTTAAACCAAACGTTATCCAGCAATGATACCAGCCATATATTGTCCACCAAGTTATGCACTAAAAGTCACTCAATATCAGAGCCTCCTTAAACGACTTGGTAACAGGTTTATCCTAGGTGAATATTTTAATGCAAAAATACATATTAGGCATCGAGCCTTACAACCACAAAAGGACAAGAACTTCTGTGTGCAATAGAGCAAAAAAAATAACAAATCAATGCGATATTATATCAACAGGTAAGCCTACTTATTGGCCACCAGATCCTAGTAAAATTTCCGATCTTATAAACTTTTTCATATAAAGAGAATATCTCGTGATTTTCTAAATATTGAAGAAGGCTATGATATGAGTTTGAGTTCAGAATATTCACCGATTTATTCCAATACACAATTAAATTATAGTATATATATTTTATGTAACTCATATAAAAGTAAAAAAAGGTTCACATAATAACTTCAACAGTGTGTGATATTCATCAGATATGATCACACTTGTGGTTTCATTCATATTCGTAAAATCTTGTCAGTGCCATTTAATTATTCAACGATATTGTACAGCGCCATCTTAAGTGAAGTTGAGTGCTCTAAATGAAAAACTGTAATTTTTGATTTCTGTCCCCACTTGATGGCACTAGTTTCCATACATGTCTTTTAGTATTCCATTGTGCAGAGATAGAGATAGAGGAGGAGATTCATTCTGTGGTATGGTCAAGACCACAGACACGTAAGACACAACTCAAAAAAAATGGGTCACCAAAGTTAGCCCCCCCAAATTTTTTTTTTGTTTTCATTTTTTTTGTTTTCTATTTTTTTTCTATTAATTCGTTTATTCATCGTTTGTTCTTAATTGTTCGCTGATAATAATTGTTTGTTCTTCATTTATTTATTTTAAAAAAATAATTAAAATATACCTTCAAGTTAGCCCCCTATTGCAATTTTTAATACTTTTCCGTCAATAATGACTCATAAATATTTATTTTCAATTGTTCGTGCATAAAATACGTTTGTTCTCTTTCGAAATTACTCATTTTTTGTTTAATTATCTATTTTTAACCGACTTCGAAAAAAGGAGGAGGTTCTCAATTCGTCGGAATCTTTTTTTTTTTTTTGTTCCTTTTTTTATGTATGTTCGCCGATTACTCCGTCATTTATGATCCGATTTACGTGATTCTTTTTTGTTCGACGCGGAATAGCTTCCAATTGGTCCCCTAAAAATTTTACATAGTTTGGCCCAGTAGTTTTTATTTTATGGACATTTTTCATGGAAATAATTTTCACTCCGTTCCATATGTTCGCCGATTACTCCGTCATTTATGATCCGATTTACGTGATTCTTTTTTTTTTCGACGCAGAATAGCTGCCATGTGGTCCCCTAAAAATTTGACATAGTTTGGCCTAGTAGTTTTCATTTTATGAACATTTTTCATGAAAATAATTTTCACTCCGTTCCATATGTACACCAATTACTCTGAGATTTATGATTCGATTTACGTGATTCTTTTTTTGTTCGACGCGGAATAGCTGCCATGTGGTCCCCTAAAAATTTGACATAGTTTGGCCCAGTAGTTTTCATTTTACGAAAAAATTTTTGTTCCGGGTTCTTAGGACCTATATTTTTTAAGAAGCGCGGCACCATTTGTAGGTCCACCCATACATAGCTAGACACTAAAAAGTAACAAATAAAATTTAAAAACTTCGTTTAAAAAAACCGACTTCAAAAACTAAAAAACTAAAATGTATAAAATAACTTATTTCTAAAGCTATTATTATTAATATATATTATCTAACACATCTTGAAGTCGGTGCAAAGCAAAACATAAAAATTACTATATTTTGAAAATTACTAAGCACCGACTTTAAGATGTTTTAGATAATATATATTAATAATAATAGCTTTAGAAATAAGTTATATGTTTTACTTTGCACCGACTTCAAGATGTGTTAGATAATATATATTAATAATAATAGCTTTAGAAATAAGTTATTTTATACATTTTAGTTTTTTAGTTTTTGAAGTCGGTTTTTTTAAACGAAGTTTTTAAATTTTTAATTAGTCTGATATATGTATGCAAAATATGTGTACTGCGCATGAAAGGAGCTGGTCACATTACCTCACTGACTCACTGAATGGCAACGCTAATGCGTTGACCGAGGCTCTATATTGCTTTTTTTAGTTAAAAACATTGTTTATAAAATTACTCAAAACTTTGAGGAAATCATGACATTTCATTTGGAAACTGGTATGCTGAACACAAACGAAGTAGACTTGTAAGTACAAAAAAACCGCTGGTTCGATTTAAATAATTCTTTCAGTTTTGGATAGTACATTTATCGAGGAAGGCTAATAGTCTATATTATCTAAGATATTATGTTGTCAAAAAAATAGGGATCCTTACTAAAAGTCCAATAATGTAACCCAAGGTGTAAAAAAATGACCCGAAAAACTCCTTACACGGCATGCTCTGCGATAACTATTAATTATAGAACAAAACAATGTACTACCACTTTGCAGAACATACAATTGTCTTCAAAAATTATCGCGTAACCATATGTCTAACTATTGTAGTTATCTCATAATAAGTGTTTTCTTTTATTTTTTTATATAATTAAAATGCCGTCGCTTCAAAAACTCTTTATTTTGTACCTTGGTATTAATCCTTATCAAAATAAATTACTCCTTATTCAAGACGAATTCAATACCTTTCTAGACCTTTTTGAATTATCCAATTCGGACGTTTCATTCAAAAGATATCGCGATATTTAAATTGTAAGTATTAGTGTTGTGGCGCTGGGATCGGGTACTAAAATCTTCCTAATCACCCGGACCGATTTTGGTGATCATGTTTTTGTGTGTTTGAGTGGGTCCCCGCATGGTTTAAATTCACAATTGGAACCGGTAGGTGGCGCTGGGATCGGATCCTAGATTTTTTTATTTATTTTTCATAGCAGGACTACGTGTGCCGGGGCCGCTAGTTGGCTAGTTGCTAATAAAAGTCAAATCCAAACATGTCTTCAATAATTGTAACGGTATTGGTTATATACATATCACTTTTGATGTTATTTCAATTTCGTTTAAACGAAAAATTGAGAACCTTCTAATTTTTAAAGTCAGCAACTTATCCTAGTAGTCTGCTGATAGAAGTAACAAAATTTTATCGCCTCTCCAAAATCCGTTAATATGTATGGTTCGTACGCACTTGTCCATTTTTTTCATTCGGTAATATTATTTATCAAATATCAAAAACAATCTCTAAAAAAAAAAAAATAGTCTGTAGGAAAAGTTGCTATTACAAAATATTTAGTCATCATATTGAAGAATATTTTTGGTGGATTAGAACATTAGATATTTTAGTAGTTTGCAGAGTTTTTGGCGGGAACTGAAAGGAGACGTTGTGTTGTGCAGTTTTATTTTCTAAAAATGTGTATAATTACTCTAAAATGAACAATAGTTGCAGGATATTGATAGTTTTTGAGTAGAAATTATGTGTTTTTGTGAGAAATGTGAACTGTATAGTCAGATGTGATCTTTCGAGTTTTCACAAGAACTCCATTGAATGGCGTCGGTTGTAGCCTGCAATACAACTGCGCTACTATACGAAGACCTATTAATTAACATGTTTCCGACTGAAAGACTTTGATTCTATGGTCATGAATAAATTTAAAAAAAAATATAGTAGTTTGCAGTTTGCAGTTTGCACCAGTGTCATAACAGTCAGTACAATTATTTTTTCTTAGAGAGTTTTTCGTTCTATTAGTAGCTACGTATTGCAGTAGATGTCACTGTTCTCAAATTAAACACCAAATGAAAGAAAATAATATGTTTCGTTATACGCAGTTGTTTTAATACTTGTTTAAGAAATATTTGATATGTTTTTGCAAGCCATATCAGCTAATAAATATATTTTAAAGTATGAAAGTTCTATTCCTCACATTTTTCAAATTACAAAGCTCTTTTTAACTTTAATTACTGGATTTTCGATGAATTGTCGATTTACCGAAAATTTATTTCAATGATGTCAATTATGTCAAAACCAAAACACCATTCCGATCGATATGAGTCACACTCGTGAACGTATGTACTTTGTTTATGTTTTGATTATTTTTCGACAAGTTTGTTTGATTCCTGGACTCCGAAGATTTGGCTAATCACGTTTACTAGTGTTCTGTGATCACGTTGGACTTACATGTTACATGTACCCTGAACACCGATTTGCCTAACGATTTGTTCCCTGTTGACTTGGATTATGACTTCTTCTGAAAGAGGTTGTTGTGTGCCCAGATGCGGTAAAATTTGTAAGTAAATCATCCTAACGGCACCAGATTAGATGTGGATACAAATGATGTTATGAAAATGTATGCTTTTGAATATTTTAATAAAAGGAAACATAATAAATCACGCTACCGCTAAATTGTTGTTTTATTTATTAACAAATAAACATTTTTTGAAAAGGGTATTGGGAACTGCAGGAGTTAAATTATTAACTTCCGCAATTTCCAAAAGTCCAATATAAAAATCAAAATAATACTAGACGCCCTGGACGGTTTTTGCCGTTGTATTGTGTCGTATACCGATAGAGTGCGTTAGTATATACATTATGACTGTTGCCTCTATACTAGTATATATAAAGTACTCTGTGGTTTGCACCACAGAGTACTTTATATTTACTGGTAGTAGTTTGTGAGTTTGTGGTTGTGGATATTATTAATTTGGTAAAATCAATCTGGATCTGGAGACCCTTATACTGTTTTTGTTTTCAAAATAGGGCTGAATAGGTTATTCATTCGGTTAATTCTACACTTTATCCTAAATAAGCCACTATGTCACTTGCCGATGAACTGCTAGCCGATTTAGAAGAGAACGATGATGGTGAATTGGAAGCAGTCATTGAGAATAAAACTTCAAATGGAGACTCCCATGAATTTGCTGTACCCTACCCAGTAGTACCGAAAGAAGAAGAAATTAAAAACGTTTCTGTGAGGGAATTGGCCAAGTTGAGAGATTCTGATCGTCTCAAACGTGTAAATATAAATAATTATAATACCTATTATTCTTTTCCCCTTTTTAATCCACTCAGTTACCCTCAATCGATACAGTTGCAAATTGACATACCTTTTACCATACATACTGAAAGAACGGTTTTGTAAATGATAGCTCTTTTTTTCATTATAATATTTTTTATATTGTATCCATGGGACGAAAACTCATTACATCAAAAATCTGAGATGTTATATCATATTATAAAACAAATCAACTATTTTTCAGGTAATAACTGAGATCGAGCAAAATGTTGGTAACAACAGAAAGAAGATTGAAGTCACGGGTCTCATGGAATCAGATCCTGAGTATCAATTGATTGTAGAAGCAAATAATATTGCTGTTGAGGTTGATGGAGAAATTGGTAAGTTTAAAACATATATATTTATTAAATATTGAGCTAATATTATCAATGTAATAAAAATACTACTTTAAAGTATAATCTGAGTTCAATTTAGGGACTGAATTATCAGGTGATCACTCGTATATTTATAAATGCACATTTATTACTATTAATTTACTAATAAATTTGGATTGTTTCTTAATCATTCTCTGTGTCATAGTAAATTTGAACAAGATTAAACTTTTAAAGGTATAAAAATGCTCATTACTTTTTTATAACTCATTTATAATGCACAATTTTTTTTTGTCAGTGTAATGCAGCTCAATATCCTTTTTGTTAGGAAGATTATAAATATGTCCAAAAATTATTTTCCAGCTATTATCCACAGATTTGTTCGGGATAAATATCAGAAGCGTTTCCCAGAGTTGGAATCATTGATTGTCACACCACTGGAGTATATTAGAACTGTGAAGGAGCTTGGTAATGATCTAGACAAGGCTAAGAATAATGAAATATTACAAAGTTTCCTTACACAAGCTACTATTATGATTGTTTCTGTTACCGCCTCAACTACCCAAGGGTAAGTTTGTATTTCTGTCCACAGATGGCTCCAAGTCTGATAATTCTGTCAATGCGATGTGAGAGTAATTAACTGTCAGCGATATAATAGGTCGGGGAAAAAGTCTTTTCGCATATAGTATGTATGAACTTGTAATAAGATCTCTTTGGCTATACCATTTGTATCTGGCTGGTTTTGGTATTATTAAAAAGTTTTAATTTTAAAGAAGACAATTCCAAATTCAAATTAGGAAAATGTGTGATTTTAATTTGTTTTTCTTATTGTTAAAATGAGTGAATCTAATGAAGAACTTCGATACATTTTAAAATTTTACTACAAAAAAGGTAAAAATGCAACACAAGCCGTGATTTTTTTTTGTCATGTTTATGGACCTAATGCAGTATCTGTGAGAGTAGCGCAAATTTGGTTTAAGCGTTTTAGTAGTTATGATGTAGCTAGAGAACTGGAAATTGACCACGAAACGTTTTTGGCGCATTTGAAAAAAGCTGGGTACACAAAAAAGCTCGATATTTGGGTGCCTCATGAGCTCACTGAAAGAAACCTAATGAACCGTGTATTCATTTGTGATTATTACAGTGTAATGAAACCGAACCATTTAAAAAAAAGCTAATAACTGGTGATGAAAAGTGGATCACATATGACAAGAACATGTGAAAAAGATCGTGGTCAAAGGCCAGTCAGGCTTCACAGACTGTGGTGAAACCAGGGTTAACTCGTAACAAGGTGATGCTGTGTGTGTATGGTGGGATTGGAAGGGCATTAGTCATTATGAGCTGTTACCGCCAGGCAGGACCATCGATTCTGAACTGTACTGTGAACAACTGATGAGATTAAAGCAAAAAGTTGAGAGAAAGCGGCCGGAATTAATCAACAGAAGGGGTGTGGTTTTTCACCATGATAACACTAGACCTCACACATCTTTAGCCACCTTCAGATTTTCACCTGTTTCGGTCTCTGCAGAATTCCTTAGGCAGTGTCAGGTTAATATCACGAGAGGACTGCCAAAACCACTTGTCGCAGTTTTTTGATCAGAAGTCCCAAAATTTTTATAGCAATGGAATCACGTCCCTACCTACAAGATGGCAAAAAGTTATGCAACAAAATGGCACCTACATACTTTAGTCAAATGTAAATAAGCTTTATAAAAAAAACTTTTAAATTTTTTATATAAAATGCCAAGAAACTTTTTCCCCAACGTAATATATTATATAGTATATATATGTGATGGAAAATGTTTGTACCTATTTTGAAGTATTGCACACATGGAGAACTGTGAGATTTGGTTTAGTTTAGGTTTATATGTGAGAGAAGTGCAAAAAGCTAATTTTTCATATAATAGCTAATTCTTTTTACAATGTTGAGATATAGAAACTTCTAATTTAATAAAACTACATATTACATTAATATATCAGAATTTTATTATCAGATATGTTTTATAAAACTCTTCTCTTTTAGATCTGTGCTAAAATATATAATTATACATCTTATAGTATCTAAGAGACTTATTTCGTTTTGATTTTAGGAAATTTCTATCAGATAATGAGCTAGTTGAAATAGATGAAGCTTGCGACATGGCTGCAGAGTTGAACAACTTTAAATCGAGAATTTATGAATATGTGGAGAGTAGGATGACCTTTATTGCACCTAACATTACAGCTATTGTTGGTTAGTAAATTATTATAACTTTTGACAAACAACTCACTTCTTGAAAAATTTGAATACTCTTGTGCTAATTATAAGGCCAACAACTGTTTTGGTGTAGGTATCTTTGAGAATATACCTAGCTTATTTGCTATAGTCTATCTTTTAGCAGAAGATATTATCCATGCAGGAACGGAGAAAGAATACAATTTCCAGCGGCCGGGCGGCATGTCGTAAGAGGCAACAAAACAACTCATAGCCAGGTGGTAGGATATTTGCCCGACTGGATGGCTACCAGCCCTGGTCTAAAGTATGTCGCCATAACAAGCTTAATTTGTGTTTCGCCATTAGTGACCAGGTTCCAGTCTCCCTTAAGAGAGCAGCAGCGCATTTGTAGCACCTTTGTTGTTGCAAATGTCCATAGGCGATGGTAACCACTTTGCAACAAGTGGGTCGTCTGCCTGTCTGCTCAACTCCTGCAATAAAAAAAACAATTACTAGCTCCAACCATTACTTCCATATCTAATAAAAATTGTCAAAATTATACCTAGTGTGAGAATCATGGGTTACTACTCACTTTTAAAACTGCACTTAGCATAATCATTTTAAAGACTTAAAAATAATAACATACTGAAACAATTATATTTCACCTTTGTTTTAGTTTCATAAAACTTTTCTTCAAAATAATTAATAAATATGTCATTACAAGGACATAACATTGTTTATTATTGTGCTCAAATGCTTGTTCTCTATTTTAATATGGAATTTAAACTTTGGGCGTGGTATAGATGTGAGGCACTTATGTTTATTATTGGAGATATAAAGTTAATTTTGGGTTGTTACTACAAGAAAATAACAACAAAAGCTTAGGCTAGAGCTCCGCTTCGCTTCGCGCTAGCTTTAGCCTGCTAACCTATATTAAAAACATTCAGATATGTTCATAATAAATCAAAGTGCCCTGTAACTACCCCCCAAACTTTTAATCATGTTCTTCATATGAAACAATCTCGGACTTTTATCTCTCCCTTATACTATGTGTAATTTGTGTTGTTATTCTTGGAAATTATTAATTTTAGGAGCATCCACAGCAGCTAAAATACTTGGTGTAGCTGGTGGTTTATCTAAGCTCTCCAAAATGCCTGCTTGCAATGTATTGCCTCTCGGTCAACAGAAGAAAACACTGTCTGGGTTTTCACAAGCTGCTGCGTTACCACACACTGGGTTTATTTATTTCTCTCAAATTGTTCAGGACACAGCGCCTGTGAGTATTTATAACCTAATAGTGCTTTTCATGATGCTTTCATTGTGTATTAAGAAGATTATTTTATTGTTCGAATTTAATAATATCTCAGATTTATCTTCATTGTAATTGGTGATATATACATGGAAAAATAATATTAGAAGCACCTAATTCACACACGACTAGCTGGCGCCACATGTCATTTTTCTCTCTCTTTTTGAAGTATTTTTTAAAACATAGGTCAAATCAGTCATAAATTGAAGCGCTATCAAACTTGCTACTTTTTGCGTCCATACAGTTATTTTGGCATATGTGTGAATTAAAAAATCCGAACGCTCTTGCACGGGCTTATTCCGGCGTGTATGCTCGAACTGAGTGATGGCTAGTCGGTATCAATATGAGCTCCAGCGAAGAAACTGAAGAAGAAGCGGCAACGCTCGTCCGAACTGCTCGACGCGTTTTGAAAAACGAGCTTGTACTCTGGCATAAAACGCTAGCCTGAAAAGGCTCTTAATAAGTAGTTTTAAATTGTATATTTGAATAAAGTATCAGAACTAATGAGCGGTTTCTATGTCTTTTTATTAATTCACTTGCCTTACCATCGGTTGAATTTTTACATTACTTGTATAAATTGTAACCGATAGTAAGGCAAATGAACGGTCAGTAAGATATAGGAACTGGCTATGAGTTTACTCAAAGTTCATAGTAAAATTACGATTATTCGATACTTATGAACTAAACATAAAATAAACACATTAAAATATCGGTATTCTAATGGTATCGTTTCTCAATTTGATATTTTTATTCAGTCAACAAAAAGACTTGATAAATAAAACAGGTAAGTTGGTTTTCTAATAAAATATATGGGAAAAGATTTTAGCGATTTCTTACTTTTTTAGTACTGCACTGACGGTTGGTCCCTTACAAGTTTTTGGTCAGTATCAGAATCAGCATTGTCATCTAATTTTTTGGTATTAAATGCCCATTTTCTTTCCTTCCGTACGTATTTTTCGAAAATCTGTAAATGTGGATCACGGGGGTGGGGGGGGGGGGGGGGGGGTTGGATTTCACGAAAAATTATCGATAGTCTACTAAGATTTTTTTCGTGTACCTGCAATGGTTAAGGTACATACTACTACCCTTACTGCCCCGCTGAAGGTTTCCACTCTGTATAGGCAAATATTCCGTTGCATAAGTTTATTTCACAACCATATACTGCATGCATACGCTTATGGCTCGATTAAAACGCGGATTGTAATTGATTCGAAATGTAATTGGAACCATCAGACATTGCATGTTATTTGAACAGTGATATTATGCAATATTTCTTGTTATAGGACTTTTACAATTATGAAAATTATATGTAGCATTCCTTATCTTGTAACGTAGGTAATTGTTTAACTTATGGGCCGTTCCTATATATTACTAACTGTTCATTTGCTTTGCTATCGGTTAAAATAAAATTTGACATAAGCTCCCATACAAGTAAAGGGGTCATTAAATAACGTCATACGCTAAGGGGGCGGGAGGGGGTGGACCAAGTGTGACATTGTGTGACAAGGAGTGGGAGGGACCCTAAATTTCGTGACGACACTTTTTAAAGTATTAAGTATTTAAGCTTTAAAACACGAAATTTGAATTGTTAAAGAAAAACTTATTAAATATTTCCAACTCTGTCTAATATGTGCATAGTGTTTAAATTATTAACAAATAAATTTAAATGGTAACAAAATTAATTACGGAGCTGCTGTTTTAATTAATTTGTTTATTGATGGAAAATTGCAAAATATGTGATGTTACATTAGGTAGGGAGACATCTCACTAATGTGAACAGCTGTGACTAGAACGGAAAAACTGACGTCAAAAGTAACTAAAAACCATAAAAATATTTTCTACATGTTGAAGTCGATGCAAAGTAAGACAACAAATTCTGTATTTTGTATTTGTATTGCCAGGTGGTAGGGCATTTGCCCGACTGGATTGCTACCACCCCCTGGTCTAAACTATGTCGCCATAACAACCTTGAGTAGTGTTCCAGCATTAGTAACCAAGTTCCAGTCTCCCTTAAGAGAGCAGCAGCATTTGTAGCACCTTGGGTGTTGCAAATGTCCATAGGCGGAGGTAACCTTTTCCATCAAGCAGGACGTCTGCCTGTCTGCTGAACTCATTGAAAAAAAATATTGTTAATTTGTTGTTGTTATTTTATGTTTTACTTAGCACCAACTTCAAGAGGTTGTAGGATATATTTATTTTTTGCTTTTTAATTACATAAGTTTTAATGTTTTATTTTTAACTTTTAGCTACTTTAGAAACATGAAATTTTAATATATGAAACACGTTGTACGTGCCTTTAAAATTCGAAGGTTGCTCTCGATTTCCCTCGGATCCATCTTGGTGACAATGGAAGCACCTCAGGAATATACTCTTTCGAGTAAAAAAAAATTTTAATCGCTCTACAATTGACGGAGAAATCGCGTAACAAACGTACAAAAAACATGTAGCCCAATTGAGAACCGCCTCCTTTTGGGAATCGATTAAAAATATAGCATATATTTAAAATATATAATATGAGTATTTTATTATTATTTTGTTATGTTTACGGCTTGGCAACTAGGCCTTTAATCCAGGCGCAGTTGTATTGTAGGCCACAATCCACGCCATTCACCGGAGTTCTTGTGAAAACTTGAATCAATCAATCAATCAATATCTTTATTTGTAAGAATGTAGTTTATACAGGTGTTACACAATTGTAGATGCACAGTACATTCTACCACATAGTGGTGTACAAAATGAATGAAATCAAATTTAAAATTAAATTAACATAAATATTCTAATTTAAAAAAAGTCAATTTTCGATAAAATACAAGTAATTAATGTCAAGAGAAATAATTACAAATAGATCACTAAGCTTTTCCGTATAGATAATAACGACAAGCACTTAAAAAAAAAATTCATCTACAGTATAGAAACACTCCTTGATCAGCCACTTTTTTAAGACTACAGTGAATTTTCTTGGGGGTGCGTTTATAATATTATTTGGCAAAGAGTTATAAATAAGGCCACATTTGGTTATACAGTTCACATTTCTCACAAAAACATATAATTAATACTCAAAAACGGTGGATATCCTACAACTATTGTTCATTTCAGAGTAATTGTACAAATTTTTAGAAAATAAAACTGTACAGCACGACGTCCCCTTTCAGTTCCCGGCAAAAACTCTCAATATGAGTATTTCTAGTGGCCGTATTTTTGTAACAGTCTAACAGTAAAGTTGTTTAAAATGTTAGGAGTCAAAAAATGAGAACGAAAAAATTACCTTAAATTAGTTGTATGAAGTAACAATCGCTAAAATATAAGGAAATAAATACTGATATTACATATTATAAAATTTCCCTATTATAATGTATAAGATTACAAAAAATCGGTACAACTAGTATACCTGTATTACTAAATATGAATATTTAAAACCCGCTATTAATCATGGCACGAGATATCGCGTGATCTCACGAATAATATAATATTGTAATAGCCATTCACTGGCGAGTAAACATTAGAATTTACTTCGCTTCTTCGTAAAACGATTGTTAAACAGGTGCTGCTCCAGAAAAGTTACATGCAATTCACATGTTACTCGTTTTAATTGATTACTGGAATTAATAACAGTCAAAGCAGTAGACAAGCATTTACAGAATACTCCTGTATTTAACTTGAAGCACATTTTTATCAGATTTTTATAACATTGAAAAATAACTAGTAACTTGGTACTTAGGCATCGAAAGCTATTGGTTATGGACATAATTATGTGTTTTAATCACAAGTTTAGAGTTATTTATAGTAATAATACTGTTACAACTTAGCCCTCCGACAAATACAAATTCCACGAGGCACATTTTATTACCTGTCGGCATTTGAACTAGTTGTAATTATTATATGGACGGATGCAGAAGTCGCGGAAGGCCACGACACACCTTCCATGATCAAATTGATCGTGTACTAGCAGAAGGTGATGTCAGGAGCCTTAAGAACAGACGAGCGTGCATGACAAGAGCTATGAATGTCAAAGAAGCAAGTGAGGTGTGTAAGAATAAGCCTAAATGGCGCTCTGTTGTTCGTGCCAACCCCGCAAGGGACCTGGCGTGAAGTTATGTATGTTGTATGTATGTAATTCTTATATGATTGTCTTATTTTGTTTACTTATTTATTGGCATACGTTTCTAGAGAACAGCCCAGTGTCTTATTGTATTCGCTTATGGCCGCTTGCGGCCGAATTATTAGCCAGGTGTTACGGATTACGTCGACTACGATACAGGCACATTGCATTTGTGATGGCCTGATTGAGGGAGGAGGGCAGTCGAGCGAAAACCACAATCAAGGCGAGACGTGTGTACATTCGGGAATCTATTAGTGACGGACTTTGCGCGTTTTATTGAATTACGACCTTCTGCATTACGTTTGGATTTGTTGTGTTCGGTTATATTTGTACCTGTGTTATACGTGTTTGTATAGTCCTAATAAACTCTATAATCATTCCAACGGCATTTTAATTCGAGTCTCGCAACTCATAACAAATTAACAATACATTTATTATCTGTGAACTTATTATGATAAAGCTGTAGAAATTTTGCTCTATGATTATTTTCAATTTATGCCAGAGAAGTTGCAGCAACAGCTACTATCCAATATGTCACCAAATAAATGTGCTTTCTTTCTTTGTTTTTTTTAATAACCGGCAGACGAAACACATTCACAGGCTAAGCGAGATTATACTTATAGATAAAATACTATGTACAAATAAGCTAACATGAGTAATGTCTTCATAAATTGAGGAAACAAATGGTTTAAATTCCAATAACTTTTAAGGAATTGAGATACAAAGCTGCGAAGTTGGTGTCTACAAAGCTGACATTGGCAGCCAGAGTGGACGCCTGCCACGAGAGCACCGATGGCCACATTGGTCGACAACTACGGGAGGGTATTGAGAAGAAATTGGATAAACTACAGGTAACATATACTTTTCAAGATTCCTGTCTCTACTTCCATTTTTCGCTGTAACTTACAGAGCTTATGTGCCTAAATACATACATATTAAAAAAAACATTTTAAAGGGGTCAACACATTGATTTTTTCAATTTTCACAATTGATACATTTCGATTAATTAAGGGCCGATGTTTTAACCACTTGTTAAAAACTATTCATATGACGAAATACCACATGAAAAAAAAATTAAAAACGCATTTGATGATCAGTTAAATTATTTCACTTTTAGATACTTTATTTACACCTGACTTTAAAGTCAGGTTATATTTTAATCGATGGATAACTTTTATGTTATGTTTCAGAACTACAAATGCACATAGCTTATATTTTTATTTCCAAAAACGCAAGAATTCCCGCAGGATGTAGATTAGCAAGCTATAGTTAATACACTTTTACAGGAACCACCGCCAGTGAAGTTCGTAAAACCACTACCGAAGCCAATAGAACAGAGCCGCAAGAAGCGCGGCGGGAAACGCGTGCGCAAGATGAAGGAGCGGTACGCTATGACAGAGTTCAGGAAGAACGCCAACCGGCTTAACTTTGCCGACGTGAGTTGCATTGCATTCTTAATACTGTTACGACCTGAGCGCCGACATAAGACAAATTCACACCTGCATAACTGTAGACGTTTTATTACCTTTGCGGCATTTGGACTTCTTTTATTTACTTTGTGTTTAAAATTTGTGATTAAAAAAACAGCCCCATTGTGTATTGTAATTTTTTTATGGTAGTCAGGTAGCCAGGTGTGATTCTAGGATATTGAGTCCACACGGTCGAGCAGACATATTGTATTTGTACAGTATAAAGCAATGCCCCAATGGAGGTAGGAGGCAGTCCAGCGATAGCCACAAGCGAAGCAAGACGTTAGTGGCGGACTTTGCGCGTGTGATTAAATCGTGCATTACGCTTGGACTGGTTGTGTACAGTTATATTTTTCCTGTTTCCTTCTACGTGTTTGTATAGTTCTAATAAGTTCTATAATAATTCCAACGGCATTTTAATTCGAGTCCTGCAACTCGTAACAATATTCTAGTAGAACAACATTGAGACAAAACTCAAGTATTGACTTAAAAGTTAATGTAATGCTAATATTAGACGAATCGCTCAAATTGAATCAATTTAGTTGAAAGACACACAACTGAAAGGATACGACGTAATTCAATGACATTGAATGATTCAAGTTTATGTTTATATGAATCACATTGGCTGACTCCACTCAGCTGAGATGAGAATGTTAAGATGGATGTGTGGTGTTACAAGAATGGATAAGGTGATAAATGAGTACTTTGAAAGTTGCACCCTTGACTGAAAAATTGAGAGCAAGAAGATTAAGTTGGTATGGGCATAATATGGGGAGGGATGAAAGTCACGCGACAAAAAGAATGTTAAACTACAAGATGGATTCGTACAAATGTAAAGGTAGACCAAAAAAAGATGGATGGATTGTATGAAGGACAATATGATGATTTGTAGTGTGACAGACGATGTATGTCAGAATACAGGAGCGTGGAAGACATAAAAGACATATTGTGCCGACCCTAATTAATTGGGATATGGTGAAAGAAAAGAGAGAGAGGCGGATTCATTCAAATTGAAAAAATAGAGTTAAACCATATAACATATAATATCAGCTTAAGGTGTTATTTATTGCACATGTAAGCAACTCTAATATTAAGATATTTTAATTAATACCCGAAAAAATTATATGTTGAGTATTTTAATTAATGGTGACTAAGACACCTAGATCTTTTTCTAATGGCATCGATTGTAATCCTGCTAAAATGACCCTGCATCATTTCAGCTAATTTTATGTATGATTAAATAATACTGATGGTTCATTTGCTATTGCATCCGCGTTTTATCCTAATGTGGTGAGTTCTAATTCGAGTGGAGAGTATCACTCACTGTGTGTATGTATCATAATTACCAAAGAAAAACGGCGTAAAACCAACCAATGTTTTCCAACTAACCCAACAATCTATCTTAGAAAAGAGTTCAGGAATACCCGTAAAATATAACAATAGCCCAATGCCCAAGCATTGGGCATTCATGAGCTGCTGCAACCTTATTTACAATCCATAAAAATTACTGGAGCTTTAGTAAATAAACCTAACGCGTAGAAGTACTCTTTGACAAATCAATATAATCGGAGTGTCGTATGCATTATAAAAACACACTACAGAAAAAGCATATGGTTAGTTTAGGATTTTAAAATTTAGATTAGATTTAGCAAGAAATTAGAGTAGTGATTGAGCTAGTAAGTTGTACAATTGAGACTATTTAAGAGATGTCTCGCATTGCTGCTACTGCTATTATTATCGTCGTGGACCTTTTACCAGGAACGGAAAGCATGAAAGTGACATTGAAAGAAGAATAATTGCAGGTAATAAGGTGAATGGCGCGCTAAACTCTTTTTATAAAAATCCAAAAAGTGTCTATAAAGGCAACTCTAATGTACGGCAGTGAAACTTGGGTGTGGCAGAAGAAGCATGAAAGTAAAATAAATGTAGTTGAAATGAGAGGTTTGAGAAGTATATGTGAGGTAAGTATGAATGATATGATACAGAATAGTGTAATAAGGGAACGTTGTGGATTGTAAGAAGTTGTAATAACAAGAGTAGGAAATGTTAAGGTGGTTAGGACATGTAGAGAGGATGGATGAAAATATAATCACAAAACAAGTTTACGACAGTATTGTGAACGGTAGAGTTGGTGCCGGTAGACCACGACGTACACACCATGATCAAATAACAGAAGTGTTAAAACGAGGTCAGGGATATCATATAAACGTCTATTTATGAAGAGGGTAATGAAAGTAGATGAAGCAAAGTTGTTTGTCAGGATCATTGCAAGTGGAGATCTATAGTCTCTGCCTACTCCCATGGGAAACAGGCGTGATGATATGTATATAGGTAGATCACGATTCATGATTAGCAATCCGGACTTTTGAAAAGCTTGCATGGGGCTTTTGGAAGAGCATCATGTCAACATAATATTTTCTTAAGTTTTCGTGACTTGTACACATAATAAAACTACGTTTTAACGGTTTTAAGCGCGGTAATTTATTTGATTTAGGTTTATCCGACGTTTCGGCCGCTTTTCAGTGGCCGTGGTCACGGAAGACAAAGATGACATTTGTCAAACGTGTATTGTCAAAGTTTTTATTCAGCCTACCGCCAACTTGTTCATTTTAATTATTTAGTTTTAAATTTTGTTTATGGATATTATTTACTCTATGGGAGCCTAATCTAATTTACCACCGCTTCACAACATGTTGTGGCTTGAAGAGAAGAAGCGGTGCAAGAAACTCTTCAGCAAACATGCCTAGTTCTAAATTTATTTTTATATAATATTAAAATGAGTGGAAGGAAAAAATAAAAGAAATTATCAGTCAAGTTGGTTTGTTTCGTTGCACGCAGAAAGAGCTCACAGTGTCTTGAGGTCTGGCAGTTGGTTTTTGCTGGGTTTGGGTCTTAATAGTTTTGATGATTGGATCCCAAACAGGTGGTACCTGCCAACCATCTTCTCTATTGAAATTTGGGTGTTTTTTGATTTCAATAGCCTCACGCATCATTCTTGGTATGAAACGATTCTCTTTCGCGAGGATTTGTAGGTTATCGAATCTGATGTAATGGTTGGGTTTATCCAGTGTGTGTTCACTGATCGCAGACTTCGTAGACCTTGTGTGTTTCATGTCAGCAATGTGTTCTTTTACCCGTGTTTTTATGCTCCTCTTTGTTTGCCCAATGTATGATAATCCACATTCACAATCGAGCTTGTAAACACCTGAACTGAACTGAAGGTGGTTTGGGGCCTTTGTGACGTTGGTGTGGAGTCTTCAGCTGATTGCGTTGTAAGACTCGCTTGACATGCTGAATCAAATAAATTACCGCGCTTAAAACCGTTAAAACGTAGTTTTATTATTATATCATGTCAACAATTAAACGTAATGTACTATACACAAGGACAACCCCCGTTCAATGTAGAAAGTGGGTAGGAGTGGGACTGTTTAAGAAATGGATATCATCACTATTATTTAACTTTGTAAACACTTCATAAATTTCAACTTTGCAAAATCAGTACCACTCGTTAATTAATTTGAGTATATGTGCTAAGTGCTTATATTATTAATACGGTATCAAGCGCTCCGTGCAAAGATAATTGTTTATATGAAGTGGTATCATAAAGAGATACAGTGAATTTTAATTGAAAATTGCTTCAAGGGTAATTAAGATATCTGATGTGAGAGTAATGTTGCTAGAAGCGGAGCAATTAAGTTTTGATTTTATCTCTGTTTAAAGCCTATTGAAATTTGAAAGTAACCAGTCCTAAAATTACACAAGTTACTTGGATATTAAAAGTAGTTAGATGCAAGGTTCTGGTACAAATATAAAAAAAATAAAAAATAGTTTTTATATTTATTTGCTTCTTCTTCACGGCCTTGGTATGAATCGAATTTTATTAAATTGGTTATTAGGATAATTTGGGTAGTTCCTACTGGACTTGAGCATAGCGTACATTTAATTTTAGACATAGTTATGCAACTAGAATTAATCCAAAGGATGAAAGTTTTAGGATAATAAAGTCATTCATAGAAAGTTGTAGTTGTACATTTCAAGTTATTAAGCATAGCTTTTGATTTATTACTTTAGTCTGGCATTTCGCCTAATAACCAAAATGTCAGATAGCCGTAACCACAGAATGACCTAAATGTCAAGCTTTAGATAATTAAGAACAATTAATTGTGAAGAAAATTCGCAAAAACTAAGAAAATACTAATTATATGTTATTAAAGCGAAACGAGCAATCGTGTTGCGGATGATGCGATTCGCCATTTTCAGCATGATGCGCCGAAACTATTCAGTACAAAGTGGAAATCTATTGCTGGTGATAGACCTCAAATACATCTCGATATTACTTACGATAATTGAGATCGAACATACTGTTGTATTGCTTTTTATAACGTTAACATGTCTGTAGGGTAAAAAATGGCAACATTGGCAATTTATAATGAGATATATTCAACTTAAATGTAAGCGCGATTATGTCAATTATCAGTGGTATCGTCTGCTCATACGGCTCGTCGTACTCAGAATCCTTTGTAAGTAAACGTGACGCCACGCTCGGCGGGCCGCGGCAGACGAGTCGGATTCCAAATGGCCACTAGTTAAGTGGTCCGCGTTTTTCGCTCGATTCAAATAGACCGGAACAGGAGCTGGTGAAGCGCGCGGACGTCCGTGCCGGCGGCGTTGTGCGCGTGCGCATCGTCTATGACACATTCGCGTTTAATCTGACCCTCTTATTCCATCGATGCGGTATTAAAAACTTATTTTGATTTTAATGTTATGGTTATTTTAATTAAAGTATTATTAGGCTTTCGCGTCTCTTAACCGTAATTAAAACTACTAACTATGTAGTATAAATAATTAAAATTAGCAAACTAAAACAATTACTCATGTTATTCTGATGTCCCGACTACATAAAAAACCGTTATTACAGAGAGATATACTCTTAATGAGTAATGTTAAGATTTTGTTTTTTTTAATGATTTTTAGATATATACGAGTTTATGTATAGTCATTGTTTAATTTATGGTAGCTTGATCTCAATTTAGCGTACCCCTACGTAACATGTTATTAGTTTAAAAAAAAGGAATTGCAAAAAAGACACCTCATGTTAAAATGAAAAATCTTTGTTTTATTTATGAATTCCTTATTGTGTTAAATGGTAATTAAATTAGAATGGCACATAAAAACCTTTACTTGATTTTGCTTACGTTTAATAGTACTTAAAATTTAATTTTGTAATGACATGAAAACAATTTGATTGTCCTTAATTTATCTTCTTATGTTAGTAAAAAACGCAGAAAAAGTAAAAGAGTTTTGATGAAAATAATAATGCAAATGTATCTAATGGTACAAGCGGGCATTATATTTCGATGCGGTCTGTATGCGGTTCAATAGTGTTTTGCTCTTAATTACAAAGCGTTCATCGTAAACCATTCCTATCATATATCTGTGCTAATAGCATTTTAACATAGAAACGATGCATTTTTTTACTCCACTTTCGTCTTTTTATATTCGATCTATTATTTTATATATAAATGCTCCTACAATAGATATTATTTCTACAAATTTGCTCAAATGCATTTACGAAGCCTGTATTGATCTTAAAAATTACGCACCATACAATGGAACGTGCGGTGAAATAGGCAGGTATTCTCAGCTGAGTACCTGTTTCACCGCACGTCGTGCGTATTCTTTACGTTATGTCTTTCATTTCCATAAAAATATATAAGAATCCCACTAAGGAGTTTCATTCGCATTACGAGGTTTAATAAGCTGAATAATCGAACCTCCCTTTTGATAAATATATTTGTTTCACCTTAATATCATAGAGAAAATGAGACTAACGATGTAGTTCTAATTTTGACACGCGTATGTGACGCCATTTGCAAATGCGCGCTATCTTCTTATTAGAAATGTCAAAGATTGTTGCGACTTTCCGACTGGTTTTTACAAACTCGTGACTATGATAAGGCCTGGACTTCGTCTCGGGGTTACATTCGTCTACTCGTTTGTAAAAAGCAACTTACCGTGCTAGTATCATAAATAACTATTATTAATATTACATAAAGTTTAAGTTGAGAATAAACATGATTTGTTTTATTGACTTTATTTGAAATCATATTGCTTCATAATAGTACCACTGCTGAACAGGTCGGAGACTAGGTACACCTCCCTCACAGGTGCAAAGTAGATTGGCAGCTACATTTGTAATCTCGAAGTAAAGGTTACCTCACGATGTATACTTTCAACGTGAGGACCTAGCAATAGTGACCTTACTTATTTGACCCAGACTACGCCAAAACTACTCCTATATATCTAAACATTTATGATTTCTGCTAAGATTCAAACCGAATTGTTGTTGTTTAGTTATTTCAAGTTTCTAAATATCCATATAACATTCATTAAACTACATTAAGTCACGTAATTTTAAATACATACCCACCTACCTTCATATATACCTTTATATTGTTGACTTGCGGATTTTTGATACTGAGAATGTTTTATTATGTAGGCTTGCTACAAGTTTTTTTGAATCAATCTTATAAATATCAAACAAGACAGCATTAGCCATACTATAGGCATATTTGGCTCACGCCAAGTTATTATGGCGGCGCTATAAATAACTCTCTAAACATAATAATTTTTACCTGAACACATAACTTAGAAACAAAAAGCATCCTCCAACAATTGTTCATTTTTAATCAATCTCCTATATTTTTTATAATAATACTGCACAGCATGATCACACTCCAATATCCGACCCTAAATTATACGATCTCAATAATGGGGTTTGAAAATTTCAATATAAGGGAATAGACAAATGTACCTGAAAAATTGGTGGAAAAAACTCACTAAGTATTTTCTTTTAGATCGAAGACGACGCCTATCAAGAAGATTTGGGCTACACTCGCGGTACTATAGGCAAATCGAGTACAGGCCGTGTGAGACTACCTCAGATAGACGAAAAGACGAAAGTGCGCATCAGCAAAACTTTGCAGAAGAATTTGCAGAAGCAACAGCAGTATGGAGGTGCCACTAGCATTAGGAGACAAGTTTCCGGAACCGCATCCTCGGTGGCATTTACTCCACTACAGGTGAAATTAATTTTCTTTTATCATCTACATCTAATATTTTAAACTGGCAGTAATACATGGCACCATTTCGTCAATATTTTGATTTTATTTCTAATGCTAAGCATGTGTTATTTAGGACATAATTATTTGTTTGTTTACTATTTTGTGTTTCCTTGTCCTAAATTTTGTTTTCCTTCTATATATCCACAATCAGTCGCAAACCGACTTTAAATGGATGGCTTGTGCTTTTTTTATAGTAATGGGTGTGTTCTCCAATGAAAACACTACTCTTTGTTTTATGTAGAACTGAGTCCTCTCTTGTATATGCGGTATAATAAATAAATAAAACGAAAGTCGAACCCATGAGAGGATTAGTTTGCTTATAAATAAAACGTACTTCAAAAAGCAAATAGATTTAAAAAAACTTAAGTTTAAAATTGTGTGTGTAAGCAGTTCACACGCAGTAGAAGTGAAACAAAGTATGACAAGTGGTGGGAGCGATTCTAAATTTCATGACGTCACATTTCATATATCATATCGTTCTAATATATTTCAGTTTTAAAATACGAAATTTGAAATATTAACGAAAAACTTCAAAACGTTTCCAACTCTATCTATATGAGCATAGTGTTTAAATTATTAAATATAATGTATTGTATCTCATTCTTTCGCAGGGTTAGTCTCATAGAATTATGTATTTATCCCTTTTTAGGGTCGCTTTTTCATTTCATCGAGTTTCAAATTTCAAATCGTTGTAAAGAAGTTTCACTTGAAACATTACAATGTTATTTTGCCGGCTGTAGCTGTTATCGAAGTTACATTCAAACTTAAAGTCGTAAAAACATATATTGCAATTTGTGTGGTGTGAAGATGCTTTTTATGTCACGACACAAAAGTGCTAAATGAATCGCTGTGACAATCACACGTCTATTACGGCATGATAATGGCAATCTTATTTACGGAGTGCTTCGACACGGTTCTATTGTGATTCACACTCACAGGTTCAATTATATCATTATATGAGATTTTCGAAATACGAGTATCTGTTTGTAAAGTTACAAAAAAAACGATTTTTTTCCAATTATTTCTTATCGTCATGAATGTACTTCAAAATAGGAGATTGTATGTAGGTATATAATATTGTTACAAGCTACAGGACTCGAATTAAAATGCCGTTGGAATTACTATAGAATTTATTACAAACACGGATAACATGGTACAAATATAACTGGACGCAACCAGTACAAACTGCACGAATCAATAACACGCGCAAAGTCCGTCCTCGTATCGTAATCCTCGCTTGACTGCCTCACCCCTCCGTTCGGGCAATCCTTTTATTCTGTACAAATTGAATATGCCCCGACGCATAACAACAACAACAAGAATTAGTTCGACACACCTGCCTAATGACTGCCATAAAACAAGTACAATAACAATAGAATGGTTTTTTAATTGCAAATTTTAAACATAAAGTAACAAATGCGGTAAAGGTAATAAACCAGGTTTATGGCAGGCAGATGTGCATTCACTTTTTGTCGGAATGTAACAAGGTTTTAGAATAGATATCAACCTATTCGGTAAGATTTGGATGACACTCTCTCTGCCCTAAAGTAATAACGTGTATTTGAAAAGACTTTCTACTTTGGGCGGAAGTTTTTCAAATGTTGATATACAACAAGTTTAATTGTAGGCCTAGAAAACGAGTAAAATGAAGCAGGTAATCGGTACCAATCTACTAATGCAGTTGTTACAGTTTATGACTTAATCGTATATTGAATCTAAGAAATTACCGAGGGCTTGTCGGCACATATTGATACTCAAGATGACGCCAAATATGAAATGGAAGTCTTCATGAGTCCAATACAATACTGTCTATACTGGACACTCTGCAACAATCACCTGTGCTGGTCTGTTTTGTTGACTTTTTAAATCTGATATGGGTTGTCTGCTTTCTGTCTGAATATTCTCTCAAAATGCTTTATCTTTAGGCACTTTTTTTCTTTCTCGTTTGAGGCTAAGTAGTCATTTCAGTGAGGCGTTAATAAAGGCGATTAACTAAATTAGTAATTAAATTGTGACGAAAATTTAAAATTTTGTAACTTCGATTGAACTTTGTTTGGCAGACAAACACACACATTGTATATCCCCAAGCTAAGCAAGTTACGCTTGTGTTATGGGTACAACCGACCACTTTGGGGCCGATCCCAAACACCCAGACCATATTAATTAACGGAAATATCGTTTTCGAAATTTACCTGCCAGGAATCGAATCCAGAGCCTCTGCGTTCCGACGAGCCAGGCCGGCTCAACAACAGAGGCCGTCAAAAGACAGATTAAATTAAAAAAGTAGAATGTTAAAAAATCTATTATCCCTATTTAGTATATATATGTATATAGATGGGGTCATTACAAGTCTCTGAATATGGCGGAAGGTGTCTAACAATAGTGGTCGGCAAAATACTGTGGCGAATTCAAAAGTCGATACGCGCCATTGCGATACCGGGTACGTCCATTTACGCCTCTGAGGCGTCATTACCACGGCATCCCGATCCATCATGATAATAGGCACGTACCCTTGAGCGCTGAGATTATGGGATACGTGGATAACATCACGATCTTATTGTCAGGAATAGGGCCGGACTGCTTGAAATGGTCTTAGACATTTCCTTTTTAAGGCATTGGTGTATAAAAGACAATAACTATCTAAATATGAAATCGAAGTTTGCATCTTAACCTGTACAACATTTTAAATCATTCACAGTACTAAAATGATAGTAAAATAACATAAATTTTTATTCTTCTCTTTATCTTAAAACAGCGCTAGCACATTACGAAGTGTTGGACGTAGAGTAGGAAGTCGATAGGATTTCACCTTGGGTATTTTTTTTATTTATTCATTACAACTTAATAATTTTTAAAAATATAGATTCAAACACTGGTAGTCGACTCAATCATAATCAAATCTTATAGTCGATGTCCAACAGTGTACAGGCAAATACAAATGCTAATGAAGGTTCAATTTAAGACCTGTCCATAAAACTAATAAGCTTTTTTTTAAAAGGTTTTTAAAAACAAGCCTTTGAGATCCTGGATATCATGTAGCAGCAGAGTGCTAGCCAAGACAAGTAATACGAGCCCAAACACGACGGGTCTATCTTGTTTAGTATAGGAGTTCCTATGGCCACCTTCCGACTCCATCATCAGATCAGCTCCATGGTAGCATATTATTGTATTGTCACGCGACATATGCGTGAAAAATTTCAGCTCAATCAGAAACCGGGAAGTTAGTCAAATTTAACTTGCAAGATTCCACCCGAACATACATACTCACATACATACATACATGCATAGGTACATCCATTGCAATTTCAATAAAAGCTTGTAATAATAAGATCATTTATTTTTTATTTTTTTATTATTTATTTTTTTGTCTATCTGACATAAGTTTAAAGAAGAAAAGTTCACATACCCAAGTGCCAACGAGCTTTCGCCACAGTTTTTACGTAATAAAATATTGCGTATTGACCAGGAGCACCTATTGGATCTACGCATTCGGGTTCATAAACTAGTTCGACTATCATAGAAAAGTTATTCGCTGAAACCCCCGCTTGTCAACATTCCACGACGATAATGATATCGGCCCTTGTGGGGAAGTGGACACCGTCCATTATTATACTGCAACTTTAATGACGGTGCTATGAAATATAATGTAGGTAGTAAATTTTACTGTAATTATATAGAATCACGATGTATATATTTATGTATATGTTTAACAGCCCATAACTGTCCCACTGCTGGGCTCGGGCCTCCCACTATAGGGGAACGGACAAAATACCCGCCACGCTTGTCCAAGGCGGCTTGGCAGGTTTGACACATCGGCTAAATCGATGTGCAGGTTGCATGCGATGTTTTCCTTCACCGTGATTTGCACGTGGAAATTGTAACAATATGCATATTAGGTCAGAAAACTGCCTAAGTGGTGCTTGCGTTCCGGCCATGATCGAACCCACGCCCTTTGAGTTTAGAACGCTACCTACCTACTACGCTACGATTTATATATGATATATTTATGTTCAAGTGTTCAAATAAAACTTTATAACATCCCAAGTCACTGAAAAGACAAATAAATGATCTCGCATTACTTTATAAGTAATAAGGTAATACCTACCTACAAATATGAAAATATTATGTCAATAGATTAGTAACAAGATTTGTATTATTCCCTTCTTAAAAATCACAATTTAGAACGTAATATTTGTATATTAAAACTAACATACACTGCAGGTACTCTACAAAGATAATTACTAGATTTTCACTTATATAATTATAGTTTACTAATAACGTCTAATATTTAAATAAGATTGAGATATTTATTATCTATAGCACGTATTGTTTATTATATTAGTATTGGTAGCATGCATTAGAACCATGCCTCAAAAGTGGTTATTAACATATTTCAGTAATATGAATTCCTTCACGCTATTATATTTGCTCATGGTGAAAGAAAAATAATAATTTTAAAACATTGTTGGCATACAATATACCGTTGAACTTATTCTGCAATTTCGACTTCCAGCATAATTCAAATGAAGTATGTTAGCATATTTACAAAAGTAGCCTTGAGTGCATTGGTCTCGCGCGTAGAGGGTTCCTGTGTACGAGTAAAATACAAAACATGAATAGATCTTGATCCGTCCAATATTCTTTATACAATTTTAAGTTACAATAATAACTATTGGCTCATTGCTATATCTTACTATAGCTTCCAGTACTACTTGTTAGATTGTGATATTAACTCTATATAAAGACTGTCACTTTTTTACCAATGGCTTAGGGGAAAAGATGAATAGTGCCGGTACATAAGTGAAGCACTTGCCCCTATGTTTTAGATTCTATAATCTAGTCACCATATAGATCTTGAGATAAAGCGTCTCTTATTTGCATTTGCTTCACCAGAGTAGCACCTATTCCCTAAAGCGACGCATGTTTATCTTGTTTACTATTGACCATGAATATTTGCTTATCTTTGTATAATTATGTCATCTATTAAGAACGAGTTTTCAACCTGTCAACTACTTACCGACAAACATGCCCTTAATCTTGTTGGACACGCATAAATCGACTACTTGGCCATTCACATACAAAATGAACGGAAAACGTTGCTAAACCTCTATACATAATTTCCGTTTCCACGGTCGCTTTGTGCCGACGATAACACATGCAAGTTTAAGTCGTACAAAACTGGTATCATCAATACGTTGGCCATAGCAAAGGGCCACACGGCTGAAATACATATCGTGTTACGAGGGGAAAGTAGAAATCTAATACATTCTGGTGCATTTGTGCTGTGGTCGTATGTTTGTTTATTTTTACGGGATAGTGCAACGGTCACTAACACGCTTTGCATGTAGCGGCGATCGTTGTCTAAAGAAAAAAAGTGCCTATACTTCGGCTGCTAGAATGCGTTCCCACTTCGGAAAAATTTGGGTGGATAACAATGTAATGACGATCAATTTACGACAATTTTTTTTAATGCCTGAAGCAGGCAAACAGGCAGACCAGTCACCTGATGAAAATTGGTTACCGTCGCCTATGTACGTTTGCAACAACAGGCGAGTCGCCAACACGTTACCGCCCTCTAAGAAATTTTATAACGCCCTTCTTTAAAAAAACCCATGTCATGTCGTGCCACGCTTGTCCAAGGCTGCTTGGCAGGTTTGACACATCGGTTATTTCGGTGTGCAGGTTGCATCACGATGTTTTCCTTCACCGTTTTTAGCACGTGGTAATTGTAACAATATGCACATTAGATCAGAAAACTGACTAAGTGGTGCATGCATTCCGGCCAGGATAGAACCCGCGCCCTTTGAGTCTGGGACGCGTGCACTAGCCGTTACGCTACCACAACTTATATTGAACGTATGCTTATGTTGATATGTAGGTATCAAATAATATATGTGTTTCGCAATTTAGGAGCGTCGCCTATGAGCTGGTAAATCTGTCTATTTAAGTATTATAATACAGTATACAGTAGTATAGACTCCCAGACCGCTTAGATAATTGTACATTGGTATTTCAGGCGATAGGGCCGTGATAGAACTTTCACCGTTTACATTTCGCTGTTGGTATTCGTGCTATGAGAATGGCGACGCCCTTTGCAACAGCATTTAATTTTGTTAGACCTTGTTGAGACTTTAGATACAAATCTTGTAGACAAACAGTTATTTTAATCATGTTTTTGATTCAGATTAAGTACACGGTTCTATTGTTAACGATACGTTTGTTATTTGTAACGTTGTGAAATAAATAAGTACTTTTTCACATTAGCGCTGGCTCTTAGTCTGGTTTATTGTTAATATCGTTATTCGGATGTGGTGGCAATCAACTCGAGCGTGAACTATAAATACTGGGGAATTTAGCAAATTGATTTTATTAACTCGGTAGTTAAGTGTTTTCTCTAAATTTCAGTCTGCAATAATAAACATACTTGCAACATTTTTGCTAGACTTATGTATCTACTAAACGGGAAGAGAGATTCATTGATTATAGATCTCGCAGGAGATCCCTTATGCTTTGAATTGACCAGATAAAATCACTTACAGATTTTTCTTTAATGAATAAGAACCAGCATTGTCTGTTGATAGTTTCGACTACGAAGGAAAATAGTCTGGTAACAGTTATACTTTTAAAAATCTCACATATTCCTAGGTTATCCTAGGAAGGAGGATTTATATCCGAATCAAGATATGTGTATTATGTGATAAATGCTCGCTAGGTTGCTAGAATCAAGATCTTATCGAACGCTACTGTTACATGCATGAATTTTATTACGGTAATCATAAATTCAGGTGTTCTATACCTGGAGATCCATGCTAAATCTCTTTTAGTATACTTATCCGTGCAGGAACGGAGAAAGAATATTTATTAAGAATTTCCTGCGGCCGGGCCTGTCGTAAGAGGCGACAAAACAACCCAGAGCCAGGTGGTAGGGTATTTGCCCGACTGGATGGCTACCACCTCTGGTCTAAAGTATGTCGCCATAACAACCTTGATTTGTGTTCCGGCATTAGTGACCAGGTTCCAGTCTCCCTTAAGAGAGCAGCAGCACATTTGTTGCACCTTTGGTATTGCAAATGTCCATAGGCGATGGTAACCACTTTCCATCAAGTGGGCCGTCTGGCTGTCTGCTGAACTCCTGCATCTAATTTCTTAGAGGCCGGCCGGCAATGCGTTGGCGACGCCCCTGGTGTGGCAAACGTCCATAGGCGACGGTAACCGCTTTCCATCAGGTGGGCCGTCTGCCTGTTTGACTGCTTCAGGCTATAAAAAAAATCAACTTACAATTCACGACTATTATTGATAAATGATAAAATAGGAAGAAACTCGGCTTTCAATTGCAGCTGATTATTTTAGCGAAGAATTAATATGCCAAACAACTGTTGTAGGGTTAAGGTG
The DNA here is from genome assembly GCA_949752895.1 of Dendrolimus pini. Taxonomy (NCBI): domain Eukaryota; kingdom Metazoa; phylum Arthropoda; class Insecta; order Lepidoptera; family Lasiocampidae; genus Dendrolimus; species Dendrolimus pini. Next base: position 18,554,862 of record OX457128.1, on the reverse strand, counting down.
TTCATTATATTACTACTTGTTGAATTCTTAAATGTCTGATAACACTGTGTGCAATAATAAAGAGTATTCTATTCTGATGATATAATTTCGGTTGCTTAAACCCGTTTTAAGTGCGAATCGTAATAAAAAATTATCACGCAACGTAACATAATGCAAAGCTTCACACGTAAAAGTTGCATATATTATTGAGAAATACCAGTAACAATAACATCAAGTTGACATTATTATTTCGTGTAATATGTCTTTGTTTTATATAAATTATTACCAAACCTTGTTGGTAATAAAGGCAGAAGATACAATAAACACTCGTTATACATAATTATTCTCGTCTTTAAAAATCATGACATGTCAAGGTGATTATGTTACAGTTTAATATAGATTCAGTTACTGCATTTGCCAATATGGCTATCGTGGCTAAAGTACGTTTCCTTCAAATTACGTGGATTCGAATCCTGGCACGGAAACATGCATTACTTAGGTAATTATTTAGACTTAATGTGTATTGTTACAATTAATCACGTGGTGACGGTAAAGGAAAACATGATGAACCTGCATATCGAGATAACCTTTAAGCCCGCCCCAGTCGACCTTCGACAAGCGTTTGTTCTCTTAAAAATAGGCAGGCCCAAGCCTGTAGCAAAATTCTGGGCCGATATTAGTACTTGCAAGTCATACATCTATGCTATTACTAAAAACATAAGCAACTGAATGCTAAGAATGGAAATCTCAAAACTTTTATATTTTGCCTTAATGATTAGTTCTACTATGTTTGCTAAATATCACAAGTATCGTGTAAATCGTGTTCGTCGTGACGTGTACTTACGTGACATGTGTGTTAACTTATTTAGTTATCATACTCTATTAAGATATGACATTGTAAAGAAACATATTAATGTTAAATTAATGAGCTTGCTCAGAAGCATAGTTTCAGTGGAAGCCTCTGAGCAACAAGCTTAATAATAAAATGTGAAATTCACCGAATACATCTTTGGACGTTTATTATAATGTTAGTAAAATATGTAATTTCTGAAGTACATTGCCTATTCTCTTATATTAGCTAACACTAATAAGTACTCCATTATCGACATACATACCACTTAGAATAAATGTCGGTAAACATAGGGCTATTATTTTAATCCTCCGTCCAGCGAGCCTTGATCTCCAGACCATCGGTTCACGGTAACCCGTCCTATCAACCGACCGTTAGCCCCCTCGATAGCAATCAGCCTGATTGCGTCCTAGCTTAGCCAGTTATATCGCCTACAGAAACATGAACCTTGATTCACATTCCGATTTACACGGAACTGGTGTTAAACTTCTACCTAATTTTGGTTTCTTGGCTATAGTGTGGTTATGTCTCCCAGCTGAGGATATTCTTTCTGCACATTCTTATGTTCCATTATTGTTGATATTGTTGTGTATGCTATGAGAATGGATAAAATTTTAACCATGCACCCGGGACCAAATAATTGAAAAGAGCAAATCTGAGGTCATTTTATGAAGAGAAATTAAAATTATATGACTGAGAATGTTTAACTGACATGCATGCATGCATCCTTCACACAATGCAAGATGCGCTGTGTGAAGTATATTATAAAGATTTGTGATGTGACAGAGAAAATACCTGCCAGAATAGAGAAGCATGGAAGGAAAAGACCTGCTGATACGCCGACCTAAAACTACTAAAAAAAAGAAACTTTTCTGCCTTATTATTACTTCCATACAATTTCTATGTTATTCTTCTTATATTTTTTAATAAATTGCAACTTTTCATATTATTCGAGTAGGGTTTCACTCAGCTTCGCTCAAATAAATTTCGGGTCCGTAGCATTCAAATATTTCCTTAATATCCAAGATTAAAATATTATGTGCTCATTTCCAGTATCGGAGATATAATATAACATTTTTTACGATAATTGCTTATTTCCCATTACTGTGAAGAAGTAGCCAACAAAATACAAACAACAAAATTACTTTCCAATGAATATAGATAAGATTTAGATGCCGCATATGACAATGTAACCCTTGTGAAGTAGACTATCCATCGACATTACGGTCTGGTAGCTCCTTTTTTTCGAAATCTACTCATGTTCACACTTGCAATGGTGCAAAAGAACTGTCTTTAATGGCCCATTATTAGCCTTAAAGAAGTTCTAGTGAAAATGACTGCAAAAATGTACAATAATGCATCATCACGTCTCGCGCAGTCATTGAACGCAAATGACACGTAATAAAGCATCACGATGCAATGAGCAAAAGAACTAACATGATGAGTGAGAATCGAATGAATGGCCACTACTTGGCATTGTCTTACTTTTCTGTGGCCCGTAAGATCAATAGTAGCTTAAAATATACTGTTGACAAGCAACCAAGTTTAATCCTTCGTATCTAATTTTTTTGTAAAAGCAATTACAGTTTATCGATCGACAACTTTTAAAACCATGCAATAGTTTAAACTTGCCCAGAGGGTCCTTTAAACTCTTCGGCGTGGATTAAACGACGTATTTGCCGTTGCCAATGAATTTAAAAGTTTTTGTCTCATTCCTTTAAACAACCAACCAAACCATTAAAGCAGTGTGGGACACAAATAGTCTGTGCCTACTTACCGAATAGCAATAAATTATGTGACTGAACGTTTTTTTGCCGTACCACTAATAATATTATAATTGCCATAGGGCCGGTTTAATAGTTAATTAGATATAAGCTCCGACAAGTAATGTCAAAATTCAACCCATGGCAGGATAAGTATAAGGCAATAGTAAGATATAGAAAGCGGCTATTAATACTAAAAACGCATGAAATGTGAACGAGTTAAATAATGTTACCATGTAAAAACTAATGATCAAAGAATTGTTGAGCTCTTCATATTTTCGAATTGATTTTACGACATGGGTTTTAATCCATCGATCATTTTTTTCTGTACATTACAAATTCCATAGTTTAAACTACGTTTGAACGAACTTGGCTTATGACTAAGTTATGTACGGATGCAATGTAGAGCGTTGGCGGTGGCCTTGTGATACTATCCAATCTAAATGGTAATCACATAGAATGACATTATTGAGACGTAATCGATCTCCTGTCGCCAGTAGGTCAACGGTGGTATTTGCATTTTTAAGATCGTTCACGAAGTTTGAATTGTCTGTCGTGATAGGAATTGTCAATATGTGTTAGTGAACAAAACCGTAAAATGCATTTGTTTCGTTTCCTAATCTCGTATATAGGATAACTTTCCTAAAAGTACGAGCGTTGAATGTGAATTCAGCTAAGGTCAATGAAATGCTAATATCAGCTTAATATATACTGAATAAATGTTTAAATAATTTTACTATCCCTGGAAATTAATGCTTCCTTTTTATATATCATTTTACTTAAATACATTGGCATTTTAAATTCATAAGAGTTTTAACCTTACAAAATAAATGAAGACTGATGGAGAGAGTCGGTGCCGGTAAACCGAGACGTACTTACCATGATCAAATTGAAAATATTTTAAAGGAAGGTCAGATAAAAAATAGTTTAAATAAGCGTGTATGTATGAAATGATTAATGAAAGTTGATGAAGTGTTTTTTTTTTTGTCAGGATCGTAGCAGGTAGAGATCCATCGTCTCTGCCTGTCTATTTCCTACATTAATTTACCATATATTTGTATAACTTTGTTTGTCAATATGATTTATTAATATTTTCCCATCTTGTTTAGTCTGTATATTTGTTTGATAAAATAATATGTGTCTTATTATTTCTATAGAAGTTATTCGTTTAGGACTAACAATATTTTGTCTTTGCAGGGTCTGGAGATAGTTAACCCACAAGCTGCGGAGACTCGCGTCAATGAAGGAAACGCCAAATATTTTTCAAATACATCAGGGTTTTTATCAGTTGGAAAGAAAACTACATAGTGATAACTTGGCTGTTTACATGGCCTACAAACCATGTTTTACAATCGAGTCAAGTAAATAAAGTTTAAGTCGAGATTACGATCTAAAATGGTGACTCCATTACGTGTAAGATAAGATTTTACAGAATACATTTCAGTTGTGAAAAAGTTTTGTTTTATTTTATTACCATTGTAGATATGGTCAGTGTAGCGATAAGTTGGTCGAGTCCCTCATACGGGGCGTTTTCACTCCGCGGCTTAGTTCAGTAATTATTTTTAATAAAGATTCGAAATATACTACGCGTTGTCAAGACACACCTTTAATAAGAATTTGATGAGTCAAGTAGTTGACTTACAAATAAATAGGTCCGTATCACCGTTTGGACAGACTTCCACTTAATTGACAACTTTTTTTTTAATTTAAGATCTTTCAGACAAACATTCATCCTGTGAAAACGTAAACTTAAGTACATGCAATGTCACTTATTTTAGTACCATAACAATGATTTCTAATACTGCCTGTTGCAGAAAGGCTATAATTAATTATCTACTTAATGCAAATCTTATCAAGCTTGTGAGATGCTCGCAAGTGATAAGACCATCTTTCTACTAAGTTAAAATAACTTATGGCTTAACTATATCGTGTAATGTTTGTATGGTATATATACCACATCATTTGACTTAACTATGCAGCTATTCACGCTATTTGATTGAGTAACAGTTTTGCCTCTTGAGACTATTTACCTGTATAACCATGGCCTTGGATCATCGTTTCAGAATATGCCAGTCATGTTGTAATATAATTTTGCCTACATCATTCATAATTATCATTCGCTTGCCTACCAAATACTAGTGAGACTATACCTCTCGTAATGCAAAAACACCACTGAAGCTAAGCCAATCTTCGTTGTTACGTTCTTGATTACAATTTCTTCTTTTTCTCTTCTCTCACTTTCCTGATCAAATAGCAAAATTTACTTTCCACTTGGGGTCGTTTGCGTCTCCTTAAGTCTGTATTCCGCGATAACTATCCCATTTGCAGGGATAAATAGTATTGTATGTTGATCTCTTCTATCAAAAGTAAATAAATATGTACTGGTTTATACGCAAGACCTAGAAAAATAAACTGTTCCCTTTATTCATTTTTGTGTAAAAAGCAGTAATAGTAAAATATATTTCTTTTCAATTTTTTATTAAACACATATAAAATAAATAAATATATTCACCAACATAATATTAGCCTATATGTATTTAGTATTCTCTTTATTGCGAATCTGGCAAATAGGCAGACATCCTAGCTCATGATAAGTGGTTACCGTCGCTTACAACGGTATATAATACCAAGAGTGACGGCAACTTGTTACCAGTCGTTAGGATGGGATAGGGCAACGAGATAAAGAATGAAAGAAAAATAAACAAAGAGTGACGTAATTACATTCCTTAAATTATACATTATTATATATGTTACGGCTAATACCCGAAGTGCGGCTACACCTAGTTCTAGGCGGCTAAAACTAGGTGTAGCCGCACTTCGGTTTTTAAACCTAGGTGTAAAAGATTTGTTCACGGCTAATATTAGGTGTAGCCGAGACGTCTTTCCATTCTGTACAAGGCCGAACGCAAGGGTATGAAACTAATCACGTATAGATTGGAAATAAGTTTTTTACGAAGTTCTTCCAATCCATACAAGAGCAGTACGCAAATACTGCCAGTACACATAGGGACTAATCGTGTATGTTTCGGAAAATTATTTTTGGGTGATTATAAAAAAATAACCATAAAGACTAAGGCGCCTTAGCCTTCTAACCTATATTAAAAATGAAAACATGTCACTACAGACCAACAGACTCCACGTAGGATTGGCTACATCTAGTTGTAGCCAGGATAAAGAAGGCTATACCTAGTTTTAACCAAATGAACTCGGCTACACCTAATATAAGCCGTGAACAAATCTTTTACACCTAGGTTTAAAAACCGAAGTGCGGCTACACCTAGTTTTAGCCGGCTAGAACTAGGTGTAGCCGCGCTTCGGGTATTAGCCGTGACATATACAAAGCCTATTTTGAGAATTTGTATGCCGCATTTTCAGCAAACAAGTTTTACACTCAGCATGCCTGAATTATATCAGAACAACACTGATTATCAGTGCAAACCTTCCTTTTGGCGTGAGACCAAAACGACCCATTTTTAACCGACTTCGAAAAAAGGAGGAGGTTCTCAATTCGTCGGGATCTTTTTTTTGTTTTTTTTTGTTGTTGTTGTTTTTTATGTATGTTCGCCGATTACTCCGTCATTTATGATCCGATTTACGTGATTCTTTTTTGTTCGACGCGGAATAGCTGCCATGTGGTCCCCTAAAAATTTGACATAGTTTGGCCCAGTAGTTTTCATTTTATGAACATTTTTCATGAAATGAATTTTCACTCCGTTCCATATGTACACCGATTACTCTGAGATTTATGATTCGATTTACGTGATTCTTTTTTCGTTCGACGCGGAATAGCTGCCATGTGGTCCCCTAAAAATTTGACATAGTTTGGCCTAGTAGTTTTCATTTTTTTGTTCCCGGTTCTTGGGACCTATATTTTTTAAGAAGCGCGGCACCATTCGTATGTCCACCCACACATAGCTAGACACTAAAAAGTAACAAATAAAAAATTAAAACTTCGTTTAAAAAAACCGACTTCAAAAACGAAAAAACTAAAATGTATAAAATAACTTATTTCTAAAGCTATTAAATATTAATATATATTATCTAAAACATCTTGAAGTCAGTGCAAAGCAAAACATAAAAATTACTATATTTTGAAAATTACTAAGCACCGACTTTAAGATGTTTTAGATAATATATATTAATATTTAATAGCTTTATAAATAAGTTATTTTATACATTTTAGTGTTTTCGTTTTTGAAGTCGGTTTTTATAAACGAAGTTTTTATTTTTTGTTAAACTAATCTTACTTTTAAAACATTTAATTAGTAGGTAAACCAAATAAATAAATTTAAATTAAACCAACAATAAAATGCTTTGTTACTTTAAAAAATGAATAAATAATCATATAATTACTTAAATCTATTCACACATCCCTATATGTGTATCCGTGTAACAACTTGTATCGAATCATCGATATCAGAAGAGGGACCAGAGAGTAGGAATTGGATAGAGGGGATGGAATTGGCCAATGTGATATTGAAGATGGAATAGGTGGAGGACAAAGTGTAAAGGGCAGTGACGTAGCTTGCCTTAGACGGGTCCTGTATCAAAATGTGTTCGGGCTCAAAGGAAGCGTAAAGATTTTTAATAAAACAACAAATGTTCGAATTGGATTGAAATAATTATATATTGAATAAAGTAATTACTTAATACTCCTACATAAGTTAGACAAACAATTCAAATCAAAGATAAACTATTTATTTAATTATTTATCAAATCATCATAATCATCATTATTAACTTACGGGACGAGAATTTACTCTGCCGTAACACAGTTATAGTACGGGGAGTAATGATTGTCGCATATTGTTAAGTTAAGCATTATTGTGTATTGTACTTGTTTAGCTTATATAAATGGAGAGCAATAAATTCTTTAATTCTTTAATCATCCATCCTGAAAACGACTTCAGTTTTTCTAGATTTTCTGCCTCTGTAGACAATAATGACAAGTTTGATAGCCGTTCCTGTTGGCCCATCAGTTATTCTCAAAAATGTTAATCTATAAAAGATTGTGGATACAATTTTAAGAATTTTTGATTACACATTTTCGGGGCCCCTGTACCCTGGGGGCCCCGTTTCATTGACAGGGCTGATACGGCGGAAGTTACGCCCCTGGCATCGGCACTTTGTGAGTATGTGGTATCACACCGATCGAACCGGACCTAAAAGCTGTAATCAAGATAATGATATATATAGTAAAGTATATCACCAAATATCTGTCGCAGCAGACCACATCAACACGAATCTGCGCCTGGTATTAGAAATATAACCTTGTTAAAAAATCACGCTTCTGAAACCGCAAATGTTTTGAACGTTAAAAGTCATAATTTATATTTAATATAATAGTATATTTTAATACATTGAGAGTAAACAGTCAATGTATATTGTATATTATAGTGGGACATTTCAAGGCTAACATAATTATATACACGTTTGCCGGTAAACGTAATGCTTGCTTAACCTATAGTTGGTATTACAGAAATAGCACATTCTCACAAGAGTGCGTTTACTAAAGTAAACAAACCGTCTCTTTAGGACTACATTCAATTGCAAGTAGCGTTGATACAATGTTGGTAATGGTAACTTTTTCTCAAGGTATAACATCTATCCCACCGTTGGAGACAAGCGGTAGGATAGTATGGCATATGAGACAACTACCGAATACTCACAAGAACCAGCGATAGGTGGTGGGATATAGTACTTCCAAAGTCGTAAAAACTGTGTCCTCCTCTTTAACTTTAGAACTATGAAGTGAATATTTTAGAAAAGCATCAAGGTGGTTGAGTTATAAAAATACTTTTAACGAAAATTGGTTAGATTAAGATCGTTTTTAATAGGGTGTATTCAATTTAATGCTTCTTCGTGGTTTAGTAGCCATATTCCGAAAACAATGGATGTTTTTCACCTCCTCGGAACCTTTACTGTTGGTGGACTGGCACGCATTTGCCAGATTTATTAAAGCACTCGTATATTTAAAAAGAAAGTTATTTTAAGCGTAGAGACAAATCGTGTATTACTTTTTATGTCAGAAAATTTTACCTATATATTTTTTTTACCGATTTTGAAACCAAAATATACGTCCATTCTGTAGTCTTTGACAAAAACCCTATAACTATTATTAAAAATGAATCTTATAACACACAATGTACTTGATAAACTCATTAACATGATTATAAAAAGATTATTTGCTGTCCTAGTTTCGGTGTTTCCTCGTGTTTCAATAAACATTGCGCAAATTAAGATGCAGTGGCCGCTTATATGTTACTAAATAGATTGGCAAACACCTTTATTCACATACCATACATACATTTTTATTTTATATATAATTAGGGTTAAGTCATGGTGGCTCAATGACATAGATAGAGACACCTGCGTCTTATTCCGATGATGTGGCTTCGAAAATTTTCTCTTCTAATATGTATGTAGGTAATATGCATACAGCTGAAGAACACGGGCTATATGGAAGGCTTACATGGGGTGGGAAAGCTATGGGATGGCCACAGGCAGAAGCCCTTTCGAAAATTTAATCTAAATGTGGCGTGACATTCATCATCCAGGCTACCATTTCTTTTTTCATTCCCCAAAGTTAGTTGACCGCGCTTGAATTCGTTGAACCCACAATACACGAAAGGCCTTTATCAATGAATTCCATTTGAAGTCTATCGTACGATTCGTCCGGTTCCAGGCGACACTTGAAATCTTAAAAAATCATAGCGCGAAAATGTTTCCGGCACAGATCCATTTTCAATGACACACGATAATTTAAATTAGCTCGCAAACAATGTGTAGGGAAATTTTGAAATTGGAACGTACCTATTTTTAGGCATAAATTTTAATAATCATATTTTTCAAAATAGATTATAATTAGCTAGTCTCTCATATGTAAAAACTTTTTTCGCTATACTTTCTGAGGGGTCTGGTATTACATTAGTTCCAGTTGTATTCCAAGTATCTGCTTCGGATCCTAGATTCCACTTCTCTACTTTTTTTTCGTCGCTTCGCACGGTCTTCGTCATTCCTTTATTACGAGAGCATTGGCACACAGGTTCAGAACGTTAATCCAGCATTTGTTTGCCCCTATATGGTAAACTACCAACAAATATTATCGGTAACATTTTCTTAATACAAACACAGAATCTGGGATAAAAAAGTTTGGTAGTACGCTGATTCATTGTCCTATTTTTTAGTCATACTAAGGAAGGACAAAATGCTTTGTATTCAGGTCATTTACGGTTCCAAACGCTCACGTCGAGTTCAAAAAATTGAGGACGACTCTTTCTGTTTGTTTTGTATCGCCCACAAATGTAACACTTAATGTAACTTAGAATGTAGACATTAAGCACTAAAAGCATTATCCGGTTCGAGTATAGCTAATCTCATTTACTGTAAACTTCATGTTATGAGATTGATGTTTATAGTCTGACTAGTTAAATTATAAATTCGCAGTTCTTACTGTACAGTACTTACTTACGCTGACATAATGTCCTTATACCTATAAAATAAACCGTATTTATATTATTAGAAATGTCAACCGACATTTTGTCACAAATCCAAGGAAAGCCAGTCTAGATTTTTGATTTAAAAAAGAACTGGACATACAACAAACAACATAGACATGTTTTATAATAATTGATAAAATTAATATGTAATTTTTTCTCCTTAGGCTTCGTAATCAGACGACATGCATACATTTGTGCTTTTTATTTTAATTTATTATAAATATATTCGATGCGACATTTATTTAAAGAGCCTTTATTTATACATATTTTAAAATTCTAAATTTTCCATACGGGTTCATTCCATGCTATAGGTGCACACTAAGAAAGGATTTTTGGACTTCAACTGCTAAGAGAGCGAAAAAGGGGATGAGTTTGTATGAAAATCTGCCATTTTTAAACTAAGAAGCACGACATTGTTTATACCTGTTTCTGGTTAGAAATAAAAGTACACTTGTATCGGAGTTTTTTGAAATTCAACTCTTAAGGGGTGAAATAGAGCTACCTTTTTCCCTTTTTTGACTACTCAAACTATGATTATATGTCTTTTAAATATTTTTTACAAATTTTGATTTATTTAGTGAGTGAGGTGAATTGTATACTTAATAAAACATAAATCGGAAAACTTAATTACCGGTATTTAAGCCTATGGATCATTATCCGACTGTAAGTGTGTAAGTTACTAATTTTTACTCCTTTTATACGTGACTAGCTTCTGCCTGCGACTTCGTCCGCGTGGAATAGTTAAAAAAAGTAAGTTATAAAAAACCCCCGGTTTTGTAACATTCTTCATTGGTGCTCCGCTCCTATTAGTCTTAGTGTAATGGTATATATATAGCCTTCCTCGATAAATGGGCTATCTAACACTGGAATAATTTTTCAAATGAGACCAGTAGTTTCTGAGATTAGCGCGTTCAAGCAAGCAAACAAACTCTTCAGCGCTATATATTGTGGCGACCGAGGGTGGAACTGCCCAGCAGCGTAAATCAGCTTTAGAACTTTTAGAAAATACTAGACATTTCTGGAAGGAAAAGACAAGGACGGATAGATGTTAGAAAGGAATAGACGATAAAAGAAAGAAAGAGATAGATAGATGTTAGAAAGAGATGGACAATGAACGAAAGAAAGAGATAGATAGATGTTAGAAAGGGATAGATGTATAAACGAAAGTTCCCGAACAGAAGGTTCGGGAAAGAAGAGACAGAGATAGATATATGGTTTCTAGAAAATTCTTCCGGGTATATAAACAGCGTAAGGCGCGCCTACCGGGCAGTTTTAGAGTTGAAAGTTGCAGTTTAAAGTTGAGTTCAGTCCAAGACGGTGAAACGACAAGTGCGATATTAGAGAACGTTAATAGAGGACAGAGACGAACTAAGTGGTGAATTTAGTGAGAAGTTTGGTGGACAGATACGCAAAGGAGGTGTGTAGCGTAGTTCGAGAGGGAAACCAGAAGCGAGCTACGCGCGATAATATTGGAGGTGGTCCGCGCAATATCGGCGACGGTATTGAGGGTGTGACAACTTATCGTCGGTACTGTGCATCGTTCGTTGGTCGTGCGTATAGGGGCAACCCTACAGAAAGGTACTACGTGCGGCTGTGTAAGTCAATAAAAGCTTTTAAATTAAAAACTGGTGTTTTCTTCCAATCCATAAGTGCGTACCCCGCTCGTACGTAACAATATTATAAAGATTTGGTACAATGTGTTCAATGTTTGAAAATACGTATTTGACTGCGAACCATACTTGTGCACGTCGGCTTTGCTGCAGTTCAAGGACGTCTTGTTACGTTAAATTTTATATTGCTTACGTAATTTTAACGGCACAAGTACAATACAAGGTGATAGCATAAAACCTTGGAGAGCACTTTTACTTCACAACATTTTCTTAACTGATAGAACTCATAAATTCAAATTTATTTACAGTAATCTATTTAGTCTAGAAGTGTGGGTTGAATACGGAACTAATATTAATTACTATATTATAGTTCTGTTCAATGCTTCAACAGATACACATAAAGAATATCTAGCATATGTATATATACATGGGTAGCCTGCGACTTCATCCACGCTTGACTTGAAATTCCCGCTTAATTCCCGGAATAAAAAATCACACAATTTATCACATAAAATATACTATCGATCGGTGAAAAAAACAAGGGACACCCGGATAGAACGAAGTTACACACACACACACTCACACACACACACACGCACGCATGCACGCACGCACGCACACACCACGCAAACACGCACACACAAATACACACACACACACACACACACACACACACACGCAGAGACAAGAAATCTAAGAAAAATATCATCGTGTTCTCCATCGCTTATTATAGTTTAGTTAGTAGATATTCCAGTTGTTTTCTTTAATACCTCCAATGTACAGACATGGCATCTCTTAAATGTTATAATATTATAGATTGCGAAACTGGTAAGTAGACAGGGGGCCCGTGTAATGAAAAGTGGTTACCGTCGCCTGCAGATGTTTGCAACATCAGAGACGACGCTAATGCGTTGTCAGCCGTTAGGATGAGATAGGGGGGATGGGATGAACAGAATGGAATAGGAGAGGAGGGATCTGTAAGGTTATTCACAAACGTCGGGAATGTTCCAATCAATTTGCAATCCGAAGGAACATGAAAGGCTACCAACTGATCCTGTCGGAAACAGATTCTCGAATGTGTTCGTTTCACGTTCCGTAGGATTGCAAATTGAGTCGTTCGGGAGCTTTCTGTTCTTACACGGAAACATTTCCGACGTTTGTGAATAACCCTACAGAAAAGAATCGGACAGTGGAATAGGGGAAATGGAAATTGGCCACCAGAACTCTCACTCATCGCACAAAACACTATACTTATATGCAATTACATACAATTAAAGATATAATGATAAGAATATTTAAAACATTAATGATATCGGAAGCTTTATAATTTTACGGGTCAATCCTCTAATCAACCAAAGTGGAAGACACTTCGTGAAAGATTTATCTACTACTGACTACTACCTTTCGATTTTGTTCGATTAATTCATTATATAAAACTTGCAAACCTGCTCGATATGCAAAACTAGTCATGGCTTTTGACCAAGGCAATTACAATTATATAAATTCAAATAGCGTCAGTGTTTATTTTGGATATAAATAAATACTTACAGGTATTTAATGTCTCAACGGGGTAAATTACACACCAGCTCCCTTGGCAGATGTCTTGAGATAATTTTATGGCCGATTCCTATATCTTTCTATTAATTCACTTACTCTACCATCGGTTGAATTTTGACATAAGCAGTATGGATTATGTCAAATTTTAACTAATAATATGGCAAATGAACAATCGGTAAGATATAGAAACCGGGCATTAGTGGTTATCAGACCTACTCGTTTTCCTACAAACAAATGTAACAAAAAAGTGTGGTTTTAATGGCTAAAGTAAAATCGTTGTATTTCAGTAGCTATCGCACCTGCCTCTCTCGTTTTTTGTTCCAATGACGTGAGTTCGATTTATAGCCGCCGAGCATGCACTGCCTAGGATGTTTTATTTTTACTTAACATTGGTATTATTTCAATTACCACATGGTGATCCCGAAGGAAACCTTCATAGTCAAACCTGCATGTCAAGATAACCTCTTCATGAAACCCGTGAATCCGCTTTGATCAAGCGTTGCGAATGTATGTGCCAAATATCTGTCTCCCTAAAAACAGCAGTGAGACATTTTTGGACTAATATTGTAATTATATTAATAATGTTACATATTTGTGCCGTTTGGGGTTGAAACATTAAGCCCATGGGGTCCATCGGAAAAGAGTTTCTTTAATGACATATGTAAGAAACTCTTTGACACTACCCGTGATCAGAAGGCTGACTCATATTTTGCACAAAAAATAAGTATTGTAGTATACAGCGTGGGAATGCAGCCAGCCTGGGCACGCTCCCCGTTGGCAGTGATCTCCTACATAGTGTATTTTAGTTTCGATGTCTTTCTTATTTAAATGTTCTATAAAGTACTAATATTATAACGAAGAAAGAATTATATTAGTCTTCATTTACCTTTATGAAGCCTACTTACCTTATAATTAGATCAAATTTTCATAATTGTATTAGATTATAATTAATCCTATTAGAATTAAGACAAAGTGCGGCAAGAAGCAATGCACTATTTTAAAAGTAATCTACGATTTTTTATCGCTATTAACAGCGCTGAAGTCTGATATAAATTAAATATATACGATGTACTCTCACTTGCCGCTTTCTGCTTTAATATAATTATAATATGAAACCGCTTCTCAAATGCCGATTTTAAGCGAAATAAACTATTACCTAAGTAGACATTAAAAATAAAATACATCGTGGATGCATTTTAATTGTTGATGAATTCAGTTTCTATTTAGTTAATTCACGGTTTTGTTAACGCTGTGACGATTTCGTGAACGTGACACACTTAGACGATAATGTAGAATGCATGTAATTGTTTTCACAAAAAACGGGTTTTGTATTGTAATACGTCTTTATATGAATGAAAAACGTGAGGAGATTCACCTCGGCATGATGTTCATCGTGTTTGACCTGTGACTTTAAGAAAAAACACTATTTAATTTTTAAGGGTTTTTTATATGTGATTTACAGAAGCGTTATATCATACGTAAATTTGAACGCTTCTTTAAGAACCATAAAGAAGCGTTCAATTTTTTTTATGAGTAGAGATCCGTTTGATGACTATTCACCGCGGGGTAAATATGGTGGGGAGTGTGGGACTCGTCAAGTTGGGGTGGCACTAGCACCGCAAGCAAGAAGTGCTATTGCCACGCTGCGGTAAACCCTTGTTCGCACTACGCTAGTAATTTAGTCGAGAGATAGATGTTGCTGTTTAGTGCTTACTGTCCATAGGTCACAGTACGGTATTTAAAGACTATTGGCACTATTTGAATGTGATTTAAAAGGAATAGTATGAGTACGTGTAATTAGGGTAAAAAATAGATCTCATAAGTACGTGAGGTATCATCAGATAGGGTTTTTAAATGCGAATCTATGATTTTTTGATAAGTTACACGCCTATTAAGTGGTATAATGTTAAAATTATATTGCGTATCTTTTTCGAAATATTTAAAGTAGTTTTAGTAGTTTATAATTATTTTCAATTCGTACAGACACACCGTCTAATTTGTAAGAAGTAATATTCAGTTATATGCTGTTTTCAATATTTCAATAGGAAGGAGGTTCTCAATTTGTATATATATATATATATATGTGTATATATATATATATATATATATATATTTGTGTGTTTGTTACTCGATTTCTCCGTCAATTGTGGACCGATTTTCAATTTCAACCCTTGTTCAAGAGCATATACACCGAGAGTGAGTTGGCAAATTTGTATACGCGTGCCAGTTGTACAATTACTGCAGGTGCTTAATATATTATTTCCAAAGCTATTGAAGTATTTGCGCAAGTAAAAATTAAAACATTTTTTAACAAAAACAAAACCGACTTGACTCTAAAAACCTAACAATAATATATATATAAATATTTAACCGACTTCTTTCTGCAACATATAGAAGTCAGTGTCAAGTAAAACATAATTACTATATTTTTAGTGTGAACTCGGTTTTGTTTTTGTTTTTAAGGTTCCATTGCCAAGAGACTTCACTAAGGCCTGGTCCGACATGTACTTCGCCGTTGGTTTAATATTACAATAAAAGATACTCTGATAAAAGAGCACATCAGTTTGTACGTGCTTACATAAATAATACGTGAAATTTTTCTAGTCAAATCGTACGTGTGCATATCATTACAAATTAAGGCCATACTGTCTTGTATTTACTGCTCCTCTATTACGAAATATTCTTAAACGTACTCGTATGATGGTTATCATTTAACTTCCACGTGAATATTAAAAACGAACTCCTCTGAGTTTACGTGTAAATATTGTGCGTTGAATATGGATGACATAAATTTACTATCACATAAAGACGATGATAATAATCTTATAGTGTTTATGGATTGAGATACCAAGAAGACTGCTTCTCTAGTCTTGTCTGAAGCGTGGGCTTGCATAAGGACGACAATTTTTAACGGCTTGTCACGTATATTTTTCAAAGGAAATGTTTAAATCATCGCATTCGTTATTTGACGAGGATGAAATGTAATAGGATGTTCTGCCTTTTGTTTCACCTTTTCCCGACCACTGTGGTCTGCATATTACATGTCTTTGCTTTCCTACTCCTGTATTTCGGCATGTTCTCTGCCATATCAAAAAATATCATGTCATCCTTCACACAATTCATTATCCCTTTTTTATTCTACCTTAGTTATAACAATCTTACGGTTTACTACTCTTGGTCAAATGATTCTCATACCTCCTCACTATACCGCTTAAATTTTCCTCCTTTCAGTATTTCGGTGCAACTTTCAAAGATAATCTTATTTCGTTTCTTATCTTATCCTTTCTGACACCACCACACATCTAGTTTTCAACCCAAATACAAATAAGTCGTAGATGCAATTACAGCATAACGTAGTGTCATGTAGGAAACGTCCAGTAAGAAAAGAACGTTAACGGTTCATTGAAATCGAAAGAGTAACCCGCTGAGTGAACGCTCGCACTTCTTGAGAACAGGTTCCGAGTACAGAGCGGCCAGCGACACATCCCGAGCGGACCGCGAGTTAGCCGCACAGTGCTCCGCTGGCCGCTTATCTACGTGCGCGCGCGCATCCGAACACATACGAAGGCAGCGCGGGAACATCTGCCGCGCAACCTTACAACCGTTGACAAAATATAACAATAATCCATACATATATGTAATAATTTTATATCCCAATGCCACATGAGCTACATATTTACAGGATATTAATTATGAAAAAAACGGTAGGATAGTGTAGTGTTTGTGCAAGCGGCTATTAAAAATAGCTGAATTAATAGCATGTTGTGGAGTGGACTGATCTGCTGATTAAACCATGGCGAGTTTCGAAGACCTTGCCTTTGACTGGGGGACGCTTTGCCAGGATTGCACCGAGTGCTGGACGACTGCAGGTGAGTGACCTCTTGCATAGTTATGAATGGCTACGATTCTTTTAGCATAGTAATAGGTGTAATTTGTTACTGCTCGAGACTAAGTTTCAGGCGATACGAGTAAAACTAGGCGATAATTAACGGTTTGCTATAAATTTAGATGCGTCGGTACCTTCAAAAATTAGCAGTCATAATTATTTTCATGCTTAAATTTTAATGTAATTTTATTGTGAAATTCCGTACTTAGTAATGTTTTATGTAGCTAATGAAATAATTGTTGTAACTGCTAGTAGTTTTTTATGAACTGTATTTCCAAAACTGGATTTGGCAAAGGCATGTATATAAACTAGATAATTAATATATTTATGTATATATGTAATGGTAATGTGGATAACCTATCATTATATATCATTTTAAAATCTTATATGATAGGTAACTAACCTATCATATAAGATTTTAAAATAACCGAAGTAATTTAACTGGTTATTTGTTTATATGGATTTAAATGTGTTTCGAAGGTATTTTAAATCGAGGTGTCGAATTATATCCGTAACAGTTATAGCTATATGACCTTTGGTAACGACTTAAAGCCAAATATTAACTTTCGAAGGCTATATGCATTTAATAAAACAAATTAAAACGTGGGAAGATGTTTGGCATTGTTTGCTTTGTTTTTGAGACAAATACTTAGACCTTGTTCGGTTCAACTAACAAAATCCTATTGTAAAATTGTATCTTAACGTATTGACAGCAATTTCTTTTTGAAATATTCGTAGATAATTGTAAACTAAGGGGTTTGCCCAGTTTTCAAATTCTATATTTCGGACATTTACCTCTTATGTATTGCTCCTTAAGTTTTTAACCAACACTTTTTTGGTATACTAACTTGTATTTAGTTTTTATTATAATATAGCGTATTAATATTTTATACTGCGTAATATAATAGAAATATATATATTATATTTATACTGCGTAATATAATAGAAATAAGTTCCCATAATATTTTCTTAAGTTTTCGCGACTTGTACACATAATAAAACTACGTTTACTTACTACTACGTTACTACGTACACTTTGACAATACACGTTTGACAAATGTCATCTTTGTCTTCCGTGACCACGGCCACTGAAAAGCGGTCGAAACGTCGGATAAACCTAAATCAAATAAATTACCGCGCTTAAAACCGTTAAAACGTAGTTTTATTATAGAAATAAGTTATCATAAAAATAGTTATTTATATAAAATTATAAATAAGTAGTAGATACTTTATATTAATTGCAAAATAGTTAAATACCAACCCTAAAAGCGTTAATGTATTATTATAATTCATATAAGTGATGTTTATGTAAACAATGTTTATGTAAACATTGAAAACTCGTTTGGATTAAATTAATTATTCCTAAATAAAATATACGTTCATATAAGTACACCTTACTGACTCTTAGAAAACTTGTCACTTTAGAAAAGGAATAAAAGTATGTAATAGCCAAAATCACTGATATTATAGTAAGTCTATATACGAGAAACGTTAAAATGAAGTTCTATTATTATCTGCCACTTTTTACATTCCTGAGTTATTAGTCATTACGAGTGCGATACAGAAACTGTCGGTGAACCCTTGTAAAAAGGTCATTTTTCAGGTTAGCAACTACTGTATGGTTCATAACTACCATTCTAGGATAGTGATAGAATAGTATTATCTGCAGAAAAGTTGAATTTATGATTCAGAAAGTATGAATTATTTGGGAACCATTTGAACTCATTAAACTTAAAAAGAGTTGGATGGACTGTGTGAAGGATGATATGATGATTTGTGGTGTGACAGAGGATTTATGTCAGAATAGAGAAGTGTGGAAAGAAAAGCCATATTGCACCGACCCCAAATAATTGGGAGAAGGTGATAGAAAAGATTTAAACTCAATACACACGAAGAAGTTAGATTGTTTATTTGTATCTATTCACCCATCACTCGAAAAGTACTGAACGAATTTTAATAAACCTTGACATAGAGATAGCTTAATTAAAACAACGTTAAGCGCGAATTTTGATTTGATTTCTATTTCGACGTTCGGCCACTTTTCAGTGGACGTGATTATCTTGAAAATCAAAACCTTTCAAACTTAGTTGTAATTACGTCTACTAGACGAAAAACTTAAGAAAATACTATACATATATTTCAATATATGACTAGAAACATGGAAGTCCCTAACACAATTTAACTTGAATTTAAAAAGTAAGTAGAGTACCTGACTTAATATAATACTATTACATTTGTACATAAATTTGACTCTGGTGTATATTTAAATGGTAAATAAATATTGATAAGGCGAGGATGGGTCTTTGGCCTCACTTGCATACAATAAAAAATACGAATGAGTCCATGTGCATATCTTTTACTTATGCATTGTTTTTGTTTAGAAGAATATTTTAGTACTACGAACACAAGATTTTTGCAACCAATTACACTATTTTAGTAATGTATAAATCGCTTAGCGCACGCGTCCCGAAGGGCGCGGATTCGAATCCTGCCCGTAAAGCATGCACTGTTTAGCTGGTTTCTGACCTAATTTGCTTATTGTTATGATTACCACGTGATAACGGTGAAGGAAATCATCGTGATGAAACCTGCACATCGACATAACCGATGTATCTAACCAGGCCATAACTTTTAGACGCACGTAGCGGAATATACTGTCCGTTCCTCTATGAAGTGGGAGGCCCGAGCCCAACAGTGAAATGTTTATGAGCAATTATTATTTATTACATCATTATAAACAACTGTAACTTGTGAGTTATTTATCGGTTGATATGGTACAATTTTAGATTTATTTAATACGGGAAGTCCCGGCAGATATTGTCCTGCCCTGTAAAAATATAAATCTAGAAATCGATCCCAGCGCCACCAACCGGATGCAATTGTGAATTTAAACCATCCCGAAACCCACTCAAACACAGAAAAAACTTCATCAAAATCGGTTTACATGTATAGATGTACATCGCAATATACTGGGATTCTCTTTATTTAATACATAACTAGGATCATCTGGAAGAGATCGTTAAAAAGCAATAAGGCCACCCCGTTATTTCTGTCTTATGAAAGTAATAGTGCCAGCAAAACTTCGTCCGCAGACAACGTCGCAATTAATGCTAAGCGGAAGAAAGGAGAGAGAAGAGACGGCTAAGGCAACAATTCATGAATCATGTTTAGGTAAAAGTGGGTGTCGTGTCGTACTAAGAAATAAAACAGCTGGCCCATAAACCCATAATAGAGAAGATTGAAGGAGGCTTCACCGACAAGATAGAGAGGTAGATAATAGATATACATGAAGTGAACAATAAAGAGTATTATATCTAGCTATCTAATTTTGTATTTGCTTTCGAAAATCTGTTTGAAAAAAGTGAAGTAATAATATAGACAACATTGTCAAGACAGGTGTTGCGTGCGCTGGCCATCGGCCCCAGTTTTCTTGCACAATACGTATTCAGAGTTATCACATTTATTGGAAACGCTTAAAGTACTAATTTGTACTAAAATATATTGTTGCCTATATAATACCTGTGTAACTGTGAAAGTGAGCCTTTTTCCAGCTTTTACCTCTATAATAATATAAATTATAAACTAAGTACCACTACGAAAAAAGAATTGCCTAACTTAATTCCTAATATATATAGGAAAAATAGAAAAAGTTACCAAATTTGTAACCATTTATTTAGCCAGACTTCGCTTTTATTTATAGAGAGGCTTGCCATGGACACGTTATTGGAATTAACAGAATAGCAAAACCAGGCAAATTTATGATTGCGATGATAGAGTCCGGCGATTTTGACGATATAATAATAGCAGAATTTAGTCTCGGATCCGCACCCTAATCAACGACTCCGTATACGACGTACTGCAAATTGTCATCGATCGTCACCGATTGCGCAAAATAGTGCAAGAAAACGTAGTGTAGAAAGGTCATGACTCTCATGAATGAGGAATACGACTCAAACATGGATGGAGGGTTAGATCTGTTAACAAGGTTTTAAACTTTTATCTGTGTAGGAACGGAGAAAGAATACCATTTCCTGCGACCGGGCGGCGTAAGAGGCGACAAAACAACCTAGCTAGGTAGCAGTATATTTATTCGACTGGATGACGAACAACCCTGGTATAGAATATGCTGCCATAATAACCTTGTGTTGTGTTCCGGCATTAGTGACCAGGTTCCAGTATCCCTTAAGAGAGCAGCAGTGCATTTGTAGCACCTCTGGTGTTGCAAATGTCCATAGGCAATGATAACCGCTTTCCATCAAGTGGACTGTCTGCCTGTCTGCTGAACTCCTGCAATAAATAAAAAAATATTAAACATTAATATGCGAAGATAGAAGGAGGTCGTCTATATACTGTAATATTATATGTAGGTACTCCTATATATACCTTCAACACTTACATTTAGTACCTGACTTCTATTTTTGCTAAGCTGTGAAATAACGCTATTAACGATAATAATCTCATTTAAGGCGTAACATTATAAAGTAATCGATCGACAAAGAATGTTAATTATGCCCTGAAGCAGTCTCCATATTAGTTTCAAGATACATTGTTAGTAATAATCTCGTTAACTTTCGGAAAGACACAATAGATAATTGAATGATTCGTATAATTTGATTGAATGAGTCTGATATCGCTTTCATTTCACAATTAAAAATGTTGTAAATTATAATCACTTTTATTTGTGCGGTCAATTTGGCGCGGATAGTTGTTGAACTGACGGTCATCATGACTGATAACGTCTACTATGGGAAAAATACTTAACTTGATGTCTCTTCGAAACATCCCTGTTATAAAACAGAGGAATAAAAGAAACATGGCTGGAAATTGCCATAGAAATGCCAGTCATAGAAATTCTTCATCTTTTTTTTTAGCCTTATTTACTGGACGCTGTTGCGTTTTTAAAACAATATTTAAGCTAAAACTTTAATTGGGTTCTAGCGGTGTAAGATATAGTTTTTTATATTTAAAACTTGAGTCCCTGGCAATCGTGTTTGCCAGGGACTCAAGTTTTCCCCAGTTGTCAGTCAAGCACTATTTATTTCAATTGTCCCTTCACAAAAGACTTACGTAAGATCTCGTGGCTTTCGGGGTTGAGACTTTGGGGCCATGGGGATCTGAAATTTATCAATATTATTGAGACCTTTTAAGGCGAATAAAAGAAGTCTCGCGTGACCAAAGGGCTGGTCCATATTTAGGGCAACGGATCAGTTGCAATAGACGGGGAAATGCGGCCAGCATTTTAGGAACGCTACCCCACCCGTAGCGATCTAGACTAACTACATTTTTTATCTGTAAATATGTTCATAATACTTTCTATTATTTATGTCTGTTTTATTGTATATAGTGTATTTTAGTCCTTTAGATAGACATTTTACTTTTAATTTTACTGTATTAAAAGACATCAATGTTATTTATATCAGTCATAGTATTCATGGAAAAAGCTTAAGATCTAACACTCACTTTGTTTGTACTGGTTTACAGACTCGAATGCTATACTAAATTATACTTACTATTGAGAAACACAATAGGTACAATATTCAGTTACAGTAAGTTTGTAGGCTTTTTAAGAACCTTAAAGAAGCCTTACTCTTCTTACTCAAAAAAGCATATTAAACAATTAACCTTTTCAACAGAATCATCCACGCCTTTGTTTTAAATTTTAATATCCTATACCTAATGTTCATTTTTAATAAATTACTTTAAAAAACCGGTACAAGTACTGTTCTATGTTTAACAATTATATTATATTTTGTGAAATTAAAATTGCACAGCAAAACATATTACTGTTCAAATTCCGTATTACGATGGTGACGATATTTAGTTGATCATTTATACTGGTACACTATGTACGCGTCTCACTGAAGCCGTTAGATAGTCCAGCCGTCATTATTTTCAATAACCTCTTTGTATGAACGTAGCATAATATAGTCGCTCATTCCTCATTCACAGCTATGACTTCACAGAGAACCTCGGAATTATTGTCATTAGCGCCTATAGCAAGATTTGGTGTATGACAACTAAAACTTTTCTTATATAAGGCGAATTGCGGTACCGTGAGCGCACCAACTGCGGACCACCTCCTATTTACGTCGCTACTGGTTAAGTTCTGTATAAGTCATTATAAAAGGCTGAAATTTTGATCAAAATTTGTAGGTTAAATTGTAGTTTTTTTGGCGTAGGTTTTAAACCGACGCCAAAAAAGGAGCAGGTTTTCAATTCTATTTTTTTATATATAGACGACTTCAAGATGTAGAAGATATATATTTTATCTTTTTAGACTTTTTACTGTGTCGGAAGTTGGTTTTTATTCCTAGATTTTTTTTGAATCATTTTAAGTTTATGAGAAAACGAAAATTGATCACAGCACCTACATCAAAACGGAAGTCGACCGGTATTAAAGATTTTAGATTAAGTACCTAATACAAAGTACTTTGTACCCGCATTCAACCGTCTAAGAACAACTTGACAGCTTACAAATACAGTTTATTTTGAGAAACACTTAAATGTGTTTGTTTTTCGAAATTCTCAACCGGTTAAGCATAAAGAACGTTTTTTTTAATTGTCTAAAATATCTAATGTTAATGTATGTGTTTGCAATGAAATATGAATTAAAACAAAGAATTTTATATTATACTTTATTTTTTTCTAAGATCTAATGGATGTTTCCGGTTTCAACAACTTAAAATATTTCATAGATTAAAATATATTTGTAGACAGAAGTGACAATTGTATATAAATGTGGTTCCTAGTTAAAAAATTATGAATACGGTTAATTAATTTCATCCCAATAGCAGTCTTAAAAATGTATTGAAAATTTCTAAACTTCCGTTCTTTTCCGTTTTTTCTCTTTATTTTCACATTTTCCCAATTACTTGACATATCATTTCCTTCCGCCCTCCACATTTTTGACATAGTGCTCCTTTTCGTTTTCTGAGATGCTTAGGAATTCGAATTGGAATTCGGCAGATAAACACACATATTCTACATCTCCAAATTAAGTAAGTCACGCTTGTGTTATGGATAATACACAACGGACTACTCTGGGGCCGATGCCAAACACCCAGACCACAGTAAATAACCGAGAAAATATGTTTCCGAAATTTAAAATACCAGAAATCGATCCTGGAGCCTCTGTGTCGCAGTGAGGTAGGCCGGCAAAGGCTTAACTCGCTCAACCACAGAGGCCGAGGAATGACAAAAACAATTTAATGCTCCCAAATAAATGCTGAATCCTCATTTAGGTATAATTGTAAGAAAATTAGATTTTGTTTTTATTGCTGTATTATAGCAGACAGGCTGACGGCGCAATTGTGATGGAAAGTAGTTATCGTCTATGATCATTTGCAACATTAATGCTGGTGTGCATAGACATTTAGCTGGTGGTTAAATAAAATAATCACCCAAACTATATGGCTAAACAGCGATTATTTTATTTAACCATCGATTCAATGTATATGCACACCAGCCTAAAGATGCTACCAATATGGACTCGTAAAGGGAGGGAGAGAGATCCCAAGAATTCATTCATAATATCGATTAAATAATGACATTGTCATACAACCCTACTTACCATCAGTTTACTGATGTTTTCCAATAAAATTACGGTAATATGCTTTTATTTTCAAAATCATTGGAAAATTTTCTTGCTGTAGTCAGTTCGGCCGGTTCTCTTATCGACCGTTATTTTGCCTTACTGTCAGTTGAAATTTGACAAGCTCCACGCAAGTAATCCAAAAATTCATCCGATCCTAGGGTAAATGAATGAATAGTAAGTTATAGGATCCAGCCATAAATTGGTTTGTGAATAAAAAATGTTAATAA
The DNA here is from genome assembly GCA_949752895.1 of Dendrolimus pini. Lineage (NCBI taxonomy): Eukaryota > Metazoa > Arthropoda > Insecta > Lepidoptera > Lasiocampidae > Dendrolimus > Dendrolimus pini. Next base: position 18,529,898 of record OX457128.1, on the reverse strand, counting down.
AATAAAAAGTAGTTTTCACAACAAAGAAGTTACGACTATGAATGACCATAAAAGTTTGTACCCAAAACAGCGGTTTTTTCAAAGAATTGTCATTTCGATGATAACACTTTTCCAGCCTATTTTATTCATAGACCTTTAGGTTTCATACTTCAGTGATTTTATTAGTCACGTATAGCTTTGATTCGCGGCTTTTTATGACAGTGTTTAAGAAATAGAGGTTAATGTTATGGCTTCACGTTTTCAATAACGTTAAACCTATTGAGGAACAGTGTTCAAAGACTTCGTGTCACATGAATAACAATTAGCAATTCGACAGAATTACCGTTATTTTGCGTAACTAAAGTCGTTGCTGTTTTACAGTTATTTAGGGCTCATTCTTTAAAGGATGTAAATTAAGGCATGTGCCCGAACAAACTATAGTCATGTAAAGGATTTATTTAAAAATATATGAAAGAGCTTAAATTATTTCTTATTTTGGTAGTAGCACAAAACTTCGTGTTTGATGAATGAAGATTTTTTAAATAAAAGACACTCTTGGATACCTGCGTATAGCAGTGTAGTTGAAAAAGTAGAGAAGTGCATGATTTTGAATGATATCGTACGATAAATGTAAACAAAACACGAAGATCTGGGCTATTAAAAATTGGCATCTCACATACAGTACAATCTTTATGGTTGAATTAAGTCCGGTTCCTAAATCTTACCAACCTGTCATTTGCCTTAAATGACACTTGAAAATTTGAAAATCAAATTTGACAAATGCACCATACAACTAATATACAAATTCAACCAATGATAAAGCAATGGAATGAATAGTAAGACAGAAACCAGCCATTAGTCTTTATGACTACTCCGTTGACTTTTGTCTGCCGTCTGTTTACTGGTGCTCCGTTTGATTATCCATCAATTTCTTCATCAATGTGCTTTGTAATTTAAAAATAATTATTAAAATCGATCTGGTAATTCTTTATATGTATACGTATGTACATATAGACACTTCAGCTGTTATTTATATAAAGTATAACAACACAAATGTATCGACTGTCTACGGTGGTATCTTTTTTTATATTAAATAGGTAATGCGTTTGACCACGATCACGCCCAATGCCGGACGATGATGCGGTCAAAGATGGAGCACGCTTACCCAGATAGTACCCATTTACACGAGACTTGAAGATACCCGGATTGTACTTTTCGGGAACCACGGACTCTGGTAGTGCATTCCACAATTCTGCAGTACATAGAAGGAACGTAGAGGCGAAACGCTTAGTACGCGCTGGCAGCGTTTCCACCGTGAAACGATGGTGTAGACCAGAGCGCCTTGTGGTCAGAAGATAGAATGGTGTAGGGGGAATCAGGTCGAACAGTTCAACCGCACACTCTCTGAAATCTATCTACGGTGGAAGTGGGAGGGGTAGTCATCGGCAAACCTTCTGCGCGCGGCTTATAGATAAAACGTAAAACTATTTCTTTATTCTTAGATTTAATTTACGTTTTGGTTTTATGCTCATCAACAAATTCTTAACAAACTATGATATTAATGAATTTGCTTCAGTTTATTATATCTTTATGCAAATATTATATTGAGCATTTCAAAACGATTGCCTTCAACGGCCAACTTAAGGTCGTTCTACATAAAAATTAAATAATTTGAATGTGTAAAATGTGTGGTAGTCATTTCATAATTTAAATATCGTTTTTGTTCATGAGGATTTATGGTATCAGGGCCGTGTTAGTTCATGTAGCGGTAATTAGGCAATAAGATCTTTTAGATTGAGCTCTTTTAGAAATTCTAAATTAATATGCATGAAAACATCAGGTGAAACGTACTTTATCGGTTACAAATTGTATTATTATTAGCTTAGTGTTAACGCACTCGTTTCAAATTCAAATATAAAAGTTATTATTCAAAACTAGCAGTCCCGGCAGACGTCGTCCTGCCCGGAAAAGCTCACAATTGGACCCGGTAGGTGGGTCCAATTGTGAACCAACTCAGAAACCTTCTTTGGCGCATGCACAACCACTTTGCTAAAAATCATCACATGATCAAATGTATAGTTTGATTCTATAAAGGCCATACAGACAAACATTCATTTTTATATATCAAGATAATGGCGTTAGCGCCATCTATTGGTTCTCTCTATTCTAAATTGTCAAGAATAAGTAGCGGGTTCCTTCTTCAAATCTTTTATTTGTCTGACTACTCGTTGAAATTAGACATTTGCATTATACAATTAATGCCAACTTTGTACAAAAGGTAAGGCAAGTGAATAAATAGTTAAGATAATTATAGGTACCTGCCATTGGCCACGATGCATTTCCCTTTTCACGTCTTTTATTTTTCAAGAAAATATCGTTGCTTTTTTGTAATAATTTATTTCGGTGATCAATAAAGTGAAAATAACAGAACATCCAAAACAACAATAAATAATTGTATCTATTTTACTTCATCAACAAGTATTTTTTATGTTAATTTAAAACGTTCGTAATTTGACTTAATAACAGGCTTTCCACATAATGTGCCTGGAACCTCATTGGGATCTACATTTGCAATATTGTTGTTCCATTTCGCATGATTTATGATTATATCCGTTCTCGTAAATGTTAATGACTACTTTACATTTGCGTTTTCTACAAGCACTTATTGAAGCTACTTTAGTTTTACTTTAACAGTTATTTAGCACTTACATACGGGTGTATGTCGTGTAAGTATAGTTCTTTAACTAATTCCTTTTGCTCGTGAAGAATTTATTACGGTTACACGATATTTTTCGAAAAAACTGTGTTAGTCCATACTTACCGGGTTTCTGGAATCCATTAATAAATGGATATCCATCATCAATCCATCTTACTATCCAATCAATACAATTTTTTAGCCTACCATTCGTAAAAATTAGTATTACTTTCGAATTCTTTACAAGTGTCCTCTGCTCTAACTTTTGCACTATAAAATGGAAAATAAAAACGTACGATAATAGGGCGCTTAAAAACTAAATTTTCTTACGAAAATTGATTTAAAACGATCATTTGCTTAGTTCGTGCAATACACTTTGCGTTGCGCACTTGGACGATTTTTAACATTACAGGATATTTACTACTTATAAGTGAACATACTAGATCTGTGAGAAAATTAGCAATAAATTACATAATACAGGTAACGTTATTCAGGTAGAAAGAAACGGCGTCGTAAAAAATGATAATTCGATCAAGCATGGCAAATAAGTAAAGAGATTGCGCATTTTTTATAAGTTTTATTCATAGTATAACTGTTTTGAAAGGAGGTACAGTTAAAGTCGTATTGAGGAGTGTTTCTCAACGTTAGTGGAAATACAATATATAGCGTGTCTACTTGACTGTGCAGTTTATGATCTATTGCTAGAGGAAAGGTAAAAAATACCATCAGCCACTTCACAGTTTTTGGCTGGTAGAGCTTTTTAAATAACGCAAAAGTGTTCGAATGTGTCCGGGTCAGCCGTCCGGCATGTCGGGTAGTTTTGCAGTTGGCTCTGCGGCTAGCCAGCGTACGGCATGCGGCAGCTGAAATAACACAGATAATTGCAGGTTGCACTCTGAAATAAGGTTTACGTACATTTTCACGTTCCGGTCAACCGCAGAATACTGATGGAGATAGAAGGAGTCTTTAGAATCACAATTTCACGTACTTTGCTAGAAGTTTTATTTTAATGTCTAGTGTGTAAAAAATAGAGCATTGCAAAATAAAATTCCAAATATTTAGCATCCGGAAATATATATTATTTAATCAATTAAGTGCGTCAGTATCTAGAAAGAGATTTTTTTATAAACTTTAATAATAAAATCTTTATGCGATACGTTATTTCTCTACAAAGATCTGAAATATTTTGAAAAATATATATAGAAAATTATGAATTCGATTTTGTATATAAATTTTTAATGAAACTATCAGTGTATTAAAATATTTAAAGGTTTGAATTAAAACGGCAATACACTTTACAACTATAATAAATTACTAAAAGTTGTTGTTGCTAAAAACATTTTTCAAGTATTAATCTGAGTATGATATGTCGAATTACCTATTACATTTAAATGTATAGTATAACCTTTGCACTTGACAATGATTTTTTTTTTACACCCCATTGTCTGGGGACACATAGTTAATAAGTTTTCATCCAATTAGACGAAGGATATAAGTATGAAGAGTCTACCGCCATAACAACTATAAGTTGTGTTCCGGTATCAGAGTTAACTACTTAGTTAACCACTTTCCATCACAGTGGGCCATCAGATGCTGCTGTGCTGCAGCAATAAAAAAATACACTGCAGGAGTGACAAAATATTTAAAATAAGCACCTATATATCACGTATTTTTCATAATTATTTTTAAAGGTTTTCTCTTGGTTTTTACTGATCTTCATTTTCGTCATATACATAGCTTACTTACAGCATGTCTACTATCATGAAAATTCATGCTAAGATTATGGTTTTACAACTTGAATTAGTACCTACTATAATATATTTATACTCGATAACTTTTTAAAGAATACCTGTATTCTATTGATTAATGGAAGGTAAAACTGTTGAATGTAAGTTTTAGCAAATGTAAATATGATATAGTATAAATGTACTACTCATATACTGTATGAACGATTCCAAAATTTCTGAACCATGATTAAAAAATACTTTTTTTGATACTTGCTTTCTAATTATACGATATTACACTATAGTAAAAAAACAGAAGTACGAACTCATGGTATAAAACCTTCAAAAAATATTTTCTTTTGTAAAACGATGTCTTTAAACTTTTAACGTATAATAGGTTCTCTAAAAGTAATGACAACAATTGAGTTAAATATACTGTGATATCTTGAGACAAGCAATTTTCTATACATTACAATTTACAGTGCATTTGTTTTTGTTGTTTTTATTTTATTGTAGGAGATCAGCAGACAGGCAGACGCCCCACTTGATGGAAAGTGGTTACGGCCTATGAACATTTGCAACACCAAAGGTGCTACAAATGCGCTGCTGCTCTCTTAAGGGAGACTTGAATCTGGTTAGTAATGCCGGAACACAACTCAAGGTTGTTATGGCGACATACTCTAGACCAGGGGTGGTAGCCATCCAGTCGGGCAAATGCCCTACCACCTGGCTGTGGGTTGTTTTGTCGCCTCTTACGACAGGCCTCTCGGCCGCAGAAAATTGTATTCTTTCTCCGTTCATGCACGGATATTCTAATTCTTTTTAAAATTAACTTTATTTTTATGTGTTTTTATATTTGTGTATTTTATACGAGCTGTATGGTTAATGGATTATTATTTTTTCTTTTGCAAATATGTGGGACACCGCAAAATTACTTTACTCAAAAATTTTGCGAAACGCTTGTCTGTACATTTAAATGTAAATTTTGCGAAACGCTGTATCTTATTTGAATGTGAAATTAAACCTCATGAAAAGTTCTTTACAATTTCTATAGGCTGATTTTATTTTGAATGACCAAATAAACATTGTATCACTTGACGTAACGTTATACGATATGGGGGTTACATTCAGTAAAAATAAATTCACGGTGACTTAATACTAATACAAGAGTAAGCGTCATGTAACACAGTATTAGGTTTCTCGTAAAAGCGAAGCGGTGTTATTTTTACAAGCAAAAAATACAAGACGTAATAAATACATCTCGTATATATAATATATGTCTAATAATGAAGCAGCGTGTGACTAGAGGTTAGTTATGTTACAAAGTAGGTATACTAGAATTTCTACAAACTGTAAATTTTTTTAATTAGAAAATTGTAATCTATACATTTATAATAAAACTGTAGACGTCGAATTTCTGTACAATGAAAAAATATTGCTAAAAACCGAGTCAGGGGGATGTAAGAAGTGAAATAGAACTAATTTAGACTTTTTATTTTTTTTGTTTCTCTGTTTGTACGGACTAATCTCTGAAACAACTGGACCGATTTAAATGAAATTTTGCATGGTGGTAGCTTATATCCCTGGTCAACATATAGGGTCAATATATACTTTTGATCCCGCAAAATTAAAGAGTTCCTGCGGGATAGTTAAAAAAACTTTCCACGCGGACGAAGTGGCGGGCAGAAGCTAGTAACTAATATTAGACGGACCAACCGAATTGATTCAATTTAGTTTAACGCACATAACTGAAAGGACTTGACGTATTCAATGACATTGAATTATTCAAGTTTATGTTTACGTGGATCACTTTGGTTGATTCATGAAAATCAAAAGTGAAGAAATTAACTGTTAAATATTAGTTTAAGTAATAAGTAAGTTTAACTTTTAAGGTGCAGTACAGAGATAGTCAAATTCCATTAATGAACATTACTTTTAAAATATTAGGAAATATTAACAGTCACGATATCTGTTCCAGTATTATAAATATCTTGATTATAATCCGATAAACATGAGCCAGTGTGGAGAATCAAAAGATTCTTGTTTAATTTCGCTGCTTCACTGAACTTGCAGAAGTTCGGGTAAGTGACCATATCAGAACCGCACAATGGGTCCAATTTACTCTTACAATAATCTATACATGCACCAAGGTGAGCCATCTCTAGGCTTTTGTAGAAGTGCCTTGCATCTTCTAGTTGGCACATTGTAGAGTATGTAACAGAGTCTGTTCCGCAAACGGGACCTAATATTCGATATGTTACTGGACATTCTGCAAATACTTCTTGTATAACAGCCAGAATCAAGAGGATGATTAAATCTGAAACAATAGTTTCTTTTTTCATAAATGTTGTATTTAAAAATATCACATTAATATTACAATCTAATCTAAAAAGACTAATAAGTTATTAAAATATAATCTAAATTAACTAAAAGTATTCTAACTAAGTATCCATTAGCCTATTAAGGGGAAGACAGTTTGTTCATGTGTTGTTTAATAAGTTAGCACAGTACACTACGCTTTAGTTTTGTTTATAGCACTAGTTCGGTTTTGTCCTTTTGAGCCTTCTCTTTATATCCGTGTTGTCGAGGAGCTGCATCGCGTCGACGTTCACATAATGGTGAAGCCGATACTCGTGAGCTTCCGCCTGATGATGCTAGTAACAAACTCCACTTTAAGTCCCGATGGAGATATAGTGATACACAATAGTGATGTTATAGTAGTAATACGTAGCTTCACATTTCTTATTTATACTAATAGTGTATTTATCTATACATATCTATAACTTATAACCCTGAATAATACCTCCAGTAGGTACTTGATGTCGATGTTTTTAAGTTCGTTTGTTTCTTTTTCATGGCCTTATGTATGAATCGATTATAATGAAATTAATTAGATATCTATGTAAATACTTTCCAGATTTTTTTAATTTCTTTACTTATTATTTTACTTACCGTTGGCTCCACGACTCAGAGTCAGTCTTAGCTTCCATTACGAGAATATTCCACTTTTCCCTGTCCTGCGTAATGTCTTGCCAATTATCTTGATTTATTTTAAATTATAAACATATATTTTAAAGGCCTCTTTTTATGTATCTGTAACTGATGTCGTATCCAGTAATATTTCCACATTAGACCTTAGACCATTAATGGTCTAAGCATTAGACTGATGGATCAAATTTTTACATGGATAATCGAGGTCATATTGGACAAAATCAATACTTAATATTACTTACATGTTGTTAATGTTTATCAATGTAAGGCCATTTATTACTTCACTACCTGTACAATGCAGTTTACTTTGCGTAAAATGACTTTTTTTATAGGGGTGTAATCCATTGGGGTACACCTCCCTGTTGGGATATAATAGTGAGGTAGGGTGGAAGTCACCTCTAACTAACTAAAACACCTTGTGTTCTCAGTCATATCTGAACACAGGGCCAAGGCGTGCCGACGACGCCGACGCCGCGATTTTTGAGTAAAGTCACTGCCTAGCTCTTTTTCAATCGCAACGTTATGGTAGATATGTAACTTATAAACTAGTGTAATGATCGGGTTCTTTAAAGCAAATAGAAAATTATAAATCTGACTGTTATTTCCTGCGTTTTGGACGTTCAAATACATAGGCAAACATATTAAAGATGTGCTTACTAATTATTAGGTATATATTATATAATATTACTTACATATTAATTTATTGAGAGTCATAGAAATCCTCTTCAGACACATGACTTACGCAATAGAAAATGAGCTAGATTATTTAAAGTCTTGGCCTTTTATAGCTAAATAAGAATGGCTATTGTCCTAAAGTAAACGAAACAATTAATTATAGTTCCCATTTAATCAAAATAGTTCTCATAACAATGCTGAGATATCCAAGCATCTAACAGCTCCATGTAACATCACTTGAGCACTGAGTTATATTGTCAGATGTGCAATGTTCCGCTGTGCAGCTATATATATATATATATTTTTATATTGGTTAAAAGGATTAATTCAGCAGTTTTGTTGTTTACAAGAACTGTGGTTTCTATAATGTATGGACATGACTGTGGCCTTGTGCATATTTGCTAGAAAATTATTATAAAATTTATTCATGACAATTTTTGATGCACAAGTCGCGCATAAGTAGTTCGGTTTAAAAAAGAAAAAAGTTGTTTTTCTTTGGCAGCGTGCACCAGAAAGGTGGAAGTAAGACTCTTTGTTCCACTAGGACCCTAGTACGGTTAGATGGGGTTTAAATTTTTTGTATGAATTAATTGATTGAGATGATTACATTTAATATTTTTATGCATAAAAATTCAACTTCTACGGTGACCAAAAAGAAGTTTGTATCTGCTAAATTTATTGGATGGTTTAATTTAACTTTTTCATGATGTTGCATATAAACAGAAGATAGTTTTTATAATATTTCATTCCGAAGTTTCTAAGGAAACAGCTGGTTCGGAATCACTTTTACTTACTTTCCAAATAATAGTGGTCGGGTTTAGTTAGACTGTTTATAGTCGTTATAGGGTCTAGTCCATCCTTTCCCAAAGTGGGCGATAACGCCCCCTTGTGGGCGCTGCAGGCCTAAAGGGGGGCGGTAAGAGACCCAGAAAAACAAATGGGGGCGTTGTGTAGAGGCTTGGGGGGCGATTTTTAATTTCATCTAGCTAGTAGGACTCTTAGACACGGACTGAACTCTCGACTCTCGGCTATAACTTGTGAACATCAACTAATATTAATTAAGAGTACTAAATGGAGTACTATAAAGTTGCGTTTCAATAATCATTCTCATTGGCAGGTGTAGCCCGTAAGAGTTAATTTGAGACCTCAGCGCCGTTGTATACTACCTACTGCGCTTAGGTCTCAAGTTAACTCTTGCGGGCTATAGTAAAAGTCTCGTTTAGAATGAATGTTTAATCTCCACTTATATAGCAGCTCACAATAATCAATTCATTTAATTTGATGTTATAGTGGTTTTTAAGTAGCTGAAAAAATGGGGGCGCTAAAAAATAATTTATTCTCAAAGTGGGCAGTATACAAAATAAGTTTCTAGTCCATATTTCATGGGCAAATTCCAAATTGTAACAAATTGCTTATTCGTTTAAATTTTCTGTGAGCTGTAGACGTCGACTTCAGTGATGACAGTTTCGACGCATTATTTTTATCACTCGTTTACAGCATACAGGCTGCCGGCTTACCTGATTGAAAGTGGCTTCTGTAGTCTATGGTACCTTCGCAACATCAATTTGCTACCGGCTTCGAAGGGGGGACTGAAAACTCGTCACTTACTCGTATGCCTAAACAAAACTCAAAGTTGTGTGACAGCATGTTTTATACCAGGGGTAGTAGCTAGGCACACAGGCACCCTACTGTACCCGGCTGTGGGTTAGTACGACAGGCCATCCGGTCACAGAAATTAGTATTCTTTTGTCGTTTTTGCACTGTGGCACATAAATATCAGGGTTCGATTACTGGCATGGTAAATTTCGGAAACGACGTTCTGTTATTTACTGGGTGTCTGGGACTGATCCCAGAGTAATCCGTTGATTATCACCCACAACACAGGCGTAACTTACTTCATTTGGGGACATACAATGTGTGTAGTGTGTGTGTGTGTGCGGAAAGTAACTTGTTATTATCCTCACACTGATGATATCAGATATTTGGGTTTTAGATATTTACGCAGCGCTGATTAATACCGTGGCAAACATATCAAGTGGTTTGGACAAAAAATTTGAATAGGTGTCGCATTTCCTACATTTTGATAGAAAAACGTAATATTTTTGACACCTCAAGTGTGACTTTAACCGGTGATTGAACGATGGTGTAGGACTACAGTTTTTTATCACACAACATTCGATACACTACAATGGTTTTTTGCTTTTTACTAATATTACATTAACTGTAAACTTTGTTTCGCAATATTCTGCAGTAGTAGTTACTTTAATACATGTAATAATAATAAACTTTTGCCCGCCGCTTCAGGCGCGTTTATTTAGATATATTCAATCAATTTCTTTTTATCCCTGAGGAACAGTACATTCTTTCCGGATGAGTACTTTTTTTACAAGGGGAAATCCGATTGAGGCCTATCCACCGAGGGGGAAACGCGGCGGGGGCGTGCGGAATTCGCCACGTTGGGGTGGCACTAGCGCCCCTATGCAATGCTATTGCCACGAGTCGGGAGTACCTACTACAAACCTCGGAGTGTCTTCCTTTACCTTACGCCAGGGCGAGAAGACCCGAAGCGTTAGGGGGGGGGGGGGGGGCAGATCACATCCACCGGATGGGTATCCTATGACATCTTTATATATTCAATGTACTTACTCTTTTTATGGCAATATTGAAGGAATGGAAAGGAAAACAGATCGCCTTGATGACATATTTATTTTTGTGTTTAAAACAAACACATCCGTCATGGCAACGTGCGTCATCAACTTGTTATCTGTCGTCCCTAATGTCCCTGTTACACTGGGATAATGATAGTTTTAGTGACTGTGGCCAAATGCGTCTCGCCTATAGCGTTAAAAATCACGCCGTTAACGGCTTGCTGCACTATTGTATACCTACGAGTTATCTATTGGTATTTAACGCCATTAACAATTTCACATCTCAAATAACGCATTTAATCCTTGGCTACATTTGCGTGACACAGTCACTAACACTAACATTATCCCATGTGTAGCAGAGCCATTAACAACAGAAGAGCTTCTTAGAGAACTTAATATGGGCTTATTACTCGATTAATATATTTAAATTGTTTTATTTATTGCTGAAGCACAGCCGACAATCTGACTGATCAACTGTAATGGAAAGTGGTAACCGTCGCATATGGGCATTAGCAACACCAGAGGTGGTGCCAATATACTGCCAGTCTCGAAGGGGAAACTGGAACCTGGTCACTGATGTCAGAACACAACTCAAAGTTGTTATGGCGGCATTTCTAAAGCAGGGGAAGTAGCCATCCAGTCGGGCAAATACCCTACCACCAAGCTGTAGGTTGTTTTCTCGCCTTTTACGACGAACTTTTCGTTCCTGCATGGATATAACATCCTGAACTTCATTATCCTGTACTTCAACCCCCTTTGAAGATAAATACTAATATTCTTTTAATGCCACACCCTTTTTTAAATCGGCGTGATTTAACCAACAGGTGGTTACGAAACGGCCAGGACTGTATTTTGATTAAAGGCACAGGTTATGCAACGGTGTCCACGGCCTTTAAAGGCCAGGTTACTGATCTCTCGAGAAGCGGTTTTAACGAATTCATTGCAAAATGCTTGCAGAAGTGAATATTTATTATATTTCGGATGTATTGCAGTTAATCTACTTTTAAGAACACTGAATTACCTAAGTATTCCATGAATAGAATATTCATGCATATACATTTACTAGCTGCGTCCCGCGATTTCACTCGCGTGGTGATGGAAAGTCGTTATATTTTGTATAATTCACACTATATCTTTATAAATTATATATGTCTATGTGTTTTTCTGATGTGTGAACTATATCATTGTAAAGTTTCACCAAAACCCATTCAGTAGTTATGCGTGAAAGAGTACCAAACATACATATATCCATACATTCTTACAAACTTTAGCGTTTATAATAAGTATTAGTAGGATTTATTTGTAATACATGTCTAAAGATGTTTAAAATGATTATAGTATCATTTTATGATATCTATGTATATATGTGCGTAAAATTAAATTTTGCAATATTTTCTTATTATATTTTCCTTTTGCATTGGTTAAGTGCATAGTTACCTGTTGCGAAATTGGCAAGTTAAGTTCTTATAATCCTTTAGGCAAACTTCGAGTTTATAAGTTGTCAATTAAGTAGATGTCTGTCCAAACAGTGATAAAGACTTATTCGCTAGTTCGCTAACTAATGCAAACATGAAACAGGCTATAAGCAGGTAATAAACGTGTAAGCAAACACACGTAAGTACTTATTATGGCTTGACTATCTCTTTTCTCTTCTGAAAATACGCTTATCTAAAATAACACATGAGCGAAAAAGTCAAGCCATAAGTAAGTGTAATTGCTTGCATGTCTATCATACGCCTTAAATAAAAAAATAAATTTTAAACCTGGTGGGTTTCTTCAAGTCCCGTGTAAATAGGTAAGCGAGATAATGGGCAAACGTGAACCTATACGTGATAAAAAAAAAATTGTTAATATTTTAACTATACCAAAATTAATTAATAATATTTCTAAATTAATAGTTTTAAAGTGCCGAAACATTAAATGGAGCTTGAAATGTTTTGATTAAAATACCTCATTAGCCAAAGTTCAGATGTAATAATGTTACTTTGTACAGAACAGCTCCATTATAATTTGTTGGGCAGCAAAAGGTCGCTAAAGCAAGCTCGTGACGGTTGAAGGCAAACATACTGTGAGAACCGGATTGATCACGATTCGTTTTTCGATGATTTTAAAAGAACCTTACACTACAGTCCAAAATCATGTCCATAATTTATTAAGCGCAAGCTTGTCGCGAGAATTGTTTAACAAATTAAAACTACGTTATAAATTTATGGCGGATTATAAGTGTAATTTTAATATGATTTCTTATTTTAGATATTGCGACCACGTGAAAATTCATTTTCATTTATCATTTAAGAGCATGCTCTTGTCGGTGGAGCCTTTTCCAATCTTCTCTATTATGGGCCAGTTGTTTTACTTCTATGTAAGTCACGACACCCACTTTTTCTTTTATTTCATCTATGAATGCTCGCTTTGGTCTTCCCTTCCCTCTCCTTGCTTCCACTTTGCCTTTTATTAACGTGCATAAGAAGGTGTCGTGTCTTAGCAAATGGCCAAACATCTTTGCCCTTCTTTCCTCTAGAGTTTTTAAAATTGTGCGTTTCTCCTTTACCATATCCAAAAATAAGTAGATATAAATAAATTTAAAATCACGTTTGATATGCGAGTCATTCTGATTGCGATCATGTTTCAGTTAATAGCCGTCATTAAACAAAACGTGAAACGTGTTTGAAACGATAGATTCGTATTTTAAAAAATCAACCTTAAAATAGTTAAACTTAGTTTTATTTGCAGTTTTTTAATTAAAAATACTCGTTTTGCAGTGATAACTAGCTAATTTTTAGTTACTCATAAAACTATATATTATTTGAACCATATTATAGAAGCGAATATGTACAACTTATTTCACTATATAACATTGTTATTTTGTATAATGGGTACGGTATGATCGTGGTAACAATTACAGATAAATACTTAATCAATTAAATAATAAATAACAGCTGGGATTAATAATACTATTAAGAAGGAAACTGTAACTACAAGTATTAGGTAAACAGGTGGTCTTTAGAATCGGTACCAAGGCGGACAAGGTGTGAAATGTGAAAAAAGTTTACTCTGAACATCTGAACACTTCATCAAACAACTAATCACTGTTTTTCTGTATTTAATAAAAAAAATATCCGTGCAGGAACAAAGAAAATATACAATTTCCTGCGGCCGGGCGACCTGTCGTAATAGGTGACAAAATAATCTACAGGCAGGTGGTAGGATATTTACTCGTCTGGATGGCAACCACCCCTGGCCTAGAGTATGCCGCCATAGCAACCTTAAGTTATGTTCCGGCGGTAGTGGCCAGTCTCCAGTATCCCTTAAGAGAGCTGCAGCGCCTTTGGTGTTGTAAATAAATAGGCGATGGTGACCACTTTCTATCAGGTGGACCGTCTGCTTGTCTGCTGAACTCTTGCAATAAATTTAATAAAAATTAAGTTGTGTTTTAAGCGGCTAAACTTCATCTTGAGAACACAATTGTTACACATGCCAACAAATTTGTGAAAGATGACATATTTTAACACTTTACCCGCACTTTTAATGTGTGTCGGACTAAATGTATGTCGGATACAGTGCTCTTAAGTGTTCGCCAGACACAGTGCGACTTGACGAAAGTGAACAAGCCCATTGTGCTTGTGAACAGGTGTTGTCGATCGCATTATTATGGCTGTGCATTCATAAGCTGAATGTTCCTTGCATTTATTACGTAACTTATTTAATCGAGGAAGCCGTACATTTTATACCGAAGCATTTCACAAAAAATCTAACCTGGATTTTGAACATTCATTTGTACTTATTTAAATATAAATGAATAAGCGCGGAAATAATGTTTGATGTTTAGAAAAAGTCTGATTATTATCTCTCAGAAGAATAATGTAACATCTAAAGTTGTTAATGTTGCGAGTTGTTTAGATTTATAGAAAATATTATTGAAATATATTTTTTAGTTTCTTAAACATCATTTAGAATAATTAGTAAGTATCTACTTTATAGATGTAGTCTTGTGGTTCTTGTATGTATGTAGACACTTTTGTGAAGTTTGAATGGTTATTATAAAAAATTATAGGGGATATAGTAAGAAGTACAGGGATGATAAAGTATATTAAAACGAAGGTTACATTGACCTGTCGTAGTTTAAGACTTCTGTAATATTTTAATACTTAAAATTACACGTGCAAATTAGTTAAATACTAAATGTATGGAGAAAGTTTTTTACATAAAAATAAAACAAAAGAACATCATGTTCTAAATTTAAACATTATAATTTCATGGCCAGTACTAAATATAAAAACTTTTTGTTGGAAGTCTTCGACAAACAGTTTTTATATGTTTGATTCCAACAGCGATCTGGTTTGAAAATACAATTAAGATGGTCAAAGGTCTGGGATATTTTTTTCAAGAAACAAAACTGTGTTCGAAATCATATCCAAACGCTTATAATGTTTTGGAATAAAAGTTACTTTAAATGTTAAACGTTTGTAGTAATCTGCTCGCTTAATGTTTGTTCAAGAAAGAGAAAGTGAAATACTAATTAACTTGAAGGCACTTAATCAACTGAAAGTATATTTATTTTGACCGTTTGTTGGTACCAACATATGTTATAACTTTATTAAGCGATCCTCACTTCCGATACTTGTGTTATTGACCTTGTTCACATAGAATATACACAACAGGTAGAACGAATCTACTTCCGATCAATACCATTTTTCTATATCAATTTTTTCTGGAGCCTTACTACCTTATTTAACAGACAAGTATACAAAAATGCAAACATAGTAGTGCTAATGGATGTAGTGGACTGTACAATCGGCGAGTTTTTTACTGCGAAGCTGACTAACAGCAGAGGGCACATCTAGTGGAAAGTGGTTACCCTCCCCTATAGACGTTTATGAATCCAAATCCATTTACTTATAATAATTGTGTAAAACCGAAAATGTCTTTATTTAAAAATTTGCTTGTTCTATCTTCATCTCTCTCTTTTCATTCACCTTCTTCCAATTTTTTGGGGTCGGCACAATATGTCTTTTCCTTCCACGCTCCTCTATTCTGACATACATCTCTGTCACACCACAAATCATCATATCATTCTTCAGACAATCCATCCATCTCGTTTTTGGTCTATCTTTACATTTGTGCCCATCTATCTTGTAGTATATTCTTTTAGTCGCGTGATTTTCATCCCTCCTCTGTATATGCCTATACTATCTTTATCTTCTTCCTCTCAATTTTTCAGTCAACTTTCAAAGACCTTTCCCACCTTATCCATTCTTGTAACACCACATATCCATCTCAACATTCTCATCTTAGCTGAGTTGAGACGTTAGTTTTTTATATGAATATCATCAAATCATGACATTTGCTTTACTTATACTATAGTTTACTTTCGATAACACAACCGCCATAGAAATATTTACATAAAAGATTTAATTCTAGTTGGAAAAACATTAAAACAGAAGAATAACCTCCCCCTCAATTTTCATCACATATTTTATTTTTTAATACTTATCCAGCCGCTTAAATTTTTTGATACAAAGGAATCAAAATCGTTTAAAATTCCAAAAAAGTATTCTCTATTTAAGATGAAAATGTAAAATTAGTTACGTTCTAATAGTCACACATTCGTACACAAAAACGTCAAAATTTCATGTGTATACATTTCACTAATTTGCATTTCTTATAATTTCACTTTCATCTCTGCACTGTTAACGTGGTTATTAAAAAACCACTATGTTGTATTATAGACTGTTGTTATTTCTGCTGTCGTTAGTTTAGTGTTGCACTGCAGTGTAAAACGCCATTTCGGTTGATGACATGTTATTATAGAATATTTGGAGTCTGCAGTACACTGCAGTCATTACTAAGTTCTTTTGAATTATTACTGCAATAGCTATAACTACTTGCTTAACAAACTGATGTAAGAGACACAACTTATTTCTGTCTGGACCATGTGTCATATTTTTCTGATTTTTTTGTATGATCAGTGGCAGATGTACATATTTCCGCCAGTAGGCTATGCAAAATTGGCCGACCTTCTCGAAGTCTACATCACGATACCCGAATTCACAATCTTAATAATTACATTTTTTTGTCAAAGACATTGTAACTATACAATTTCTCTTTTCCCCTTTTACCGTAACTAATATGATTGTTGCAACGACGCAAATTTTAGAAAAATCTATGTAGTAAGTGGTGTAACATTTACACATGTTGATTTCTTTGTGTGATGTAATAACATTTATACTCTAATTTTTACTAAAAAGACAGCTGGGATCGACCTTTTTTATGTTGCGAGCTTATGGACCAACTTACCACTGTGGGGTGATCCTATACAAATTCTGTAACTCCCACAACTCACTTAGGAAACAACAAAAGGTTGACCACAGCTGTCATTTAAGTTCAGGTAATTAAAAATCAAAGTATAAATGTGTAAATCATAAATCTTTTAATTTCTGTAAAACAAAAAATATTTTGGCCTTCCTTACATTTGCCGCCCTAGGCTCCACTCTACTCAGCCTGCTAGCAAGTGCGCCATTGAGTATGATAAAGAATTTTGTTGTTAACTTAATATTAAAATATTTATAATAAGGGTTCATATTTATATCGTGGGGTGAAAAGCTATAAAGGTTAAGCCACATTTTAAGAGAGCCTTATCAATTCTAGGGGATTTCATCCTAATGTCTCAATTTAAAGAAATATAAAGATCTTGGTTTCCAATTGAAATCTATGTATATTGTTTTTTTTTAAATATGGAATAATTATCCGTTTTTCTAGAACTCTAGGTCATTTGAAATTTTAAACATTTCTACAGTGCTTCAGGCCTTGGTATAGTTTTTTGTTCTCATAACATTTTAGGGTTTTGTAGCCATTCTGGCATAAACGGAATCCTCATAATATTTTTATTACCGTCCGTCTGTTTTTGTATGTCACGATAAATTTTCAGATATTATTGTAGTGGTGTATATTGATAAAATTGGACAAAAAGGTAAAAAATAAATCTTTTTGACAAATTTCATCCCCTTCAGTTCAATCCAAAGGTTGTCCAAATTCAAAGTCATGTCAGTAAACTCTGTGCGATCCATTCGCTAAAAACCTGAAAGCTTTAGACAAGACACTTAGCTTTTTTTAAATCAATTATCTGAAAATAAGCGTGGGTCTGAAATACTTGTAAAATAAATGATAAATCAGTTAAATAATGCGGAGTGCAAGTAAAAAAATTATTGAGTCATTTATTTATCAAATAATTCATGACATCTCAAACAAGTATGGAACACAAATAAAAATGAGAAACTGTCAACCCATTATTCAATACTCATATTATGTAGGTATCGGAGTCTACATTTGTAATTTAAAATGTTAATATGGTTAGAATAAAAACACGCTTATTTAATGGATCTAATACAATGAATGCAACATACAGTATAAAACCGTTCCTCAAAGCATATAATTAATTAACATAAATACCTGTTAAGAATAGGGTTAGCTGGTCTCATAAAATCATATAAGGTAAGTAATGCAATCTTATTCATTTTCATTGCATAGCTTTTCCTTATTATCCATTAGACATAAACGTTAATCATGTTTAACAATCACTAGTTCATTATTCCTAATGCCAGTGTGGACCTGAGGGATACAGCTATGTAGCTGCACCAAGCCAACTCATGATATCGTCAACGTACCTTAGTGTATAAGACCAGACGATCTCCAGCGGGATCTAAAAATGGACCTCGTAGCTAGCACAGCTACAAAGCTACAGCACAGCTTAGTAAACACGCTGAAGCTCACCAGCAACGGCTTCATCACCATGTGAATGTGGAGGCCATTCAGCTCTTCAGACTTTACTAAGTCTGTGATATCGAAATAGGTAAAAAGTAAATAAGTCTTCTTACTAGAAAACTCCAAATGACCAAACCTTTTCACTTAGTGTTGTAAAACTATCAAGACAAAAGTTAAGTGAAGTCCAATGTGCTTGATTAATACAGAACACACAAACAAAGTGTCTTCTCCTTATTAGAGACAATAAGAAAAGTGTCACACACATTCTTAGTATAAATAATTAAATCAAGTATTTTAGGTCAGATTTAAATGACTTATTAGTCTTGTTTCTTAGATTAGATTGTAATTTTACTGATGTATCTTTAAGACGCAGCATTTAGTTAAAAAAGCTAGTACATTATTTAGTAGACGAACTAGGAGTACATAGGTACTTATATACTTTATAGTACAAGTTTCATTGTAGTTTGATTTTTTTAGGTTTAAGTAAGTTTTAAATCTATGTAGTAAACTTCTTAAGGAGTTTTTTTTCAGTGGCGTATTTACCAATAGGCACATGATATTTTGGAGCGGCAGTAAAGTAGGGTTTTGTTTATTAAAATTCTTACAGATAATAATTACGGGCAAAAGGCCATGAAAATTGGGCGATATTGCATAAATCATAAAGTTACAATTTCGTTGACAAAAAATTGTAATCAATGTGATTGTGTGTTGTATTAAATTGCAGAGGCAGCAAAATTTGAATAGCCTACTGGGGGCATGTGCAAATCTGCCACAGGCTATATCTCAAAATCAAATTGACCATACATATATACGAACTAGCCAGTCCGTCATAATTTATTATATAAAAATTATGCCCTGAAAAAAACTACGGCCCGATTCAAGGGCCACCTACCGGGTCTAATTGTGAATGTAAACCATCCAGGAACCATAGAAAAAACTTGTATATATGTATAGGGACCTAAGCGTGTGTGATGTGAGTTGTCAATTGCGGAAGAAAGCGGAGTTCCAAACCTAATTGATTTAAAAAATATTTATGTTTAAAAATCTGCAATTCCTCTATATATTCATAGTTATTGTGCTGTTTGGGGTAGAGACAAATCCAACAAATTAAAGATCATAGAAATCGGTCCAGCCGTTCTTAAGATATAAATGGTGAAATTAACCCGACTTTGTTTTATATATATTGTGTATATAGATTACGAATGGACACCTAATCACAATACTCGTGATGAATTATTTCCATTTTAAATTGCAGACTTTAAACAAGTTTTATTTTTGTATCAGACGTATGGATTATAAATTCAAACATAAATCAACACTAGATGACATTTGGTTTTTGCATTTCAATTTAATAGATTGAGTGCTATAGATCAGGTTGCGTAAGTGTCTGTCAAAATATATAATTATACATATAAAGTTTTGAACGTGTGCTAAAAGCCTTAACAAATGAGGAGTGTCTCATTTGTTACAATCTTACAAAACTGATGGATATAAATGGAAACAGTTATGATGAAAGTATATATCAAAATGTTATATTTAATCATGTTAGACTATAAGGCTAATAGGAGAAATACGACTGCCGCATGCAACGTCAAACCGCCGCTGATAACCGCCCTTTCAAACTACACGGTCGGTTTCCCGCTATTGCGTCAAGCCAAACGTTCTGCGGGTGTGATGGATCTTCGCATATTTGTATCCTGTTTCTTGATACGTTGGCTTATAATTGATAAAAGTTCATCAAATAAGTTCACAGACTTTTCTGTAGTAAGAGAAGAACTTATGAGGGTTATCGCGGTGTGCACTAAACATGGAATGAAATATTCTCGAAGTTAACCGATTACTTAACACGGGTTCCACCCAAACATTACGCTTTACTTTATTTTTTAATAATTCTATTAATAATAGAGTTGCAATCGCAGATTATCATTGGCGGATCCATGTTGAAATGAACAAAAGACAGCCGCAATAAACCGCAATCCGTGTAGTTTGATGGTCTGCGGCAGCTTTGTCGAGCGGATTCTCGCGGTGGGAGAACCGCCCGTATAGTATTAGCCTTAGTGTTGAATGGTAGGCTGGGCTTAAAACGGATTGGCAGGTTTCCCACAACGATAATCTCGAGGTACAAGTTTCCTCATTATGTTTTCCATCATCGTATTGTGTAGAAACTGTAACAATATGCACATTAGCTCAGTAAAATTGCCTAAGTGGTGCGTGCTCTGCATAACATAGCAGTCACAGAGGTCTTCTTGCCTTCTCTGGCTAGATTTTTTTAGTTTTATTGCAGGAGTTCAGCAGACAGGCAGACGGCCCACTTTATGGAAAGCGGTTACCATCGCCTATGGACATTTGAAACACCAAAGGTGCTATAAATGCGCTACTGCTCTCTGAAGGGAGACTGGAACCTGGTCACTAATGCCGGAACATAACACGAAGTTGTTATGGTGGCATACTCTAGACAAGGGATGGTCGCCTAGAGTCGAGCGAATACCCTACCACCTGGCTGTGGGTTGTTTTGTAACCTCTTACGTACAGGTCACCCGGCCGCAGGAAATTGTGTATTTCTCTGTTCCTGCATGGATAGAAAATTATTGAAAATGAAAATGAAAATGAATGTATTTATTTCAAAATGAAATCTTACAGATTACTTATTGAAAGTCATGACTCTACCACCGCTTCCAAAGCAATTTTAGTAACTGTTAAAGGAGAA
Organism: Dendrolimus pini; assembly: GCA_949752895.1. Classification (NCBI taxonomy): domain Eukaryota; kingdom Metazoa; phylum Arthropoda; class Insecta; order Lepidoptera; family Lasiocampidae; genus Dendrolimus; species Dendrolimus pini. Next base: position 18,508,718 of record OX457128.1, on the reverse strand, counting down.
GAAGCGGCGCAACAAACTCCCCAGTAACACATCTTTACTTTGTAATTATCATGTTTAATCACTCGTCTTTTTATTATGTAGTTTATAATAATACAATGTTTTACAAAGTAATTTTTATGAATGATTATTGAAAAAGCTTGATAGCGATCGCATTATTCCCATTCCGTGCAGTCGTCTAAAAATTCTTTCGTTGTATAATAAGCCTTCTTGCACAAACGTTGCTTTACTAATTTTTTAAACTTATTTACTGACAGTTCTTGAACGTTTACTGAGATTTTGTTAAATAGCATTACACTTTGCCCCACGAAACTACTATAAACTTTATGGAGCCTACACGTGGGAGTTTCTAATTTATTTTTGTTCCTAGTATTTTTACAATGTATATCACCTAATCTGGGAAAATCCGTGATATTTTTCTTAACATATAGAACATTTTCAAGTATATACTGTGAAGCCACTGTTAAAATATTTATTTCTTTAAACTTATCTCGCAGGAAATCTCGCGCTCCCATGTTATAAACTGAGCGAACAGCACGCTTCTGCAAGACGAAAATAGCATTTATGTCAGCTGCATTACCCCATAAGAGGATGCCATAAGACATAATGCTGTGAAAATAGCTGAAGTAAACCAAACGAGCAGTATCAACATCAGTCATGAATCTTATTTTTTTACTGCATATGCTGCAGAGCTTAGTCTATTCGCCAGTTTACTTATATGGGCCCCCCATTGTAGTTTCGAATCTAATGTAATATCAAGAAAAATGGTCGAATCCACAACATCTAGAGTTTCTCCCTTTAATAGCACATCAGTTTTTACCGGTTTAACATTTGGCATGGAGAATTTAATACATTTAGTTTTTTGTTGTTGTTTAGAAGTAAATTATTCACTCCAAACCAGTGTACTATAATTGAAAGCGCGTTGTCAAAAAGTCAAAGTTTGATTTATGTCGTATAATTTTAAAAATTAAGGATGTATCATCATCAAACAACACAATGTCATGTTTATTTTTTACCAAAAAAGGAAAATTATTTATATAAATGAGAAATAGAAAAGGACCGAGAATCGAACCTTGTGGGACTCCCATATTAACACGAGCTCCGGGAGACCTTTTTCCATTGATCTCGACCTTTTGGATCCTACCATTTAGGTAGGATGTCAATAGGTCGAGAGCCGAGCCTCTTATCTCTCTCTCTCTCTCTCTCTCTCTCTCTCTCTCTCTCTCTCTCTCTCTCTTATCTATTATATTAGAGAAAGCTCTTTACCCCTGCTTCCACTCATCGGGCTACACTACAGTAACGGGAGTGTGAGGCCGCTGGACCTACTTCCGTGTTTGTGTTGTCACAGCGGCTCTCTTTGCCCTTTCTGCGGATTACGGTGGCCTTTGCGGGCTTCGCGTCGGCACCTTTCATAACAATTTAGAACTAAATACAAAATATTAATCTACAGAATATTTATAAAAATATGAATCAGATTTAAGATTAATCTGTGTCTTGGATGCCGTGGTTCGAATTTAACGTATTAGAATAAGACGCTGGCTTTTTGCCCACATAGCCTCTACGAAAGTTGTGGTGTAAAAACTGATAACAAAACATACAATAATAGTTAAAATATGAGTAAGGAAAACCATTTACCGTATTAAGAAATTAATTATAATAGCAGAAAAACAAGCACACTTTCTATAGTCTTCAGTAAACAAGTTACACTTATGTAATAAATATCTAATAAATGAACAAGGGACATCCGGTGACACCCAGACCAGAGTAAATAACGGAAAAAATATTTATGAAAATCCTGCTAGAAATCGAACTCGGTACCTCTGCGTCAACAAGGCTGGCCAGCGCTTAGAGCACCACATCACAGACGCCGTCAGACATTTACCTCGTTATGACGCATACATGATTTTACATTATAATTGGTGATAGTGGTCATATTTGGGATTGAACCAATGCCGTAAATGGTGATGAAAGTAAAAGCTGACGCCCTGATAGGGCCATAATTCAAACCAATCTCGATTTTACAGAAACAGATTTATTGCTTCACGAGTTCTAACACCTAGACTTGGAAAGCTTGTAATCGCCGATCGAAATTCTAAAAATACTGTGTCTAAACATGAAAGCTATTAAAAAAAAAACAATTGAAATAAACTATATATATATACACGTGTGTGTGTGTGTGTGTGTGTGTGTGTGTGTGTGTGTGTGTGTGCGTGTGTGTGCGTGTGCGTGCGTGTGCGTGCGTGTGCGTGCGTGCGTGCGTGCGTGCGTACGTGTGTGTGTGTGTGTGTGTGTGTGTGTGTGTGTGTGTGCGTGCGTGCGTGCGTGCGTGCGTGCGTGTGTGTGTGTGTGTGTGTGTGTGTGTATATTTATATTAAATATGATGTCTGATGTCAGGTACAAATGCAGTCTAACGTGGAGCACATTACCTAGAAGATTATGCGAAAATTTAAGACACCTAGATTGTAATGTTTCAGGAAAAACAGACGACGGTAAAAGAATTCCACTCTTGAGCGATACGTATGAAAAATGGAAGTATAGCGTTTCGTCCGCTTTGTTGGTATTCTACAGTATATCAGGGGCTTGAGCTCGTATGTCTGATTCTATAGGAACGATGGAGAACACTTAGCATTTTTTTTTACATTTCTACATTTCATTTATACCTACTGTAGTTACTTACACTTACAATAATTTTAAACGTAGATATATAAAGAAAAAAATAGTAATAATTTAATGTAAGTATAATTATCTAAATATGACAGAACTTAATTTTGTTTTTATATATGTTTGTTGCTTTTTGAAAGTCTTGCGAATGAGCTTATGAATTTGAGTAATACATACTCTCAGTGATAGAGATTATATGTTCCTTTTATCCCAAGAGTTAGGCTAGTTCCAATGAAATAAGAAACACTTGCACTCTGATTTTTAATTAGCTGAACTAAAATGACAGTTGAGGTCGACCTTTTTTACGAATATATTGCAAGCGTGGAGCATAGTGTTGAGTATGGAACATTCATTAGTGAGTTGTGTGAGTTGAATTCTATAGGAATCAACTCACATGACTACGTCGTTGATTTAACACACAACTATAAGTTGAATCTTATAGAAATTATATAGTATTCAAAACCCTGTGGTGAATTGACTCAATTACACAACTTACTTATGAATGAGCCATAAACACTACTTACAACACTATGCTTCATGCTTGCAACATAAAAAAAGAACCACAGCTGTTTTTTTAGTCTAGGTAATTAAAACTCAGAGCATACATATTACTACATAAAAATTAAAATAAGTAACAACACATTGAAGTTAGCCACAAGTAAGAATTGATGTTTCTAAAAAATAAAGTTTGTCCTAACTATATGTATATGCTTATTATATAACTACTTATTGTCTGTATGTTGTTTCAGGTACGTAGCTCTATTTTCGTATCAACTTTTTACCCCTGAATATCAAAACTGGTAAGTTCCTTTACACGTGTTACACATTATAACCAATTTAAATCACAATTGTTACAATGTTACATTTACAGATACAATTGTAACTTAGACTGACGCGGACGCCATTTTTTTGGCGGCTCGAAAAACTACACTTCACTAAACAGTTGTAGTCAAAGTCACAAATATAAATGTCTTGCTTAAAAACCAATTAATATCCTACAAGTTTTTAAATCCGGTTTTTTTTCTTATTTCGAAAAGTGCACAGTATTACCTTTTAAGTTCCCGCAAAAACCACGTAACAGTCATACTTGAACTTTGTTGACTGTTGTAATTATCTATGATTCACTGCGTCAATTGCCATGCACGTTTAAATGGTTGATTAACACTTCACTCTTGAAGAAAGCGGTGACAGGTGTACCAACGCATATGGCATCCACGCGTCAAATGCACATGTATCATTTTACCTTTGCCGAGGCAAGATGCCTTAAAAATAAAGCATACTTGTTTGTAAATTTTGAAAATTAGAATATTTTTAACATATTATAATAAAAATAAATGTAAGAGTTTTAATGAATAGTTTAGGTATCGTAATCGTTGTAGCAAAACATTATAGTTTTTTATTTAAAATAAACAAAGAATGTAAGCCCGCCGAAATAATTACCATAATAATAATTGACCAATAATTATGGTTTTGTGACATTTAAAGAATTACGTAGGCGGAGTTTAAGTAGCTCCGCTTATTTACGGTCCTAATATAATCTCCAACACGATTCTTGGTCTGTAACCTTAGCCTGTGTCAAAGTAAAATATCGGATCTTTATGAAGTATAGTTATTAAGTATAGTTAAGTTTATGAAGTAAGTTCCTTTCGAATAAAGGGTCAAAAAAAATATGTATTTATTACGCCGATCGCTCAGGACCCGAGCCGGGAACTATACAGATCTTTCGCTTCATCTACTTTTATTAACCTCTTCATATTTATTTTAGATATTTTTTTCTTTATTACCTATGCCTAGAAAGGTAATTTTATTATTATAAGTATCTACGCCGGAGTAGGTTTTTTTTTGTTAAAGCAGGGTAATGTTGCGACGCGCATACGGGTCTGTATACGAAGTAAGACTAAAAACAGCGCCTAGTGCCATATACTTCATGTGTGTGTGAGGACTCTTGTGCCAAACGGCCAACCGATTCTTCTTCGGTGAAAGAGGAGGTCGAACAAACTACCCACTAAACCTACCTGCGTCATGGTGAGAGAGTGCGCTTAATCAGAACGATACAGGGTTTACTCCTATTGGCAGTTTACGCCTATTGTGTCGATGGGTGCGCCGCACTCCTGACGCTCTGGTGTGGCGTAACGCCCACAATACGATGCAGATACTTGCCGAAGCACCCATACCAAGCAAGTTTCTACGTCATTCTGTATATTAGGGTCTCACGCTTTCGCAAGGCCCACCTGGATAGATGGGGATGAATAAGCTCCAACCCAGCTTCCGGGTCTCGAAATGTCCCACGTCCCCCTCACGTCCCCCTCACGTCGCAATAGGTATACTAACAGCAACTATCCTATCTAAACCACACGTACACTATACACGCAAAACACAGTTTCCGCATTCCAAACGCTATATTATACATTTTTGTTTCCTATAAAGTGGAACGAGGTATCTTAAAGACAACTTAATATTCCGTTTGTATGTTAGGCGTAGGAGCCTTGGCATTCTAAGAGTGTTCAGGGAAAGTCTAACATGAATGAACATTTAACGGATTATCAGGGATCAACGAGTATAATATTTAGTTTTTAATAATTATTTTTGTGATTTATAACAATTTTATTAATAATAGAACTTTACTGCAGGGTCGTTAATAAAAAAAGCCAAAGATCTAATTTGGTTTAAATTGTGTTTTAAATAGTGAAACTTCAAAAATCATTGTTTACCTATGGCGCCATCTAGTTAAGTAAAAATCGGATGTTTAAAATTAAAATAACGCTCACAATACTTTAGTGTCGTTGTTAATGAACTTTCTTTAGACAAGTATAATAAAATATAATTAAGAACTATAATGAATGAACGAATGAAAACACTTTATTGTTCACCAAAAATTAAAATACTTTCTTAAAACTTAGTACAGTAAATATTGAACAAATGGCGGCCTTATCGCTTTAAGCGATCTCTTCCAGGTAACCCCTCTAATTAACAACCTGTACAAAATAATAACATATAAAAACAAATATATATAAAATTATAAATAATATCTCCCTAAGCAGTCGGGGGCTAGCCTATATATCAATTTTATTTCTACAATTTTTATTTTTCATCTAAACGACAAATTATTTATAGAATTTATTTGTGGTTTATTAAAAATTCATAAGATATATCTATATATAAATTAACCTACAGTCTACTATAGGAGACACAATAGATCATTTAAGCTTGAAGACAACGTTTTATCACAACTCCATAGAATTCCTTGTCTCGAACCAAGATCAAAGCAAAGGCCGCGGCTCAAATTATCCCCAGCGAATCGAATCGATTACATCTCGATTCCAGTGGTGAAGGTTGCTCGCTGAAACGGCACTCGTGACCGATTCCTGGGTAAATTTTATTACTAATTCTCTCAGCAATCACCATTAAAAGCTAGATAGTGAAAGGAAAGTTGCGGGAACAACTTGAATCACCTCAACACAACACGCCTTGATTTAACATGTATTTTCTTCTCTCTCATCTTTTTTGCATTTTCGTAATTATGCATATTAATTTCATGTGGTTCTTTTCTTTACTATTGGTGGAAATTAATCTTTATGTAATAATATTCTCGAAATGTAAGGAATACAAGTAGTTATGTTGTGGGTAAGTATATCTTGGTTTCGTTTGGAGTATTCGCTTCGAAGCTTGGGGTCCGGTTCCCTAATTTTTCTTCTCTATTTAACGCGATATTTAGCTTCTCTTGTTTTGAGATCATTGGTACGGATGACATCCTTTACGACGTCAACCTAACATTTCCTAGCCCTTCTATCGGGACCTAGTGAAGGCGACATGATTAGATATGCAAGCCCTACATAGCCCATACCAAACCGTTCGACAACAGCAGTTTGCGGCGACTACAAGATTACCCACTTAAAGTATTCTGTAACATTATGGACAAATTAATGGCCCATTTTTAAGCTTAAGGTTGCCATCAATATTCTTTCTCGGTAACCTTTATTTGTATCATTAAGTAGGGAATAAAAAGCTTTAACGCAAGTTATTTTTCTCTTGTAAAAGGCATTAAAGAGTAACTTAACAATCAAATTGGTTCTTCGTAAAAACAATGCTTGCAAATTAAACGCATCTTTACAGATAGCCTTATTTAATTATCATTTATAACTTATATATTATGATTCATCAATAAACAGAGAAAACAATAGGTCGTAGGTACAGCGTTAACTTTACTATAGTAATGCTTACGTAAGCAAGCACTAACAATAGGGTAACAATAAAGGCTATTCATAACTTTGTTCTAAGAACGTTATACCATAATTTTATGCATTCATTCGGAAGTTATGAAATATATTTCCTGTCAAAAGTATTATAATATGTACTTACCGTAATTTATTATTATGTTCAATGTTTAGTATTGATAGGCATACATAATAAAATTAAATGTAATCCGCTTACAGAGCGTGCCTGAAGGGATGTGACATAACTGAATAGAATATACGTTAAGATTAATGTCCGCCTACGATAAAATGTTGAAATAAATAGTTTCGCTTTCATAGAAGCAAATAGGTACTAAACAAATTGCTTGCCTTTCGAATGTAAACCTATTTATCTTGTTATGTCTGAAAGGAGACAGATATCCACGGAACGGATTGTGGAAAGCTGCGCGCGTACAAGCCCTTCATACAATGTTTCCATTGATCAACTTCCAATAGGCCATTGAACTCTTTATGAATCCAATTTATACATGAAACGTTTTAACATCAAATTTTAATTTAATTAATTTTAATGTAAATAAATAAATAAAGTATTGAAATTAACGTGTAACCTTGTTACGAACGAAATATTTATTATTAATACGAAATAAATCGATTTTTCTAAAACTCAGTGACAACCCTTTTAAGTCATTATTGCTTCTAGTATATAATAATAGGTTTTTAAGAAAAAACCTATAAACCTAATCAACGAAGTTTCTGGTGTGCGAAGCTTCTTAGCTTAGAAACTTCGTTGCCGTAATACGTGGGCAGGCACTCTTGCATTATCGTAGTTAAAATATGTCGTATATTTACGTCGTATATTGTCGTAGATACGACAGATTTTAACTTTATTTATTATATTTACTATATTTGTTAACTTTAAAAACTTTCCTATAATACGAAACTAATGTATATCCTTATCCAAAAACTTGCTAAGAGAAAAACGGGCAATAATTCTAAAAAAAAATGGCTTTTCATGTTTTTCCTCCCACTTGCGGAAAAGCTTCTTTGTCATATACAAATACATACTAATGTATTTAATTAAGTTACATTTCTACATGCGCATGTTATTTTAACTTAGTTTATACATTTGTAAATTAAAAATACGATATATTTAACTTGTGAAAAATAAATAAATATACAGTGTTGTGGGTGAAATTGTTCTATTCTCGTAAGTGATAAATAATATTTTAACAAGACGTTTCTTCCTTCGGTTTTATAAGAATTTATAAAGCATGAAAAGATCTAGAAATATTTGTAATAAGTTTAAGGCATTTCTGATTCAATTTTACAACTCGTTAACCAGATATAAAGCCACTGCAAAAATGCGCTGCAATTTGCAATTTTCAAAACATAACTACGCGTTAAACTGTTTCTAATCCAATTAAACAGATTAAAGTCGTTCTAGCATTATTTATATTGCTATTACCATATATATTCTGCATTAGAATACAAGAACATTCTGTTATGGAATAGTGCAGTCTTTCTCAAAGTGAGCGATAACGACCCCTCGTGGGCGCTACAGGTCGATAGGGCCACTCCCTAAAAAAGAAAAAGACCCAAAAAAAATTGATGGAGTGTCAAATGATTTTTAGACATGTATTAAGTTGTTTTATACTAATATTTTGAAGTGGGTCGTCGTTATTTTTTATTTTATTTATATTATAAATTTAAATCAAAACATATATAATTATAATCATAATTGGTATTGTATTTTCTTAAGTTTTCGCGACTAGTATACATAATTGAAACTACGTTTAAACGGTTACTCATTCACACTTGACATCTTTATCTTCTGTGATCACAGCTAGTGAAACTTTTCTTTGGCCGAAACTTCGAAATAAAAATCAAATAAAATGCCGCGCTGAAAACCGTTAAAATGCAGTTTAATAATAATTGGTATTGTCTTAATATATGCCAAGGTTATAAATGTGCCCCTAAACATTTTGATAACACAGGTTAAAAATGAATAATACTAGAAATTTTGCTATTATTTATTGCGTGTTGCCGCCTATTGTTCTGTCTAAAAATACTGTAATTAATGTGTTGTGACTATTATTTTGGTCAGCAATAAATTGTTATATCTGTCTATTTATCTACTGCTAGAAAATAATTTAATCTGAAAGTGGGCGATAGACTAAAGAAGTTTGAGAAACTGTTTTGTAGTGCACTTATCAGAGTTCACGACGGGCCACTCTGCACCCCTAATTCATTGCTTATGCTATAGAGAGGGGCACTCTGAGATTCAATTTCCTTATAACAAACAACTTTCCATAACTAGGGTTGCTAGTTAGACGGCCCTTTCCATTTTCATTAAGTAAAAACCCTGGTTTGAAATACCAATCAAGCAACTCGATAAGTAGAAATATTATTATTAGCCTTTATTGCTGACACTAAACAATGATATATACAGTTTGATACATACTATTGCGAATTGCTTTAACTTAAATCTAACACTTCGGGTTTCCCGTTTCAGTGTTCAGCGTGTCCAGTGACACATAGGCCTCTTCCAGCTGCTTCCATTCTTCCCTATTGGTAGCTTTTCTAGACCAGGTTGCCCCTCCGATCAACTTAATGTCATCTGTCCATCTTTTAGCTTGTCTGCCTCTTTTTCTTCTGCCATCGCGTGGCTGCCATTCTGTTATAATCTTTGTCCATTTCATTCTGCTTTCCCTTAGACGGCCCTTTCCATTTTCATTAAGTAAAAACCCTGGTTTGAAATACCAATCAAGCAACTCGATAAGTAGAAATATTAGTTTTTGTTAAATACTACGACACAGCCAACATTTAATACAAAGTAAGTTAATACATTTTATGTAGGTACTCGTATAAACCTACTTCTAACTGACAGCAAGTTTGTGTCACAAGACCCAATTTTACGTTTCAACTAAACTGAATGTTTATTAGACTAGACTGTCGTCGCAGCTGAGCCTCAAAGAATTTCGAGCCCGTACAATAAAAGTATTGTATGTCGCGGTTCATTTAGATTTGTATTTATTATTTATTATATTTAATAAAAAAATATTCAGATTCAAGCTAATAAACATACAAGATAATATATAACAGAAAAAATATTTCTCAGATCAAAAAATTAGCATTTCCTTATAACTTAAGATTGTTTAACCCTTGGGTCCGTATTTCACAGGACTCGAGCCCGGCCATAGGCTAACTCTAAGGGATGTGGTCACACAACACAGAGGAGTCGCCGTTGGCTCCTTTTGATAAACTATATTCTCCACTAAAAAGATCGTGCACAAAATGAACTGTAAACGTCCAAACTTATTTTCCTAGACAGCCGTACTGTGAATTAGTATATATTCATAATTTAATTCATAAATAAATTAATTTGCAGAGAAACGCAACATGGTATATTCTCAAGCTAGTGTACTCACTTGTTATAGGGGTTACATTTTGCTGATATGATGGGCAGCCATATTGGTGAAGAGAGTACCCTTCCCCAGAGGTGCTCTAAGTGAGAGCCAGGGTAGAAGTACCACATATGTGCTCCTGTAGCACCCCGTAAAAGCTTATAGAGAGGCGCCGGTTAGGTTTAGTGGGTAGCCTGATGGCCGACCATCCCCCGTCCCTTCGCTCGGAGGCCGCGATGGGCATACGGCCGATCAGTAGTACCATTCGTCCCTCGCCGTTCCAGTAAACTTACACCAAAGCTTAACTCATATTTCAAACTTTTAAATACGATGATATTGACCCATTTGCAATCAGTATTTCAGGAGCCAAGCAGTGTCTAAGCCTTAAATTTTTCAACAGTGACTAAGTATCTCGGTGCCTTTTTACGTCTGCATGTTACTTTTAACCAATAGCCTATTCGTAAAAACCTGCCATTGGCTTTCTTTTGTTAATTATAGTTATCTAATCACATGTATTTAGCTGTAGGTTTTCCATAAATAAATAAATAAATAATTGTTCAACTATGCCTACTTTCTATCACTGGTATATAACTGGCAACCCTATTCTTAAGATCACGTTGACTTTATCTCATTTGGTACACTTGTCGCCGCTCCTTCCGCTTTGTTTTCTGATCGCAACAGGTTATCTGTCATGCGATTTATGTAATTAATTCAGTTTAGTTTCCAACTGCGTCTAACACCAGTTCTTGGCCTATTTGTTACTTGTATGAGACAGGTAACATTAATCGAGCTCGTAAGTCACATGTTGCTTATGAATTGTATAACTATTAAAATGTTAATTTTTTCACTTATTCACAAATTCACACTTGGGGTTTTATTATTTTGCATTATGAAAGAAAATTATTTAAATACTTGAAGCGTGACACTTTATATTTAATAATATGCATATTTTCACCACGTTTACAGTACACGTGTTACGTAATTTAGATATTATTTATTATTAACAGGTTTATTAAATATTCTTTATTGTACTTTTCATAAATGAAAATTCTTAAAGCTGGATCTTGAAACTTCGAAGTATCATGTGACTATTATATCTCCATCATGTGATCATTACCACTCCAAGTATCAATTCTAATCGATCATCTATAATTTTAGAGAACTCATCACATCCTTTAAACGTCTTGTTACTAGGACCAGTAGGGATTGATCATTTCTGGACAATCTTAAGAATGTTTTCTTTAAATGATTAAATGTAACATTTCGCCTATTCATTCAAATGCCCATTTTCCCCAGAGCTAAGCGAGTGCTAGGGTTCGAAAAGGGACTGGTTACCTGGAAATAAATTCTTTCACCGATTTAAATTAGATTAACCTTTACTGCTTACATTTCTCTTTTTTACGGCAGCTCCATTTAATAGTACAAAAACTTTTTTTTAAATTGTGGTAGTTTAGTAGCTAACGTAACCACGTCTTATCGTAAGAATATGGATTTAAATCCTGACCATGCAAGTTTTTCGACGTAATGCATATTGTGTTTTTAACGTGTTTACGGTAAAGAAAAACATCAGCGTTACGGACATATTGTAATGATATTAATATCTTCCTTAACTTCAAATATCAAAATAAGGAATAAGTCTCCCTCCACAAGTCATGCCTTGCAAAATGTATTTATTTAATCATTTATATCTAGTTGTTATGAGATTTTTCTTTTAAAATTCTTCAACGTGAGACTAGACAGACATGGCGTATACTAAGGTATTATATTTATTTCCAAGGACGTCGTCAACCGATGGCTTGGCAGGTTCATATATAAAAGATTGGAAAAATATGAATTGTAGGTTCAGTCAAAAGTACATAAAGCTTTTAAAATATTAAAAAGGCAGGACTCAAAAAATCAACATCTTTCGATATCATGCTATAGGTAGGTACAGCAATTATACTCGCCTCTTTCACTTTTGTGTATTTACTTACAAAAAACATTGATTGCAATAATGATTTATACGGAATTGGTTTCCCTTCATGTTGGCTTGTTACGCAAACTACAAGCTCCATGTAAGGAGATCCCAACTGTTATAAGGCCTTAAAGAACATTTTTGTTCCCTTCTATGTAACAAACTCGATACATGATATATAAAAGTGCAATGACTACTTGGACACGATCACTTTTGTGGAAAAATTTCAACCAGATATTATTTAGTAATAACTACTTTGTATTTTTTTGTTGTGAACATTAATTGTATGCAGATATACCATTAAGTATATAATTGTTAATGTAGACGTTTCTTACTTTGTAGTTTTATTATTAATTCCAATATATATATTAATCACGTCGTTAAACTTGTTTATTTTGTTGCACTTCTTTATGTACGTACTTACTAAGTACTTTAAGAATAATAAAGTGTTGATTGAATTTATAGCGGCCAGTATTCTTTTTACAACATTAAAAACACTACAGAGTTTAAGGGCAATAAAACTGAATATTAAATTAAATGAACAATTCTCCTCCTTGAGGCGCGACCTTTCCTCACTACTTTTTCTTGCACTATCTTTGTTATCGATGACGATCAATGGCAAAATGTAGTGCATGGTATACGGAGTCGTTGGGTGTGGTTGGACTAACGCATCGGACTATAACAACAGAAAAATCGAAATTTCCTTTTATTCGAATATAATGTTACCAGTGTTCTGAGTATCTTTCATCTTATCCATAAAACGACACCTAGGCTGGTATTTATACTCTTAACGCGCTAACGCTTCTGTTACGGGTATCATACAACAGGCAACACAGTAGACAACCCCAGCAACACGAAGACCATATCAATAGTGGAGAGTACTGTTCATGAAATTCACCCTACCAGGATTGTAGTATAAAGAAGAACTACAAAGAAGAAGCTCCCAATAGAATTGTCACATTGAAAGGTTTCTAAATTCTATATGGCTAGATGGCGCTTAAATTTAGTCCTAAGTCCCTTTTTAGAATATTATTTAAACTACGTATATTTTCTTGGACCAAATCAACAAAAATTGACTAGAAAATTATTAAGACGGCCTGGCAGTTGGAAGTTCTCACTGAAATAGCTTTCCTTTTTATATTTATTTTTGCTTACCAGTATTACTCTATTAAAAACTCAAAGTACCTTAAATACTTATCAATTCAAACGTTAAACGTCTATAGGCGACGGGAGCCACTTTCCACGAGCTGAGATGGTCCAACTCGTGGAAAGTGGCTCCCTGCTGGCTCCCTCGTCTGTCGGTCAACTTCGCAATAAAAAAACGCCTTTTTCTTAAATTTTCGTTTTGGAAGCGACTGGCGGAGGTTTACACCCGGCTAATTATTCTGGCTTTTGTATTTTTCAACACCTCAAACATTAATCTTAAACAAAAAAAAATTCAGATTGCCTCAAGAATCTTTCTTACGAAAATATTCACAATTTCAACCAAGTCTTTTTTTTTATTAAGATATAATCCAGGAGGTTTTTTACAAAATCTTCCAGCATCTAAAATATATACTCTCAAATGTTCAGCAGCTTTTCAACTATAACTGTACTATAAAGGAGACAGAAACTTTTGGGCCAAAGAATATGTTGAGATATGACTTAAGAAAAGCTTGTTTTTCTATGTCAAAAAATATCTGCCCAAAATATATGTGGACGAGATTATTTTTTTTATAAAGTCACTAATAAAATAAGTTGACAATTATCATAATCAATTTATATAAATGAATTTAAACAATTGTTGCCTAGTGGTCGTCCGTGGTCGATATTCGACCATATCGTGGCTATTCGATCATAATAATTAATGTCAAAGACTATACTTCTATAATCACAATTTTCTCTAATACTACACTGTTAATTTGACTTGAATCAATAAACAAAAGAATATATATGCGTGTGTGTCAAATACATGCTACCATGTAATGTGTAATATTTTTATTTATTAAACTCATGAATTTTTTATGCATAATGCTTCTTCTTTATAGAAACTATAAGTGTGCGAAATGTCATACTCATCCATCCGCGCAATTTTCGTAAAAATGGGTACAAAGTCTTTGCTTCACGTACTAATATGTAAATGAAAACACTTACACCACACGATTAATTCATTCAAAATAACATATAATCATAAAAATATCAAAATAAAAAAAGAAATCTTAAAATCACTGTCACATTTTTAACATCTGGGCCCAAAAATGTATAAGAGCTTATCCGTCTCCTTTATAAAATAGTGTGCAGCCATGAAAATGAATTAAAAAAGGAGGTTTAATTACATCGGATATCTCCAATTTTGTTTTACGCAGATTGATTATGATAGAAAGGCGTTATTAAAATTGATAAACTAATTAGTTCAGTATCGAATAAAACGCCGATTAACGTCGTAAAAGCGATAAAATTGAAGCAGCTACGTCCATAAAGTATAATGATATGCAGATTCGCATTCGAGTGAGAGTGAAGTCATACTTTATGACTATAGAGGTGAGTCCGGCACTTTGCTAATTGCTTTATTTTAAATTATTATACACAAGTATTTTTCCGTAATTTCGCAATCACATTTGTGCATCTGTATTTTGGCATCACTTTATTATAACCAAAATAAAATTTACTCTAAATAGAATTGAATAAATAAAGAAAGATTTACATAAATAGATTACTCTTTATTGCTCACCAAAATAAACAAAACAACAAAGATTTATTGTTAGATTTAGTACGTACGTTACGTACAATACAATACTCTTTATTGTACACCAACATTACATAGAAAAAATACAAATACACAAAAAACTTACTTACTAAAATGTAGTACAATAGGTGGCCTTATTGCTAAAAGCAATCTCTTCCAGGCAACCTTAACCTTATGTATTTGGTATTTATGTTTTGTATTTTTGGGGCCTATGGGGTGAGTAACGCTTCATCCCTCTACATTTTATCTGTATTCTTTGAACATTCCCTGTATATTTTTCTTTCTTTATGTATATCACGTATTATACGATTTTACTATATTAATTTTATAATCTACCCGACGCATTAGTCTGTTACTAGTTTGTAAAAGTTCTTCCTAAAATAATATTATTTTGTACATTCATCAGAATTGTTTATACTGCTCTCCTAGTGAATCGACAACGTCTTTCAATTTTGCATCTTTACGATCATATCAGACCCATAAAAGTAACAGCCATTGAGAGATACGTCAAAACATTCATGTTACTATGACAGGCTATAAAGTGCCTTTTTACCATATTGCAGTGGAATTTATTGTCTTACTACTTGTTCATGCCACTTTAATCGGATACTTGATCATGATGCAACTTATATTAGTTTAGATATTTATGTATCTACTTGTTGTGCCCGCGACTTCGTCCGCGTGAAATTTGTTTTTAAAACCCCTGATTTTGAAACATTCTTCATTGGTGCTCCGCTCCTATTGGTCAAAGCGTGATGATATACAGCCTATAGCCTTCCTCGACAAATGGGCTATCTAAAACTGAAAGATTTTTCAAATCAGACCAGTAGTTCCTGAGATTTAATGCGTTCAATCAAACAAACAGAAACTATTCAGCTTTATATCCCTATTATCCCTATTAATATTATAAATGCGAAAGTAACTCTGTCTGTCTGTCTGTGTGTCTGTTCCGTTTTCACGTAAAAACTACTGGACCGATTTGGCTGAAACTCAGTATATATATGTTTTCGATGCCGAGAATGAACATAGGATACTTTTTATCCCGAAAAATGGGATAGTTTCCGGGATAAAAATATATTTGTGTTTCTGTTTGTTATGCTTTTACGGAAGAACTAATGGGCCGATTTGGCTGAAATTCGGTACGTATGTAAATTAAATACTGAGGGTGGACAAGGGATACTTTTCATTTTGGCCTTTTTGGTCATTTTGACCATGTCGGTCACTGTGGCCTTTTTGGTCATTTTGGCCATGTCGGGCATTTGGGCCTTTTTGGTCATTTTGGCCTTTTTGGTCGTTTTGGACATGTCGATCGTTTTGGCCTTTTTGGTCATTTTGACCATTTTGATTATTTTGGCCTTTTTGGTAGTTTTAGCCTATTCCGTCATTTTAGCCACTTCGGTCACTGTGGCCATGTCGATCCTTTTGGCCATGTCGGTCATTTTGGCCTTTTTGGTCATTTTGACCATTTTGATTATTTTGGCCTTTTTGTCGTTTTTGCCTATTCCGTCATTTTGGCCATGTCGGTCTCTGTGGCCTTTTTGTTCATTTTGGCCATGTCGGTCATTCCGGCCTTTTTGGTCATTTTGACCATTTTGGCTTTTTTGGTCAAGTTTTGTAATTTATGTTGTTTACAGATAGCCCCCATCTATCATGGTATAATTAGCGATATAAAATGAAGTGAATGTTCCGTGGGCAAATACATAAAAATGTAATATAATATAACCTGTAGCACTTGCTCTATAAACAAGAGACACGCACTAGAGGTTAACCCGCGGCGCAGCCGCGGGGTAAACTCTAGTATTATCTATACTCTAGTAGTATAAGATATAATTATATAAGATAAAACTCTCTCACCGACATCACACCCTGTCAAAATCATGCGCTTCTATTAATTATTAAAATTAGTTTCAGTTTGTTATAAGCTGTGTCAGTAATTAAATCTTTTTTAACTATCCCACAGGAACTCTATAATTTGTCGGGATCAAAAGTATCCTATATGTTGACCAGGTATATAAGCTACAACCCTACAAAATTACATGTAAATCGGTCCAGTCGTTTCGGAGATTAGCCGGTACAAACAAAAAATTTGAAAAAGTCTAAATTAGTTCTATTTCACTTCTTGCATCCCCCTGACTCGGATTTTAGCATTTTTTTTTTCATTTTACAGAAATTTGCCCTCTACAATTTTATTATATGTATAGATTGCCTTTTTCTCGCACCACCTACATCGCCTGTTTCAAATTTCTTTGATTTAGATTGCCTGGAAGTCTGGAAGAGATCGCTTTGAGCGATAAGGGCGCCTATTGCCTAGAAAATATTGTAAATATGGTCTGTTTTTGTAATTGTATATTATATTGAAGTGAAACTTCTATATAATATACGATTACAAAGACGTCTTACGATTTTTCGCTCACGAAAAAGCGCCACGGTCACGTGGTCTAATTCTTACATTTTTAAACTCGTGATATCTTTCGAATGGGATGTCCGAATTGAATAATTCAAAAAGTTATATAAAGGTATTGAAGCAGTCTTGAATATGAAGTAATTTATTTTGATAAGGATTAATACCAAGATACAAATAAAGAGCCGTTTCTAGCGGCGGCATTTTAATTAAAATTTTAAAATAAAAGAACACTTATTGTGGCATAACTATAATAGTTAGATATATGCTGTTGCGACACTTTTTGTAAATAATGATGTGTTCTACAAAGTCGTACATTATTTTATTCTATCATCAATAGTTTTCGCAGCGCAAGCGATTTAAGGAAAAAAAATCACCTTGGGTATCATTATTGGAGTTTTAGTAAGGATCCCTAATTTTTTTTGTAAATATAATATAGCCTATGCCACCCGGGAATAGCGTAGCTTGCCAACAGTGAAAGAATTTTTCAAATCGGTTCAGTAGTTTCGGAGCCTCTTGATCAAAACTGAGCAAACGAAATATTTTTGAATTATTTTTTTTGGAAATATTTTGTTAACATAATTTGAGGTTCAAATGAAGATTGATGACGAAAGATGCGCATTTGTTAATGTTCCGTTGTATGCAATGTTTTATATATAATATCATTGGTTGTATGTGTATAATTTTAGAGTAGACTATGGATGTTTTTTTGGTTCCAGATCGAATTCAGTTTTTTGTTTGATAAAATAAAATATGTTTACATAAAATATGCATTAATTAAAATGTACCTAACCTAACCAAGTCATAATTTGCAGTAAACCTGCAAAAAATCGAAATGTGTCCTGGGACACATACCTATTAGAAGTGAAACTTCAACGGAAAAGTTGAAAAACGAATCGCAAAGGACAAGTGGCAAAACGAATGGCAACGAATAAGTGGAAAAATTAATCGCAACGGACAAGTGGAAAAACGAATCAAATTTTACTTAACAAATCTGTCTTTTCAGTTTGCTCCCATGTATTTACATTCATCGGTGGTTTTTGAGTCATTATTACATTAATTGATTTCGCCAAAATCTATTGATATCACTTAAATGTCCATCAAAATGCGCCTCAAGACTCCTTTGAGGATTTTTCGCAATACAGCTTAGAGATATGGTCCTGAAGGCCCTCTTAAAAAATTCACCCTGTGTAGACCCCGAGTTTAATTCTTGGTACAAATACAGTCGAAAGCGAATATAACGACATTGTTTATAACAACCGAATGGCAAGGTCCCGGCCGAATCTCTATATAAACTAATAAGTACACATACCGTCTATAACGACATCGGATAGAGCGAAATATCGCTTAAAACGACGAAACTACCGATATTCATCGGCTATCACGACCAACCGTTTACCTATTCCAGCAAAACAAAACATTACGAACAATTTTCACCTTTATATGTACTAATAATATGAAGGAATATTTTGCTATAGGCTTATTATTAAGCCTAAGAAGGTTTATCATTCTCCTACCTTATCCGAACCTCTTTCCCGATCTTTGCCATTGGACCTTGCATGTATTACGACTTATTCTGTACGATAGTTGACCGCGTGAATTACAGGTTGATTTTAAATTTGGTTTAGATCGTGTGTTTGCGCGTTACTGACTATAAATATGACTATGCACTTACTTGTGTATATTGCTTATAACAACTACCGGACATAACGTCCGAAGTACAAATTTCATACAAAATTTCGTTTACTATGGTCTGAAATCAGTCTAGATTAACATTGGGATACACAATGTATGTTTTTCTGCCGATTAAAAAAAAAACTAGTGGTCGCCCGTGGTCGAAATTTGACCATTATAATTTAGTGTCAAAGACTATACTTCTATAATCACTTATTTCGCCTAGGCAACAATAAACAAGAGTATAATGCGTGTGTGTGCCAAATACATGGTAGTGTGTGTTGTTTTTTTATTGATTAAAATGTATTTTTCATGCATAATTTAAAAATAATACTGGCATTCCGCACTCCTCTATATATATACTATAAGTGTGCGAAATTTCATACTTCTCCGTCCGCGCAATTTTCGTAAAACAGGGTACAAAATTTTCGCTTCACGTATTAATATAATGATTCTGGAAATAATTTTCGTTCAATCAATTGGCAACGTCTGTTCTCAGTCCATAGAAATGACGGTATCATAGAAAACGCCATGGCCTTAGATAAATTCAAAAAAATTTGGGCATAGCATTGTATATGGCGCCATCTATCCAATTGTCTGAATTCTAAATGATAAAAGACAAGCTAAGCGTCATAGGTTTTATACTTATAGCAGTATTGGAGCACTGTAATCGCCAACGTCCATACTACGTTGAATACACCGGTTCTCGTCCGATCACCGAAGTTAAGCAACATCGGGCGCGGTTAGTACTTGGATGGGTGACCGCCTGGGAACACCGCGTGACGTTGGCATTTTGGTATTTTTATAATTATAATAAACTTTATAGCATATTTAACACCGGCGTATTAAATCTATAGAATTTAAATCCAGTAAATAATTTCTTCCGTGGTCACGTACTTTTAATTTTATAAATCTCTGGAACCTATAGCTTTTATAGAAAAAAGCATAACGAAATATTCGTGGTGCAGGCACGACTTGTCATAAAGTCATAAAATACTTATATGACTTTATGAAAAACATTTTTAAAGTAACTTATATTTACAACTTTTACTAAGAACTCGTTCAGTACGTTTAGGGAATGAATGAAAAGTAAAATAATTGGTTTAAATACAATAATTGTATTTAAACCAATTATTTATAAAAGTAAAACTTTTATCTCGATTTACTCAGAATTGGAATTATGCGACTTATCACCTTCATGTCTCTTATCACTCATGTCTTCAATTTGCAAAATACACGTGTTGCGTAGATTGAGCAAAAAGCCAACGTCACGTGGTGTTCCCAGGCGGTCACCCATCCAAGTACTGACCACGCCCGACGTTGCTTAACTTCGGTGATCGGACGAGAACCGGTGTTTTCAACTTGGTATGGACGTTGGCAATTTACAGTTCAAAAATAATTTAGTAAAATATCACAGTGACGTCACTATTAAAGTTTCATAATACATAATTATTATAACAATTATATCAATTTCTTTTTATCGTCTTGCAAAACGTCAATGCTACCTATATTTTGTACGTGCGTCGCATATTATGATGTCATTTCTATAATAAGTCCAATCGTATTTAAAATTAGTGCTTTCTTGATAAACTTTTAAAGCTATAATGATGGCACAGTTATTTGAACGCCCGCTGTTGTGAATTATTTTATGCATTATAAATATATTAGCGAAAGAGTAAATAATAACATTTGCTTCTAAAACATTATATTGGACTTAATTCATGAACAAAATAATTCCTCTAGCGTACATCTGTCAACATATTATGATTAAAAAAACTTCTTAAGTATCACTTTCAATTTTTCACTCTTTTAGTCAAAAAAATATAATTATCAGTTTTATTTCGGGCCACATTACATCTTTGTCTAATCATCGGTATTCTGTGCTGCACAATTTAAAACTCGTACCTCATTCTCTCGCAGGCTTAGTCCTATAAATTTATATTTTTCATTTAATCGAGTTTCAAATGACAATGATTCTAAAGAAGTTTCACTTAAAAAAAACTCAAAAATTAATAATATTAAAACTCACCACACGGTTAATTTATCCAAAAAACTAAACCAACTACAATTATAAAAATATTAACATAATAAAAAGAAATCTTAAAATCACTCTCATGTTTGTACAATGTGGGCCCAAGAATGTATGAAAGCGTAACCGTCTCCTTTAATGTGGATAATATTGGATTTTTGTATGACATTCAGTTATGTAGACACTCGCATTAGGGATTTATGATCTAAGTATGGTGTTATTTTTGACGAAAACGAAACCCATTTAAAATTATCATAACGATATTTCTTTATTACTTTTTTTATTAAGATCAACGTGAAGAGATATATCTTTTAAAGTATTCTCCCAACTCTCTAACTTCTGTGTGGAAAATGAGTCTCTTAAAAATAGTCTCACTTTCACCTATAAAACTGTAACGTTTGTTTGAAAAATATTCAATTTACGTTGTTTTATTACCGAGAATTTTTATATTATAGTTACATAAAAAGTGAAACTTCAACGGACAAGTGGAAAAACGAATCGCAACGGACAACTGGAAAAACGAATGGCAACGGACAAGTGACAAAATGAGTCGCAACAAAATTTTAACTTGACGTTTAACGGGCAGATTGTTAATGTACGGCACGCGCTGCGTCATTTGCGGATTCCGTGGACGTCGCCAACGCCTGGTTGGCGATAGTCGTAGATCGAATAGCTAGGCTGGGCTTGAGGGTGAGCAATTGGATGAAGTGGCTTTTTTATATTCCATGAGTTCAGCAGGCAGGCAGACGGCACACCTAAATTCACTTTGAACTTATCGTCAAACTGATTTCTATATAGTTATACGCTTTGTTAACGTTTTTAAACTAAAATAATTAGCGATTGAAGAGGATTGTAAGTGCTTATTTTTAATGCCAATCTCATTAGTGACTTACATCATTTGAACGTTATATTGATTACATAGTGGCTTTCTATGGATCTAATTTCAATATTCGGTTAAATCTTTAAATGGTTCTCGAGAATTTAATAGTGAAAACATTTTAAAATATTGGTTTTTTTTAAACCTTGAAGATGTTTTTGTTTTCAAAAGTATTTTTAGGTTTGATTTTGTAATTTTAAGGGCCGCTTGCATAACGTTCCTTTAATTTATTTAAGAAACACTAATCGCATTTAACACCCTTAAATACGATTCGCGTCTTGCACAACGCAAAATATGCCGCTAAATATGTTTAAAGAACTGTCAATACGTTTTGTGTAAAACTTATTTAGGCAGTTTAATATGATTAACTAATTTTATTTAAAGGCGATCATTATGCAAGCGGCCCTAAGTCTATCTTTGAGTTTCGGTAATACATTCAAAATGGTAAAAATAAACAACTTTAATCATGCGTGTCAGTCACGTACACATATATACAGACTAATTTGATAAGAAACTAAAATTTCTTCATAAAGTTTTTTTTTCCATTATTTAAATAGTATTTCATAATTCATTAACTTACAGATACTTATATACCTATATAATATCGAATAAGTAGTTGTAAGTAGAAGTAACTTCTTGATTACCATCATGTTACCATCAAATCCCTCAAAAGCACATCTGATTCCTAAAGCTCAACGCATTTACGGCAACAAAACAGAATACAGTGGTGGTTTGTTTCCAGCACTAACCTGCAACTATAATTATATCGATGATATAAAAAGGAAGTCCATCAAAAAATATAAACTTAACTAACCATACTCATACCCAGGCTTCCTTAATGATAATATTGTATTTCAATATGGGGAAGGAATGTAGTTAATTATGCAAGTCGAATGTTCAGTCGCAAGAGGTCCTGAGTGCAGTTTCATTCGCGGGAATCGGTGGCTTAGCACCTTAACACAATAAACAAGTGGGTAAACGGGTAATTTCGACAGTTCACATCACATTAACTTCTTTTTTGTTTGTAAGAAAGTAGGTAAGGTAGTCGTTTAATTTTGGGTAGCTTTTTTGCAATGTTGAAGTGTTGTTCTACATCATTGACTTACTAAGTCAATGTTCTACATTCAACCGGAAAGGATGATAAAATTATGTAAGTCAATTGAATGTATGTACAACACTTTCGCGAAAGAGGGATATTATCTAATTATTCAGGTGCACGTTGAGGTTTTGGTGGGAACTTGAATCTCTGACGGCCGTCGTATTGCGTCATTTAACAAGTGAAAGAATAAAAAATGTTGATAAGATCGGTTAAAGGCCTTGTAGATAGAACCGTAAGACATTCTCAAAAAAATAACATCACCTGTAGTACACGATCGACTCCAGAGCTTTTAATGCCCCGGCTACATCCCTTTTTTATGATAAATAGTTTTGTCTTTGACCACAATCACGCCTAATGTCGGATGATAAATAGATAAAACCTATTCACACGAAACTTGAAGATACCTGGATTGTACTTTTCGGAAAACACGGATTCTAGTAGTGCATTCCAAAATTCACAACAAAGTACGTAGAAGGAACGTGAAGGCGAAACGTTTTATTCGCACTGATGGCATTTCCATTGTGAAACCAAGGCGTAGAAGGCGTAGACCAGAGCGCCTTGTCCATTTGAAGGCGGAATGGTGTAGGGTGAATCAGGTCATACAGTTCAAACGCACTATCTCCGAAACGAATCCGATAAAAACCGACAGATTCTAGGCTTTGAAGCCTTGTATTGACAAGCTGGTTGCTACCAATCAACCTCTTGGCTCTACTCTACTTTCTATTGACTCTAGCGCTTCAAGCTGGTATTTAGCTGAGCCGTCCCGAAGCTGAGGACAGTACTCCATGCAAGATCTTACTTAAGCACAGCAAAGATTAAACAATTGTTTTCTGTGAATTACTGTCTTACCTTTGAATATATTCAGCTTTTTTGCAGCCAAATCTGGGTTAATGTTAGTATTAGTGTCTGTGTTTAAATATGACATACTTATAGGGATAACAAATAACTCCGATAATGATTATATGACAATAGCTATATAGGTGGTTCATGAGTCATCTGTCAATGTTTACTGTCATTAAGAAGATTGCATCACAAATATCGCATTAAGCTCTTGGTTACATCTGCGTTATCACTAACTTTACTATTATCCCAAATGTAGCAGAGGCATCGCAAAACATTGCGATAACTGTGGCTTAATCGACACAAGTACAACATTTCAATCATTTTCTTAACTTAGTTCAAACCTGATAACAATTTTGTGATTAACTAGAGAAATATGTTAAAATTGTATGAATATAAAAATGCAAAATACATAATAAGCTGCATTTTATTTATTTTTGTAATCGTTTATGATCACGTAACAATGCAGTAGCGGTACAAGAATAAATTATATTTGCTTTATGAATATTTTATTTATAATATTCTTTATAAAAAAATACCAGATATGCAAAAAAATATAACGAATTTGAATTCTATTTTAAACGTAATAAAGTGCATTCATATGAAAAACGAAGTTAGTTTATTTTGCACGTTAAGTAGCTGTCTGTCTACGAAATCTGAAAAGAAAGTCGCGTTGAAATATTGTTTTAGATGATACTCGTGAAAGTTTTAGCTAAATGCATTATGGTTGATGGTAGTTTTATCGCGCATAGGTGAGGAATGCAATCAATCGATTAAATTCAATCATTTTACGTAACAGCAATTTGTATAAATACTGTAATCAATCTCAATTTTACTTAATACAGATAGATGTTTTACATAATCATTAATTTAATTGAGATATTTATTTCAAGAATATATTAGAATAAATAATACTTTCCATACCAATTTTATACACCAAGACTGCTATATATTTAAAACAGTAGATCTCTAGAACGGCCGCTCTTGGGAACGCTCTGACTTATTATATAGGCATGTTTCAATACATATTAGTAGGTGTACATAGCATAAATGTTCCAGTTTATTTTGCCAATTGTCACTATAGGGTAGGTATGAATGGATACGAATCTTTGGACCTGCATTCGTCCGATTATTGATGGATGTACAACCAACACCAATTCGGATATCGGTCGACAAGCATGCACAGGACGATAAGTCCGGAATCCACACGCACACGCATACGAGTGCGAAGTGGCAGATCCACACACCCGTATTGAAGATTACACTTTTCTCTCTTTTCTTTCACCTTCTCTCAATTAATTGGGGTCGGCAGAAATGTCTTTTCCTTCAACAACAATACAACGCAGAGGCTCCGGGTTCGATTATCGTTAACAAAATTTCCGTTATTTACTATGATTGATCTGGGTTTTAAAAATCGGTCCCAGAGAAGTCCATTACATAAGCGTAATTTGTTTACTTGGGGATATATAATGTGTGCTTGTGTGCCGATATTATTTAAAAAAGCCATAGATATGTATTTATGATCACATTTCGGACAGGTCATCTTCGTCACAAAGTTTAATGTTATTAGTCTTTGAAGACCACGGGCCTTAAGAATGGCACGGATTTTTCGTGGGCTTGCGTGGGGGGCTATGGGAAGACCAAAACGTAGAGGCCCTTTGATAAATTTGATTTAAATGTGGCGAGACACTAACCGCGGATTATCCATGTCTACACCATTTAAAAATACACACAAGGACAAGCCCCGGCCAGTGTAGGACGTAGGACTACAGTGGGAAATGAGAACAAAAAGTACCGGGCTATTGGAGTGAACTGCTAGTGGTACTAGGGGTCTGGGAATATGGGGACTATGGCGTCTGCCTGTTGCAATATTCGGGGAATTTGGAAAAATGGGCAGATGGTGATTCGCCACTCCCTGCATAGGCCCCATAAAATGGCACAGAAGACAGGAGCAACATGGGTGTGAGTGGCTAAGGGGTGTAGAGAGGTAGGCTGCAGGTTCACTAAAGTTACTTCTGACGTGATGCCATTTATCACTTCCACCCCTGGAGCATGAGTCTTAGCTCTAGCGATCTCCACTCCGTGCCGGCTAGCTAAAGAAAGTACGGAGGCGGGGCCTTGACATAGCCCCCTGGAGTTGGATATGAGGTATCGCTACTCACCTATGGCTCCGCCACAAAGCCCTGTCGGTAGATATTATTATTATAGTCTATCTATAGTTTATGGCGGTATATCTAATCTAACTTTATTTTGTATGAACTTATTTTTTTATTCATTCCATCAATTCCAGTCTTTCCATCATAAATAACCAGCTTAATTATTCGATAAGCTACTATATTTACTTTAGAAACGTATAGTTATGAAGGTTGTTAATATACTATTAAGATAATTATATGTTTATATTACAAATATGTAGTAAATTTATTTGAAAAACGTATCATATAATTGGTTTCTAGTTTGCGTAAGATTTCTTGTTAAATTCCACGTGCAATTATGAGATTTTTGAATGACTCTTTCACTTGAATTATCGTTGTTTCTACGCTAGTGGTCGCAAAATGATACAATTTCTCAAATTATAATTGTTTTAACTAGCTTACTAGCGCGCTCAAATTAGAATGATCGCTCATTAATTTTATAAAGACAATTGAATTTTTGTTTGCCGGGTTTCTTTATCTTACTATGCATTATTTTACCTTTCCATTAGTAGAGAAATTGCATTACTTCTATAGTTTATGTCAAATTGTAACCAGTAGTTATGAATAGATGCTGATATTAAACTGATTAATAAATTTCATTGATTATTGAATTATTCTAGTTTATGTTTCTTTTTTATATAGCCTGAATCAGGCAAACAGGCTGACGACCCACCTGATGGAAAGTGTTACCGTCGCCAATGGACGTTTGCAACACCAGGGGCGTCGCCAACGTGTTACCGACTTCTAAGAAATTTTATAACGCCCTTCTTAAAGAACCCTATGTCATAGCGAAGGGAAGTTCCCTCCAGATCATTGTTGTACGCGGCATAAATGTTTTAGAGAACCGTTGCGTAGTTGAGCGTGGGAGCTCAAGGAAATGGGGGTGAATATCCCATCGCTGAGCGGTGCGGTTGCAAAAGCGAGGCGTTGGCACCAGATCGATTATGTTTATATAGATCACTTGGGTTGATTCATCCAAACTGAAAGTTAGAACTAAGATCCACTATAGATCCAGATAGGAGTCCACTATAAATTTGTTAAACTCAACAGTCAATCGTCTGCAGTAATTCTAATGTATAGTTTGATTTTAACTTCATGGCCTTGAAAATAAATGGTTTTCATGAACTGTATTTTGTACTTTTTTAAAAATAGTATGGTTTACCCACGACATGGATCCAAAGTATTTATATAAGCGAAGTCACACGAAAATTTGATTATATAAAGGAATTTTGTTAAAACCTTAAAAGATTAAAATACCGATTAGTTAAAAAATATAAAATTACATAAATTATCTAAAAGTACTTTTATTTATTGTTTGTTCCCTTTTAAATAGTTTACTTAGGAATCTATTTTCAAGAATGTGACTAGTAGGTGTCTGGTAAAGTCTAGGATAAAATAGTCTTCAAAGAGTCACGGGATACATAGCCGAAACATGCTTGACCGAAATAGGTTATTTACATATATTAACTTTGCAATAAACGAGGTCAAAAACATCATATATAGTCCGAATAATGGACACAAGAACGTACTATTTATAATTCGGTTAATAAAACCTATTTATCCAATTACGCTTCCTGTCAATAAAGTGACTGTTGAATTCCAACATGGTCTGAGGCCGTTATGTCAGGTGGGCGGTCCACAACAGGTGACACACTTTACGTAATCGCTAATTATTTATCGCTTGCAACAAATTATCTATATCCTTATGCGTTAAATCGAATATACAACAATTTAATGGTATAAACTGTTTCGGCGTAACACCAAACTGGAGCTTAGATTGCTATTATACGGCTCTACACTACATGGATACTTTCGACTGCATGAGTTGTAACTTTAAATTGGACGCGCAATTCATGCAGTTGCATGTATCAATAAAAAACTAGAGTGATATGGACCCATGCTTTTTCGAGCTTATCTGGATTATTAATTAACTTAAGGCAATTAAGTGTCCGAATACGTTATAATAATAGGTCGATTAAAATTTTCCATTGTTACGACAAATATTTATCCATAACTAGACCGGCCCACAAAAAAAGAAAAGTGGCCTGTAAATATGACCACACCTGTCTATTCTTATGTATTACGATGCCCTGGATCCGAATCTTGAGTCATTTTAGTCCATTAACCCTCAAAATTTTGCCAGAGGCCCAGTGTTATTATTATATTAATATAATAACTCAGTGTTCCGCAAACTTTTTATGTTCAACGTAACATCTAGCAAAATGAAAAATTTTGGAGGTACACCAGAAATAAATATCATTTTTAAGTAATATTAATCAACATTTATTTAATAATCATCATCATCATCAAATCATCGAAACAATATTTATTATTCATTAACAAACCTAAAGTTTAAATTGCAGAATAACGGTACACCAGTTATATCCAGTTCTTCGACTTCGCCTACCCTGTAGGATTTAGGTGGCAAAGCGGTGGGGGGTGTCGAGCCTAGGCTCTTTACCCCAGCATTCGCTCACAGGGTGACTACCCTGCGGTATTGTGGTTTTTGGAGCCGCCGTGGGGATCGGCAGCTCGCATGGCCTTTCAGCGGCTTCCGTTGGCCTTCGCGGGCTTCGCGTTGCCTGGTACACCAGTGCCGCGGTACATACTTTTCGAAACACTGCACTAACTGACACTAGCTGTGCCTGGCACAGGACTAACTTTACTCTCAACCACGAAAGATATTGAAATGAAATACGGTCGCACTGCCAGTTCTGCCGAACACCTCAAACCACGTTAATATGCCACTCTTGGAACATACCTACATTTTTGAGTCGTTTGGTATGGAGATTTTAGGTCCATGGAGCCAACTGGTCACAAATTGTACTAAAATATTAAAAAAAACAGGTAGAGTCGATCCAACTGGAGACCGGGAGCACAGTTGAACAATCTATCAGTTTGGAAACGCAAGCGTTCGAGCGCGTAATTTGCGCGCCGCACCCACCGATCGCGCTTAGTATGCGCACTCGGACCCCTGCGTTTCTCAACTGGTACATTGTTCAACTGCGCTGGGAGACTGGAGGTTACCTCGCTAAAAGGATTTAGCCTTTGGATCCAGCGAGCCAATGTTGCCAGCCTTCTAAATATACTGCCAAGTGACAGTGGTCTAGTGTAACCAGCTCCACTCCACGAGTTTAAAAATTAACCTACGCTAAAATGTAGATTAATTTATAAGATAGTTCTATTTATAATAGAAGTCTTATTTATCATATAGTTTTAATATTTATTCATTACGTTAGATATTAGAGTTTATGTAAAGCAATAAATGAGTTAGATGAAATTTCTATTTTGATCCCCAAATTTGTTATTGAAAGTTAAGCCGTTTCGAATACCATTTCAGATAAACACATAAACAGAAATTCTAATAACGATCGTTCTTGATTATTATGTATCGTATATGTGCGATTTTCACAAATATTTGCCATTTATTTTGAAATCACAGACCAATACTTCAATTTTGTTTATCGTATATAACAGATGCAATTTCTCTATCTATACATATAATAAAATTGTAGAAGTTGAATTTCTGTACAATGAAAAAAAATGCTAAAAGCCGAGTGAGGGGGATGTAAGAAGTGAAATAGAACTAATTTAGATATTTTTCATTTTTTTTGTTTCTCTGTTTGTTCGGGCTAATCTCCGAAATGACTGGACCTATTTAAATTAAATTTTGTATGGTTTTAGCTTAAATCCCTGGTCAACATATAGGATACTTTAATCCCGAAAAAATTAAAGAGTTCCCGTGGGATAGTTAAAAACCGCACCACGCGGACGAAGTCGCGCGCATCAGCTAGTTTTATTATAAATTTCGAAACCGACAGGATGTGAATAAAACAAGTAAAGCACAAAATGTTTTATTACATAACATGCTTTTGAGTGCCTGCGTAAATAAACTACATACTTATCTCTACTTTTATATTGAGTGACCTGTCACGAAACTTTTTTATCCACTTTGTCTTGAGTCACGAAAAATCGATTTAGTTACGTACGCACAACATAATCGATTGTCTTCTGGTTGCATGTTCTAATTAACATATCTACCAGCTAGCTTTACTACGATGAAACGTGACTTTGTTTTCATTTTGTGAGAAATTATTCCTGTAATAATTAGTCAAACAATCATTTAAATTAAATTATAAATTCTCTTTTGGTAAAAAAAGGATTACATACACAAACTTCCATGTATACATAGTAATGTATACATAGAAGATAGTATTGTTTTTCCAAGCTACCAAGCGACCTATAAGTTGCGTGCAGGTTTGCCGATGACTACTTACTATTATTGTATTGTATTGTATTACTATTATTGTATATACTTATGTAAAGTACATACATTAGTATAAATTTATTGCAACATGTATTTATGCAACCTTTTTTGTCAACTCTACTGACTATCGACGCATGGCATCACGACGCTATCGGCAAACCTTCTGCGCACCTGTAGTATATTAAGAAACTTTAATTTTTCAGTTTTTATTCACTAACTTTGTCTAAGCTTATGTATTTGGATATTTATATGTGCAATCGTATGCATGCTACGACTTTGCGACTTGGGCAATCAATCGATATCATTAAATTTGGTATTTGTAATATAAATAGTTTTAAATAACATATTCTTAAACCATTAACATATTTTTTTCTCTGCTGGAAAATGTCCTGAGAATCACTTGCTAGATTTTGATTTTCCATAGTTGCATTACCATTAAAAATTAATCCCTATCATAGTTGTCATTTGAGAGCAATTTGACTTTCACATTTTTGTTAGGATTAAGTGCGGTCTTACATTTAGGTTAAGATTGTCAAATAACAGACAATGTTTAGTGTTATGAGTATTGCATAATATTAGCCTTCTTTGACAATTGACATTGACATTTTTAAGAGAAAGTTTCATAACTTCAAAAGCCGTGTTTCAAAACTTTTAGGAATTGTATTTTGCTCAGAACAATATTACTGATCAAAAGATATAATCAGCTTGTTCGTTTGCTAAATATAATACTTGATTTGTTATTTGTAATTGACCCGAGAGTTTTCCTTAATATACTAGTACCATATATTATGTACCATACCATATACCATATTTGAAAATAATATACTACCCATAACACAAGTATGACTTATTTTTCTTGGTATTATGCAATGTGTTCATCTTGTCTATTAATTTATTATCATACAGCAATTGTTATTTATAATTATTAACCATAATATTTAAAGCTATAATTCTCTAAGATAAAAAATAATAAAAATTATATTGGAGCCTCGTTTCCCTATTACGCTAGTTTCTTGAACAAATTATATATACAAGCAAACACCTACTACACAACATGTTTTGCACGACGTAATTTGTTCTCATCTGTGAGAAATGTGCATTAAACACCTTTTATCTCATTCGAGCACAATGGACCATTTCACGCCACACGCTATTATTTAACATGTGAATATATGCAACTAATATAAAAATTGCACGTGAATGAGATCTCATCAAGTTATTTAATAAATTACGCTTTGATGCCTCGTAATAAATGGGTATGTTTAATTGAATTTATCTCTCTGTGATTTCAAAATAAATGCCGAAAGAGTGTGAACTGCAGCTATACGTTTGTTAGTCAATCTTACTTAGGGCAGATTTTTCAATCACCAGGTTAAATTTATTCATAAAATAACTTATACCATGGAAAAAATTAATATATCACTTTCATGTGTAAAACAGTTGGATGGTTTCATTTTTGAATTCACTCGGGATATAATTTATTCGACTGATAACTTTTATTTGACGATTGAAAAATCGGCCTTTAATATTTAGAATTCTAGTCTGTGTTTATTTATTTCTAGCGGTCCGCCCCGGCTTCGCACGCGTATCTAAAAAGAACTTTTTTGTTGAGTTGTTGTACCCGAATAAAATCAAGTGACCATGTTGGGGGCCAATGGTGCCTAAATAAAAATTTAATGCAATGTAACCTGTGCTTTTTTCCTTGCTCTGAAAATAAACCAGGGGCTTCGCCTTGATGAAAACCCTGGTAGTTTTATATAGAGATAACTTTACTTTCGAAACTATCGACAATTGTTTATCTATTTTTCGCGCCCTTAGAATATCTCGCAATCGATAGGTTTTATTTCATTAAACAATCCACCTACCATAACACAATAGCTTGTATTTATTCATATGTAGGCGCCAAACGCATGAATAAACCGCTATGTGATACAAAGTATTTCCTAACACCAAACCAGTCCAGTCGTTCTTGTATTGAGAATTTTACCTTCGTAACCTGATCTGTGTCGCAGGTTTCAGTTAACAAACGAAATAATGAATGCAAAGAAAACAACAGTCACAATGGATTGCGTGTGTTGTTATCTAATAAACTACAAGATACCTGTTTATTATTCAGATTTGAGAAGAGAACAATGTGGAATGAGTACCAGCATCTCGATCGTGTGAATATTAAAGCAGTGATCGCAACTCAATGACATGTGGCAAAATATTGATTAATATTATCTTTCATGCAGAAGTACGTAATGGAGACAAGACAGTCACAAAAAAACTGGTCACTAAAAATAAAGCAAGTATAATGACAACCATTCCCTAAAAGGTTGCATCCATAATTAAGTAATTCGTCAACATACTGAGCTAAAGGTCAATAAAGTGGCAGAATGCTGATCAACTCTGGCGGAAAATCACATCTGTGAAAATAGATAACATAGAAATAAATAAATAACCTCTCAAATGGAAACCATGTTGGCGACCAGCAAAAGACGACTGACTGTCAGTCACTGACAGGTACTTGGTGTGACGAGTTGAAGATCAAGCTGGTGGTCAAGATCGAGGAAATAAGAGAAGGTTTTTCCCAGAAAGTCTGAATAGGAAAGGAAAAACAAAGGGTCATACTTTTAAAGAACGGGTTGTTTAAGATTATATTAATACGTGAAGCAAAAACTTTGAGTATGAAATTACGCACACTTATAGGTTTTATAGAGAAGGAGAGCATAATGCTAATATTTATTTAAATAATGCATAAAAAATATATTTTAATCAATAAAAGAAACATTACATACACTACGATGTATTTGACTCACACACGCATATATATCTACCGTTTTATTTATTGTTAAAGTCAAAATGACAGTTTAGCCTTGGCGAAATCTGTGAATATAGAAGTCTTTGACAGCAGAACCTTAATAAGGTTCAAACTTGTAATTTAAATTAATTATGGTCGAATATTGACCACTAGGTGACCACTAATTATATTTAAACCAGCAATACGTTAACGACGCCTCTGGGCCCCATTTCTGCTGTTTAAATATCTTGGCGTAGCGAAGACATTCAAAGTACGATTACATTGCGATAGTGTCAAAAATTCGTATTCTTCTAATTCCAGCGTATCTTCTGTTGCGGCAGAATAATAGTACCAAAAAATTGGTATTACCATTAGCAGACATGTCATTAGCCGAAGGAATTTTGAAAAGCTACTAAAATTTTAAACATTTATTTCACGAGTTGTCGCTTATAGTGTGGCTTGCCACGGAGACACCATTGGTGTTACAGAATACCGAAATCAGGCAAATCAACGATTGAGACGATAATGTTCGACGATTTTGACGAAAAAGTAATAGCAGAATTGGGACTTGGTGTTGGTAATGTTTCTAAACGACGATAACCACTTTTTCATACGTTGGGTCGTCTGCCTATTTGACTACTTCAGGCAAGAATAAAATACATAGTTCTCTTTCTACGTTGCATCATCTATCTAGCTATCTTGTTGTTCAGAACTTGGCTTAACTACGTAAGACTTCGGATGTGAGTCGGTAGAAAATATCTAGTATATACAATTCTCGTGTCGCGGTGTTTGTTACCAAACTCCTCCGAAACGACTAAACCGATTTGTATGAAATTTTGTGTGCATATCGGGTATGTCTAAGAACGGTCAACATCTATTTTTCATACCCCTTAATGACTTATCATTGACCCACCCCTAAATATTTTTTTATTATTTTGATAAATTTTTTTCATTTTGTTTTTTTGTGATTCGGAATTAAAAAATACATATAACCCAAAATTTTCACCCTTCTAGCACTAACCAATATTTTTTAATAGTATTTTAATAATTTTCTACTGGGATGATTTAGATTCAAATTCGAATCAGGTAGATGACGCTGCAATCGGGTACCAGATATGAGGTGTGTTTTTGTTGTTGTATGTGTTCAAGTTTGTCCCGGAATGGTTAGAATTAACGATTGGACCCAGTAGGTGGCGCCGCCATACTCCTCCTAAACGGTGGGCTTGATTTTGATGATTTTTGTTTGTTTGTTGAAGTGGATTTGAGAATAGTTTATATTAACATTTGGTCCCGGTAGATACCGCTGGAATCAGGTCCTAGAATTTTATTTTTTAAAGGCATGACGTCTGCCGAATACAGCTAGTCACTTACACATGTCTATTAAACGTTCGTCATCCAACATAATATCACGTTTTATTTGTACGATATACTAGATATCGTACAAATAAAATGCAACTGCCATTCATTTTCTGGCGAAATGTATATATATGTATTAATTTTGCTGTCATTTCTTCGGATTAAAACATGAGGATAGGAAATGACTACTTTGTTCAGATAATTATGAGTCTGCAAGAGTAAAATAATGCCTTGACATATTAGAATCAACAAAATTGAGCAATAGTCACCGGAGATTGATTTCAACTTGCTTTTAGTAATATGTAAATTGATAAGGCGATGTAGCTTAGTGGCTGAGGCACCTGCGACAGACTTCGATATTATATGTTCTAAATATACCAAACACACACATATAGTTCACGTGCAGAAAATTATTGTGTTAATACCTGTACAAATAAGATCATCGATGAATAACAACCATAAACAGTCTTCTTTCCCCTTCTCTATTATTTGGGGCCGGCACAATGTTATTCCTTCCATAATTCTTTATTCCGGTATACGTCTATATCTTCTGTACCCGTAGAGGTTCGAGCCCATCCCGGGAAAGGATGATCTTAAGACAGACTGGAACCTGGCCACCGATGCCGGAACACAACTCAGGGTTGTTATGGCGGCATACTCAAGACCAGGAGTGGTAGCCATCCAGACAGGCAAATACCCAACCACCTGGCTGTGGGTTTTTTAGTCTCTTACGACAGGCTGCTCGACCGCAGGATATTGTATTCTTTCTCCGCTTCTGCACGGATACGGATGTAGTTATGGTTAGTCGAGCACACTTTTATAATCATGAAGAATTTATGTCCTTTGATGTGACCTAATTTTAATTTTATTTGCTACCATAATTATTATAGTATAGAAATTGACGTGTAACTATGTTATAAATAAAAGATTTCTGATAGTAGGGTCAGTATTGGAATCTCGATGGCATGTTTGGACTTATCAAATAAGCAAAACAGGCGTCCTATCGCATCACTGTAATGGCAAAGTCTCGGGAACCGAAAATACATCCAATAACCTTGACGAAGTTGGTTTATTGAACTGTTGACATAGGAGGTATTACGTCTCTTCTAGTACTCCACAACACGCGCGTTCTAAGAACTCATTACAGTGCTGTATCAAGGCCTTTCTTTATTCAGAGCCTCACCCGAATTAAGGCTGCTGTGATGCGTGAGCGCAGGTGGCCCGCATGCGCCCCTCTTACATGGACATGATTTTATTATATGGCGGGGGCGTTGCCCCCCGGCAAGTACAAAGGCCTACACACTGCAAACTACTGCAGGCTGGCCCACACCTCTCCTCTCCTCACTCACTCACCCTAGCTTAGGTGTTTCAAAAAATCAGGGGATTTTAGTAGGCAGTTTTTGTAAGACGCACCTTCCCACAATCTATCTTCGGATAGTAAAGTAAACTTAAAACAGTCGTACCTCGACAAAAGAGCTGTTTAAGGCTGAAGTGATTTCAACCTCCCCAAATAATTCACCAGCTTAGTCCATGAATACGTTTACTTTAAAGAAAATAGTATGAGTAATAAGAAAAAACGTTTATTTTACCAACTCTTTGGTAACAAAAATTGCTCAAGTGAAATAAATATTTCAATTAATTAAAATAATATTGTCGTGTCGTAGCTGAAAGTCTTTAAGTGATATTTTATTGTGCTTTAAATATGTATTTCAACTTTTAATTAAAATATTATGTAACGTACTAACAAAATTGCTTATTACGTAAAGCAATTAGTACTAATTTTTTTTTTTTTAAAGCAAAATAAAGTTGTAAGAGTAATCTGTCAGTTGGTTTAGCTAGCTATCACTACCATATTATTATGTCTAGAAGGGTGTTTTTTGAAATATTTTTAACAAGTATGATGGGCTACTTGTGGGCTTTATAATCAACTTCCCTCTCGTAATATTCAATTTCGCCTTGGAATTTTGTAATTTTATAGGATAACTATTATACTAGTTTCAACTACACTTATAAATGACTATGCACTTTATTTCATAAAAATATTTTGTTTCGTCTTATATAAAGAGGGAACACATAAACAGACATTCAAATATCTATATGGATGTCTAGACATAATATTTAAGTAATTAATTTTATAATTAAAGAAGCAGTCTATTCTCGACTTTCCCACGTGCTTGGCCGATAGCAATGTTTCACATACTTAAATCTTGGCATATTCTTCATGTTCGGCAATTATGTACTAAAATTTTGTAAAAATTAATGCATCCGGCTTCCTGCATGTAATTGAATTTGTACTAAATAAAGCCGTGGTAGCGTAATGGCTAGTACACGCATCCCAAACACGAAGGGAGCGGGTTCGAATCTTGCATCCGCATGCACCATTTAGGCAGTTTTCTGACCTATAACACGTGACATGTGCCTATAATATGCATATTGTTATAATTACCACGTGCTAACAACAGTGAAGGGAAACAACGAGATGAAACCTGCACATCGAGATAACCGCCGTGTCAAACTTGCTAAAGCGCCTGGACAGGCGTGGTGGATATAATCTCCCTTCCGCTATAGTGATACGCCCGAACTCAGCAATAGGACGTTTATGGGCTGTTATATAATAAGTAAATAAATTATCATTTAAAGCCATACATCAAGCAAACAAAAGTATTGATAATATGACTGAGTATATTATAAATATAACATTATTATATTATTGCATGGGGCCCTTTGTATACAATAAGCTTCCGAAGTCTCTTAGAGAACTGCCACATACACTATTAAAAAAAAATACTGACCACTAAATACTATTATAGTATAAACATGTTTATGGGGGATAAAATTTTGTGAACTGACATAAATATATTTGACATGCTTTAACTACTATTAAACATTTTATTATTTAAATTATTATAATGTATATATACATACATACATAACTTCACGCCAGGTCCCTTGCGGGGTAGGCACGAACAACAGAGCGCCATACAGGTTTATTCTTACACACCTCACTTGCTTCTTTGACATTCATAGCTCTTGTCATGCACGCTCGTCTGTTCTTAAGGCTCCTGACATCACCTTCTGTTAATACACGATCAATTTGATCATAGAAGGTGTGTCGTGACCTTCCGCGACTTCTGCATCCATCCACTTTTGGATGTATGCAGATGTATGTATATCTGATTATTATTATTAATGTTTAATTTTAATTGTATTGATTCATTGACTGTAATTTTTTTTGTTTATAATTTAATATTGTAATCTGAATTTTGCACGCCCAATTATGGGCCGAATGCATTGTATAATATCATTGATTGATACTATAAAAACTGTAACATCTTTGTACATGCATTACGCAATAAATATATATTCTATTCTATTCTATTCTATTCTAACATCAAGCCATAAATATCCTAATGCTGGCCTGGGCCCTCCCAATTTTTATAAAATGGATCGTATACCCGCCACGCTTGTACAAGAGGCTTGGCGGGTTTGACACATTGGTTATCTTGATATGCAAATTTTATTACAATGTTTTCCTTCACCATCAGAATGTAGTAATTATAACAATATGCACATTGTAAGATTCGAACCCACGTCGTTTGAAACGCGAGTTTCAGAGGCGAGTCCCTTAGCCACAAAGTTACAACGGCTAATATGATTAATGACTACAAATACAACAACATAAACGGGACATTGTTACAATGATCAGATCAAAGGAGGCTCTGTGATGTAAGTCATTAGTTTTACCATTAATTATTTTAATCGTCGTTTACATGCTCTTGCGCAATTGCTTTCGCTGGTGGGCCATAAAATAATGCAACATTGTTGTACGGTGTGAATGGGGCTTTGTAGTGGGCAGTAACAAATCGTTCTAATTCGGCAACTTTCCTGCAATTAATTGTCGCGTGCTATCAAATCGATTGCATAACCTAAACTAGGCTTTAAATATCGGAATAGATTCTCCTTATCGATTCTTTTGAACGCCGGAAGTGTGGTGAATTAATTTTATTTCTGTATTGATTTTTAATCTGTGATCGTAATTGCTCGCCAGTATTAAGATAAAGACAAGGTTATTTTTTTATGACCGCAGTTATTAGCTTAGCCGTTACGGATATTATTTTGATTTGATCTAAATTACAAAATTAATACTTTCCTACGTAATAAATTTAAACAGCTTATAGATTATTTCATAATAACTAAATAGCGTAGTTTGTCGGGTAAACATACAACTATTGATACTTAATTAAGTATTAAGACTACTCCTGTGGCCTGGGCCGCGTGCACTATATTTTCCGGTAGGTACCACTTCAGTTTGTATGGACTTTCTTTACGCAATTTAAAATCGTATTTAAAAGAAACGAAATATTTTATAAATTTCAAATTTAGAAACTTTGTGTCGTATATATCTTGCGGTATTTTTATGGTAACATTTATGGCCCGAAGGCTATAGAGTCTGCTTTACCCAAAAATACCGAGGTGAGAGCCCAGCAGACTGATATCCATTCTAATACCTAGGTTATACTTTGTGTATGTTTTATAAGTTCTTATCGACGGCCATGGGCATAAACCAATTGCTTTTCCAATATAACAGGGATCAACGACGGTTCTTGTTAATCCCGAAAATTACATAATTTCCGCTATACAAAAATGTGTAGAAATTGATTGTAATAAAGTTAAGTATATGTGTACGTATAACGGAGATAAACGTGGTATAGATACTTTTATTTCAGCAAATGGCAAAGTTTCCACAGGACTCGAAACCCAAAATTTTCATACAGCCAAATTTTTTTGTCTGTTCTGTCACGACAAAATTAAGCCCACCAAATACCTATCTTACGCTCCCATATCATGAATAAGTATTATGTCATTGCCAAAATTATTCGAATAAGGAATTACTGACTTGAAGGACGAATTTCAAACGGGCCCTACCCATTAACAACTTATGGTTGATTGGGCTTGGATTCAGATAACATCCATATTATGATGTCATACTATAAACCAATGATCATACAAAATTAGTTCCATGGCTCAATGACGTAGATGATGTCAACATGTTTAGATTATTTGTAATGACTTTTTAACACTCTTGTTAAATTATAGCCGATACATTATTTGTTAATAAAGATCTCTCAAATTATGACAGTATAATATCGCTTTTACAGTGTGATGAACAGTGTGAATTTAATTTTACGATTTACTATGACTAAGTATTTCTTGACAGATTAGATTCTGGATTAGATTTTTATAAAAACACACATAAAAAAGCCTAATATTTATTATATATAATCAATTCCAGTTACCCTTTAAGGTAATCGTAAATTAGGTCTCTAAGTGAGACTGAGAATCTTTTAGTTGCAGAAAAATAAGCTCCTGATAAAAACATTAGAGCAAAGAACCTCAACTCATTCTTTAACATTAAACAGTATTAATATAAAACAGGCACTTTTAATTAACTTTATTATATACATACAACATACATACATACATAACTGCACGCCAGGTCCCTTGCGGGGTAGGCACGAACAACAGAGCGCCATTTAGGCTTATTCTTACACACCTCACTTGCTTCTTTGACATTCATAGCTCTTGTCATGCACGCTCATCTGTTTTTAAGGCTCCTGACATCACTTTCTGCTAGTACACGATCAATTTGATCATGGAAGGTGTGTCGTGTCGTTAATTAACTTTATTGTTATCTTTTTTCATATTCTTTGCTTATCTACATTTGTAGTTTAAATACATTTTATATACCTAATAAGTTTACATGTTAAAAAAGCTGCCGAAAATGGGGAGATTGATAGATTTTCTATAGTTTTCATAACAATAATTTTAAATAATTAAAATCCATGTTGGTGCAATGTATGACAACATGCATGTAGGCCTTGAGTTCGTTCGTGCCTCTACTGCAAATTGCTCAATTAATTACCGCTTGAGAGGGATCTCTCCGCGCCGGTCAGACTCAACGAGGGAAGGCGTCCTACCGACGCCATGGCTATACTCCGTCAATACCGATATGTGCCCAGTCGGCGCATGCGTCCCGCCCCGCGCGAATCGTACATTAACGCATG
Source organism: Dendrolimus pini (assembly GCA_949752895.1). Classification (NCBI taxonomy): domain Eukaryota; kingdom Metazoa; phylum Arthropoda; class Insecta; order Lepidoptera; family Lasiocampidae; genus Dendrolimus; species Dendrolimus pini. Next base: position 18,468,199 of record OX457128.1, on the reverse strand, counting down.
TGCGGCCTAATGCTACTACCCCGCGTGCGAGTCAAACGGATCGCAAAGTTGCGACACGCGACTCCTCTTTATGACACTGTCGTATAATAATTGTCCAATCCATTCGATACCGACATTGAACGGCTGATGTACGCCGACCGACCCAACCGGTCGATCGGTCAGTTATTTGCTTACGGCTACTGTGATAACGCGTTTCCGTGAATAACACTTAATATACACCCTCGTGATCAGCTGGAGATGCATTCTCAAGCGCATTATGGATCTGCTCAGTGACAACGAAGACGCGCAAAACATCGCATATTTTGTGATATTGTAAAGTAGTGTAGTGTCAGTGTTTACCAGTCATGGAATTGGGAAAGGAAAAACACGGACTAACCGAGGATTTTGATGAGGATGATTTCGCGTCACGGCGTTGTATGCTCGATGGTGAGTTTGCCAATTGTTTGCATTTTTCTTGTTTAAATACAACGGTAAAAATATGTACATCCTGCTTATTAATCAATAAGAAATCATAACGTGAATACTAAACAGGTACAAAGACCGTGTCCGCGATGACGTGACAAATCGCCTCGAACTATTGGAGGCATCGGTATCGATTTTTCTCATGCAGATTGGAGGTAGGTAGCATTTGTAATTATTTGCTCAATTCCTTTATAAACGCTACATATTTACAAGTTAAGACATATAGAGATTTATAATATCAGATTACAATTAAAATAGCTATTAATTATTACAATCGCATTGCTTTTGTAAAAACGTATTTTACAAATAATGCCAGGTCGTCATTACTTATGCACCTGCATACATTCTACTAAGTCGATTTTGACCGTCATCTAATTTTTGTATGTATTGATTTTTCAAACAGAAAGTATTGACCGATGAAAATTAATACCAGGATACCATAAGGATAGCCTTATCACATTATGTCATGGAAATCAGATAGCTTGTAACCCATGACTCATGTAAAAGGATGTTTAAAATGTGACATTGAAAACTGCAGCCGATGGGCAGATGGTCTCCCTTTTTGGCTTTCAAACCTGCAATGTGGGCCTTCGTTGCACCGCGTGCGTTCACCCCGGCTGGTTCATGGGCGGCTCCCCTCGTTTAGCAACTTTTGTAGGGTCTTTAAATCGATACAATATTTTCTATCAGAGTGTATTGAAGTTATAAAATTACTTTTAACGCATTGTGTTTATTTTAGGTAATAATGCAAGAGATAAAAGTACGGCAATGCTAAACTAGATCCCTATAAAGATACCGATTTACTTAAATATGTATGAGGAAGAGAATTCTAAGCCTCTGTAAAATATCCACAGACTAAGCAAAATAATATTTATCTGTAGGTAACCACGTATTTTTGTATCAAATATAAAACTAAATTGGCCCTAAACAAGGTAATATAAAAAACGTGTGTGTGTGTGCAATTCACACACGGCAGAAGTGAAACTTAAAAAGTAGCCTACGAGAGAATGAGATAAATATAGGGTAGTTACCTATCCTAATACTACCTACGATTTTTTTAAATTTATGTTCATCCCTTAAACTTAAAACATCCCTCACTTGGTTAATTTTGGCCGGAGGAATAAAGTCATGGTTCTATGACTTTTTTTAATGTAAAATTTTAAGCTCCACAATTTTTTTGTAAAACTTTTATGTCTAACTAACTTTTACCGTTTTCGAATAATTGCAGACATTTTTTAAGAAAAAAATCAACTCTTGCCAGGGGTCGCAGACACGAAAACCTTTACTCATTGTTTTTGTATCATTAAAACTAAACTAAACTAAAACATTATATCAAAAATGCGAGTTGAGAGCTATAATTTTGATTTCAGACCTTGACTGGAATAAAATGACACGAGAGGCTTATGATATCTAAAATAGGAAAAAAATGCTTTAGTTTCAATTTGATTTTTAATTGACTTCAAAACTGCAAAATATTTCCAACTCTATCTTTTTGAGCATAAAGATAGTTGTAATTTTTTTTTTTTTTGCATTCTGTTTACATACATACATACATATTGTCACGCCTGTTTCCCATTGGGGTAGGCAGAGACAATGGATCTCCACTTGTTACGTTATCTTGACAAACACTTTTCGCTTCATCAACTTTCATTAATCTTCTCATACATACACGCTTATTTAAACTACTTTTTATCTGACCTTTCTTCAAAATATCTTCAATTTGATCATGGTGAGTACGTCTTGGTCTACCGGCACTGACTCTTCCAGTCACATTGCTATCATATACTTGTTTTGTGATTCTGCTATCATTCATTCTCTCTACATGGCCAAACCACCTTAACATTCCCTTTTCAACTCTTGTCACTACATCTTCTTTCAATTCACAACGCTCCCTTATCACACTGTTTCTTATCATATCACTTACATTAACCTTACATATACTTCTCAAAGCTCTCATTTCAACTGCATTTATCCTACTTTCATGCTTCTTCTGCCACACCCAACTCTCACTGCCGTACATTAGCGTTGGTACTAATACCCCTTGATGGACAGCCAGGCGTGCCTTTACAGACACTTTCTGGCTGTTTATAAAAGAGTTCAGCGCTCCATTCACCTTATTACCTGCCATTACTCTCCTTTCAATATCACTTTCATGCTTTCCGTCTCTGGTAAACATGCACCCTAGGTAAACAAATTCTTTAACTTGCTCTAGTCTTTCATTTCCTATTTGTACGTTACACATTGTCATACTTTCATCTCTTTCAAACACCATAACTTTCGTCTTCTCTACATTAATTTTCATACCCGTAGTCTTAAAAGATTCGTCCATAATCGTTACCATCTCCTGTAACTCTTTTTCCGACGATGCAAGTATAACCTGATCATCGGCGTAGAGTAGACATTTGATGAGTAACCCATTCATTCTTAAACCACTTTCACTTTCTTTCAAACCATCCAAGCAACTGTTCATAAAAAGGTTGAATAGCCACGGCGATGCTACGCAACCCTGTCTAACACCTTTTTCGATGTTAAACGATTCGGAGTAGGCCCCGTTGATCCTAACACAAGCACTGGAATCGTCATAGAGAGACTTTAGTGATTGTATTAGGTTGTCTGTTACCCCATATTTAGATAACGCTGACCACAGTTCTGTTCTAATTACTCTGTCGTAGGCTTTCTCCAGATCTATGAATGCACAATAGACATTTTGGCCCTTGGCCAAAAACTTCTCAGTTATGCACCGTAAGGTGAAGACTTGGTCTGTACATCCCATTCCCTTGCGAAAACCCGCTTGTACATCCCATACTTTCTCATCTGTCATTTCGAAAACCCGTTCAATCAATACTTTAGCATACAACTTTCCGACAACGCTGAGAAGGATAATTCCCCTATAATTTTTGAAGTCCTGTTGTGACCCTTTCCCTTTATAGAGTGGAACAATTACGGCTTTACACCAATCTTTTGGTACAGAGCCACTCATCCAGCACATGTTGAAAAGGCGGTATAATTGGCTTGCGACCAGACCTTGTCCAGCTCTCAACATTTCTACGGTAATGTTATCACACCCCGCAGCCTTTCCTAATTTCATACTATTTAAAGCTTTCACTATTTCATTCATATCTATACTATCACTATTACTATACTATTACTACTATTATTACTATACTGTTTAAATTATTACTATACTGTTTAAATTATTAAATAACGAAAAAACTTCATAATATTTCCAACTGTATCTTTATGAGCTTAGTGTTTAAGTTACTATTTGAATATCTGTTGTTAGTGTCGTTTTTTTTCGTTTCATCAAGTTACAAATAACAACGATACTAAAGAAGTTTCGCTTCAAAAACTAAATTACGACATAATATACGACTAAAATAATTGCTAAATTAAAATCTAATTTGCACTCAGAAAACTTAAAGACCATTCATTTAAGGAGCGAACAAAATTTATAATTTTAGTTTTCTTCAGTGAAGTATTAGAAAATATTCCAAAACTTCACTGAAAAAAATTAGCATTACTTTTATGGGGTTTATATCAATTTTAACCAGTAATAAAGCAAGGAAATAAATAAGAAGTAAAATACAAAAACCCGACATTTATATAGAGACTTGTCAATTTTTAAAATATCAATGTCAAATTATTCTTCGAGAGCCTCATGGCCGGTTCCTATACCTTACCAACCGTTCATTTACCTTACTATCGGTTACAATTTGACATAAGCTCCATACAATTAATGTCAAAATTCAACCGATTGTAAGACAAGTGAATTTTTAGTAAGTAATAGTAATAAAGAAGTCGCCCACCAGTCATACATTTGAAAAAGAACAAAATGTGAATGGAACTTGTTTATTTAAATTAGATTGTTTAAATACAATTTGCTTGCAACAGTTTTTCAGGTAAATGTAATTATTAGATTATTGTCACGCTGTCAGTGCTCAAAGTTAATAATTAGGTGGATATTGACAACGGACACCGAGTGTTTACGTTCGGAAACATAAGGTTTCGAGTTTCTAGTGCGGTTTTATGTTGCTGGCTGACACAAAATCAATATTCACACAACTGGTGTATGTTTTAGCTCGTATAATAATGTCAAATTATTAGGTAAGTTTTATATATTTAGCTGTGATAATTTACAAAATTAAACGTAATAATAGAATATTTGAATTTTTATAACAAATATTTCGTATAAGTTATTCACTTTTATTACTTATAAAACCTTAAAAGCAGGTAGTTTCAAAGTAATATATAAATACTTACCCAAATTCAAAACCAAACAAACAGTGACTTTGTTTGGATATTATGCATTTCCGTCTTCAAGGAATAAGTTAATGATTTTATTTAGGTCGAATATAAAATACTTTTCTCTTGTAAAGTGGGATAGGTTTAGCAGGATACGTAAAGTCTATACTATTTGTTATTATTGTTGGTACTCTATAGACTTGGGATGCTTTAAAATATTTTTTAATGTTTTTAGGAGTTTCTGGTAGTGAATTAGTTTATTCATTATTACGCATTCGACCTTGTTCTGTTTCCGTGTTTACGACATTAAGTTATTAAATAGTATATTTATTCGTAATACAAACTAGTCCAGTAATTCAACGAACCAAACCGAAATTAGTGTTTTATTTATCGATACATTGGAGGTTCTTATAGTATTGAAGTATAATTTATGCCAAGCTCAATGGCCTGATTAGATTATTATCCCCGCAAATTGCTAATGCGCTGGAACCTTGTCAAATTAACATTCACGTGCCGTCATCCGTAACTCGATATGTAGGCGTACTCGCCGGCCAGTGATGCTAACAGTAGGTACTGAGTGTTCGGCTACGGCTACGTCACCAAAATGGCGGCCAGGCGCAATACCATTTTGCGGGGATAATAATCCTAACAGACTGTGCAGTAACTGATTTTGTATGAATAGCTGTCTGCTTGTAACCGTGAGTCGTAAATTTGCAATGGGTAATTAATTTACGTGCTACTTTATACGCCCAATTATGAAGTATATTCTACGCATTCTACTATGTACTTCGATTTTAAGATTCTACCTAATCTAATCTTATTATTCTAAATTTAAAATTGTATTACACAGGCATCCTCTAAAATTCTACCTACCTAATGCAATTCTAAAATCGGTCATCATCGTCACGTCATCTAAATTTTACTATCTAATTCTACTATTTTATATTTATAATTTTACCATTGATACTGTATGTTACAAGAAAACTAATCAATATTAATTGAGCCAAAACTTACCCCAATACATCACTAAAAATCAACCACCAAAATTAATTCAAATATTCAGGAGAGGGTTGATATAAAAACAAAGATAGAAAAAATATAATGTATGGTTTAGGTTAGATTCTTTAATGATAACTAAGTTCAGAACCACAACTTATAAAAGTACAGTTATAGTGTTATATTACAGGATAAGTGGTTTTTTATTAGTAGATAATGTTTTACTTCCGTTAATTCACACATTTTTATAGTAGATTAGGCACGTCTCGGATAACCAATAAATGTTACCATTTGCCTTGAAATATTAACCGGGAAATTACTTGTAAAATATACGGAGTAATATATACATACTTATACTTAATTGAAACTATTAAAAGTAGTTTAACACAAACTCATACAATTATGATTATCTCCATTGATAATAGTTGTGCTGAGGTTTAACTAGGGATTCCGTCCGCAAGTTTCTGTGGTCTGGCTAGAGGGAATGTGCTGGGAACAAGGACGAATTTAGTAGGTTTTAGTTTGAGTGGACAAACTTAGCTGTAAAAGTTGTAGTGTAGACTCTACACTTCCTCACCGAGTTCCCCGGTGAACATTCCGGAAAAAGACCTCCTCCTTCCCAAAGGGATTTTCCATGCGTAAGCTGGCACACGAGCAGTAGTCCCATCTAATGGCAGGTGGTTACAGACAGAGGCGAAGCCAATGTGTTTCTCGCATTTAGAATGGGATTGACAGAATGAGATAAAGAAGATGGCATAGGAGGTATGTATTAAAGAAGATGTAACAGCAGGGGTAAGTGGGTGATCGGAGCTCTAAGTCAAGACTAAGCGGTTGACGCCGATACTATGTGAAAGCGTGATATCACACCGAAGGCATGGCTCTTCCTCGTTTAATAATAAAAATTGTATGTTCCTTCAACGGCAGCGTGTGGTAATTGTAACGATATGTACATATTATTATAATTATTACTATTAATTATAACAATAGGTACATTTTATTATAATTATCATTTCACAAATTTAGTTGGCCTCAAATTATTTACATTTTTCTAAATACATACAATATACAAAAAAAACATATATTTAAAAAAATGTAAAAATTCGATGTCCACCGGTAACGGGGCCTAGGATCCGAGCTACCGGTGGTTAAGGCTCCAGTTAACCCTCCTCACAATACGAGCCGTGTGTAGCAGGGCTGACTTCTGCATCCGACTCTTCACCCAGATTATTAATTATAACGATATATACATATCGTCATAATTACCATACGCTGACGTTGAAGGAGCATACAATTTTTATTATTAAACGAGGAAGGACCATACTGGAATCATTATAATATTTACATTTGGTCAGAATTCTAAGCGGTGTATGCTTCCCAACTAAAATTCGAACTCACGTCATTGGAATGAAACACAGCCTTATTCACTGAGCCACCTATACTCTATAGTAATGGCAATTAAAGCAGAGTTGCGTATGCGTGAATGCTCGATTTACCCTTGAACTAGCTAGCGGTTAATAACCGACATCGGCGAGACGGGTTATAGTGTTTTTCTCTTTTCTCCAACTTATTGTTTTGTAAATATTTGTATACATATTGTAATTTTTATAAACTCAGTTTAGAATCATTTAAGACCGGAACTGCGAATGATGCGACCTTCATTCGTATGCTAATTTGATTATATTTGAATAAAAAGTAATACAAAACAGCAGAGCAGCAAAGTATTCACGTTACGAAACAGTTATAATACATTTGGTCATAAAAACTATTACGTTCTTACATTTTTGTATTTTTGTATTACCCTCCTAAAGCAAAAGTTAAAATTATTATGTAAAATTATTTTAATATCTTTGGACTAGTTGGTTTTGTTTACCCGAACAGTTGATGAACATGTAAGAAGAGTAGGAGAGTTACAAACCGTTGTTATTTTACAATAATATCTGTAAAAATTGGCATGGTCCAAGCTACCATCTGTTTAGTATTATGCATAACAAATTTACAAAGTGTAACATGTGTAGGTTTAAACTATATCACATCATAATATGCTGTTAATCGAAAATTACTTCATGTTTTGACACCACATGGCTTGTAGACTTATAGCCAGTGATGCAATCTGCCATTGTTCAAATAGTTAGACAAAGACAATGACTTCTTTGTCATCAAAAAAAGTATGAAAATATGACTACCAACCTCGACTTCAGTGTAAAAATTCTATTTAACTTTACTAATTTTTGTTTCAAGCTTGATTTACATTTCCGTCAGGTAAGAAACGAGCTAACTTGCGTTGCGAAAATGACGAGTCAAGCATTTATCATCATTTGGACAGATATCTACTTTAATCGACAACTTGTTAGATGGCTTTCTGTCAATAACTTCTTAACTAATCCAATGTAAAACCGGCTATAATATGAGTAAATAAGTTACTCCACATTTAGATAGATAAATAGAAAACACTTTATACAATTTCAAAAATACAAAATTACAATACTGTCATGGTAGAAACAATAGGCGGCCTTATCGCTGAAAGCAATCTCTTCTAGGCAACCTAACTTAAGGAATAATTTAACCTAATCTGGCGATGTAGGTGGTGTAGATTATTAGGTATATGATTTATCATTGTTTACAAACATACACATATTTTATAAATTAAATACAAATACTTAAATCACTTTATAAATTAAATACATACAAACATATTTAATGTAATCTAAGCAGCAATATAAGGGCATATAAGCAATAATCCAAATCCAATTCAAGGGTGGGAAATCAATAATATTCGTATGAGAGTGTCAATCTATGTTAGATGGAAATATATCGGCTGTGTGTTTTATTAAATGCTTCAACTTTGGAGGAAATAACCTTTAGGAAACATTAATTAAAACGTTAAAACTAATAAGAACTAATACAACCACGGAAAATAAATGTACTACGCATCCGTATCTATATAAATATAAAAGTTACTTTGTTTCAATCTTCCTTCTTCACGTGCTTTATAATGAACTGATAATCATGAAATGTATAAGTATTATATCCTTAATTTACATTTGTTTTTTTATTGATATTAAGTTCAAAATAACAAAACAATTATAAAATTACATATGATTGAATACAATAAAAGAAAACTTAACTTGTCTACTTGTTACTACTAGTCTTGAGGGACTATGGGTAGCATAGTCCCTCAAGACTGTAAGTAGAACACTGAGCCACTGAGATTACACACAGTCTTCTATGGGTAAGGTGCCCAGAACTCAGAAGGCTGGGTACTTTTCCTCGCTGGATTGCCATACTGATCCGTATTAGGTATATATTACTTTGGATTTTTTTTACTTTTGACTGTACCTACTCTAATTTGTTAATATTCGTCCATTTAAAGTACGAATATATACTTTGCTTTTAGTTAACTATTTTACAAGAACAACTCGTTCATGGCACATACTGTATGAATAATATCAACGTAATCGAATGTTTAAATTCAACTTTAAAATCTGTAAGTAATATGCCTTTCTAAGAAGTATATGTAATACGGTACAAAAGACATATATCGCAAACAATGCCACTGTATGATCGTACTTGTTTTGATTTAGTTTTAGTTTTCTGATGGATCCATCAGTTAGCAGAAAACTAAATCAAAACAATTAAACGGTCCAAAGAAATACTTCAACTGTTAAACACCGTTCTGTTCTGAATTTAAATAATTGGCAAATTGTATTCGCGAAGGCGAGACCATAGAATAATCCACTTTCTAAAATAAATTGATTTGACTTTCAACAAATTACGAACCCGGCAAACCGAACAAACGCGTGCGCAACAAAACGATGAGCTTCTGACATTTGCGGCCGCAGACTATCATGGGCTTCCTGTTTCTTATCCATAAAGTATTACAGGAACACTTTCTCATTTAAGTAATAACTAGTCGTAATAGTATCTACTATTACCCTTGCCTATATTCTTACGTGCGTACAAACAGAAGTGAATCATATTTCCACTTAATCACATAGATTTAAAGAAAACGGCTATTTGAAAATTCGTTAATTTACTTTCCGGACTTTCAATTACCATAAAGATACCATAAGATTTTTTTTTAATATCGAGGCTAACAGCATGTATGAGGTAGAAAATAAGTACATAAGGTAATTGCGTCTATGTCTGGTAAATCAAGAGAGAAAAGATTTAATTCATATGAGAATATAAAATGAGAAAGAACCAAAATCATGTAACCTAGACAATGTTGAATTTTTTAGTATGAAAATAGTAGTATAAAAAAATTTATTATGGAAGACATTCTGTAGCGACTAAGTCAATGCGAACAGGTGAAAAGGAAAGAGAATCGGGTCATTACTTATTGAAATATAATATGAAGGTATAATATAATTATACCTTCATTATTATAAAGTGACTCACGCCACATCTGTAGTCTATCTATTAATTATTTTTTATACTTTTAATTATTTGTTAATAGTTCATTGAAATATTACATGAGCTTTGCATTTGTTAGAGGACGCAATTTTATTTTTGGGACATGTTGACAAAAACGCGCCTACGGACTCTACCTTATAGGTGGCGGGGAAAACGGGGGACCTTTTCTACCTGCTTAACATTCGATAAGTTAAATTTGGTAAGTTCTATGGTAAAGAAAAGAGTTGGGTATGAATAAAAAATTTCTCACTTTTATGCTTATAACTTCTTTAATTTTTAATTTAGGGCAAAAAGTTATATGGACATATTTACAGGCAAAACAATTTGCTACAAATTATGTCTTTACAATTTTTTTGTAAGACGCATAGTTTCCGAGATATCGCGAAAAAAGTGTTCTCACCCCTTTTTCCAAGATGGCGGCCGGGGGACAAGGGTGGCGACCCCACAAACTTGAGGTTAAGCTTCTATTGATCCACCACACATGTCCCAAAAATAAAATTACGTCCTCTAAAAAATGCCATATTCGGTCCTTAAATTGTAAGATTTCAATGAACTAAGCATTACTACACATTACTAACTAAGCATTCTTTTATTTATTTCCCCGAGTACTTCTTTCAATCAGACTTATATGACTTTGATATACAACACTGGCCTACTTATACCCAGCAGAATCGAGGAAAAGGTTTGTAGGTCACCGCGAGCTTTTACTCCTGCTTGAATGGCTTATAGGTCAAGGATCATTTCTGCATGCGGCCTTATTATGACTAAGATATAATATATAGTATATATAAATGTAGATCTTGTCAGACCACATTGCTTACTACAATAATATAACAGCGTACAATGATTTACAGATATTTCTGTGACTCTATACTACATAGCTTAGTTATTACTAAATGGATTGGTTTTAAATGTTTATTATGTTATAACTTTAATTGTATTTTCTTAACACTGGAGTTCTGATAATTAAGCACCGTAATTAACGCACTAAATTTCGTTTAAGTATGAACGTAAACTAAGTATTAGTTACGATCTTTATTTAAAATCATTATAGTATACAAATGAACAACATATTTTACGTAAAACATTCATATTATTAATTTTACGGAAACCGACTAGTTACGTGGGGAACAAATATCTATCCATGCCACTCCACCAGGTTCCTGAAGAAGGGGTTGACCCATGAAATGAAGAAGAAAAAGCAGAAAATCTAAATACTGCTTGGAAGAAGACCTACTAAATACAACCGGAATTTAACGCTCGGTTGATTACAATGGTTTAAATTTTCTCTCCATTCAGCGGCAATGTAGGTAGTTTACAAATTACTTACTCCATGGAATCAATCAATGAACAACTTATTGAGGAAACTTATATTAGGTCAGAGTGTCATAAATATTTTATTCTAAAATGTTATTTTGCTATTATTTGGAAGTATAAATAATAAATAAATTTACATAAAATGATCATAAATTCTGCCGCAGTGCCGCAATCGACTATCGATTAGTAAAAAGCTTGCAACTTTGTTCGCGAGTTTGCGCCTAACATCTAGTTGTTGCCGTTGATAGGCTATTCCACTTGCCCCACATTTTGTATTTTCAATTTTTCATATAGATTGATGTCAGTTTTTATTAGTATAAGTTTGTATTTAACATTGCTAATTTTGCCATCAAGATTCCTGTGTTCATAATCGTTTCGTGATTAACATACACTTGGATTATTTTGTAAGCATTTCATAATTACAATGAACTGCCCCGCTATCAATGATATGTTATGACAGACCTCTGACATTTAGTATCCATAACAGTAGTACTTTATTATCTTCCAGCCCAGCTTATCTTAATGTCTTCTAAACAAATAAATCGCTGAAATCAGACAGTTTTTATTTCGTAACTTCGGATTGATACGCATATTGAGCAAATCCGTTTCACAACAAGTTACATAAAATCGCGTTTGTTTGACGACTGGTTCTGAAGCGTCAAAATTAAATCGCCCCTTGTATTGTATTGTATGTTACAACAACAAGTGAACTGAAATGAACAATGTATCTGTTTTACCTACGGCTATCTACATTAAAAGTTTGTTACGAAACAAATAGGGGATAGAGTAGGGTGTATCGGTTACCCATTAGCATATCAAGGTCTAGTTGTAAATGATTGTGCAGGAATGGCACATTACATTTTGCCTATCTATGCATACTAAGTACGTACTTTGTATAGCTATATCTCATTCCTCTTAAGATTTCTTTAAAAATGATGAATAAAATATTTTTTAATAAATTCCTATCACCTAAGAGACAGGCTGGGCCTAGTTGAGGTGTCAGTATCCAAACAGACTTAATTTGAAGACAACATAAATTTATTCATTAATTTTGGTGTCTATTAAAATCTTATTATTATTATTAATGATATAATAAATTATAAAGAGGTATCCTATTGATATAATAAATATAATCGGCAGACGAACACCCATATTGTATATCCCCAAATTAAGCAAGTCACGCTTGCGTTATGAGTAATATACAACAGACTACTCTGGGGCCGATAAAACGATAACCGAGAAAATAATCTACCATGCGAGGAATCGAACCCGGAACCTCAGCGTTTCAGTGAGATAGGCCTGCAAAGGCTTAGCCCGCTCAACTACCGAGGCCGTCAAATTATATGTTTATATAAATACAAGTTATACGGTTCGGCGGCGGAAATGGCTGAATCACTCAAGCGGCGCAAATATGCAACCCTTGCCTCGGTGAGAGCTATGTGTGAGCGGTTTGCTGTTGAAACGCTTGCACCGTGGGGTCCTGGGGCCATGACTCTACAAACATCTATCATAACGACTAATTGACTCTTCGGGTCATTAGAGTTCCTACCTCATTCAACGGATTAGTATGGCGACCCAGCAAAGTAACGTAGCCAGCCTTCTGGGAACCTTACCCATTAACTTCGATAATTTAGGATCAGTATTCTACTTAAGGGACTGACTATAAGTAAAATACAAGTTAAGTCCTCATTATTAAGTTTACAATTGAATGTTCATGGTATTCAATTACAATACATATTAAAAATCAAAATACACATCCATACTAATTTACACGTGATCGAAGGTTTATTTGTTTGGATATTTCAATCAATCAATAATTATTTATTGTACACCAATAGAAAACTGAACTTACAGACCAAAACTATGACAAATTATGCACAAATCGCGATGTTATCGCTAAAAAAGCGGTCTCTTCCAGATAACTCCTGGAATGAATTGAGATTATAATGGTGATGGTGGTATACATTATTATCATTACTACATAGTTATTACATAGTGTGATTGCTTACATTCTAGTTATACATATAGAACTGCAATATATACATATATAGATGTTTCATATGTTAAATAGTTATATACTTAATATCACGATAACATCTTTACGAGTTGTTTATTCCTTAATCACGCTGTCCAAAATGAATCCCGACATGTATCTAAAGAAACTTTTGAATAACGCAGACGAACAACTCATACGATGTTTATTAACCTGGAAATGTACAAATGTTCACGGAACATGAATGACAAAGGCGCATGGCAAGCCTCATACTTCATTCGCTCAGAATTGACACTTTTTATATATACCTATACAATGCTGATTTCGTATTAATTATGCATATGCATTAATTTGCAAAAATGCAAAAAAAACTAAACCTTACTTTTTAATCAATTTAGTGTCTTTATAAAGTATAGCCTATATACTATTCGGATGTATTATTACCTACCTACTGTTGTTTCATAAAAACCCGTTCATTACTTTTTGTTACCTTTTGACAATAGTAATAAACATCCATCCATCACAAGCTTTCTCATTTATAATATTAATAGGCAAAGGATTATAAATCATATTTTTATCTTATCTTTACCTTTTATCTTATCGTTATCTTTAATATCTTCCTCCGGCTTATTACTTAGGCTTTTTAAAAATAATACAAGTGGATCTTATCACTAATCTAGTTAGTTATGTAGGTACATATATAAAAGTAATTTTAGAGAAATTGATTACATAAATCATTTGGTTTCTTGTACAGGTAACTAAGAGAAAAAAGAAATGCAAATTTCATCCTGTTTAAACAAAACAAACGGTGAATTCTAACCGTTTAACTCATTGATGTAACAAGGTAATAATTATCAGTCATTAGACAAAATATAGTAAAACCAATCAATTATATGCACGAATCGAATCTTGTATTACTCGCTATTCTTGTTCATATAAATATTGAGCTATTATCTATTTGTTTACAAATGTTATGATCGTCTATGTATATCAACAAATAAGCGAGACTTGCATTTCTTAAATGACACAAAGATATATCCTACTTTTGTATAGTATATAAAGTATGTTATTATTTATTTTCACTTATACGTTGCCTATAATAGATCGCTTTAAGCGATAAGGCCGCCCTTTGTTCAACATTCACTGTACTGTATCTAGTTTTAAGAATGTAGTTTTAATTTTTGGTGAACCATAGTGTTTTCATTCATTCATTCACTCTTAAAATGCTTATTAAACGATTATATTGGTTTAGCTTACAAAGCAATAAACGGTATCATTAAAATAATATGAAAATGGAGGATTTATCAAATTACCCTTTTTTATATCTTACCGGATCGTTCATTTGCCTTACTATCGATTAAAATTTTACATAAGCTCCATACAAGTCATATTCAATAGATTAATTAAATTTATTAATGCTTTTGGTCTTAAAATGCTTTAAATAATAAATCACCAAAAATGGGAGAATTTCTGTGGTGCTATCTTGTTATTTAAAACTTGCTTTCACTTTTAGTTACTAGGCTATAGCCTATAGTTATTTAAGTTATTCCCTGTATATTTATATGCTAGAATTAATATCTAGTTTGTATTATAATATATAGTTTAATATTATAGTATCTAGTTAGTTGGTAATAGTAGTTAGTTGATAGTAGTATCTAGTTAATGGTAATATTGTTCTGTGTGTAAAACAACCGTGATAGCTAACGCACTCGGGTTTCAAATGACATGTGCTCGAATTCTGGCTGGGTAGTACTCTTATGAACTACTAAAGGTAGTTTTCTGAACTATGTACCTTTACGGCAGTAGCCATGCAATTATCACGTGTCTACAGCGAAGGATAACATCGTGACGATATCAATACACATCATGATACCCCGTGCATCCATCTTGTAACAAGCGTAGCTGCTATATTGTAAGTCGCCCTTAAACCATAGAGAGGCCAAATAGCAATGGCATTTATATGTTGTTCTAATTGTTACACATATACGTTATGAGACAAATGTACTAAGCAGACGTTTATAAATTGTGCGTCGACACACATTCTGTACACAATTTGTGGGTTAATATCTTAATGACTGAGACTTAAATGATATAATGTTTAAATGATACAATGGATCCAATAAATGCTGGGAAATCACGAAACAATGTCGCAATTAAGCTATTAATTATTACTTGTGCTTTCTTACAAGATAATTTTTTGGATAAACTTTTAGTTGAATGTGTATTAAGATGATTAATTTAAAACATTTGGTATTGTAATATCTAACTTTAGATGTGGATTAAGTTGTCTCAGACATTTAAACGTTATTAAATAGTATATTTCATTGTGAAATTTATTGTGAAAATCCTGTTTGTAATGTACGAAAATGATTCCAATGATAAACTTACTTCGCATTTATAATATTAAATTAATTTATAATATTAATAGGAATTAGGTATGTGAAGAAAAAATGTCACTTGCACTGGGTGTCTTTATTTCACAATACGGTTCTTTACCATACACTTGGTAGAAAATTAGAAGAGATCGTTTTTTAGCAATAATCATTTATCATCAATTATTTATTATCATCTATTACTATAATAGTGTTAGTGTAAAATTTTAACAAGTAGAAGGCAGATAAATGGATACTATAAGATATCGGAACCGGGCTTTAGTCAAGTGTTGTATTTTATTTATAAATAGTTATTCACAGATCACCTATTAGTTATTATGTTTAAGAGATCATCTACTGCTTAATAACATTTACGTATAGTGTAAGTACTCTAACAATATAATATTATTTTGGCTTGTCCACAGGATTACAGTTATTTGCAATCGAATATCGATTAAAGCCCTTTTACAAGCTTTTATTTAACTTGCAATGGATGTACCTATGTATGTCTGTAAGTATAGTTATATGTAAGTTCGCGTGGAATCGTGTAAGTTAAATCTGACCAACTTCCCCGTTTCTGATTGAGCTGAAATTTTGCACACATATGTATATCGCGTGATAATGCAATAATATGGTACCATGGAACTGATCTGATGATGGAGTCGGAACGTGTCCATAGAAACCTGTACTAACCAAGATAGACCCGTCGTGTTTGGGCTCGTTTTACTTGTCTTGGCTAGCTCTGCTGCTACATGATATCCAGGATCTCAAAAGCTTATATTTAAAAACCTTTTTTAAAAAGAACTTATTTTCTTTTAAATTTTCTAACACCTGTCATTTTACTCTCTACTGTGTCATTGGCAAAATCAATGCTTTCGCGTTGGCGTCATTTGGACCAAAAATAGAATAATAAGTATAAAGAATAAACAAAAAAGAAACGTGTAGCTTTATCTTTAGTCTATAGTCATATGTTACATAGTCTCAATATAATCGAAGTATCTACTCCATTTGATGTTTCTACATAATCCATGCTTATTGCTTTTAATCATTTATTATCTGTTTATGGTGACTGATAAAATATACATCCGCTTAACGGTAGCAATCAGTAATGAGTCAATATTAGATACCTCTAAAAATATACTCTACTACGATGAATTTGCAAAATCTTTGATTTTTTCAAGTAATCAGGATGTGTTGTTTTGTTTTTGAGTACCTATCCATTAATTTTATTTTTATTTTTCATTATTATTGGTATATAACTTTGTATGTAGATTCTTTTTCTATTTGAAATTGTTATATTAGCACCAAATAGTCTGGGGAAAGATACCAATGATTTTAGTAACTAACTTAATTAAAAATCTAAAAGTATACAACATTACTCAACGTATTTTATTCTATTTCTGATTGACTGATTTATCTTTCAGAAGAAATAAATCAATAAATTATAAGCGGTGTGCCTATTTATTCTTTAGAGTTTAGAGTAACCAGTGTCTAGTAGGTATACGAATACAGTTGCATAATCTAAATATTCTCCGTTTTCGATGTACGAGAGGCAATACCGCAGTTTTGGTCCAACGATCGCATAATATACATGGTCTAATTATTCGTCAGATCATTTCCACGCCTGCTATATATCCAGTGCCGGCTTTACCTATGGTGCAAGGTGTGTGGCGCATAGCGACCCAGGGTTAGGGGGCGTCGAACGCTGCTCACACCTCCAAAAAGCATGCGTCGCACAGGCACCAGTGCTCTCAAAGACCTTGCTCCCGTGTTATGGCCAACGCCAGGCGCGGTAGCAAAGCAAGGCACGCCACGAGCGACTCTTTTTAACCGACTTCGAAAAAAGGAGGAGGTTCTCAATTCGTCGGGATCTTTTTTTTTGTTGCTTTTTTATGTATGTTCGCCGATAACTCCGTGATTTATGATCCGATTTACGTGATTCTTTTTTTGTTCGACGCGGAATAGCTTCCAATTGGTCCCCTAAAAATTTTACATAGTTTGGCCCAGTAGTTTTCATTTTATGAACATTTTTCATGGAAATAATTTTCACTCCGTTCCATATGTACACCGATTACTCTGAGATTTATGATTCGATTTACGTGATTCTTTTTTGTTCGACGCGGTATAGCTGCCATGTGGTCCCCTAAAAATTTGACATAGTTTGGCCCAGTAGTTTTCATTTTACGAACATTTTTTTGTTCCCGGTTCTTGGGACCTATATTTTTTAAGAAGCGCGGCACCATTCGTAGGTTCACCCATACATAGCTAGACACTAAAAAGTAACAAATAAAATTTAAAAACTTCTTTAAAAAAAACCGACTTCAAAAACGAAAAAACTAAAATGTATAAAATAACTTATTTCTTAAGCTATTATTATTAATATATATTATCTAAAACATCTTGAAGTCGGTGCAAAGTAAAACATAAAAATTACTATATTTTGAAAATTACTAAGCACCGACTTTAAGATGTTTTAGATAATATATATTAATAATAATAGCTTAAGAAATAAGTTATTTTATACATTTTAGTTTTTTCGTTTTGTAAGTCGGTTTTTTTAAACGCAGTTTTTAAATTTTATACTTATACAATAACTTTTGTTTCAATGAGGAATCAGACTTAAAAAAAATAAAAAGATTAAAGATTATATTCGCATTATAGGAAGGAAAAAGAATAATACAGCATATTATTCTTTTTCCTTCCTATAATACTTTTTACTCGTGTGCCCTCAGAACAAGAACTATATTATATAGAAGTAAGGAATAAAGAATGCTTCGTTACCATATCTTTGCCTCAATTAGGTCAGTATAGGCCAAATTGAGAGTGAATGAAATAAAATATTCAATATGCCTCTCTATCCTCTTTTTATCCGTGCAGGAACGGAGAAAGAATACAATTTCCTGCGGCCGGGCGGCCTGTCGTAAGAGGCGACAAAACAACCCACAGCCAGGTGGTAGGGCATTTGCCCGACTGGATGGCTACCACCCCTGCTCTAAATTATGTCGCCATAACAATCTTGAGTTGTGTTCCGGCATTAGTGACCAGGTTCCAGTCTCCCTTAAGAGTGCAGCAGCGCATTTGTAGCACCTTTGGTGTTGCAAATGTTCATAGGCGATGGTAACCGCTTTCCATCAAGTGGGCCATCTGCCTGTCTGCTGAACTCCTGCAATAAATAAAAAAATATCCATACACCAAGTTATGTCATAAGTCAAAATGAATTAACAGTATCTATGCTGTTGCTATTGTTGCACGATTTCTATTAAAGTTCTTGTTCTGAACGACATCATTTAAAATTGCATCAATTTTATACGAATTTCCGTTCACTGGTGACATAACTAATAATATCTATGTATTCCATAAACCTATATCGCAGTAAATTTTCCTATATACAGGCAAACTAACAGTAACTTCTATAGAAACCTATTAAAGTTTCAAGTTGGCAGTCGGTTAAACATTACTTATTGACACTTGACATGTTTGTTTTCCGTGATTACGACTATTGAAAAGTAGCCAAAACGTCGGAATAACAATCAAGTATAACAAAAACCGTTAAAACGCGGTGCGGCGGTGCGGTTTTCGCTAGTTGACAGCAAATTCTTGGACTTAAAATCTGCGTTTCTTTTTATTCTGGGAATCCCGCGGAAAAAAATCAGTGAATGATTTAAAATGGCCAGATGAAACAAAATAGAATTCCAAAGTGATTTTTTGAATAGAAAATTTTATGTAATAAAATGTGTGATATTTTTTGTCCCGGGAATCCCGGGAAATTCGCCCGACAGCGGTTGGGTGCATAAAAATTAACTTCATCGACATCATCCGAGCGTTAAATCCTGTTGCGTTCGAAGCGATCACATCGACGCCCAGGGTCCTCCTTCCTACTTTTTCTTCTCCACTTCGCGCGATCTTCGGCATCCAACATAAAAGCTTTTTCCGACACAATATTCACTTAAACGATAGCTTACATCCTTTTTTAAATGCTGGGGTACTTTGTGTTCCGGGAATCCCGCGGGAACTTGAAGTCAAGCGTGGACGAAGTAGCGGCCATATCCTAGTAGATACAATACTTACTAATTGTACTGTTTTATTTCAAAAGCAAATTTGTCGACAACCAAGCTCTTTAAGATTTTATCGTAGCACGATTGATAAAGTCATTTGTAAGACTACGGATATAATTTTTGTATATGGGATAGCTACTTTCTTCATCAGTCATACGTCAAATTGCTTGTATAATATTTTGCATTCGGGTGGCCTCCTTGATTGATATCTCGCAAGACAAGCGCTTTCTCTCCAGATAGATAATGCGTCGATTTTTGATTTATAATTATTATGTCTCTCCGAAGCGTCAGCATTAGTTAATTTCTTCTGCTATAGGCGAGTAATCGAAAGAAATGAGATTGAAATTAGATTGGGCTTGACGGGCGATGGCGCGCAGTAATTGCCGTGCGGTTGAGTGCTGCCGCGGCACCTCAGTCACCTCACCTCAGTTTGGTCTGGGCCGCCAAACAGGCCGCGTCGTAACTCCTCTACAAACTCTACATAAACAACAAAAAATGTACCAACAATAATTATGTCTGAAAACTCCCATACGGCAACGGCGTCGCTAGTGACCTTTGCACGTCTTTTGTTTTAAAAATGACAGAAGAGCAGGAGCAATGCGATTCGTTTAACTCATGGGAACTGAACGGATTGAACTCCTTGGATCTCTGGGACTACACGGTTGAGCTGGAATGCCTGCAAGGAACCGAAGGTTAGTGTGGCAAGGCTTTGTGAGAGGCGCGACTTTGTTGCCCTCCTAGTTACGTTTTACACCACAATTTGTAACGCACGAAATAAGACTAAAAAAGTTTTTTGTTTCAATAAAATGCGATTGCATTATAAATGCCGCGTGGTCAGCGTTGCTTGTTTCTTATAATATTTTCAGGTATATTGTGTAACGCAAACTATTCATGTAGTAGGTAATTTAGAAGTTTGATCAACACCGTTAAATTTGGCTAAATTCCTCTTCAAAAGAAAAGTGTAATTTCTAAAACATTTTCAAAAACATAAGATACTTAAATATCTTTAAATAGGTGCGGTATAGTTATAAGGCGCATTTATTTATTATTTTGGTTGGTTACTTATAAAAAAGTAAAAAGTGAAAAACGTTCGGATCTGTTCATAATAACTATATGCACCCTATAAGTATACCCTACCCCTTAAAATGACTGTGGTTCGATAATGGTAATAGTAATTGCTCTTAAGCCAAACTTTGTGGCCTGTGTTAAAGAGTTTTCATATAAAAATATTTACTGCGCAGCCTTCTGTAGCTAATCTAGACAAGCCATTATAAGTGTATGACGAAAGGTAGTGTTAAGGTTCGAAGATAAACCGTTTTATTATCCCATATAAAATAAATTTTCATACAATAATATTACACTTTGGTCTTTTTATTTCTTGTCTTTAATAAAATTATTCACACACTTTAATTAACGGTATCTTCAAATCTAGAATCAAATCACATTGAAACCTGTAATTAGTAATACCGTTACTTTTCCATTCTCTAACAAACCGAAGTGTAGGTATATTATAGCAACTAATGGCTTAATGAGGATAAAATCGTACCATTTTATAGATAAGAGGCTTGCATTATTATCTTGATAAATAATGACGTATTAGGTATAAATATTAGGTACGTATTAAATTAGAGGTCGCTTCCAACTCTATTTGAAACCAGTCAAAATGCAAGATGCCTACGCAATCTACAATTGTTTTGTTCGAGAAACTGTATTATACAAGCGCTTAAAAGTTTAATAACGATTTTAAACAGCATTGGAACAGACTTTACAGTATCCTATTTAATACGAGAAAAATGAATAGGAGAAAATCTGAATATTGAAATTTAGTGGCGAATCCTCTGTGCAACTTACAGAGCACAGAAAACTCTTTTGTACATACAAATTACAACTCTATTCCTACTGGTTCCTTTTTGGGAATGTTAAAGTACTAGTCTTATTTTCATATATTTTATTCTAAGACAAGCCAAGTCCACTTTCAGAAAAGTTTCCCACTGACAGCTATCAGTATTTTTTTATTTTACTTGTACATAATTTTTACCATAATTACACAATACAAAAGAATATAATAATAAACAAGTTCGTTTAAAGAACACAATTTTAATTAAATATTGATCACACAATTATCAGTATTAATGGTGCAAACCCCAATGAGACGCTGGGTGGACTCGCAGACCCGCAGAATGTGCGGTATTGTTTCCCTTAATTAATTTTCGAAGAACAAAAATCTAATTAATTAATGTACATTATTAGTGTCTATCTGGTAGATAGATAGTATCTGCACGAACTTCACGACATATATAGCTACTTCATTGATGCTTCATGTGAGCTAGCCTGGTCATAGAACTTTGCACGCAGCGTGGCTGTGTTGCCATTCAATGAGGCAACGGGTCCAGTCTTACGTAATCGTTCCCACCTATGATTCTAAAAATTATCTATTCTTTGTTGTTAGATTTTTGTAGATATTATATTACATTATTTTAATGTTACAAACTCATCATTAGTATTTCACGCGTTTTCGTAACCACATATACTTGATTATAAAATTTAATTGCACTGAGACCGCTTTAAAAGGTCTATAAACGCAAAATTGCTATATGGCCACCCATATAAAACGAATGTGCAAGTTCCTTATGAATACCTTGCGCAATAATGAATGAAAGTAAATATTACGTGTCTTTATAGTAAAATAGTGTAATTAACTTTTATAAGGCATAATACATTTTTTATAAAACATAAGACGTTGGCTATCAAGCAATACGGTAATGTCTCTATATCTTGGTCAATAGTCAGTATTTTCAAACGGATGCGATTAAAAAATATCAGACATATTCACAAGCTTCGTTTGAGAATTTCTATAATAATGAAATTGAACGCAAAGAAATGTATTTATTTAAGCACGGGCGCCGTCCGGAGGAGAAATATCTTAAAATATTTTCTTCTGTGAATTCAGTAGAATTTATTGACAAGTTGATGAACAACTATGATCTCAATATAGATTTTGAATTTTTCTTGACGCTTCTTCTCCTTTAAACAGCGACAACGTTGCGAACCGGTGTATATAGAATACGAGGTAGATTTAAATTTTGACTTATATATATGATTCGTATGACCTTCAAAAAGTGTTCTCCAGTGGAACTTATTTTGAATCAAAACTTTTGAATTTGAATTTAGATTCAATGCTCTTTTAGATTTTCCAATCGTGCAAATAGTAAGATGTTATATATTGTTTTTGTGACATAATATTTATCTTAATTTAAATCTATGTTTAAGTCCAGAAAAATAGATATTCGATGAATATCATTCGTTGTTACACCGCTTGCGTGCAATACCCACATGCGGTAAAACTACCACATTATCGACTTATAACTTTCATTGTTAGTTTATCTGCGTGGAGTCCTCGCACTCTGTATATTACATGGACCAATGGTGGACCAAAATAGGACCATATTAATTTAAAATTATACGTAGTAAAATACACTACGTATACACTAATATTAGGCATGCAATGAGGAGGGATGAAAGTCACGTGACAAAAAGAATATCAAACTGCTAGATTTTTTATATATATTTTTTATTGCATGAGTTTAGCAGACAGGCTGATGGCCACTTAATGGCAAGCGGTTACCATCGCCTATGGACATTTGCAACTCTATAGGCTACAAATCCGCTGCTGCTCTCTCAAGGGAGACTGGAACCTGGTCACTAATGCCGGAACACAACTCAAGGTTGTTATGGCGGCATATTCTAGACCAGGGGTGTTAGCCATCCAGTCGGGCAAATACCCTACCTTTACTGTTTAGTCGCCTCTAGATTGAAAGGTACAAATGCAAAGGTAGGCCAAGAAAGAAATGGATGGATTGTGTGAAGAATGATATAATAATTTGTGGTCCGACAAAGGACTTATGTCAGAATAGAGGAGTATGGAAAGAAAAGACATATTGTGACGACTCCAAATAATTGGGAGAAGGTGAAAGAAAATAAGAGGTTATATTATTATACTTATGTCGTAGGTTTAGATTTATCTATTTTTTCATATTTACAAGTGTTGACAAATACACTTAAAAATCATCACCGACAATTTTTAGTTCGAATATTATTTCACATGGTTCGTTGGGTATATAATTCTAAGCAAGTTTAAATAATTAACACGAGGTTATTTAGCTACTGAACATACAATAAGAAAAGAGTAAAACACTAATCACAGTAATAAGTGTTACAATCAGACGGATTTCCTCATCAAATCAGTTTTTATCTTGATTATGATTGGTGCTCCGTATATTAATAATTTTTAACAAATGCCAACTCATTATTACTTTACTAAATCTTATGCTAATATATAAAGCTGAAGAGTTTGTTTGATTGCTTGAACGCGCTAATCTCAGGAAATACTGGTCTGATTAAAAAAATCTTTCATTGTTAGATCGCCCATTTATCGAGGAAGGCTATAGACTATATACCATCACGCTAAGACCAATAGGAGCGGAGCACCAATGAAGAATGTTTCAAAATCAGGGGTTTTGAATACAAATTCAACGCGAACGACGTCGCGGGCACAGCTAATTAATAGAATATTGAGATATAATTAATTGAAGAATAGAATCATACTTTACCGACTATACGCTTGAGTTTTTCACAACTAAATGTTATTATGGAAAGCGGTTCAAGATTTAAAACGTATATTGTAAAATAAAATTTAATACATAACTATTTAAAATATCTCTAGTTTCGTTCGACGATAACGATAGTTTTGTGTAATCAGTATAATCACTAATTGCTACAATCATTGACCTTAATTGCTATTAGTTCTTAGAACAAATTTTCTTAAGAGAATGAACTGCGTGATAAATCTAATTAGGTGTCTTGGAGACCCTTGATTGGAGCAAAGTTTTCCTAAAACATCTTAAAAATTCTTAAAATTCTAAAAACTGTTTATAAGCATCGAAAAGTATCGAAAACTTTCGATAATCATCGAAGAAAAGTAAGAAATTTTATCAAAAAACTATGTATATAAATACTATCAAAAAACAGCGTATATTACACTAATGGATATTATTTTAGATCTTATTTCATTGCATTAAAGTTTGAAATTGTATAATAAAAGAAGTGTCGGAAAAAAGTCTTATTGTATGTTTTCGGTCTCGCTCCCATCTGCTCAAAGCGTGTAACGCGCGATAAGGAACTTTATACCTATTGTTTTTCCAAAATAAATTTCAGGAAAATAACATCATCATGTCACACGCTTAATAATAAGTAACTCAAAAATCATGAGTTTTGAGATTACATTATAAAATATAAGATCTTATCATAAAAAATAAATTCACTTCAACTACCGCGCAATTTGACCATTGGCTGGCGAAATGAAGGATTATCTCTTATTCTATTAACTATTGCGACGAGTGCTGTAATTCGCTTTAATTAATAATAATTGAGATTAATTTATCATATTCTTTTATTTGTGAAATGAATTTACTCACTACTTATTTCACTTTAAAAAAAAGCATCCTTGTGTCGCTAGTGTATTTTAAGATTTTGTTTATATTTTTAATGATAAAGTAAATAAGTACGAATGAGTAAAACTATTTTTTTTTTCAAATTACTTTTTTAGTCATCAAAAATAAACTTCATTTGTTTTACTTGAATATAAATCCTTTCACATTCAGCTAAAGACTATATTCAACAACTGGAAACAATTTTGGTTTATAATTTATTATTATAATAAAGAAAGAACAACTCGTAATAGGCCAAGACTTTAAAGTTTAAACGCTCAGTCCCAAAACGCACAAATGTAGACATATTTCTTTGTTTTTTTTTAAGCCTGAATATTATTCCAATGGCAAATCAGTGGATGCTTGTCATTTTATTTTCCCTTCACTTGCCTGATTTTATTTAAATAAAACAGCCCAACAAAATATCGTCTTACAAGTTCCAACCAAATACTCTTAGTTTACTTTACAATTACATATCATTTTATCAATTTCAAGTTAATTATAATTTATCTATTATCGTATACATTCTATTTTAGTTGTTGTTATTACTGTAGGTAAAACGATTACAAAACATTTGCTTTGGGTTGGCTTTAGAAATATTAAGGGTCCAAAGTTATAGGTCACTAAGTTTCATTGTATATTACTGGTTAAATGACTTAATTTATTCCTGCATTTGTTCAATTGACTTGATTATTACGACTTGAATGACTTTAATTATAGCAGTACAATGAAATAGCGCCTGACTCCGTGTTGGCTGACTCTAATAGTTATAATTATAAAGAAACGATAAATTGTTACATAGTTCTAAAAGTGAAAATGGAATTTCTTCTTTAGAATTAACATTTTAATATGCAAATGAATGTTATATAAAGTGATTAATATGTGCGAGTTGATGACAATCAATGATAAAATAAACTTAAAATTTGCTTAGCAATTAATATTTTGGGGATGAATTAGCTTAATGGGAAGAACTCTAAAGAAGCCTGTAAACTTACTGTAACTCAACATGAATAAGATTGTTAAGTGTTTATCATGTTTCTAGATGTTATGAGCCAATACATTTTCTAACTTACTTTCAGTGAGTATTAACTTCTTCACTCTTTTCTTTAAGGAACGATTCTATTTCTAATTAAGACCATTCTTCTCACGGGAGATTCGATTACCGTACTTTTCCATAAAGCTTTTGTCACCACATATTGAGGATGTAGTAGTACCAACCATTTGTATGGGAAATAGTACAAATTATGTACATTAGAACATGTAGAAACATAATATATTATAGCGATTTCACGTAAGTAGATATCTGAACATTAACTAACAGTACCTGAATTCTGTCAAAGTTCGTTCCAGATTATGTAAATACATATAATTGACAATAACATAACATTATAGATATTATAATACGTTAAAGAATATTGCTTTTTTAAACATTAACCCCCTTATTAGAATTGTTATACAAGATTTATAGGCTCGTTAAGATAATGTTTTTCGTAATTGTATTCTGATAGCGATTTTTGAATAACATTTTTTAAAACATTTCATGCTGAGCCTATAAACCTCACATAACTTTTAGTACGACTTTAAGTAGTACAGTTATTATTAGTAAGAAATCCAGAAAACATTACCTCGTTTGATTAACGTACCAATTCCTTGTCCAGGTGCTTATTTCGGACATCGAATCAGTAATCGAAGGGCTACCAGCCCTTTAATCACATGTAGAATCGATTAGAGAACTCTCACAGAGACTTATGGTCTCAGGATCCCAGAATGAATTTGAATGGCACAAATGAGCATCACTCACTAAGGATTACATATTCACGCCGCTGAGTTTATTACCGCAATCTTATAGCCGGATTCTATATACTAAACTAAACGTTCATTTGTTTTAGTATCGGTCAAAATTTGACATCAGCTCCATACAAGCAAT
Source organism: Dendrolimus pini (assembly GCA_949752895.1). Taxonomy (NCBI): domain Eukaryota; kingdom Metazoa; phylum Arthropoda; class Insecta; order Lepidoptera; family Lasiocampidae; genus Dendrolimus; species Dendrolimus pini. The sequence goes on along the minus strand of OX457128.1, from coordinate 18,440,936 downwards.
GTCAAATTTCTACCAATGGTAAGGCAAGTCAATGAATAGTGAGATATAGGAATCTGCCATTAGCTGATTCTCGCTACCTATGCTATGAAACAACACCAAGGTGATTTTAATGGGTATCTGACAATCATCGCGAACTTTTTCCTATCACACTGTTACAGCTTACCCTAGATAGTGGAAAGTTAAAGCATACCGCGAGGGAATAAAATGCTTCATGTCAAGAAGGGTCGATAAAGAAAGATGATCGGAATAAAGATTTTAAACCCACATTTCTCATACATGCAAGTTCTGACATACGATTGCATAGAAGATGACGCTTTCCACTTTCGTGGTACTTACAAATCATTAGTTCAGCCATATTGTAGTGATCTGAATATGATTGTTCCGTGAAAGTTTCACATCATATTACATCTGATCGTGTTCGCTGTTATTTAAGTTTAATATAGATCCGGTGAGAGTTATTCATTGTTTACTCGAATTGAAATTTCAAATCTTTACGACAAATTGCTTCTTATACCATTGCTTTGTTTCTGTGATTAATTGTATTTTGCACGGAGAGCTCAATCAAGTTATGCAAATTATTAAACTTAGATTAACAATCTTAATTAATTTATATAACATAAAATGGATCATCGACTAATGGCAGCTGCCTGTATTTTACTAAACATTCACTTGCCTTACCATTGGTAGAAATGAAATAGTACTTTTATGTAGCTTATGGCAAATTTTAACCTGAATAAGGCTACAGGCGGTCCTAGACCAAATATAGACAAGACGTTTTCATTAACCACTCAGAAAAATAATAATAAATAGAGATAATATATTAGTAGATATACGAGTTTTATTGCTAATGAAATGTTGACAAAAATTACATAAATAATGACAATTTTGATCATGTAAGAAGAATACTATATTTTTCCATAACAGTAGTAAGGCAAATGAACATTCATCATGATTCAAATGATGCTGGCTGTGTAAGGGACGATAAACATGCACCGCTTAGGGAGTTTTTATCAAAAAGGATTAGGCCGTAAAAAAATATGGAATAAAGGCTTGTACACCACACATTCGTATGAAATGCGACATAATATAAACATGTTTATTAATACCTTTTTAATAAAACCGATTATCGATTAAATGTTTTTTTTATGGTTCCGTAGCAAAAAAACAGAGGATGTTTGACACTTAAAGGTGTTCCATAGACGGAACCCTACGTTATGCGTAGAGAGCCAAGCACTTATTTCCAATATTGCAAAAAAAATAGCCAAGTAATTTTTATAAATGATTTATTTTTATATAATTCACAATTTTCAAATATCTATGGTAACCTCGCTAAACACCAATTATCGCGCTTAGAACGTAATGTGCATCAAATGGAAAATTACATTACAACACTATAAAATCTTAAGGTTACTGACTCACTCATCTTACCGTAAAAAGTTAGTCGGCAAGTAAAAAATGTTCGTACGTTCAAGCTTCGTTTTTAATTCAATCCATAAAACAATTTATTACGTTATTGCGTACCTAGTAATTGCCTACATACAATTAATTGTTATTATTACATAAAATATATAAATAGAAACGTATCGAAAAAAGAAATATTAAAGTGTTTTAGGCACATAGAAAATGTAATATATATAATATAATAGAATATAGAATAGAAGAGAAATTATGGTGTCACTGGCTATATATGGCTTGCACTGAAAATCAATCAAATTCCGGCACAGCAATGAGTGCAAACCTTGCTTGCTGAAAATGCGGCTTACAAATTCTCAAAACTTAATATTTTTTATACTTCTACCGCTAACTGCTACTATCGGATTACCAAAACTGTGTTCATATTATTATGTAATATTATTACCATCTTACAAAATATCAGAGGCTACAACATTTTATAAAACAGAAGTGGTTCATTAGGACGGAGTTGGTGCAGCAGTGAAACAAAATTACGTGTATGAGACGGCGAGCGTCACAAAGCTCTTCTTCCCCAACGTTTTAGCTGCACGTCGAATTTTAAAAGACCGTACTGAACTCAGGGTTTGAACTGGACACGGAAGGTTTGGGGCTTACCTGCATAGAATTAAATTACGTCCGGCATGCTTCTGCGACTTCGGAGGTGATGAAACCATTCAACACCTATTTTTAGAGTGCTCGACATACGACTGGCCTAGGTACAACCTCAAGACCGTTACAAGAACCAAGATCACAGAGGTTACTATTGAAGTGATAACTTCTTATGGTAGGGTAAACCGCTTCGTTACGTAACGCGTTACGGCGCCAGTCTGTCTGGCTTCTCTTTCTCTCACGTTAGATGTTAATTATCACTTCTGTCTGTTCCCGAGACCCACACTGTCTTTTTTTTATTTGATGTCGGGTCTCGAGACCACACCTGAGCGGTTCTGTTTGCGTTTAATAAAAGAGTCTATAAAACATAACAATACGAGGTGATGGGGAGTATTATCACATTCGAAATCACACGTATTAGTAAAAATGTAATGAAAATAAAATGTAGAATAACTATAATGTAGTACTAACGAATTAGAAGTAGGTCCTTCGACTTGAAAAGTATGAAATATGTGAACAACAAAGATATACGATATATATGTGACATAGATAGAAGTAAGGAAGGACAGAAGAAAAATAGACCCTGAATATGTAAAAAAATGAATATGTAAGAAAAGTGACTCGGTTGTTTTGGCTGTAATCTACCCTCTTAGAGTTTTGAAAGTATAACAGGAATTGTTATAGTTATTATTATTGAAGAATTGATTATATTATGTCGTTTCGGGTGATATTACGAAAAAATATCTTCTTTGATATTTTTTTGATTTCACAGACCGTTTTGTATTGTAAGAAATTTAAAAAAATGTAGGTACTTTTCAGATGAATATAAATAGATACTTATTACATCTATGTGACGAATCTAGATCGAAGAGCGATTGGTAAAGTTGTTATTTATAGAAGGTTTTAAATAGTTTTAATGAATGAAAGAGATTTATCGCAAACAATATGAATGAATGAATGAAACTATTCATTGCTAACCATTTACATTATGCAATATGTGTAGTAAACTCTTTAAAATAGTTTAAAAATTAATTGCAAATTTGAATTAATTGAACCCAGGAGAATACAAGCATTAGCATGTAACTGTAATTAACACATCGCGTGCAAACACGTCTAAACTAAACGTATTATGAAATATACTTGTAAGTTAAGGACTTGTCTAATACTATCGTAATCGCATTTCCTCAATTTTAATGCACTGCGAATAATTATTGCACGAGCAGCCACCTTGTAATTTCTCAATGTCTCGGACAAAACTAAATTATAAGTTTCCACAAATGGAATGCATGTTACAACAGTATCTTGCTAATTTTACGCGACGTATATAGAAGTTTTTGGAGCGAAAAAAACCATTCTCTTACAAATAACAACTTCATAACATATTAATTCTGTCTCTATTTAATTTATCGCTATTATTCTAACAATAAATAATGTTAAATACTAAAAGTAAATAAAAAAAGAGAGCAAAATTATAGATAAAATATTGGTCCTAAACCACTGTCACTTACCGGGAACGTTCCCAAAAGGCTGGCGGCGTTACCACGCTGAATAGCAATGCTCACCCTTTGAGCAAAATAGACGCCAGCCTTTTGGTCGCGTGAGAGGTCTATTAGGCGTTCGGTGACATCTCGATACAGTTTTAGAGCGTCAGGACCCCACGGACCCAGAGTTTCCACTCCAAACGCCGAAAATGTGTAACAATTGCCGATGGCGGCGTACTTTCGGCTCTTGAGGGCCTCCTGTTCGGCTGCAGCAGAACCGGCGGCAGCGGACGTACTTGAAAGATGGGACGCCGCCAGAGTGTCAACGCAAGTAGCATCCCACACTAAGGGGCGGCCCATCTTCCAAGGTACTAAAGTCATCCCATCCGGCCTCCTGCCATCGTCGCGGCACAAGCCGTTTGGATCCAGAACGGCAGGTACCTCGGCTGTGACAAGAGCCCGGCGGATAATGTCGTTCAGTGCCGCGTGACGAGAAATTCTACCGGCGCTTCTGCTGCAGGATAATCCGTGATGTCCTAAGCGATCTACCTTATCCCCGCATTGACAGAGGTATTTATCGCTAAATAATAATTAAAAAGAAATCTGCGCTAGTACGTCGTTATGTATACAGTACAATTGTACATATCTTAGCTTTCATTCTTAAACATCTCGGTATTGTAATGAGTCAGCGGGACTCGAATTAAAATGCCGTTAGAATTACTATAGAGTTTATTAGAACTATAAACTAAACACGGAAAATACATATAACCGAACACAACAAATCCAAACGTAATGCAGAAGGTCGTAATTCAATAAAACGCGCAAAGTCCGTCACTATTAGATTCCCGAATGTAGACACGTCACGCCCGTATCGTAGTCGTAGCTCAACTGCCCCCTCTCTCCATCAGGCATTCAGGCAGTCGTTTTATACAAATGTGCCCGCCCGGTAACGTCGACACAATCATCTTAAAATCGTAATCCCAACACCTGGCTAATGATGCAGCCCAAGCGGCCGTAAACGAGTACAATATAACAATAGTCTGTTCTCTACAATAACTAGAAACGTATGCCTATACAAAATAGAACAAAAGAAGACGATGATAAAAGGATTACAATTAGTTCAAATGCCGAAAAGTAATAAAATGTGCTTCTACAGATCTGTACGTGGAGTTTGTCTTTGTCGGGGCCTAGGTTGTAACAGTATTATAATTATATAATTAATTGTTATTTATACAGACAAAATAAGTTTGCATCCAGGTGAGTTTTTTAGCTTCATCGGTCACATATTAACTAAGCGTCTCTACCATTGCAAAAAGTAGATAAATCTCTTCGTATAAAGTTCTAAACTATTAAATTAGTATAATGCATCAATAATCAAAATGATAGTGTTACATACGTAACATAAGGAAGGTAATGTTTGTTTTAAATTAAAATTGGCTTCTGTAATTATATATAATTACATTTGACCTTTAACATTTCATAAATCACAATTTCTCCAAAATGATCTACCGTCAGCTTTCATCTACGTATATGCGAAACAAACTATTGACCCCAATTTTATGAATTCAGTATATTTTAACGTTTTGTTCTCAACAAGGTTAGCAACTTCTTATTCTTTGACTGCCTTTCAAGTTGCAATCGCTGTAGGTTTTTGTGTCGTTAAATGAGTGTTGTGGTTGACATAGTGGTAACATGCAAGTGGGTTTAGTAGTACGATGACTAAGCGTTTGGTTTTGAGACATTGCGGCGGCGTCGGGCAGTCAATTATCTGTACGACGTCCTCATGGCGGAGTCGCAACCAGAAACACGGCCACCGATCACCTGTGAGTTTAATGACTTGGTAGATTTTATACGATAGTACTAGCTGTCCCGGCAGGCGTCGTCCTGCCCGAAAAAGCTTCAATCGACATGCCGACAGCAAGGCCACTTATCGGGTCCAATTATGAACCAACTCAGAAACTTTCTCTGGCTTAAGCACAACAACTTTGTTAAACATCATCACATGATCAAATGTATGGTTTACGATTCTATGAAGGACATACAGACAAAAATTCATTTTTATATATCAAGACTAGGATATGCCCGCAACTTAGTCCAGGTTTGACTTGAAATTTCCGCGGAGTCCGGGGACACAAAGTTACTACAGCATTTAAAAAAATAATGTAAGCTATCGTTATAGTGAAAACTGTATCGGAATAAGCTAATTTTTATGCACCCGAACAACTACAAATCGCTCCCGGGAAAATAGCCGCGGGATTCCCGGGATAAAAAATGTCACACATTTTATTATATATAATCTGGCCGTATTAAATCGTTCCCAGAAAAATTCCCGCGAGATTCCCAGGATAAAAATAGCGCAGATATTAACTCTAAGAATTTGCTGTCGATCAGCGAAAACTGCATCAAAATCGGCCCAGTAGTTTTTACTTAAAACCCGAACAAACAGGCAAAAAATCTAAAAAAAAATGCATCATGTTCTCCATCGTTTATAATCTATTCCAGATGTTAAATAGCTTCAATGTATGTATAAACACAGCATATTTAAATTTTTGTAATGAAAAGATATAATTTGCACGAACATCTGCAAAGTAAAGCTTATTTACCTTTTTGACCTGAATTTATACAAGCGATTTTGTGAAATAAATGGTGAAAATGTTATTTTTGCTAGTGGCTGTTATAAATCGTGTGCATGATTTACTTGGCAGTTTTTTGAGCTATTTTACATGCATATTTTTACAATTATAACGTAATAAAGAAAACCACCGTGATAGTAGCGGGCACATTCAAATAACAGATGTATGAAGTCCGACGATCGGCCTAGGAAAGCTTATTGGATTTACCATCTGTACCCCGAAAATGGGGAACCCGAGGCCAGTAGCCAGACATTATTGAGCTGGTGTTGTTACTAATATCATAATAATGCTAACTAAACTTTATTCGGAAAAAAGCAAATTAATGTTATCTTCACAGTTTAGTGAAATATTTACTTTCTTTTCTCAGCCCATTAATTCGTAGATACACAGAAGCACTTGTTCTTAAAACTAATGACGTTCTTTCTTTGCAGATTTGCAGTTAGCAGCAGAACTCGGCAAAACCCTATTAGAGAGGAACAAGGAGCTCGAAACAGCACTACGTCAACACCAAAATGTCATCGAAGATCAAACGCAGGAAATCGAAGTAAGTTTAAGTTTATTTAGGGCCGCTTGCATAAGGTTGCTTAAATTTATTTAAGAAACACAAAATGTATTTATCGCCCTTAAATACAATTAGCATCTTGCACAACGCAAAATTTGCCGCTAAATATGTTTAAAGAACTGTCAATACGTTTTGTGTAAAACATATTTAGGCAGTTTAATATGATTAATTAATTTTATTTAAAGACGATCGTTATTCAAGCGGCCCTTAATAGATAGATAGATAGATAACACTTTATTGTACATCATTACAGAAAACTTTCGTACTAGTAATAATTTAATTGGGTACAAAGGGCGGTCTTATCGCTAAAAAGCGATCTCTTCCAGACAACCCATGGCAAGAATATTTTGATTGGGAGTGGCGATGGTGGCATACATAATTATTGTACGATTACATACATTTTAATAATAAATATATAACTATACTATATATACAAATATACACATAAGTTATATACATATACAAGATATTGTGATAATATGTTAACATTCATATGTATCTAAATAAGACAGTCACGTGAGTGCGAGATAGAAAAACTTTTAAATTGTCGCTTGGGATTGTGTATTCACATCAAGAGTTTTTTAGGAACTACGTTGGTACTGATGCTGTAATATAGCTTTTCTTAGACGAGCCAACTCGAATGAGACACCGCTGTTTCCTGCTGCGAGACAGTAACATCCACTAAAGTTGCATTTAGACGGGAAAGGCAACGGACCACTCAACTCCCCTCGAACCAAACAATGTTAAAGAGTCAAAAGTCCTCCAGACACCGCAAGAAAATCTTCGGAGATAACACCAGTGCGGGTGGCCAAGTCACCGAGAAAAGGTCCTGAGAGGGTATTCACTAAAGTGGACAGATTCCCGTGGCCATATTTTTTAATGTGCACGAGAATCTTGACCCCTAAAGCTGTAAGACTTCAAAAACATGTACATTTTAAAAGAACTATCCATAATCACACACGACCACCTAATGCAGAATAAACAGTCATGTCAAATTCATGCATATAAAGTCAGTAGTTACCGAGAAATATGACTGTAACGTACAGACAGAGAAACGGACGCAGGGACATAATGATAGACAAAAGATCCTTATCTCCAAGATGGCTACAAAACCTTACAAATATTTCAATTGATTGTAATGCAATGTACATCATAGAGTAAAAAAAGCCCTTATTTTTTTAAATTTGTTTTTTGAAATTGACTGTTAACTACCAATTCGATATCAAGCTTATACAGGGCCGAATTCACCTAAGTGCCGCCCAGGGGCACCGTGAAAAATACCGCCCTATTATCTAAGCACTGTAACTAGACTTCAAAATGTAAATACCTAATGAGAACTCGATTTTTAAGATTTGGCATGAAACCAATAACTTCTTAACTTTTGAAAATCATTGATTTTTATAGCAGGAAGTTGATTTTTTTTGCTGACACTCCAAATTTTGTCGCCTTCAAAAATTTCGCCGCCCTGAGCACTAGGCTCCAGTGCCTCTAGTGTAAATTCATCACTGAGCTGATCATATATATAACATATCAAACTAAAATAACGTAAATTATAACATTGAATTCAAGTAAGTAATTTTATTTGCGGTAATAATTTTAATAATAGACGAAACTTTGCCTTTCGTAATATTCTGAGGTATATTATTAAATTTATGATTATATATTCTCCGCCAAGCGTAAATATACCGGTTGTGATTAAAATAAATTAAAATATGACAAAAACTAAGTACCGGTAACAAAAAACAAATTAAGCGTAAAAAAACATCCAAAAACTTAGTCGGAGATAAAAACAGAAGATAAATACCTGTAGGTATTTGATCTTTGAACGCATAGTTTAAAAACTATTGCCATTGGATTTATCTACTTCAATGGCAGGTACCTGTTGTATGTTATTTTACTTGATTAGGTTTAGGACCCTGTAGACAAATAGTCAAAACGGTACTCTTCCAGTTCGTTCATTTGTCTATTGGTGTATTATAACTACATATATGAATCGCTTTACAATATTGTTACGATTCTGGTCCCGACAAAACCAAAATCCACCTGCAAATCTGGAACAAAGCACATTTATTACCTCACCCGTCGGCATTTGAACAAATAACATTACGATTTTTTATGGTCGCTCATTGTTGTATTGTAATATTTTATGGCAGTCAGTAGCCAGGTGAGTCGGATTAAGATACGGGGACATTGCAGTTGCGCAGTATAGAACGATGACCTGATGGAGGGGGGAGTGAGTTGAGCGAGAACCACGAACGAAGCGAGACGTGTTAACTACAATCGGGAAACTTTTAGTGACGGACTTTGCGCGTTTTATAGAATTACGTTTGTACTTGTTGTGTTTTGTTATATTTGTACCTGTATTATACGTGTTTGTATAGTCCTAATAAACGCTATAGTAATTCTAATGGCATTTTAATTCGAGTCTCGCGACTCCTAACAATTTTGTAGTAAAAGTTTGAAAAACCTAAAATCAGTGGCCTCGGTGTATGTTTCTGAAAAAAATCAATGCTTAAATATGCGTTTGGGGTATAGTTTGACTGGTTCGAAAAAGTGAGAACGAATTTCAAAAAGAGTCTTCAAACCGCTTCCACCTTAACAAGAATTAGTTTCAACAATATGTATTGACTACTTTTTGCGATAAGAATTATTTTCAGTAACAATGTTTTTCTACTGATGAGTTGCCAAATGGCAAAAGTACTGGACGTCCATCGTCATTATGTAACAACTTGTTTTGACCCAGATCCGGCGAATAGTTTTTGAGATATGAAGTATGTTCGATTGGAATGGTATTTTGGGATTCTGTAACTAAATGACGAAAACAGGCGGTCAGTCATGCCTACCGAACCATTACGCACGCGGACTGGACGCACATGACCGATTTTGTTCAGTTTTTTACCTCTAAGGACCTTGTAATCTCTTCAGTACACTGCGCGAGATTAAATTCGCTCGTATAGCTCATGCTTAGATCATATACATGTTATATCTCAATGAGCTCATGAAATTACGATCACACCGGTTTTGAAAACCTGGGATATCCAGGTCCTTCGTCATGCCGAATTAGCGATCTAAGAAAAAAGCCAATTGTAACAGTTTTAAATTATTAATATTTAAACAAATATAACTTTTTGTTTTTTTCTATCTGGGATGTCTGGTAGAGTTCGCTCTGCAGCGATAAGACTTTTGAATAGTATATTCTGCATGTTCTCTGTATTATCCCTTGCTCCATCTGGGATTGTCACTGTGGCCAGATGTGTCTTCTTTATAGCGTTAAAAATACCGCTTGTAATGGTTAGTTACATTCGATTGTACACATACGTTATGTGTCAATGTTTAACGTCATTAACAACTAATTAATGGTCCCTAACATTATCCCAGATAGAGCAGGTACATAATGATAAACAATAAAGAGTTATCCATATTTTATATTTTTTACACATGTTTAGACTGTGATGTTCGTACTTAGCAGTTTTACATTTTCAGTACCTGACAAAGCAGACTGTCGCACTGCGCGAGGTTAACAATTCAAGACTGAGAATCTACGAACAGCTGGAAGTAAGCGTACAAGAGTTGGAGCGGGCGAACCACAGATTAGCATCAGACCATGCGGCAGATAAGAAGCACATTAAAACGTAAGTCTTAATCATAATGTTGTAGTTGCCAAACATTGACTGTTTTAAGTAAAATTGAAAGGAACAAAACCATTATCTAATACTAGTGGAACCCCAGAAAAAACCTGGTTAACATATAAAACAAAGCAACGGTCTATTTGACTCGTATCTATAACAAGATAACACCAATTACTTAATTTGTCAGTGTAAGTAATAGCTATGAATTCTGTGTAATCATTAGAAGAAATTAAGCAACTTGCAAGAAAACCTACGCTCAAGGCAAACTAGTCTTGCACTTTTGTTGTGTTAGTAACTCGCGAGCGGTTGTTATCTCTCTATGCTAATTATAAAATGACGTTTCAATTAACTTGCTTATATGTAGGCATGAACATTTAAATTGCAACGACATAAAATGTTATTGTAATTTATATAATTAAACGAGATAGGAAGATCAATTAAAGCCATTGTTTCGAATCCAATCACGAAAGAATAAAACTGTTTTTTTTTATTCTTTGGTGTCGAGACCTAGGCTCAACATTCAATTCTCGCAAACAGAGTATCACAACAAAATTCAATGCCACTGACATTTAACAGATAACGTAGGAATAACCAAGCAGAAATAAACAACACAGCATATTAAAGTACCTACTAGAATTGTTACTTGCAGGGAAAGGCGTTCACACGTTCTCTGATTATACTATTCTTCTTTCATAACGAATTAATTTTTAAGAGGTCTTAGTAGAGGTTTAATCAAAATTTTACATCTTACAAATATTTTTATTTTCAGGTTGTGTTCAAATATCGAAACATTGGAGAACAAATGCGAAGAACTACAAAAGACTGTCGAAGATCTAAATACTCAGTTGGAGATTTACAGGCGAAGAGCCGAACGTAAACCAGATGATAGGCACAAAGAAAAGGAGATTAAGATCGTAGAAATAACACACCTAAAGAAAACCGAAATTGCCCCTGTACTCACGCCTAAGACTGTAATAGCGCCCCTCCCAGAACTAACTAAGGAAGATGAAGATCTGTTAAGGGTAAGCGATGAGTTACGAGAGAGTAAAGTGGCCTTCGCCCAGGAACAGAGAAGGGTAACGGAATTGGAAGAACAACTGGCTTCTATGGTCCAAGAGAACAACAGGCTACAAGAGCAGTTACGAAATTGGAACCAACGAGAGGATGAGCCCAAGTCAATGCATGAAGAGTTCTCTATTCTCGAAGAAGTCAGGTAAGTGTTTTAATATATTAAACACTTTTGTTTACGTTAAAAATAAAAGCAGTATTCATAGGGAAGAAAAGAATTACGAGCGCTGAAACCATGACACTTAATAACTTAAATATTAAGCATGCCTTACATTATGGTAGATAAAAAAAACACACTCAAGCTGTCACTTAAATTAGATTCGTATTAATGAGGCGAGTACAATAATTAAAAGATGTCAATTAAATTCTTCCTCATTGTAAAAAAGGACTACTACCATAAAAATCAACTCGTTCGAGTCAAGGTCCAAAAACTTATCTTTTGAATGTATTTCCTTAACTTGTGTCTTATGAACTTTTCCGCAAGGTTTCTCAATAACAATATTTTTATTTTTAAAGACAAGGTCAGCTATGCATCAGATGCCTACGAGGCGTCGAAAGAGGTGATGACATGTCATCGATGATGGACGGAGATGACGACGACAGGAGTGCAATCAGTTCTATCATCCTCCCTCAGTCTGGCCAGAATAGTCCAAGAGAGGATCTCGTCACAAACAAACTCGTCAAATTCGATGTAAGTACATTTAAAAATTCGATGCATGATGTTTCTTTATATAAATAATGCTTATTTTATTTCTAATGTAGATAGTATTATTTTGATACTATTGAAAATATTTCTTGCATATCTTTATATACCACTCTATTCTTAACACAATATGAGGTGCCTGTTAAACACACCATACGGAACAAGCAGGTTTTTTAATTGGACCTTGGCAAGGCTATGTACTAAATCTATATAAAATTTTACTTTCCTAACTCTTATTTTTGTATAAATGTCTGTCTTTAACTATGTTAACTCACACTGCGATATTTGCAAAATAACTAACAATTAACCAATGCTAATCGATGTCTTGCATATAAACTGTTCTTTGGCTGGCCCTTTCGACTCCAATTAGTACCTTTCTTATTTCAAACAAGTCATGTGCAACTTTCACTGGCTGCGTATCGCCATCGAAGCCATCACGTCTGTCGTTGATCCAACATTGCACAGTCCCCAGCAACAATCTCATGTGATCGTTTCGCTCGTTTCTAGGCGACAAAGCTTTTCCAACTGCCCCTGATGTTGTTGATCACGCTTTGCATTTGCATAATGAAGCGCATATGCAGTAGTTTTCTTTGGATATATCGTATGTAGTCGAAGGTACGTCCATTACCGACACGTTTTATACTAAAACGCGGTGTGTGCACGCTACAACTCAATGGTGAAGGTGGTCGTGACTATCATTTTGATTGTTTTGTTTGTTAACTATCACTCTTAAACGTTTAATCCATTCAAATCTTACAATTTAAGGACCGAATATTGCATTTTTTAGAGGCACAATTTTATTTTTGGGACATGTGTGGGGGGGCCAATAGAAGCTTAACCTCAAGTTTTTGGGGTCGCCACCCTTGTCCCCCGGCCGCCATCTTGGAAAAAATGGTGAAAACACTTTTTTCACGATATCTCGGAAACTATGCGTAAAAAATTTGTAAAGTCATAATTTGTAGCAAATTGTTTTGCCTACAAATATGTTTATATAACTTTTTGGCCTAAATTAAAAATTAAAGAAGTTCCCGTGGTATCCCCAGTAGGCCTACTCCACGGACATCTTGCTTATAAGGTAATCCTCGATATCATAATATTTTTAATCACTTATTAGCTAGCTACTCTAATCGACTTTTCTTCGATGGTCCAGGCTGTGGCTCAGAATCTAAGTCAACGTCAAATGTGAAAGTTTGAGGAATGACAGGAGTTAAAATTGGAGTCATAGTTGGAAGTTCATCTTCAAATTCATTTTCTTCCATTAACTTTGATATCTCCATAATGTTGCTGCATGTTGCGCCAGAACATACATAAAAAAAACGCGCCTACCGACTCTACCTCATAGGTGGCGGGGAAAACGGGGGACCTTTTCTACGTGCTTAGCATTCGAATGAATAAAAAAATTCCCACTTTTTTGCTTATAACTTCTTTAATTTTTAATTTAGGGCAAAAGTTATATAAACATATTTGTAGGCAAAACAATTTGCTACAAATTATGACTACAAATTTTTTGTAAGACGTATAGTTTTCGAGATATCGCGAAAAATGTGTTTTCACCACTTTTTCCAAGATGGCGGCCGGGGGACAAGGGTGGCGACCCCACCTTGAGGTTAAGCTTCTATTGACCCCCCACACATGTCCCAAAAATAAAATTGCGTCCTCTAAGAAATGCAAAGCTCATGTAAAATTTCAATGGACTAGTTTGCATGTGATCTAACTAGTACTCTAACCCACCAAGGAGTGAAGTACTAATAGTATGTTTGAATCATTAAGTTGCAAAGTTGTGTTGTAATGCTTTTTCCTAACATGCGAAGAGTGATCAGCTATTACATTTTGTTTTATATGTTGTTGTGGAGTAATGGGTGTATTTTTGACTAATAATGATATCATAATTCGTTCATTCATGTTGTTATTATCACTTAAAATATTCTCTTGCGTCCTATTCAAATTCTAACTGACAATTTCTTAAAGTAATTAATTAATTTCGATTTCCTGTCATATTAATTTCTTCAGGATACCATTCTGATTTTAATAATCATGATATAACAAGTAATTCTATTACCTACTTAATACTTTAATAACAAATCGCCAGTAATTACAAAAAGTTTTACAGATTGGAGCACTATAATACTACTTGTTTGGATTTCAGAACGCGAAGGAGAAACTATTGCAAGGTATATGGGCGAATAAAGAAGACGGCCATGATAACCCCTACCGAGAGTTGGTGGAGAAATACGAGGCTCTTCTTGAAGTGCAATTATCGCAAGTAAAGAGTGGAAGAAAAAATAAACAAAACATTTTGCCCAACGCTCAAAACCCATCTGGGCCCCTTTGTCTCCAAGACGCGCTGCAGACCTCTGGAGATTACAGTCAATTTAACGTGAAGGATACTGATGAGGAGAGTGGCCACGGAGAAGATGCTCAAAAAGGCGACAATCAGCAAAAGAAAACTGAAACCACATCACGAAAGAAGATCATCCAGACCCCAGACTTTTCAGAGGCGGAGACTTCGAGCTCCGGATTCTCCGATGAGACCAGTAACAAGGCCACGCAGACTGAACGTGAACGTCCTGGTTCATTCTTGTGCACTATCGCTGACGGAGAAGACTACCGTTTCAGCATATACGATGACGTTAGCCCGATGGACAGTAGATTCCGCAACAGACCAGAATATCGTGAACTGTTCAAAGAAATTTTCACGATTCTCAAGAAAGCGGCCGAGAACAAAGATGACGGCGAACAACTGCCACTTCTGGATGACACGACAGCTGGAAAAGTACCACCAGTCACACCGGCTACCGAAGAACCGCCAGGCAACTTCACAGACGACACACAGAGCGTCTTATCGTCTGTCATGTCTGAACAATCGATTCCAGTTTCCGATATGACCGCTCCCGACACACCAACGTTGAAAGAAAAGGAAAAACCTGCTCCGGAACCAAGCACAGCTACACCTACAACAATTGCAAAGAAACAAAGCATAAGCAGTAATAAGGAAAACAAACCAGTGACGGAGAGCAGCAACGAGAAGGTCAAGGAGCTAGAAAGGCAAGAAAAACAAAAGGAAAAAGAGAAGGAGAACGAAAAAGAAATCGTGTTAACACCGTTGGTACGTCAGCCGCTAGAATACATAGCGGCGACTAGAAAGAAGTCCAGACATCGCAACCGCAAGCAGAGTCAGGAGCGGCAGGGGGCTGACTCACCCGTGTTCCCATCACCTCCCAAGATCACGTACCAGAAACCAAACAAGAAGCGGAGGGACTACAGGCCGATCGAGGCGAGTCCGCTCGTCAGGGCCTCGGAGACCGAATGGAACGGGAACACGATGCAGTTCTACAACCGGAACTTGAACTCGCCGACGCCGAGTGCAAGCGGGCGCACCGGCAACATCTACCAGTCGTGGAACCCCGAGACCGACTCATGGGACATGAAGCAAAGCACCGCCTCACAGGAGATCCACAAGCTGAGGAAGCTCGAATTGTCCTACGCGGAGGTACTCAGGAACGCAGACAAAACCAAACCAAGGCGCAAGAAGCACCAGTAGGGTTCTATGCAGATAGTCTACTGCAAGCCAGCTGCCAAAACTGTAGTTCGGATGAAGTTTTAATTCAATTAACATTTATACATTGAGATTCAACCAATCTAAGAAGTCCAGTTACTCAGATTACTTGAATTTCATCCTAAATTCAGTTTTGCAGTCCAAATGCAGATGGTCTGCATAGTGTTTTATTTATCGACCCCTCTTGCTGACAGTAAGAGTCGAGTGATCCAAACGCCATTCGTCTTTGCCAACTGGACATAAGTTATTTAGTTTAGAAGTATTTGTGATCTGCTAGTGTAACTTTTAATTTGTAATCTGTATCCACAATTATAAATTGCCATAATACGAACCGGTATTATCTTTTCCTCTTGGATATCGTTCGTGCAGATTTTAAAAGTTTCTTATGAAATGAAATTGTATTGCATTTATTACCAGAGCACCTATGTATATCTCAATACTTGTTGAGATCTATTACATTTCAATCGAGTTCAATTCGACATTTTATTTAACCGAGAGAGTTTCGTGTCTTAACTCTATTCTGTTACTTTTAGTCACTATTTTAATTGTATATTATGTATTTCAATTTTAATTTGTAAATAATATGCATTTCTAATAAGTTAATTATATTTTTTTAAATTGCCATCGATATGTTGTCCTACACTCAGTTCTGTAAGGAATTGTTATGCTAAACACTATTTAATGTCAGACAGAAAGAAAGAGAAGAGTGGTAGAAGGTATAAAATAAAAATTTGCATTGATATTAAATAAGTTTTTCATTTCGACACTAATCTTAATTCATTTACACTTGTATAAATTACAGTAAATAGTGAAACATAAAAGACTACAAGATAATTTACAATGATATAATTTAGTGTCACTTTTTTACATGATTATTATTTTAGTGAAAAATATCGTCGGTTAAACGGAAAAGTGTCATACACCTTCATTGGCACACCAACTAACTTCATTTAAGCATGGGTTATATATATATATATATATATATACAGTGGTGGTCATCTAATTAGAAACACTACCAACGGTCCTTGACATTATGTAGGATACTTCACCGCAATCGTTTTTATTTTCAAATTAAACAATAAATAGGACAACAATATGTTCAACGGTTTATCATTTATTAGAAAAACATTATAAATCCCATTACGCATGTGCAGTTTTAATATTACATTACGGAAAAACATTTAAATCAGTTTTAAGGTATGAACAATAATGGTCAACTAATTAGAAACAACAAAAAAGTATAAAAAGCAATATTTTTTTAAGTATTAGTAATTAGTATTGTTATTTACGAAATAGCTACTATCCACAGCCTACCAATAGTTGTAATTAATATTTAGTGGCGTATCCCTTATTTTGAATAACAGCACTACAACGACGTGGCATTGATTCAATCAATTTCATACATTTTTATAGGGGCATTGAATTCCATGCTTCAACAAATGCTTCATATAGTTCGTTATGACTGGTGTTACGTTTGTTTGAGACTTTCTTTTTAACAATACACCAGAGATTTTCTATCGGGTTTAAATCCGGACTATTTGCTGACCAGTCTAAAACGGATATACGCTGTTTGCTAAGGAAATATTTGACGCTATTGGCCGTGTTTAGGATCATTGTCATGGTGAAAGATCCAGGTTACAGGCAAATGATCGTCCGAGTAGGGAATCATTGTGTGCTCTAAGATATTTTTGTATTGCCATTGATCCATTGTACCTTCAATCTTCCGAACGGGTCCAACTCCACATCCGGAAAAACACCCCCAAACTTTAATGTTACCGCCACCGTGCTTGACTATACTCCTTGTGTATTTATAATTAAAATCACTGTTTACAGGGCTTCTAACATAGCGCTTTCCATCGGAATTTACCATATTTATTTTTGTTTCATCTGAAAAGAACACTTTTTTCCATTCTTGTACCGTCCAATTAACATATTTTTTAACGAATAATAATCGCTTCTTTCGGTGTTGCTTGGTAAGAAGCGGTACCTTTCGAGAGATTCTTCCAAACAATTTGGCTTCCACTAATCTTCGGCGTATCAGTCTTGACGAGATGTTTCTCGGGTCATCAGACGAAAAAACTTCATTTTTAATCTGGATGGAGCCTTTACTTGGGTCTTTTTTGCAACACGAACGATTAGCGTATCGTCTCTGGGAGAACTTTTTCTTGGCCGAGCCTTTCTAAGAACATTTTCAACAGTTCCATGTGTTTTATAATGATAATTTGCATTAAATACTTTCTTAACAGAACAATTTAAATGCTCAGCTATTCTTCTGTACGGCCACTTATGATCCATATGTAAATTAACAATTATCTGCCTAGTTGACGCGTCACAACTTTTATTTTTGCCCATTTTGAACAAAATCAAATTCAGATGAATTTTTTTATTGCCGCCAAAATAATAGAAAAAGCCAAGAAAGAAATGTTATTCTCCAATTTCAAAAAAAAGAACGAGCTATGGATGCTTTTTTAAAATGTTTCTAATTAGGCGTCCAAGCGGCCAGTAACAGAAAATAAACTCTTACATGTGTAAAACTCATTTTGTAATTAAGAGTAACATATGTTTTATATTTTATGCATTTAATGAGTTTTTTATTTGAGTGGCTATATTATTGCATGACTATTAATTATTGAATGTGTATATTTTACGAACATTTGTACGTTGAAGTTATACTTTCTTTATTCATAAGAAGTGTTTCTAACTAGATGACCACCACTGTATATATAATAGGATACAATTTAAAACTTATTTTTTTGACTTTTGACTAAATGGAAGTTTAAAATAAAGTTATTAGGTATTCATTAAGTTTTATTGGGATAAAAGTCTACAGTTATCAGTATTTACATTCTTATAAAAATGTAGGAATTAGCTGGTTGACCAAGTTTTGGCCGATCCCATATCTTAACGTCCGTTTATTTGCCTTACTATCCATTCAAATTTGACATAAGCTACATACAAGTAATGACAAAATTCAACCTATGGTAAGGCAAGTAAATGAATAAATAGTAAGATGTATGGACCGGCCATAAGGTATCAGATATATAAAATAAAAAATTTAACAATATCAAACTAATCATTTTAGTAACACATGGCGTTTAACACGTGCGTGGTAACACTGCGTGATCACAGATCAATAAAAAGTGGCCCGAACCGCCATATTGAAATTATAGAATCAGATTAAAATCACATAAAACTGCTTTAAGTTATATCGAACAGTCGCAAAATCAAAGAAAATACATATTCCATTCCATTCATATTCTAAATTATTGTTCCAACAAATGATAGTCTTGTGCTTATTCGGTCATCCAAGTGAGTCGATTCAGTCAGTGAACTAGTTCACCTTAATAGTACTATTCGGTTATTTAAAATTGATTGTCTTCGTTAACAATGAAATGGTCCCTAATAGTTCATTGTTCATGAGCTACACAAGACTATTGACGAATGCTAGGAATATGTGGATACCCACTGAAAACTTAATTATAAAAAGCTTCTGTATCCTACACAATAGATGACGGTACAGTCCCCGGCACGTAACTTGGCAAGAGTCGCTAGATGCGCGCGCACAAGTCGTTTTTTAGGTCTCTGGTTGTCAATCGGGACGCGGGGAATAAGTCTACTCAACTGTCTCCTTCACGCTCGTAAGCTAGTCCGCGCGCGAAAGAGACAGACAGAGTTTTCATGATGCGAATGCAGTGCGACGTCACACCAAGCGGTCATTCACAGACACTACACAAAGACAACGTGTATACGTGTGTTGAGCGTGCCATGCGTGAACTTACCCTTTTTTATTTAAAACATTTTCTTCGATCAAATCAATAAAATTAATAATTTATAACGCAACAGGACATAATTTTTTATTTCAATTAAATATGAAAAATCAGTATCTTCTTCACGGCCTTCGATATTATTAACTTTTTAATTCAAAAACACTTAACTTACAACAGGATACAATACAAATAAAGAAAAAATATTTAGAACTACATAGAACGTAAAAAAAAACTAAATAATAAATTTGTAAAAACAGAGATGAAGTTCTAAATTGGCTCTAGCTCATTAATAAAAAACATGTCTAATATAACAAACACTTAATATCACAAAATTGATAAGTATCTCAACTGTATAAATAAAACTACGTTTAAACGGTTTTAAGCGCGGTAGTTTTATTATGTATACAAGTCGCGAAAACTTCAAAAATATTATGTATAATAATTGTCCATTGTTAAAAACCTTACAAACTTGACATATTTATGAGGGTCGATCGACATGTGATCACTAGATGGCGTCGTGGTCAGTAAATACACATTTAACTTTTCTACTTACCGTGTTTTGCGATAGTTAAATACCTAAAATACATGTATCATAATAAATAAAATTGAAATGTTTACGATACCAAAATAAACCCCAGAATTTAAATGAAAACTGCTATTTATCTGAAAATATAAATAAAATATTGACTGTTATAATTATCTGACTATGGGACTATGGACGCTATTTATTTAATTTTAATTGAAATTTTGACATAAATATTATAATATTATAAATAATGTAAATTGTACGAGCTAAATCTGCACGCCAATCTGGCAAAAACATGTGTAATTAAATATTACTATTGTAAAACCTTTTAAACCATGTTTTTTGCAGCAAGTAAATTTTGAATTTATCATAAATTACCATTTAGACATTTTTGTCTCTCACTTTGTCTAAAGCTTACTTTGAATAGTTTCCGAAACGACTCAACGAATATCAATGAAAATTTTAGGATATAAAATTTTCGTTTATGCTTCATTCCAAATATCGCGCGAACAAATTGGCAACAACTAGTCTTTATATATCTTCTCTTATATATAAAAATGAATTTTTGTCTGTATGTCTCTCGTAGAATCGTAAACTATACACTTGATCATGTGATGATCTTAAGCAAAGTTGTTGTGCATGAGCCAAAGAAGGTTTCTGAGTTGGTTCACAATTGAACCCGGTAGGTGGCGCTGCTGTCGGCATATCGATTGAAAATTTTCCGGGCAGGACGACGTCTGCCGGGATAGCTAGTATTCAATATGAAATTTGATACCACAACGCCATCTAGTAGACGGACATATCCCACACATTCTACTAACCGACGATATTTGGTGAAATTGTCTATTTGTTCTGAGCTTCTAGTTCCCTTTCGACGATCTTGCGATATTCGTCGAAGCCGCCCTCTATACTCGTCACGGAACCGTTGCCGCACACCCACAGCTCCTTGCAGACCATTCGTATTAGCCTCTCGTCGTGAGACACTAGTATCACACCGCCCTGAGAAAGAGATCAAACCTTGATCATTTAATAAAAAGCAAAACAAAGAGAGACTCATGACTCAGACCAATAGACTTATACAAGTAGGTAAATTTGGTTTTTTTTTATTGCACGAGTTCAGCAGACAGACACACGGCCTACCCGAAGGAAAGCGATTACCATCACCCACGGACATTTGTAGCACCAAAGGTGCTAGCAATTCTTGATGACCACTTCAAAAATATTTTTAAGTGAGTCTTTAGAATCGTTGTTATTTCAAAGATATTACTCATCTTATTTAACGTGAAACATGAGCGATAGAAAAATTCGAGAGTTTACCATGGCACGATAAGTGAGAACTTAACATTTACCGAATTCTACGTCGGCTCCATTCTGCCGAAACGTCATCGCAACGGTAGATATTATTTTATATGTATAACAAACCTTGTATACCCCCCAAGCTACGCAACGTACACTTGTATTATGGGTAATATACAATAGACCATCCTAGAGCCGATCCCAGACACCCAGACCATAGCAAATAAGGGGTCGTCCACAAATTACATCACACAAATTTCATATTTCGACCCCTCCCCCGTCCTAGTCAAAGCTGGTCACATTCGTGAGACTCCTCCCTCCCTAGTTACGTCAGTATTTGCAATTTACATCAAGAAATTATTAAATTAAAACAGCAATTCCGTAATTCATTTAAATACATTAGATTTTGATATGTGACGTCATGAAATTTTGGACCCCTTCCACCCCTTGTCACACAATGTCACACTTTGTCAACTCAGGGAGAGTTAAAATTAGACGTGCATGTTATTGGCTGGCGCCTAGTTAAGTAAAGGTAAAATACAGGTAAAGTACAGGTAAAGTAAAGTAAAGGTAAAGTAAAGGTAAAGTACAGGTAAAGTACAGGTAAAGTAAAGGTAAAGTAAAGGTAAAGTAAAGTACAGGTAAAGTAAAGGTAAAGTAAAGGTAAAGTAAAGGTAAAGTAAAGGTAAAGTAAAGGTAAAGTAAAGGTAAAGTAAAGGTAAAGTAAAGGTAAAGTAAAGGTAAAGTAAAGGTAAAGTAAAGTAAAGTTAAGGAAAGTTCCTTTGCGAAATTTACCCTGCTAGGAATCGAGGCCGGAGCCTCTGCTCTGCATTGAGGTGAGCCAGCGAAGGCTTAGCCCACTCAACCACGGAAGCCGTCACATCATAAGACACAGGCGATACATACCGTATATTTGTTAATAGCCTTCCCTAACGCCTCTATGGTCTCGATGTCCAAGTGATTGGTGGGCTCGTCCAGCACCAGGAAGTTGGGGTTGCCCATACACATCCTGGCGAACGCCACCCTCGACTTCTGCCCTCCCGATAGGCTGGCTATGGTCTGCAGCGCCAGGTCTCCACTTACACCAAAACTACCGAGCTGTCTTCTGTAGTCCTCTACTGTTTTACCTAAAAATTTATGACACATGTTACAATCAATTCTAAAATTATTTATACACTAGGACATGCCCGCGACTACGTCCACGCTTGACTTAAAATTCCCGAGACACAATGTAACGAAGCATATAAAAAAGAAAGTAAGCTATCACTTTAGTGAAAACTGTATCGGAATAAACTAATGTTTATGCACCCGGCCAACTACAAACCACTCCGGGAAAAATTCCCGCGGGTTTCCCGGGATAAAACATATCACACATTTTATTACATAAAATTTGTTGTCGATCAGCGAAATAATCGCATTGGACAATTGGGATTGTTCACATTTTTTCAATCTAGCTATTTGAAAAACCATTTCGAGGAATAGGGTCCCTAATCATTTCTGTCTAGTTAAAATTCCAAAAAACGTACGATCTTCTTGTATTTTGTAAGAAATGCGTTTGACCTTTATTTGACCTTACTAAATCCAATCAGGTGGGCCGCCTGCCTGTTTGCCTGCTTCAGGTGTAAAAAAAAATCTAGCTGTACATTATTATTTAATTTAAGTTCTGTAACATGGATTTTTCCCTAAAGACCACTTTAAAAAATTTAACGATAACTATAGAAAATAATAATGGTTGAACACGAAAAATTATAAGCCTAGCGACAAAAAACACTAAAATGATCACGATACGTAATGAGTAATGACAGTGACATTTAAATAGTAGCACAGATTACTAGGATAATATATAGATGAAACTTACTTTTATTATTTTTGTTTTCTAGACAAAGAAATCAATGTAAACTTGTCCCTTATGACGTCATCGGAGAAATAATTTTAAAATCGACTTATAAAAAAACTAACGCTTAAAATACAAAAATATTCAAATTAGTATCTTAAAATATTAATTCGAAATTAGTATAATTGAATATTTTACGTAATAAAAATATAAAATCAGAGGGTAATTTTTTGTGAACAATCCCCATTCCCGCCGGATACCCAGAATAAAAAGTAGCGCAGCTTTATAATTCTCAGAATTTGCTGTCGATTACAGAAAAACGGATCAAAATCGGCCCAGTAGTTTTCGTTAATCCTGAACAAACAGAGAACGAAAGAAATCAAAGAAATCTGAAAAAAAATTTGCATTGCATATTATAATTATTTATTTTATTTTGGGAAGGCTTACTTACACTGTATACAAAACTAACTACTAATATATACAAAATATAGAAACAATAATATTTTAAAAATGATATCCCTATTAATATTATAAATGCGAAAGTAACTCTGTCTGTCTGTTCCGTTTTCACGTAAAAACTACTGGACCGATTTGGCTGAAACTCATTATATATATATTTTTGATACCGAGGATGAACATAGGATACTTTTTATTCCAAAAAATGGGATAGTTTCCGGGATAACATGATATTTGTCTGTTTGTTTGTTATGCTTTTACGGAAAAACTACTGGACCGATTTGGCTGAAATTCGATACGTATGTAAATTAAATACTGAGGATGGACAAGGGATCATTTTCATTTTATCGTATTATATTTGGTCATTTTGGCCTTTTTGGTAATTTTTCCTTTTTGGTTATTTTGGCCTATTTGGTCATTTTGGCCTATTTGGTCATTTTGGCCTATTTGGTCACTTTGGCCTATTTGGTCATTTTGACCTTTTTGGTCATTTTGGCCTATTTGGTCATTTTGGCCTATTTGGTCATTTTGGCCTTTTTGGTCGTTTTTGCCTATTCCGTCATTTATTTTGTTGACAGATAGACGGGGGATGGTATATATAATTAGCGATATAAAATGAAGTGAATCTTCCGTGGGCAAATACATAAAAATGTAATATAATATAACCTGTAGCACTTGCTCTATAAACAAGAGACACGCACTAGAGGCTAACCCGCGGCGCAGCCGCGGGGTAAACTCTAGTTGATAATAAGCCTCCGCCTATTGGTAAAGAAACAAAACATAAATAAAAGACATGTGCATTCATGATACTGAGGGATATTAATATAACAAAATTATAATGTCAGTGTCAGGGGAGGCCCGAGGCCAGCAGTGGGACATTTATGGGCTGATATTATATATATATATATATATATATATATATATATATATATATATATATATATATATAATATATATAATGTCAGTAGTAATAATACAAACATACTTAAATCTAAGAAAGAAATGATTATTTTAGACGAGGAATAATGGATAGATAAATAAAATGAGTATGTTAATTACCTGGATAGCTCCTCTGTAATAGTTCCACCGAGTTGACGTTCATCTCGAGCTGGTCGACGTGGTGCTGCGAGAAGTAGCCGAACTTCAGTCCACGGTGCACGTTGCGGATGCCGCTCGTCGGGGACAAAATCCCCATTATTATTTTCAAAAGCGTCGTTTTGCCCGCACCGTTGTCACCGACCTAATAAATCATTCATAAAAAATCCCAGTGGCCTGTATGTGAGTCGAACTTGCTACAATACAGTAAGGGTACTTTGTAGAAAAAAACAATATTAATTAATTATTTGTATAATAGGGTTTATAGGGCGTGTCCGACAGAGCTGCCTCCTGCATCAGACCCTTCACCCAGATACCAAACGAGTCTTCGAGATGACGGTCAAGACTCTTCGCTATTACTCCACTCACTGGCACCACTATCGACATTATGATTATAGAGTCCAGGGGCCCAATTCTGCTATCACTATCTCATCAAAATCGCCGGACACTACCGTCTCAACCGCAGCTTTGCCTATTTTCAATATTCTGGTAATTCCAATAGCATGCTCGTGGCACGCCACTTAATTTTTATACATATTTAAAAGCGAAACCTTGCTAAATAAATATTTAAAATTATGGCAATTTTTAATATTAATTTCGGCCGACGCAATTTTTTCTAATGGTGATTAGCAAAAATAACCAATTTTTCTACTATTATCCTGCCGCGACAATATCGAGACCATATTGTGTATTTAGAAGAATACGAATTTATAACACTATCTCAATGGTTTCGTACTTTGAATATCTTGGCAACTATTGAAATAGCAGAATTGGGATCCAGCTCAACCATATGAGCAAGATGAATATACATTATATGTTTTTCTTTCTAGGCATTCACTCATGGGGAATCGCGACATCTACAATTGGACATTTGACACAAATAGTATTTTTATAAAAGACAGATGTCAATATGTTATAAACAAGAAATGAAAAACAATGTGCTAAAGGAGTTAAGAATTTGAACCAAAAATATTCACTCACAATACATATCCGAGATTCAAGGGTCGCACCGAGGTTCACGTCGGAGAAGATAATCCTGTCCTTGGAATAGTAGAATCCTACTTCGTTCAGCTGTAGGATTGGCGGTGACAGGGGCTCCGTTTCCGGAAACCGGAGAACCACTTCGATTTCTTTCTCCACTGGTTTCAGTTCCGGTCTGAAAACAATAAAAAAAAAAACAATTTCGAAAAAGTTATGTTTTTTGTTATGGCTTTCATTCAAGCATTCACAAATACCAAACATTTTGTGAAACCATTTCCATACAAGTAGACACAACACGAAAGTCCGGCCCATATTGGTGGAAGCTGGAGTAGGTAATAAGCTCAAGCCTTAGCCAAACAATAATAGTCATTTAATCCAGACCAAGTAAATCCATAACAAAATATAACGTTATTTGCTATATTTGAATAATTATAAAAGAATGTTGTTTTATTAATAATGCCTTCTGGTTTTTATGTTGTCTGAACAACTGGATTAACCATAATTGAGATGTCATAATTCTCACATAATGTGAGATCATCACATCTAGTTAACAATACTGTCGAGGCAAAACAAACACGTACACACACACGCATGAATGCACGCACACACTCATTTATTCAAGCACACATGCACTCATTCATGCACACATGCACTCATTCACTCACTCATGCTTACACGCATTTACACACATACACCATACTCGCACGCATAATGAGAATGGCAGGGTACTTACAATTTGTCGAGCATCTTGATCTTGCTCTGCACGGACGAGGCGCGGTTGGCGTTGTAGCGGAACCGGTCGATGAACTCCTGCGTGTGCGCACGGTGCTGCTGCTGCGCCTCCCACTCGCGCTGTTGGCTCTTCAACTTCTCAGTCTTAGTCTTGTCGAACTGCTCGTAGTTGCCCCTGAGAGGAGAAAGAAAGAAAGAAAGACATATTTTAATTAGGACAAATACAACACAGAACATTATCAAAAAGTAAAATAACACAGAACAAGTCCTAAAATTGGACCCAGTCTCGGCATATGCTGACCAATTAAGACCAGCGCTGTTCTTCCGCCTGGGACCAGCGAAGTCACGAAGAACAATACAACACACATAATAAATAATACATAATGTACAATGCAATTCAATAATGATAACATACTATAACTTATTTAAACACAACATTAAAGAAAACAAATAGAAATTTAAATACATTTAATACATTTAAAAATACACATAATCATGAAATATTCAATAGTATCAGAAATGATACAGATTGATGGCGGGTTTCATTCATTTGCCTTACAATTGGTTGAATTTTGACATTACTTGTATGAAGTGTGTTTCAAATTTTAATCGAAAGTAAAGCTAATGAAAGGCTAGTAAAATATAGGAATGGGCCATAAACCAAGCAAACGTTTAATTTAAACAAAAATGCGGTAAGTAATATAACTTGCAAAAACGATAGAGTGTTAGCCAATCTTTTACTCAAGTTTATAGAAGTACAAATCATACAATTCCAAAGTGGATATGCACAGAAATATTTATATACAAGCTTCTGCCCGCGACTTAAAGCGTTATAAACAAACTTACATTCACATTTATAATATTAGTAGGGATAACTAAACAGGATATTAATAACAAAATTCAAGTCTGTAATCATAAAAAAAAACTTGAAGTTTTACAGGCAAATTTTCAAATTGGACAAGTACATTAACAATCTGCCCATGAAAGTCTAAGTTAAAATTTTGTTAAGATTCGTTTTGCCACTTGTCTGTTGAAGTTTCACTTTTACTATGTATCCTAGGCAAAATTCGATGACTGTAAATTATGATTAGGTTAGATTAGGTACATTTTAATTAATGTATTTTTTCTTTAAACATATTTTATTTTATCAAACAAAAAACCTGAATTCGATCTGGGACCAAAAAACGCATCCATAATCAACTGGAAACTTATGCCACCTCATACCATGGCTAGTGTAAATTTATGCCGCTCCTCCACGCGGCCGTATCGCTTTTTCGGGACAGAAAAATTCTAAGACCCCGTCTATATACAAGTTTCACTTCAAAAAACCCTATTAAATAAAATAATAAATAATGCGTTCTCTATTAACTCATTCATTCTCAACTCACCTATAACAATCTATCCTTTGTGTATGTAAATGCATTATGTCGGTTGGTACTGTGTCCAAGAAATTCCTGTCGTGAGACACGACTAATAGCGTCGTGGGCCAATTCTGCAAGTAGTTCTCTAACCAGATGATCGCCTTTATGTCCAACATGTTCGTTGGCTCGTCCAGTAGTAGTAGGTCGGGTCTGTAACACAAAAATATTTTCAAGTCTACACTCAATAGAACTGAACGTAATATTATTCCAAAGGTACAAGGTTTGGAAGAAACAAGCATTTTAAAACTCGAACAGTCACAAAATACATCACTAAAGGTGATTGATTCCATAGTTCTCTACAAACTTTATAGTTTTTTAGTAATAATAATGTTTGTTGTAGCAGTTCAGCAGACAGGCAGACGGCCCACTTGATGGAAAGCGGTTACCATCGCCTATGGACATTTGCAACACCAAAGGTGCTACAAATGCGCTGCTGCTCTCTTAAGGGAGACTGGAACCTGGTCACTAATGCTGGAACACCACATAAGGCCATTCAGTCAAGCAAATACCCTACCACCTGGCTGTGGGTTGGATCATAAACATTGGACTATGGGATGTCACGACACCCTTCACGGTATATCGGCCCAGCTACAGAAATTATTAGCATTCCTTCAACAAGTTTGGGAAAAGCAAAGTAATAACTTTAACATTACTCCTCTTCATAATAACTACTGAAATATGGCGGAAAGGTCGAAAAAAAGGTAGTTAAAAAAAGTAGTTTTAATTATGGTACTAAACTCTATTTTAATTGAACTAAAATGACACCTGCGGTCTAACTTTTTTTTGTTGCAAACATGGAGCATAGTGTTGTAGTATGGCTCGTTTATAAGTCGGTGACATCAGTGAATTATTGATTCAACTCACAGTCACGAGCTGAATCCTATATAATATATTCATATAGAAATTCAAAACAATTCAACTCAGTGGTGAGCAACTTAAGAAAATACTAGTATTAGTAGTATAGATATAATTTGTAAAAAACTGCAATAGATTTCAGACGATGTCTATTTGTATTGAGAGTAAAAAAAATGTGTGTGTACTTATGTACACGCGTTAGAAGTTATACTTTTTTTAAAATTGGTTAAATAAATAAAGCCCCTTTATTTATTTAACCGATCATATTGAAAAAAAAATACAATTAAAGACTGAGGTTAACTCTAAATAACTTAGAAAAATAAATACCACAATCACACCCAAGTATTAGAAAAAGCGATATAATTACTTACTTTTTTTAGAAATTCACTGGAATTAGAATTAAAATAAATCCTTTGATTTTGCTGATCACTTTATATATATATGATACTAAATAAATGATTTATAAATCATCAAACTCGTATATTAATTAAAACACAATAAAGTAAAGAAATATTACAATGCTCGTCTCACAAATTCACAATCCATCTATCAACAACTCGTTGCTACACAACCACCATACTACACTCAGCCATCCTGAAAAACTAAAATGTTGAATATAGCTAACTTCAGGGTGTCGGTTGACTATAGCTAACTTCATTATGTAGCTTTTTTCGTGTGACGGTGTGCGCGCGCATCGTAAAAACTCACTCTCATCATTTTTCACTAACGCGCCTAAAGAAGTAACTTCAAAAATGCTTACTTAGAGAAGAGAGCCCTTGCTAAAGCCAACCTCATCCTCCAGCCTCCGGAGAATGTCTTGGTAGCCTGCGCTTGCATATCGGGCGTGAAGCCCAAGCCGCTCAGGATGATAGACGCCCGCGCGGGCGCCTTGTCTGCTTCTATATTCTCTAATTGGGCATACACCTCGGTAAGCTCCGAAGATAAATTCGTGTCAGTCGACCTGAAAAGTCATGTCAATGTATAGCTAGTGTAAAGCAATAAAATAGTACTGGGGACACATGTAACAATCTATTTAAATATTTTTACATAACAGGCGTTAAAATAAATCCTAGGAATTCCGGGGGAATGATTTAAAATGGCCAAATTGAAAAAATATCGAATCCCAATGCGACTTTTTTGCCTGATCGAGAGCAAATTTTATGTAATAAAATATGTGATTTATTTATTAGTCAGAAATAAGGATATAATACAATAAGGAATCCCACGAGAATTTCAAGTCAAGCACGGACGAAGTCGCAGACATTTCCTATTTTTTTATATATGAAAGAATAGGCGATAAAATATTACGGGAGCTGCATGCATCCAGTCACGGCAGCGGACTACGGAGAACTGGCTAGCGCAACCGCCAATATTAATAGTTACTCTATCTCGCTCACACATCATTCATCCCGCTCACACATTGTGCTATATATTACACTATCTGTACGACATGGTAATATTTGTACATAAGATTACCACTTCCAAAAGAAATAAGTTCACCTCAGTTCTTATCATCATTCGATGGTGGTACTACTACTCTCTGCCATCTGAAGTAACATTCAACCACTTACCACTCGCTGTTATAATATGTAACGTGTTATTATCTAATTTTTTTTAAATATTATGACTGAAATCATTTTAATTACTATTTATAACGCCATTAATACGTTCGTCGTACATGCATACACACATCTAAGAGGTTGTTCTATAAGTCTACAAACAGTATTTCACTTGATTTATTATTTAAATATCGCTATTATATTTAAAAATTATATTGTATTTTTTAGCTCAGTCTGCTATCAAAGCTGTTCTTTTAGTTCTTTATAACCATAATTTTTAACCGACTTCGAAAAAAGGAGGAGGTTCTCAATTCGTCGGGACCTTTTTTTTTGCTTTTTTTATGTATGTTCGCCGATTACTCCGTGATTTATGATCCTATTTACGTGATTCTTTTTTTGTTCGACGCGGAATAGATTCCAATTGGTCCCCTAAAAATTTGACACAGTTTGGCCCAGTAGTTTTCATTTTACGAACAATTTTTGTTCTCGTTTCTTGGGACCTATATTTTTTAAGAAGCGCGGCACCATTCGTAAGTCCACCCATACATAGCTAGACACTAAAAAGTAACAAATAAAAAATAAAAACTTCGTTTAAAAAAACCGACTTCAAAAACTAAAATGTATAAAATAACTTATTTCTAAAGCTATTATTATTATTTAATATATATTATCTAAAACATCTTGAAGTCGGTGCAAAGTAAAACATAATAAAAATTACTATATTTTGCAAATTACTAAGCACCGACTTTAAGATGTTTTAGATAATATATATTAATAATAATAGCTTTAGAAATAAGTTATTTTATACATTTTAGTTTTTTAGTTTTTGAAGTCGGTTTTTTTAAACGAAGTTTTTATTTTTACAAAGCTCCATTTCGGTATTGTCTATATTAAATAAAAGTAGGATTCGATTATTATTATATCCTGTGTACTTATTAGAAGGCACATGATATTAGAATTAACATAATAAGCAAACAAAGTATTGCGCCATAATTGGGTTTGCTACATTGATAAATCAAGGTCGTCTAGTTTGCAATTATGTAGCTCACAGTGATACAAGATAATTTATCAGAAACCTAACTACGGAAATAATATGTTGAGTTAGTAAACAAAGGAGGATTATTTAACTCAGATAACATTTTTTTTATTGCTGAAGCACAGCTGGCTGACGGCCCAAATATGATGGAAAGCGGTTACCGTCGCTTATGGACATAAGAAACACCAGAAATGGTGCCAATGTGCTACCGGCCTCGAAAGGAAAACTGGAACCTGGCCATTGATACAAAAACACAACTTTGACATACTCTAGACCAGGGGTGGTAGCCATCAAGTGGGGTAAATGCCCTACCACCTGGTAAAGGCTTGCTATTTTACCTAATTCAAACTTTGGATATCTAATTAACGAACAAAAGATGCCCCACAAAAAGTCACTATGTATGATGTCATCGTCAATTTGAAACTTGATGAACAAAAGTTTTCATTTGAAAAAGACTATTAGTCCAGTCATTATAGTAAGTTCACCTCGGAATTCGAGATACCCAGCTGTAAGTCTGCAAATACTTGTATATTGACACCCTAAGGTTGTCTCAAAACTTACATATGGTAGGGTGTAAGCAACTATTAAATTTCAAGGTCAAAGGTCACAAAAATCGTTTTTTTTTTTTCGCTTTTTTTTTGTAAATATCTCATTTCCTATTGGTTTTTTGCTATTTGTATTTATTATCAATATTGTAGAATACAAAATTCTCTACAAATTATGTTTAAAAAATTTAATATACGGTGAACCGTTTTCGAGATAGAGGGCGGAGAACGCGCGGTCACAGCATCACTTCAGGTCAACCGGTGCCTCCGGTCGAAAACGCGCCATAGTTGATGAACTATCAATAAATCAATGATTATAAATATTAGTCAATTTTTATTAACTATTATATTTCCTAACCTATCCACTTTTTATTCAGTATTTATTTATTTAACAACACTTACATGCCCACTGCCCATGTAATTGCAGAATTTTGAATGCAAATATAGGAATTATTTATATTAATTAATATTAATAACTTCTTACATTATGAAAAAAAACAAATAAATTATGAATTAATCTTTTTATTGTGTGTATTTAACAATGGCTGCAGGCACACCCATCCTTCAATACAGGCACAATCTTAGATCAGGCTACTATTCGTTTAGCTGCGAGCCTTCACTTGGGGGGCCCCATGTTGTGTACCCCATCGTTGCCAGTGTGGGAGTATGGTGGACCCGTTTGGACACCACGGATTAGCATATTTATAGTGTTGGTCGAAGATCTCGCCATGCCAGCCTCAATGACATCATCCGCCGGGCTCTTGTCAGCGTCGGCGTACCGGCCGTATTATAACCAAATAGCTTGGTACGCGACGATGGCAAGAAGCCGGATGGTATGTCACTTATTCCTTGGAAGATGGGACGGCCGCATGTTTGGGACGCAACATATGTAGACACTCTAGCACCCTCACATCTTCCAATGACTGAGTTAGAGGCTGTCAATGCTGCTTTAAAAGCTGAAGGGATCAAAGGGCGGAAATATGTAACCCCTTCCTAAGGTTCCATACCTTAGGAAGGGGTTACATATTTGTGCCGTTTGGAGTTGAAACATTAGGTAGGTAGTTGCAGAAAATTGTATTTAGCAAGTCTTCTGGAGCAGGTGGTAAAATTGTCATGATAGACTCCAGAAAATCGTTTCGCATTGCCCAACCCCATACCTGGGTTTCCAAATCATGCCCTAACCAAGTTTGAACTTGATAATATACACGTTTGAAATGTTGATGAGCAGCTGCACTTGTTGGTGGAATATTTGAAAGCTGCACAGGTTTATTAAGTTTTGTAGACTTGACGTAATGCATATAACGAAGATGATCGAGAGTTTTCACAGATTTCGGAGCATTATAGACTGCCAATAAGGTTTGAGTTCCACTCTCTAATAATCTCTGGGCCGAAAAAATTGACAAATATAATATAATCATTAATTTATCGATAGTTCATCAACTATATATGGCGCGTTTTCGACCGGAGGCTCTGGTTGACCTGAAGTGATGCTGTCACCGCGCGCTCTTCGCCCTCAATCTAGAAAACGGTTCACCGTATAAAAAAAAAATTAAACATAATTTGTAGAGAATTTTGTATTCTACAATATTGATAATAAATACAAATAGCAAAAAACCAATAGGAAATGAGATATTTACAAAAAAAGCGCAAAAAACGATTTTTGTGACCTTTGACCTTGAAATTTAATAGTTGCTTACACCCTACCATATGTAAGTTTTGAGACAACCTTTAGGGTGTCAATATACAAGTATTTGCAGACTTACAGCTGGATATCTCGAATTCCGAGATTCTTACCTAATTTAAGCTTAAATGACTGGACTATATACCATGAGAAACTGAGAAAGACAGGAGATAAGGTGTAAACCAATCATAACAAAGAATTAACTATGTTTTATATATCCCTTTAAGTCGTGGTAGCATAATGGCTAACGCACGCGTCCCAAACTCAAAGGGCACGGATTCGAATCCTAGCCGGAAAGCATGCTCTTAGGCAGTTTTTCGACATAATGTGCATATTGTTACAATTACCACGTGCTAGCAACGGTGAAGGAAAACACCATGACGAAACTTGCACATTGAGATAACTGATGTATCAAACCTGCCATGCTGCCATGGACGAGCGTGGCGGGTATACTGTCCATTCCCCTTTAAAGGACAAAGCAGTGAGACTTTTTTGGGTTGTTATTATTTACACATGTATGTCTCTTCAGACCACGGGCCATGCGGTCTGCAGGCCATGCTTGCGTCGGGCCAACACATAGAGGCCACTTGACAAATTCAATGTAAATATGGCGTGACACTAACTAGTGATAGTCCCTGTCTACACTATATAGCGGGGGTTGGTGCCTCGTTTACAGTTTGGTAGCGCGGCTGCAATAGTGTACACGCACATTGGCCGACTTGATAGGATATGTATAATAATTAGGGATGGGCCGAATGTGGTTTGAACCCAATACGAACTTCGGCCGAACATTCAGTTAAAACAAAAAATTCGACCGAACTTCGGTTTCATTTCGCCACACTTTCTCAAGAGCAAAATACATCGTGACCTGTTGACAACATCAACTTTATTATATAACACCGAATTTTTGGGTTTTTTTACACCATAACCTGCCTCTAGTAAATTTTAAGTATGAGTGTGAGTGTATGATTTTTAGACCTTTGATTGAAAAAAAATCACCATTTCATAATTTAAGTCGTAAAAAGTGATTTCAATCAACATTAAAGTTAGAATTTCTGATGTCCCTTAGACGTGTTTTTTTTCATTCAAGTTACGCATTATAATTAAGCAGTTGCACTACTTACTGATGTTTCTTAGAGAAATAATAAGCTTTTAAAAAAAATGATGTCTATTTAATTAGGCAGACTCAATCAAAAACTAATTTTATTTATTTTTTATCACATTAAACGTTAAGTTTTACATGTTCCTAACAAAAATAAATGAATATGAGCATTATATTACGGTTACGATAGATATGATTTCTATTAATTTCAGTCAAAATAATACAAATAGGTATTTTACTTTTTCCTTGCACTGAATGTTCGGCATTTAAACCGAATTTCGGCCGAATGCCGAAGTGCGGCTCAAGCTGCCGAAATTCGGTTAAACCGAATGTAAAACGAATTTCGACCTATCCCTAATAATAATTGACTTACCCATTATTAATAGCAGCAGTAATCTCTTTTTCTCTTCTTAACAAATTCTCTCTGACAGTGTCACATTCTAATACACTTTGCAATGCTATTGTGTCATCTCCAACAACTTCCTGCTCCACATGTAATATAGATATATGCGATGGTATCTTTAATTGTTTAGCACTTATCATTCTGAGCAGTGTTGTTTTGCCTAAACCATTCCGACCGACCAACCCATAACGTCTGCCACAGGCCAATACTAGATCTGCACCTTGTAATAATACTCTGAAAACAAAGATAAAACCTCGTACATGTAACATCAATGTTGGATCCACTAAATATTGTGGGGAGGGGAGATGGGGAGGGGCTGATTGACAGAAGATAAAAAAATGAATCATCATAGTTTTAAACCCCCATTGCCTCCTAAGCTTCTGCTGGATTTCAAATAAATACTTAATAAAGTAGGAGAAAATGGATTTGAAAAAAAGTGGATGGATATTACACAATTATCTCCAGTACAACATTCTATACTAATCTATACCATGGTGTTTAAATTATTCGATGGCCTCTGTGGTTGAGCGGGCCGAGCCTTTGCCGGCTTACCTCACTGCAACTCAGAGGCACCAGGATTGATTCCTGGTACGGTAAATTTCGGAAACGAATTTTCTTTTTATTTACTATGATTTTTACTTTTTTATTTACTATGGTCTGGCTGTCTGGGATCGACCCCATAGAGGTCCATTTGATATTGCCCATAACACAAGCGTAACTTGCTTAATTTGGGGATATACAATATGTGTTTGTTGGCTGATTATTATTAACTGTATGCCTTTGCAGAACCACAGGCCATGAAAGTGGCCCGGAATTTTGTAGGTCTTGGGGGCCATGAGAAGGCCAACATGAAAAGGCCCCTTGACAAATTTAATCTAAATTTGGCGTGACACTGATGGGCGATTATCCCTGTCTACACCATATAAAAATGCACCCAAGGACAAGCCCCGGTCAGTGTAGGACTATTGTAGGGAATGAGACAAAAGGTACCGGGTTGTTGGGATGAACTGCTATGGCACTAGGGATCTGGGACTAAGACGTCTGCCAGTCGCAATGTTCAGGGAATATGTATAAGATCGGCAGACGGTGACTCGTCACTCGCTGCTTGGGTCCCTAAAAATCTCGTACAAGATTGGCGAGGGCCAACATCAACATCGGTGTTAGTGTCTAAGGGGTGTGGAGAGGTGCAGGTTCAGTGCAGGTACTTCTGAAATATTTTGAAAAATACTTTCGAGAGCGCGAGCAGCAACAGCTGAATGTAAATCAACAACTTTTATATATTGACTGTAAATAAAAGTTAGTTTCCATTTTGGCTTTTTGGTATAACCAGTTTGAATTTTAATTGGCATTTAAAAAATAAGACCAATTACTGGCACATAATTATACTGTTTTTAAAATACACTGTTTGTCAAATATAATCTTATAATGGTTTATATATACTTGTGAAGTAAATAAATAATATAAGAATAATTGTTTCATAAGCTTTCTTTTTAAGCGACTTCGAAAAAAGGAGGAGGTTCTCAATTCGACGGGATCTTTTTTTTTTTTTTTTTTGCTTTTTTTTATGTATGTTCGCCGATAACTCCGTGATTTATGATCCGATTTACGTGATTCTTTTTTTGTTCGACGCGGAATAGCTTCCAATTGGTCCCCTAAAAATTTTACGTAGTTTGGCCCAGTAGTTTTCATTTTATGAACATTTTTCATGGAAATAATTTTCACTCCGTTCCATATGTACACCGATTTCTCTGAGATTTATGATTCGATTTACGTGATTCTTTTTTTGTTCGACGCGGAATAGCTGCCATGTGGTCCCCTAAAAATTTGACATAGTTTGGTCCAGTAGTTTTCATTTTACGATCATTTTTTTGTTCCCGGTTCTTGGGACCTATATTTTTTAAGAAGCGCGGCACCATTCGTAGGTCCACCCATACATTACTAGACACTAAAAAGTAACAAATAAAATTTAAAAACTTCGTTTAAAAAAACCGACTTCAAAAACGAAAAAACTAAAATGTATAAAATAACTTATTTCTTAAGCTATTATTATTAATATATATTATCAAAAACATCTTGAAGTCGGTGCAAAGTAAAACATAAAAATTACTATATTTTGAAAATTACTAAGCACCGACTTTAAGATGTTTGAGATAATATATATTAATAATAATAGCTTAAGAAATAAGTTATTTTATACATTTTAGTTTTTTCGTTTTTGAAGTCGGTTTTTTTAAACGAAGTTTTTAAATTTTATTAACCTTATGAAACAATGCTTCTCGTATTATACACACTTTGAAGAATGATGTGCAATGAAAGCTTTCTTACCTATCACCATAAGCAATATCAAAGTTTTCTATCCTAATATCCTGTGTCCTGTTTGTCCCTTTGGCTTCCAGTTTGCTGTCCTTTTTGGATGTGACCTGGGATGCTGTCGCGGTCTTCAGTACTGGCGCTGCAGCGGGAGCCTTTGCTTCCTTTTGCTTTTGTTGTTTCTGTTGTAATTTTGCTTCAGCCTTTTCTAGTTTCTTTGCATCTACTTTCTAAGGAAAACATTGCTTATTAAATAATATAATATTACTAATTTGAGTAAAATATTCAGTCATTTGTCATGTTTGTATGCATTTATATGGCTCACTACTGGTAATTTTTTTACAAAATTCTATACAAGTAATGTAAATTTTCTACCAGTGGTAAAGTAAGAGAGTTTATAGTAAAATATATAGGAAGCTGGTATTTATGAATATACATTCTTGTAATTGGATCTATATTAAGTTTACAGTTTTACTATGACAAAATTGTTACAATTACATACATTCATAACAATCCTATAATACTAAAATTTTAAGGGCAGATTTTTCAATAATCGGATAGTGTTTATTCAACAAATAATATCACATTGAAAATTCCAATCGTCAGTTAGGCTTTATCCAATGAATAACTGGACTTCCTGAGGAATAAATTTACCTGCATTTTTGCTAACTTTGACCTTGAATTTTTTACATTTCCCTTCATTAGCTAAATATTCTACTAAATCTCAAAGATATTTAAAGAACTAAGTATTATGTAAAGAATTTTATATGTATCTCAATCATTTGAAGAAATTTCATCTATTAAATACCCTGAAAGGATTAAACACACAAAAGAACAGATTCTATATACATATAATATAATTATATTTTATAATTATGAGTGTCTTCTCTTACATATTTACATTATTGCTTTTTATATATATATTATTTTTTTGTCTCCATTTCATTAAACTTTATCAAACTACATTATACTATATACAGTGGTGGTCATCTAATTAGAAACACTACCAACGGTGCTTGATACTTCACCGCAATCGTTTTTATTTTCAAATTAAACAATAAATAGGACAAAAATATGTTCAACTGTTAGTAATTAGTATTGTTATTTACGAAATAGCTACTATCCACAGCCTACCAATAGTTGTAATTAATATTTAGTGGCGTATCCCTTATTTTGAATAACAGCACTACAACGACGTGGCATTGATTCAATCAATTTCATACATTTTTATAGGGGGATTGAATTCCATGCTTCAACAAATGCTTCATATAGTTCGTTATGACTGGTGTTACGTTTGTTTGAGACTTTCTTTTTAACAATACACCAGAGATTTTCTATCGGGTTTAAATCCGGACTATTTGCTGACCAGTCTAAAACGGATATACGCTGTTTGCTAAGGAAATATTTGACGCTATTGGCCGTGTGTTTAAGATCATTGTCATGGTGAAAGATCCAGGTTACAGGCAAATGATCGTCCGAGTAGGGAATCATTGTGTGCTCTAAGATATTTTTGTATTCCCATTGATCCATTGTACCTTCAATCTTCTGAACGGGTCCAACTCCACATCCGGAAAAACACCCTCAAACTTTAATGTTACCGCCACCGTGCTTGACTATACTCCTTGTGTATTTATAATTAAAATCACTGTTTACAGGGCTTCTAACATAGCGCTTTCCATCGGAATTCACCATATTTATTTTTGTTTCATCTGAAAAGAACACTTTTTTCCATTCTTGTACCGTCCAATTAACATATTTTTTAACGAATAATAATCGCTTCTTTCGGTGTTGCTTGGTAAGAAGCGGTACCTTTCGAGAGATTCTTCCAAACAATTTGGCTTCCACTAATCTTCGGCGTATCAGTCTTGACGAGATGTTTCTCGGGTCATCAGACGAAAAAACTTCATTTTTAATCTGGATGGAGCCTTTACTTGGGTCTTTTTTGCAACACGAACGATTAGCGTATCGTCTCTGGGAGAACTTTTTCTTGGCCGAGCCTTTCTAAGAACATTTTCAACAGTTCCATGTGTTTTATAATGATAATTTGCATTAAATACTTTCTTAACAGAACAATTTAAATGCTCAGCTATTCTTCTGTACGGCCACTTATGATCCATATGTAAATTAACAATTATCTGCCTAGTTGACGCGTCACAACTTTTATTTTTGCCCATTTTGAACAAAATCAAATTCAGATGAATTTTTTTATTGCCGCCAAAATAATAGAAAAAGCCAAGAAAGAAATGTTATTCTCCAATTTCAAAAAAAAGAACGAGCTATGGATGCTTTTTTAAAATGTTTCTAATTAGGCGTCCAAGCGGCCAGTAACAGAAAAT
This sequence comes from Dendrolimus pini, assembly GCA_949752895.1. Classification (NCBI taxonomy): domain Eukaryota; kingdom Metazoa; phylum Arthropoda; class Insecta; order Lepidoptera; family Lasiocampidae; genus Dendrolimus; species Dendrolimus pini. The sequence continues at coordinate 18,401,308 of OX457128.1, read as the reverse complement.
AAACTCTTACATGTGTAAAACTCATTTTGTAATTAAGAGTAACATATGTTTTATATTTTATGCATTTAATGAGTTTTTTATTTGAGTGGCTATATTATTGCATGACTATTAATTATTGAATGTGTATATTTTTACGAACATTTGTACGTTGAAGTTATACTTTCTTTATTCATAAGAAGTGTTTCTAATTAGATGACCACCACTGTATATTGTTGTTGTTATGTGTGTTGTATTGTCCACCATGACTTCACTGTATAGTCCCAGAGGGAAGAACAGCACTAGTCCTTGTTGGCTAGCATTATGCTAAGACTGGGTACAATTTAGGACTCATTTTGTTTCTTTTTCTATTTATACTACCTTAGTTTTTGACATAAATAAAATATTTTTCTTTCTGTCTTTCTTCTTTCTCGGTTTGGTACTTTGTTTAGATTATTAAATTTAATGTTGAATGAACTTTTGTTTAAAAAATATTTTATTCTTGTTTCACAAGCCGTAATAAGACATCTTAGTTTACCAAAATTCTTATCTTTAGTATATTACAAATGAATTTCATTCTAAGTTGATTTTTGTGTGCTGTAGTTTTCGCATGATTTAGCATATTTTACATTGAAATGAGTTGTCAAACTAAATTCCTTATTTTATGGGTACTTGAGTCAGATTAAAGATTTACACATTTCATCATTATAAAAATAACTTACCAAATTATCATCTCTAGTTTGTAACCATATACTTTTGAGATCTTCAGTGTCATTTAGATTAGTGGCCATAGACGCCAAGTGTATAGGAGCATCTAATACTTTGGTTGGGCCATTGCTGGCGCTAGTCTTGTCTGGCTGCAGCATATGGAGCAACTTCTCACATATTTTCCTGTTGAAATATTAATATTTAGCTGAGCTCCAACATCACAGCTAGTATGAAGCTGATAAAGAAGCAGTAAAATTGAATGTATTAAACAATTAAAATTTGGTGTATATGAACTTTGACATTTGTACACTACTTGATATTGTATCTTTTAATGCCAAATAAAGTATATTAATTCATTCATTATAAATGCACAACTTTGGATGAATGTTTATTACTCAATTGACAATGAAAGGTCTCCATGGGATAACATTAACACAAGTGAGTGCATGGCATGGACACAACTAGTGTTCTATAGATTCAACATCTATATTATAAAATTCTAAAAATGTTGTTTCTCTACATTGAGGCTATTTAAAAAAAGCTGGAATACACTATATAAACGGTGGAGTATATGATGCAATTATTTTTAGTTTTCTTGTCTATTTGTTCAAGATACAAATTAAATCTACTGAACCAAATTTCAATGTAATTTAATCTGTGTTATATTTTATCCTGAGAACCCAGCAGGAATTATTCTGGTAAAGAATTAAAATGGTCAGATTAACAAAAAACGAATTGCAATGTGATTTTTTTACTGACTGATAGCAAATTTTATGTAATAAAATGTGTAATATTTTTTATCCCAGGAAACCCGCAGAATTTTTTCTAAGAGCAGTTCGTAGTAAATCGAATGCATAAAAAATTGCTTATACCAACATAATTTTCACTAAAACACGCACTGACGGACTCATAAACTGCATCAAAGTAATAGACGACTTTGAAATAAATATTTTAACCAAGTATGCAAACTTTCTATACAGATTTAAATTGAAATCTCTAGATTGGTTCGTGAACTTTAAAACAGCTTAGAGTTATATCCTTAAGTTTAAGTTTGTGTACTGGTCTGGTGTTTGGAGACTTTTTTTGAAGAAAAAACAGAATATTAAGGAAAATTGGTTTAATTAAAAAATTGGTTTTGACAATAGGCACAAACTTTATGCAAGGGTTTATTTGTTTTAATAAGGTGTATTACCTCCACGTGCCCTTATTACGGATTCTAATCGGTTCCGCATAGATTTTATTAGGGTTATTAAAAGATCTTGCGGAATATTGTCACATTCTTCTGAAAGTGCTGTTCTTAGTGCTGCCACTGTCGTGGGCAAAGACTTTCTCGCATATACAGCTCTTTTTAAATTGTCCCAAACATGCTCAATGGGATTAAGATCCGGGCTGCGTGCTGGCCAATTCATTGTACGTATCCCAACTTCTTCGCAATATTGTCGAACTTGTGCAGCAGTAAAACATTATCCTGCATTAAAGTAAAATTTTCGCCTATGAATCCCATGTAAGGCACCACGTGATCTTCTAAGATCTCTGTTATGTAGCGATGTGCAGTCAAACCCCCTCTATTACCGTTTTTAACCGACTTCGAAAAAAGGAGGAGGTTCTCAATTTGTCGGTATCTTTTTTTTTTTTTGCTTTTTTTTTATGTATGTTCGCCGATTACTCCGTCATTTATGATCCGATTTACGTGATTCTTTTTTTGTTCGACGCGGAATAGCTTCCAATTGGTCCCCTAAAAATTTTACATACTTTGGCCCAGTAGTTTTCATTTTATGAACATTTTTCATGAAAATAATTTTCACTCCGTTCCATATGTACACCGATTACTCTGAGATTTATTATTCGATTTACGTGATTCTTTTTTTGTTCGACGCGGAATAGCTGCCATGTGGTCCCCTAAAAATTTGACATAGTTTGGCCCAGTAGTTTTCATTTTATGAACATTTTTCATGAAAATAATTTTCACTCCGTTCCATATGTACACCGATTACTCTGAGATTTATGATTCGATTTACGTGATTCTTTTTTTGTTCGACGCGGAATAGCTGCCATGTGGTCTCCTAAAAATTTGACATAGTTTTTTAAGAAGCGCGTCACCATTCATAGGTCCTCCCATACATAGCTAGACACTAAAAAGTAACAAATAAAAATAAAAACTTCGTTTAAAAAAACCGACTTCAAAAACTAAAAAACTAAAATGTATAAAATAACTTATTTCTAAAGCTATTATTATTAATATATATTATCTAAAACATCTTGAAGTCGGTGCAAAGTAAAACATAAAAATTACTATATTTTGAAAATTACTAAGCACCGAATTTAAGATGTTTTAGATAATATATATTAATAATAATAGCTTTAGAAATAAGTTATTTTATACATTTTAGTTTTTTAGTTTTTGAGTCGGTTTTTTTAAACGAAGTTTTTATTTTTATGACGGACCATGTCTATGAACACAAGTTCTGTTCGCCCGTTCATCGATATGCCACCCCAGACCATACACGAATAGCCTCCAAAAAGAACACGCTCCTCAATGCAACTTTGAGCATATCGCTCCTCAATGCAACTTTGAGCATATCGCTCCCCACATCGACGATAGACTCTTCTGCGACCATCTGCACCATATAAACATGTCCTACACTCGTCCGTGAACAATACGGAGGTCCATTGCTCTTCTGTCCAATTCAGGTGATCATGCGCAAATCTTAAGCGAGCTTGTATGTGAGCTACAGACAACTTTGGACCATTTACTGGTCTAAACGGGGTGATATCCGCTTCCTTTAACCTTCTTCTTATTATTTGTGCACTCATGTTTACTCCATGCACTTCATTAAGCTCTGTTTTGATGTTAACAGACGTGAGGAAACAATTTCGCAGGGAAGTTGTAACAATAAATCGGTCATCACGACCGGTGGTTGCTCGAGTCCTGCCTGTACCACGTCTCCTTCTGTAAGAACCTGTCTGTTTGCGGAGGCAAACCTTCTGTATATTCTAGAAACCGTAGACTGGTTTAAATTTAAATTTCTACCAATCGTTCGTTGATCCAAGTCCTCCCGCACCAATGCTACAATTTGAGCCGCTTGTTTGGACGAAGTATCCATATTATGGTTCAAAAACTCTCGATGAGTTAAAAAATTAACACAACAATTCTGCTGGTAACAATGACAAAAGAATAAAAAATCAATGAGAATCAATTTAAAACTTTGCTATAAATAACACGCAAATCTGATACTATGAGTAAATTTTCTTTTCCCAGCTATATTCATTTGTTTTACTGCAGTTCTATTTTTAAATTTTCCTTTTTTTTGAGATTAAGAGCCCGTCTCTCCGTATTTATATAATTTAATCTAAAAAGTTTGCATACTTATTTAAAAAAATCATTTCAAAGTAATCCTGAACTTTGATGCAGCTTATGTGTCCGTCAGTATATATATATATATATATATATATATATATATATATATATATATATATGTGTGTATATATATGTATATATATATATAAATATGTTATATATGATATAACAACATCTTTTTGAAATAATAATTTTAAATAATGGACATCTATATAATTAATAAAGGTAATAAATATTATTAATTAATAAATAAAGGTAAAAAAAAATAATAAAACATCTTTTTTAAATGCTGGGGTACTTTGATTCTTGAGAATTCTGCAGCAATTATAAGTCAAGTATGGATTAAGTCACAGGCATATCCTAGTAAAAAAATAAAAATAGATATGTAGATTGTAGATAGATGTGCATATTAACCTTCTAGAAGGCCATCATTGTCTCTATAGTAATGAACTCTCAATGAAAAAAAACTATAATAGGTAAATATCTCATAAATATTTGAACATGCTTATGCATTTTCCTAAGTAAATCAGTGGTCTGTATATGAAATAACTAAAAATTGCATTATATTCGACTGTGTGAAGATGACACTAACCAACCAATAGGTATCCAAGTAATTGAAAATGGGTACAATTTAAATGCTCACCAAAAAAATTTTTTGTCCCTTAGATTAAGCACCAAATAAAATATATTATTTCATATAAATTTAATCCACTCTATACCGAGGTGCCTAAAAAACAACGTTTTACTTTCCAAAATAAATATACACTCATCAGAATAATTGTACGTTCTGTATTTAAATTCTTTTTGCTTACCAAAATGGATAAATGCCCACCAAATATTGTTTTACTAAAACACACAACTTAATAACCGACAAAAACGTCTTGCATTTTTTGTTTTAAATTCTAGAAATTATAAATTAAAAGATAAAAAAGAATTCAAGTTGCATAAAATACATTTTTTTGATTTTTTTTGCAAATGTTATATGCTGCGCAGTAGCGAAATAACCGCTAAATCGCTAAAAGACTTCCAGGACTAGATTCGCCAATTGACGAATTTGTAATTTATCGCAATTTCAGCTTGCCTAAAGAACCTTCTCAAAATTCGTCATCAGCTCTCCGTCTATTATCCAACCTGAATCCAGAATATATTATTGTTAAACTAAGAATACAGTCGTTTCCCTTTACTTATTTACCCTGCAACCAGCACAGCCGCCACCGACATGTGAGGCACAGACCGCAGGACGTAATCCCGTCACGCAAGCGTCACACATTGTCACGCTGAAGTACGTGGAATCACCTCTTGAAGCTAGGAATATCCCTATTGGTGAGAAGAGAAAGAGAGTGCGCCCAGCTAAATCTAAAAAACCTCTGTTGACTCAATAATTATTTTCTTTTGTTAGTTTTTTAAAAAGTTTATGTGATTGACTGCTTTTAACTATTGTGTTCTTTAAAGTGCCATTGATAAATCTTAAGTACAAATAAATCTTATAAGTACCTATAAATATAATGAAACATAACTTCGTTTTACTTTTGTTTTTTTTTTCTACTAGTGATTCATTTTTTACCTACTTCAATCATTTGTGTTGCAGTAATATTGAGAGTGAAGTATTTATTTGGCTATATTATCATGTTTTAATCAAATTCATAAAACAATAAACAAGCAACATATATTATCATGTTTGGAATACGAAATATTATATTTGGTATTAAAACTAATTGTACGTTGGAACGTTTGCTTTTTTGCCTCAGCAAAAATTACTAAATTGGAAGTGGAGAAACAAAATATTGGTAATATCTGTTTAACGATAATGTAAAATATTTGGTCTGAAATTAGCTTTAAAGGCGTTTATATATTTTTATGGCATAGCATAAAAAGGAAAATAGCTTCATTTCTACAATACTTCTGGAAACACAATTTGGTGAGCATTTATCCATTCTGGTAGGTATTTCGAATTTATTGGTAGTAAAATAGGTGCATTTCTGGTAGGCATTTAAACACAAGCCATTGAAAATACCATTCACATCTATTATAGGAAGATGGTATTTAAAGCTTTGTAATTTGAAGCTTTAAGTAACTAAATATTCTTTATTATATACATTAATAATATGGCTACACACACGAAACTATCAACATTAAAATGTATTATAACATTGGTTTGTAACCATGTCTAATGCTATACAAATATGATTCTATATGAAATATTTTATTTTAAAAATTTAATACATTACACCTACATCGCCAGATTAGTTAAGAATTTCTTTTAAGCTGGGTTACCTGGAAGAGATCGCTTTTAGCGATAAGGCCGCCTGTTGTTTTGCCAAGAAATGTTGTAATTATGTGTTTTGTTTTTATATTTGTTTTTTTAGTAAGCAATAAGGTGTTATCTATCTATCTACATTAAGTTCATCAGAGAAAACTAAAATTACATACAAGATTTAAATGAGAATAAATAATTATGCTAATTAGTGAATATCAGATAAAACTTCCAAGCTTCACACTCAAATAAAAATGCCGCAAGGTACATATAAAACTGAAATAATTATGTAATTCTACATACTTTTATAAATAAATTACTTTCACAAGCAAAATAAGACTTTTTGCTTAAAATGTTTATAATATAAAATTATTTAGTTAGCAAACTCATACTGTCATGTTACAATCAAAATTGTGTAATTACATAATTATTGAGACACTTATATGATTTATTTAAAGTCGCAGATTAATAAACAATAGCACTTTTGCTTTGTTAGTCCAATAGTTAGTAACAACCCATTGTTTATAAGGTTACATTACATATTCAAATTGAATAAGTTGTTATACCTAATATCATCTTCAGATTTTTCCGAAATGCCCTGCAACACTTCTCCCACAGCCTCATAAACTTCTTCCGTATCTTCAAATTCTCCAGCGCTGTTGTCAAGGATGTCTAAAAATTAACACATATTACATGGCAACAGTTAAAAAAGTGTGTTAATTCAATTAAACTTCCGAGAATAAACACAGAGCGATGTCTACAATAAAGCACTTCAAGTAATAAAGTAATTTATATAAAACGAAAAAATAAAAAATCATTATAACCTCCAGCTTTACATACCTTCAACGTATTTTTTTAGCTCATCATCAATTAATGGAAACTGGCTTGTTAAATATTCACCACAACCAGCCATTTCTAAATATATTACTGATTTTAAATAAACCTATATTACTTTCTAAACATTTAATTTAAAATATTGGAATTCACAAATATACCGACAAGACAATCTCTTGTCACGTCACTTTGAGACACTAGTCACTACGATCAGTGTTGCCAACTTTATTTCAACGAAACCACAATTTGTGGTGTTGCAACCCACCAGAAAACCACTAAATTTGGCGATCCCTCAAACCACCAGAAAACCACTAATATATTATGCCAGACAGACACTACCTGAATATTTTGTTTATATGTATGTTCGTTACGGACTCCGAAACGGCTGGATCCATTTCGACGAAATTTTTAGGCAATCTTCAGATTGGCCTAGCGGGTGATTCTGTAAGGATTTTCCAGCACATTACCAGCAGCAATATGTGCTTTTGGGTGTACTGTGGTTGAGGCATATTAATATATTATGCCAGACAGGCACTACCTGAATATTTTGTTTATATGTATGTTCGTTACGGACTCCGAAACGGCTGGATCCATTTCGATGAAATTTTTAGGCAATCTTCAGATTGGCCTAGCGGGTGATTCTGTAAGGATTTTCCAGCACATTACCAGCAGCAATATGTGCTTTTGGGTGTACTGTGGTTGAGGCATATTAATATATTATGCCAGACAGACACTACCTGAATATTTTGTTTATATGTATGTTCGTTACGGACTCCGAAACGGCTGGATCCATTTCGATGAAATTTTTAGGCAATCTTCAGATTGGCCTAGCGGGTGATTCTGTAAGGATTTTCCAGCACATTACCAGCAGCAATATGTGCTTTTGGGTGTACTGTGGTTTAGGCATATTCTTTTTACAAAATTAATAAAGGAAAATAAGTAAAACATCCGTCGTGCTGACGTGAACGTGAACTATACTACCGGTTGTATTTATATTTTTGTGCATGTAAAGGAAAAAAAACACAAATAAACCTTTCCAATTCAAATCAAACTTGACCCAGTCATCATTCGAATAAAGTCCATATTCAAAATAATTCAAGAAATTGACAAACTATTCTCGGGAAATCCCCGATAACAACCACCTTGATTTTGTTGTGTTGCCTACACATAACAAAAATACACTTGTAACATAAATGTTCGAGTTCTTTCCTGTAAATATGTAAATCTTGCTAGTGGGGGAAGTCGTACCTAAGCACTAAATGAAGCAACCTAAGCCACTAGAAAAAACCACTAGCCACTAAAACCGAAATTTGTCCGCTAAAAGGTAAGTCTAAACCACCAGATCTAGTGGAAAATCCACTGAGTTGGCAACACTGACTACGATTGACATTTGGTATGGATGGATTTTATTTGTGTTTTTCTTGCTACGTCAATATGCCGAACAACTTTGACATTTTGAATATTTTATCATGAAAATGAGTTTTTTGAACGTTATATTGAAAAATGAAACACTTGCCCTTAATCGTAAAATAAATACGATATTAAAGGCTCGCATAAGAAACAGTTTTTCATAGTAAACTTGTTTCACGGCGCGTTATTTATACACATTCACATTCACATGGCAAGGCTGCAGTAGACGGAGCTTGCAGGACACAAAATGCTTCCTGCTTTCTGTAGCCGGACGCAATACAGGCTGCATTGACAATTACAATCCTGCGATACGCGGCGGGCTGACATGCAAAACAGTAAATAAGCCCCTTTTATAATAACTTATTTATTTAGGTTTATGGCTTGGCAGCGTTTATAATAACTTGGCAGCCTTGACTATAGATAAAACTTAATAATAGAGGTGGGCGATTATACTTATTTATATAATCAAATTACTTTGAACTACTAATCTTGATAATCGATTATGAAATTAGTTAATAATTTGTTTTCATAATCGAATGATGTTACTTATATTAGTGTATAGTCTGGCCATCGAAAGTTGAACCTGGAATTATTAGCAAAGTTTTTACATGGCAACTCTAACACGAATGTCAACGTCAATTTTGACAAACAAGATGGCGGTTTTCGTTTGGTTCCGAGCGGATTTGCCTGTGTCTATACTTTGGCGGAGTCCCATCTTCCGGACACAGCCTTGTCAGCCGGGGCTTCTGCTACACACCAGGAGATCCTGAAATGTTGCAAATATGTATCCATTGGTAGTGGGTACGTATTTATGGCTTTCGGGTCGAGACTATGGGGCCGTGGGGCCTGAAGCTCAACATTTTGACCATGACCTCTCAACGCGTCTAATTGAGGTCTCGCGTGATCAAACGACCCACTGCTGGGCTTGCGTACCCCATTTTAAAAGAGGAGCAAGAGACAGTATACCCTCCACACTTTTCCCAAGGCAGATTGGCAGGTCTGACACATTGGTTATATTGACGTGCAGGATTCATCTGTTTTCCAGCACCGTCAATATATGACATTTATAACGATATGCACCTTAGGGTCCTTAGGTCAGAAAGATACCTAAGTGGTGCATGCTTTCCAACCATTAATCTACTATAACTTTGTGTGGCAATGAAAATGAAGCATGGAGACAGTAACTCTTTGTTCTTGAATGTACTAATTTATAAAAACTTGTGTGTACGTGTTTAATATGAATAGTATCACTATCATAATTGTTGGAGTCCACAGTAAACTCATGGGAGATGGACTCCATCCAAATTTGATCTTCAACTGGTGGGCTAGGTGGCAAAACTCCTCCACCAGTCATTATACTCGCTCTTTTAAAAGCCAACTCAGATTTTAAATCATTTACTATGGAACTGTTGAAATCTGATTTTGATTATAGCGGGTAAAACTAAGTTTTTACCGAATATTGCAGTTTATTTTTCAATACATGACTACTGATTCCCTGCTACCTACCGGATTTAAAAGTAGATAGTCTATATTGTATTGTAGGTCATTCTAGATTCGAAATATAACGATTAGTAATAAAAAGTATTCCAAATTTCATTAAAATCCGTTCAGTACTTTCGGCGTGAATGAGTAACAAAAACATCTCACAAAGTTTCGTATTTATAATATAATTATTAGAAACGAGTATAATTTATCAATTGTCACACATAAAATACACAAAATAAATAATTAAATAACTACCAAGTATCAAAATAAGTTAATCCAAATTTTTCATAGTAATTTTGATATTGCCATACATATATTATTTAAATTTGCCAGTTCGACTTTTGTTGGCCAGACTATACTAATGAAATCGTTGAAAAAAGTCGAAAGTCGAGCGAGACATTGTAAGTTGGTATTAGTTTAGTTATTTTGACAAATCACTATCCTGGGGCCCTCAGCTACAAAAAATAAGCCAGAAAATATTTGCATCAGCTGCTTCTTTACGTCGTCTGCAATATTTTCTACCGTACAGCACTAAAGTAGCGCTTGCGAAATCCCTCCTTCTCCCAATACTTGATTATGGTGACGTTAGCTATCTCGATTTTAACCAAAGCCAATTAGATAAACTTGAGCGACTTCAAAATTTCTGTATACGATTCATATTTGGATTACGAAAATATGATCACATATCCGAATATCGTAAGTGGCTACCAATTCGACTTCGCCGTAATGCTCATGTTCTGTCTCTTCTTTATAATGTATTGTTTGATCCTCGTACTCCACCCTATCTTAAACAACGCTTCCAGTTCTTCCACAGTGATTCAAGATCCCTGAGATCATCAGAGAAGTTGCAGCTGAGGACTCCTTTACATACCACGGAGATTTACGCACGATCGTTCTCTGTTTGTGCCGTGCAACTTTGGAACGCATTGCCGGCAGACGTGCGCTCTGCTAAATCGATCCATAGTTTCAACAGACTTGTGAGGGAGCACTATCTCACTGCATAATATGTATTATTTGTTGTCTATGTCTATGTACGTACATATATATTGTTATTTATTTATAATATATATATATATATATATATATATATATATATATATATGTGTGTATGTATCTATTTGTATAATTGTGTTTAAATGTATATGGTAAATATATAAATATCTTATTATACATTATATTATATATATTATCTTTAGTTTAGTCTTAAGCTACACGCCAACAATTTATTTTGATTGAGATCCTTGTCCATCCAAAGATTGCCTGGAAGAGATTGCTTTAAGCAATAAGGCCGCCCATTGTACTACTGCCTACTAATTTTCATATATGTTAATGTGTCACTGTTTTAAGTTGGTGTACAATAAAGAGTATTGTTGTTGTTGTTGTTAGTAACATCCAATACCAACATTTCAATGTCTCAACTTTTTTCAACGATTTGATTAGTAGTACTAATATTAGTTGTAATATCGTTCAATACCAAGTAACATTCCAACTACAGTGAGTCGTTCTATGCGTCGTCTCGTTTTCGGTGGTGCGAGTGGCTAGCGGATTTGTTTTTGGTGAAGTTTTATAACGGTAAGTATACATGTATGTGTATGTAATGTTCAAGAACACTTACCTATTTACAAAAATAAAAGTAAAACTACTTTAATCGGATTTCAGAAAATCTAATACATATACGCCATACAAGTAATTTTATTTATTTATGTTTAAGTACGCTTGCTATATCTATACAACTAAATAAAATTGAAGTGTCTGTTTGTAATTTCATAATAACAGCTTTTCACTAAATGCATATTATGAGTATTTACGGTACATACAACGAAAAACCATATTTTTAAATTGTTGTCTGTGTTTTTTCGGGATAGTTCTCAGAAACGGGACGGGCTTTTAACGGGACTTACTCAACCTTAGACCATTCAACCAAAGGACAAGGTTCGCGTCTAATTTTGCTAACAAACAGTTCAGCCATTTGCTGCGGGGGAAGAGTAAAGCTCACATTGAAATAATCGCATCACACCCAAATATTATTTGTGTTGTCATAAATGCACACATGTACAAATCTTCAACACTAGTTTAAAGACAGCGTACATTTACACTCATTACGCACACAAAGACGACTCAAACATTCCAAAATACAAGAAAATGCCATATCATTATCACGACAAAATTATAAGGGTTCCTTATTTTACAATAGAACCCTAAAAATGGGTCATTATTAGTATAACGTATCATCTTCTTCTTCTGCGAGAGGCCGGTTTCCACAACTCGACGACGCGCAACGGATATAACGTAATCATATTGTCGACTAACTGTATCAAAGGTAGTTTTATCGATATCGACACGGAGTTATAGGTACAGATTATATATCACTATAGGTAGTCTCGTGTAGCAAAAAACAAAACTGCGATATTCGAATTTCAACTTAGTTTCAAACGCAATAAGGTCCTAATTCCTTTAAGGAAAGTTGGCGAGCGAGGCGTAGCTAGGACGAAGCCAACGTGCGGGGGCGCGTGGAAATCCTCACCCGCCCACCGATGAATGACGATCGTGAGATCGTCCGATCCGACCAACGCGTCTCGCTCGCTCGTATAGCGTTGTTAACTCACAACTAAATTAGTATCAACTAATCTGTCATAATCGAATTATCATCAGTATATCTCATAATCGCCCACCTCTACATAATAACATTGACGAGACGTCGTCGGCTGGCTTAAAAGCCTAGTTGCCAAGCCATAAATATTATTTAAAAAAAGACGTCGTCGACGTCAAAGTCAAACTTTGTCAGTTTGTGTCAATAGTCAATAAAATTTATCAAAACTAAAAAGTAAAAACTAAAAACTATGAAATAAAAATAATCCATTGGAATTGGACATGGATGAACAATTTTGCAGATTCGAAAATCGGAATAAAGTCGATGACATGTGTTGACGTGACGTGCCCTTTAATAACATATGAAATGAACTCATATATCCTATCAACTTGATGTAAATAACTAAAACTGTATAAACCACTAGTGGCATGTCAGAATAAAATCTCTCAATCCATCTATAGTTACACAAATTTGTACTAAAACAATTTCACAGTTAGAAAACGTCCACCACTGTAAATGATGGATGAAAATATAAACAACAATGTTGCAGTATTGGCTATTTTGGATAATCAATGTAAGTTAACATTCTAAACTTTTAATAGCTTGTAGTTTAGCTTCAGGGTTTACTTAATTTGCAAAGCAATATTCAGTGTATTAAGTATTTATTTTTATATTGTTATGTTACAGCAACAGCATATAAACCAAACATGACTCTGACAGCATATGACCCTCAGCAAACACATGCTGTCAATCACGAAGAAACAGAGCAAATTGAAAATAATAAACAGAGTGTGTATATTATTACATTTAATACTACTCTCAATGTAAAATAGTGTACTCATTTTAATCCAGGTGTAATTTTTTTCCTGTTTACAGATATCATTTGGACCAAAAATGCTACATTGATGCTCTTAAGTTTGTATGAAACTAAAATTCATATGCTAGATAATCCTAAAAAGAAATCAAAAATGTGGATGTCAATTGCTGAGGAATTGAGATCATTGAATGTTGAGGTAATTAAAAAAACCAGTGATGTACTACATAACTATTTTTGTAAAATCTTTATTGAATCATAATTTTATGTGTAGGTCACCACAGATCAAGTTAGATGGAAAATAAATGCATTAACAAAAAAATATAAAGACTGCAGGGATACTGGCCAAGGAGCAATGGCATTTAAATTTTACAATGAAATGCATCAAATATTAGGTCGATACAATGAAAACATTGATAATTATAGACTTGCATCTGGTGTAATCCAAGATAAAGATGATTCTGACAAAAGTAAAAAGAACATGTCTCTCAAATCTACACCTTTTAGAAAGTTAAGAGCAGAAAGAAGGGCTAAAGTAGAATTAGAAAAACAGTGGACAGAATATTTACGTAGACAAGAAGAACTAAGACTTGTAAGAGATGAAAGAAATGAGAGGAGTTTGAGGCTTAGAGAAGAAGAATTGCAGTTAAGAAAAAAAGAATTGGAAATTAAACAGTCATTAGCATTAAGAAAGTTACAACTGAAAGAAAGAAAACAAGAAGAGATGCTCAAAATAGAGAGAGAAAAATGTGCATTGCTCAGAAAGTTAATTGCTAATCATGATTCTATGCACCACTAATTAAAGTCAGTAAAAGTATAGATAAAGAACACTAGTCGCCATGTGGTGTCACTATTGTAAAATTTTATTCCATATATAAAAAAAATTGTGATGGCTTAGGATACTATATATAAAATTTCATGAAAGTAAATTATTCCCAAGTCTATAATGAAGAAATGTGTAAATAAAACCCTTTCAGATCAACAGTGGCTTACTTGGTACAAGGAATAATAAGGAATAAAAAATCTAATTTATACATAAACAACACTTATATTTTACTGCTAAAATATTATTAATTTTAAAGGAATTAAAATATATATAAGTATAATACTTACTATCATATTTTATAGATTATTAATGCTACCTAATCTATACTTGATCTTCTAAAATGTCATTTTCATCAAGGCAATAATTATGCAAAATACATGCAGCCACTGTTGTGTCAGTTATAAATGCAATGTTCCTATACACTGAGAAGAGTTTGATTCTTTTAAACCTCCCTTTTAAAAGTCCAAATGCTTTATCACTTAATTTTCTTGTAGCTGCATGTAATGAATTAAATTCTCTCTGTTGTGGTGTAAGCCTTTTGTTTTCTCTAAAAGGTGGTATAAGCCAAGGTAGAGATGGATAACTGGAATGTCCTATTAAAAAAGTATTATTTGGAAACAATGAATTTCTGTTTTGGATTGCTGTGTTATATAATGGTGATCTTTTTAAGACTCTGGTGCAACTTGATGAACCTGGCTCTCCACAATATATGTTCGTAAATCTCATATTTGAATCTATTGTAGCCTGTAAAATTATAGAATAGTAACCCTTAGGATTACAGTACTCTCTTGCATTCTTAGGTTTCTCAATTTTAATATTAGTACAATCTATCACACCCAGCAAGTTTGTGATATTTGTTTGAGTATGAAATGAGTCTGATATTATTTGTATGTCATTATAATCTTGTGGCCACTTAATAACATCATTTAGTTTCGTTAAGATCCAAGCGACAACTCTTCTAATTACACGAAATGTTGACGATATAGATATATCAAATCTTGTAGCTATAGGAGTTAGTGGCTCTGTGTTAGCTATAAATGATAAGAATATATAAAAACAAAGTTTTGGTTCCAGTGGTTTCAAGCCAAACTTGTGTGATGCTATAAAACCTGACTGTTCCAGTTCATCTGCAAATATCAAAATATTTTTAAGTAAAATATTAAGGCAAATTTGATAAGAGCTTTGTATGTACCTTCAATCATATAAAATTAAAATTAATAACTAAATGAAAATATTTCAGTTATACCCAGTTATTTAAAGCACATATGCCAAAATGCATCACTATAGTTGTGGCAATGTAGAAGAAATAAAGATCTAGCCATGTTATAATATTTGAATATTAATGTGGTTTGTCTGCAATGTAACTTTACTAATGAACTTCAACTCACTAATAAGCCGGTAAGCAGTTTTTCGGGATAAACGCAAACGATTTTTAAATTCTGAATCAGTCCAGGAGTCAACTATATGCAAATAATCATCTACTCTTCTTCTTCGTAATCGTATTAAATATTGCATTAAAGGAAAAAATAACGTATCTTCGTCAGCTTCATGATCATCGGATTCCAATGGTTCTACTACCAACTTTTCACATAATACATCACTCCAACTGTCGCTGTCTTCACTGCTGCTAATAGCTGTTGTTTCAGCTAACCACAATATTAGTTTATTGTTTTCCATTTCACAATTTAAATATTGTGTTTTCTATGTTTATTCTAGGATTTCTGAGCCTACGAATTCGTATATCATGAAAACAAAACAATTTGTTTTTGATTTATTACTCTTCTAATTTTCTATTTAATTTTGGCTTAACATGGTTTGTATATCAAGCCAGTAGCATGAGGTTATGTATAATGAGGTGAGGTTTTAATGCCCATTTGAATTTGACATTTGCCTACTAACTAAACATTACATCAGGTATAGGTATTAATATAGTATAGAGCGTAGACAGAGAAACCTATGGACAAATCGTAGACAGAAACCTATAGACAAATTGATAGTTTTTGTCGCATTCACACAAAAAAAAGAGCAACTTATGCCGATGACGTATAAAAGAATGAGACAGAACGATACTATTTTTTGTTTCACTGAGCGTGCCGCAGTTTAGACCACCGGTGTGCTTAAAAAGTTCGACAGCTGAAGGGCAGTAGCTATCGTCTTCCTATAAAATACAGTTTTCACGTGCTTTATGTGAAGTAATTCATATTATGTTTTGTTTTCAACAATTTAGACTACCTATTTCAAACTTTTTGTTAAGAACATGGTGCGGTGAAGCGTTAAAGGGTGTAAAAGTGATAGCGGAACGAAAACCCAGGATTGTCTTTTCACTCGTAAGTATACCACTGTTTATCAGTAACTAGGCATTCAGTAGCATTTTATTATGTTCATATATTGTGTATAACGTACTTTAGACGTAAATTCATTGTTAAAATAGCACAAAAATAACAATTGCAAATTTTATCCTAAAATTTAGTGTGGCCAACTTTTTTTTTAATTATTTCACACTATTTTAGGAAATACACTTAGGAATTTATTCTGCATCGTGTATTAATGAAATATCTGAAAAATTTAATGGCTTGTTGTAGTTTTCCTGAACCTGATAATTTACGTCGGAATTGGATATTAGCTGCAGGACGGACAGATTGGACACCAAACCATCATCAAAATTTTGCAGTAGACATTTTGAGAAAAAATTGTTAATCAAAAAGAAGAAAGCTACACTGCTATTCCCTAATGCTGTACCTATTCTGGTAAATATTCAGTTAATAATATTAAGATTTAAATTTTTTATATGTTTAGTGTTTTTAAAACTACAGTGTGAACTCCATGTAACGTCACTCGATTTAATGACAAACTCCTTTAAGAATCGAAATCACTTGGCTTTGGTTGGTTTAGATTGTCTTCCACATAATGACACACTATTTAGCGTTACACCCACTCTCAATAACGACAACAATTAAGTAATAATGCCGTTTGAGTTGCCAAAATAAGTAAAAGTGGCGCAGCTGTATACGTTCTTCAAAGTATTATTTTCTGTAAACAACAGCTTCACCATTTTTTGGATAAATTGATTTTTTTTTAGGAAAAATGGCTTGTATTCCATCATGTTCCTGCTTCAGTTTAATTAACATGTTTCCGACTGAAAGACTTTGATTCTATGGTCATGAATAAATTAAAAAAAAAAACATATTTCATTGAGTTTTTGGCGGGAACTGAAAGAAGACGTTGTGCTGTGCAGTTTTATTTTCTAAAAATGTGTATAATTACTCTATAATGAACAATATTTGCAGGATATTGATAGTTTTTGAGTAGAAATTATGTGTTTTTGTGAGAAATGTGAACTGTATAGTCAGATGTGATCTTTCGAGTTTTCACAAGAACTCCATTGAATGGCGTCGGTTGTAGCCTGCAATACAACTGCGCTACTATACGAAGACCTATTAATTAACATGTTTCCGACTGAAAGACTTTGATTTTATGGTCATGAATAAATTAATAATACTAAATAATCATATTTCATTTGATTTGAGTTTGTTGTTTATGGACTTTGGTTAAAGAGGCCCATTCACTATCCTGCAGTGGGCGAAGCTTGTAGGACGTATTCTTCTGTTTTTTTCCTTAGACCATTCATTCAGACATTGAATGGTCTAAGGTTTTTCCGGACACAAAGCCAGCTGGAATAACATTCGGAATGCTGCATTACGTGGCGGACTGCCATGCGTATAGTGAATGGGCTTTAATCACACAAGATAGTTTTTTTTATAATTCGTCACAATGACAGGCCACGAAACTGAATCAATACAGCTAAAATAGTTCAAATATTTTAAGTAATTCATATTTATATTTTGTTTTGAACAATTTATACTAACTATTTAAACTTTTTTTCTAAAAACATGGTGCGGTATAGCGTGAAAGGGTATAGAAGTGATAGCAGAACGAAAATGCCAGGATTATCTTTTCATTTGTAAGCATACTACTGTTTATCAGTCACTAGGCAACATTTTAGATTGTTCATATATTGTGTATAATGTACTCTAGACATAAATTCATCGTTAATAGGTCTTCGTATAGTAGCGCAGTTGTATCGCAGGCTACAACCGACGCCATTCAATGGAGTTTTTGTGAAAACTCGAAAGATCACATCTGACTATACAGTTCACATTTCTCACAAAAACACATAATTTGTACTCAAAAACTATCAATATCCTGCAACTATTGTTCATTTTAGAGTAATTATACACATTTTTAGAAAATAAAACTGCACAACACAACGTCTCCTTTCAGTTCCCGCCAAAAACTCCTCAATGAAATATGACAGAAGTCAGTGTTGCCAACTTCACCGTAATTACGGTAAAAACACCGTAATCAGCATAGATCTACCACCTACTGTAGGTTTATTATTACGGTAGCAAAAACACCGTAATACCCATTGAAAATCGTATTTCTTTAAATCTTGTAGATTATATTATATCACTAAAATAATTTAAACGAGTTTGAATATTTATTGTTTGTACCTTAGGGTATTTTCGTTTTATTGTACCTTAGGGTATTTTCGTTTTATTGTATCAACAACACTTTTATGCGTCAGGAATTCCCCCAATAGCAAGGTACCAGCTTGGAAATATTACGCGAACGAATTCGGTGGTGCTTTATATATATGAATTTTCTTGAATACTTAGAACTTTTGAATTTACCTAGTTTATTTGTCTCTTAATCGACTATATTATTATATATTGCATTCATGCATATCATTACGTATAAGTTTCTTGTGTTGTGTCTGATCTGAGTTTTTAAAATAATGGTTATGATTAAAAAACACAATGTGGATATGTATAAAAATATTGATCAGTTTACGCGACTTGTATACATAATAAAACTACGTTTCAACGGTTTTAAGCGCGGTAATTTATTAAGTTTGGTTTGTCCGACGTTTCGGCCGCTTTTCAGTGGCCGTGGTCACGGACGACAAAGGTGACATTTGTGCAACGAGTATTGTTAAAGTTTTATTTAGCCTAACGCCAACTTTTTCATTTTAATTATTTAGTTTTAATTTTGTTTATGGTTAATATTTACTCTATGGGAGCCTAATCTAATTTACCACCGCTTCACAACACGTTGTGGCTTGAAGAGAAGAAGCGGCGCAAGAAACTCTTCAGCAAACATGCCTAGTTCTAATTTTTTTTATATAGTATTAAAATGGGTGGAAGGAAAAAAATTTTTTTTTTCCTTCCACCCATTTTAGCCAAGCAATGGTAAATTAGATTAAGCTCCCATAGAGTAAATAATAACCATAAACAAAATTAAAACTAAATTATTAAATTAAAATGAACAAGTTTCCGGTAGGCCAAATAAAACTTTAACAATACTCGTTGGACAAATGTCACCTTTGTCATCCGTGACCACAGCCACTGAAAAGCGGCCGAAACGTCGGACAAACCAAAACTTAATAAATTACCGCGCTTAAAACCGTTAAAACGTAGTTTTATTACAATTATACTGTCTGATTCTGATTAAAAATATCTTTTTTTAATTATTCTGACCCTTAATATGCTACTAAATAAGCAAGGTAATTCTACCGTATGTAAAATATAAATTACACCGTAATTTTGCAAAATCTACCGTATTTTAAGGAGAAATCTACCACACTTTAGAATTCAGAGTTGGCAACACTGACAGAAGTTGACGAACCGAGGAGTTTTTGGCGGGAACTGAAAGGAGACGTTGTGCTGTGCAGTTTTATTTTCTAAAAATGTGTATAATTACTCTAAAATGAACAATAGTTACAGGATATTGATAGTTTTGAGTAGAAATTATGTGTTTTTGTGAAAAATGTGAACTGTATAGTCAGATGTGATCTTTCGAGTTTTCACAATAACTCCATTGAATGGCGTCGGTTGTAGCCTGCAATACAACTGCGCTACTATACGAAGACCTATTAATTAACATGTTTCCGACTGAAAGACTTTGATTCTATGGTCATGAATAAATAAATAAATAAACCCTGCTGCTGCTGTTGACGAACCGAAATAGGTCGCCATATCTAGAGAGTAGAGAGTACGCACGCAATATACTCTTTGGAAATAGGTGTCAAATAAAATAAGTATAAAATTAAAAATACAATATTTTTTGTATTGCGCGTATTTAAATTAAGAAATATCCAAGATTCAATAGGAAGACAAACAGATAGTGTATTATAAATGACAAACACAGAGTACTTTATATATACTGGTATAGAGTCAACAGTCATAATATATATACTAACGCAGAGTGCGTTAGTATATATATTATTATTGTATATATATTATATATATTCGGTATACGACACTATTCAACGGCGAAAACCGTCCAGGGCGTCTAGTATTATTTTGATTTTTATATCAGACTTTTGGAAATTGCGGGAGTTAATAATTTAACTCCTGCAATTCCCAAAAGCCTTTTCAAAAAATGTTTATTTGTTAGTAAATAAAACAACAATTTAGCGGTAGCGTGATTTATTATGTTTCCTTTTATTTAAATATTCAAAGGCATACATTTTCATAACATAATTTGTATCCACATCTAATCTGATGCCGTTAGGATGATTTACTCACAAGTTTTACCGCATCTGGGCACACAACAACCTCTTTCAGAAGAAGCCACAATCCAAGTCACCAGAGAACAAATCGTTAGGCAAATCGGTGTTCAGGGTACATGCGTAAGTTCAACGTGATCACAGAACACTAGTAAACGTGATAAGCGAAGTCTTAGGAGTCCAGGAATCAAACAAAGTTGTTGAACAATAATCAAAACACAAACAAAGTAAGTACATACGTTCACGAGTGTGACTCGTATCGATCGGAATGTCGTTTTGGTTTTGACATAATTGACATCTTTGAAATAAGTTTTTGGTAAATCGACAATTCATCAAAAATCCAGTAATTAAAGTTAAAAAGAGCTTTATAATTTGAAAAAGGTGAGGAATATAATTTACATACTTTAAAATATATTTATTAGCTGATATGGCTTGCAAAAACATAATAACCTTTCAAATATTTCTTAAACAAGTATTAAAACAACTGCGTATAACGAAACATATTATTTTCTTTCATTTGGTGTTTAATTTGAGAACAGTGACATCTACTGCAATACGTACCTACTAATAGAACGCAAAAAATCTCTAAGAAAAAATAATTGTACTGACTGTTATGACACTGATGACAAACAATATCTCGCTCGACTGTCAATGTACTCTGTGCTCGACTCACAGAGTACATTGAATATATGGAGAGCTCGACTGTTCTGCAGAATGGATGTTTGTGTTTATGTGACTGCCATTTCTGAAGAAAGTAAATTAAAATTCTTACCGAATTAATAATAAGCTACTGTAGTTACTACACAATTCCCTTTGTTTGTTTTTGTTTACAGATGCTCATGGTCAGGATTCTTTAAATAACGACTCTGTACACAGTGACTCAAATAATATAGAAAAAGGAAATGAAGCTGACCCCTCTGAGAAACATAGTAAGCCCCATGGGAAAGGGTCATATAATTTTAATGAATGATTTATTAAATTGGCTTGACAACTGTTTTGGAAAATTATAATTTATTTTTTATTTGATATATGAGTTGAATGTGTTTTAAAATTATTATGTTTTCATGTTATATTTAAGGTGCTGTCTGGACCAATGATGCAACATCAACGTTATTAAAACTTTATGAATCTAAATTAGAAATGCTTGAAACACCCAAAAAGAAGACACGAATCTGGCAAGCAATATCTGATAAACTTAAAGAACACAGTATAGAAGTAAGTGTTTCATGAATTTGTCAAGGGATTGTTCTCACAATTGCTAATAAATTATGCCTACATTTTAATACAAATTATACCATCTAATATATAAAATTCTCATGTCGCGGCGGTTTTTGTAGTTAAACTCTTCAGAAACGGCTTGACCGATTTTCATGAAATTTTGTGAGCATATTGGGTAGGTCTGAGAATCGGACAACATCTATTTTTCATCCCCCTAAATGTTAAGGGTAGTCCACCCCTATTTTTTTTAAAATTTTTAGATTTTTATATTACAGCACTAAAAAATACACACAATCCTAAATTTTCAACCCTCTACGATCAACCCCTAATTTTTATTTGTTAATTATAAACTTTAATGCTGTCAGCATATCGATTGAAGCTTTTCCGGGTAGGACAACGTCTGCCAGGACAGCTAGTACCTATTATAATAATTAACATGAGTTATTCATACTTTTCTTAAATTATTTTTCCAGATGACTCCAGATCAGGTGAGATGGAAGATTAATGCCTTAACCAAAAAATATAAGCAATGCATCAATAGTGGGCAACATGAAAAATTCAAATATTTCAAAGAAATGGACAATATTTATGCACAATATAATGTTGATTGTGATTCCTATTTAACAGAGATGCAACACCAAAGAAATGATTTTTCCAAATCACAAAACATAAAAATGAACACTAAACAATATTCCGAGAGCAAAGCCATGATTGAGTTGAGAAAAATAAGATTTGCAAGAAGAATGGAATCTGATAGATCACAAGGAAAAATACAGCTTGAAAGACAATGGCTTCAATATTTACAAAGACAGGAGGACTTAAAGCTCTGGAGGGATGATATCTATGAGAAAAATCTGAAGTTAAAGGAAGAGGAATTAGAACTGAAAAAAAGAGAATTAGAGTTAATGGAATCATTAGAATGTAAAAAGATTGAACTGCTGGAAAGAGAACTTAAAATTACTTTGCAGAATGACAGGGAAAAGTGTGAATTATTAAAACAAGTGCTTTGTCAGAAAAATCAGGAACAATACTTAAAAAATTAATGCCTAAGAAAAAAGTTATTAAATTCCTATTTATTTTTATTTCCTTTATTTTGAAAGTACATATATTTGAATAGGTATTTTGCATTTTATAAGAATTTCCACCCTTACTATTAAAAAATTAAAGAGACCTATAACAACTTTGGACGCTGCTATCTTGCAACCTACTGGGCAATAAATTGATTTCTAGTAAATAAAACGGCTAATACGAATTATTAAGGTTTGTACTAAATGTCAGCCATTAAAATCCAATGGGCAATGAGGGTATCTCAGAGTAATGACCACTGTGGCTCTTCCTTACACATAATCGAAAAATAAAAAATATATGGGTACTAGAGCTATCAAAAAAATAAATACTTTTTTAAAAAAACCGACTTCAAAAACTAAAATGTATAAAATAACTTATTTCTAAAGCTATTATTATTAATATTTATTATCTAAAACATCTTGAAGTCGGTGCAAAGTAAAACAATAAATTTTTTAGATAATAAATATTAATAATAATAGCTTTAGAAATAAGTTATTTTATACATTTTAGTTTTTGAAGTCGGTTTTTTTAAACGAAGTTTTTATTTTTTATTTACTTTTTAGTGTCTAGTTATGTATGGGTGGACTTACGAATGGTGCCGCACTTCTTAAAAAATATAGGTCCCAAGAAACGAGAACAAAAAAATGTTCGTAAAATGAAAACTACTGGGCCAAACTGTGTCAAATTTTTAGGGGACCACATGGCAGCTATTGCGCGTCGAACAAAAAAAGAATCACGTAAATCGGATCATAAATCACGGAGTAATCGGTGAATATACATATAAAAAAAGCAACAAAAAATAAGATCCCGACGAATTGAGAACCTCCTCCTTTTTTCGAAGTCGGTTAAAAAGAGGAAAGAAATTAAAAAATATAAGTATTTCCGTTTAGTGCACTTAAGATGGGGCTGTACATTATCGTTGAATAATTACGATGCACTGACGAGATCTTAAGAGCAAAACGAAAACCACAAGTGATCGTCATATTTACATGCGCTATTTCAATTTTCAATACCTACGTCAGCAGATACCGAAACTACAATCTAAATCTGATGATCAGTGACTAAATGAATCTGAAACGGCTCAACTCTGCCGTCAAAGAACTAGGCAACTGGTTCCGAAGATGGTGGATTGACCTGAATTTGATAAGAGTTCAGCAATTATGTTCTCTCGTGCTTCAATCTCACTCACCAACCAACTTGAACCCATCGATCTATTTGACGGAGTTACTCCTTCAGCTATTTATATCAAATATCTAGGTGTAACCTTGGACAGACGCTCGTGCTTTCTCGCTAGCGTCTCTATCCCATGACACGCAAGAAGAGTAAGATGACCCTTTACAAAACTTGCATCCGCCCCGTCATGACGTACGTGTGGTCTTCGCCCATGCCAGTGATTATAACATCTGGAGACTTCAAAAAGTCCAGAACAGATTTATGCACATTGCAGTTGACGGTCCACTCTATAATGTGGAACGTCGATCTGGAGCTTTCCTCCATTAAAGACTCCCATATCTCATCTCTCTCTTGTAATTTTTTTGACCGAGCCCCCAGCCGCACTTTAGTGGTGGAAAAACGGTCAATTATAGATCCATACAGAATGCACCCTTGAACCAACTCCGACCTCGCAATGTCCTCATTGACGAGCCAGTCGCAATCGCTTAATTCCTCAAGATCATGAACCTCCCGAGGCCCATAACATCAGCCTGGCATAACAGACGTTGAGTGACTGGAGAACTCCCGGTCCACCTACATAACGTTCCACCAATCACACTCACCATTACAGACAAAGTAGCCACACAGGACTACCTTAGGCGTGCTGCAGGAGAGTTCTTCCATCGCTTCTTCTTTACCAGCTAATCCAGCTATAACACATTGCGAAACGTTAGTATTGATAGAATAGAATCGGCTCCACCGGGGATTCGATGAGTTGTCCCCACTTTTTCGCTTCAGCCTGTTAGCTTAGCTCATCCAGCCTTTTATGAGTTAATCAGATAGTCATTTCTTCTCCGCAATGGTCAAGCCGAGCTCGAACCTCACAGGAGGTACCTCCTCGAGCGCGCTGCTTCCGGACTGAACGCCTCCACTCCCACGAAGTCAGGAAGCCCACCAAGCTCGGTATCGCTAAAACAGCCATCAGCGACTATACTACTGATGGATCCTGTCTAAAAATAAAATATATTCGATGAATTTCACATTTTTGCATAAAGTTATTATATGAACCTTTTTTTTTACTTTTGATTTAAGTTATGAAGTGTTTATGTTGTGTGTATACAGTTTTGGTTTAGGAGGGAAGGGTAATATAAAAAATACCAAACCCAACGAGCGCCGTTGTGCTGATGTGGAGATACCCTAATTTAATACATTTCAGTGAACACTTTTTTATATACGGAGAAGGTTCTCCTTACTTCTGCCCTCGATATCTTGGCGGGAGATCCGCCCAGTGAACTCCAGGCAGACCTGCTTGTCAAGGTTCGACACTTCCGACAGGATGCCAGAGCTAGGGGCTGATTTACTGCTGGGCAGAGATTGAGGCGATCAGAATGCGAGAAACCGCGACCTTTATCCAAACTTGGCAGAGAAATTTAGAATCTCTTGTGGTCGGCACTGATACAGTGGAGGCGGTTCGTCCCTACTTCCTGCGATGGGTCGAGCGGAAACGCGGGACTCTGACCTTTAGGATGACGCATTTACTTACCGAGCACGGGTGCTTCGATAAGTATCTGCATCAGATTGTAGGCTAGACAGCCCACAATCTTCCCCTTCCCCTCAGTGTCGTGAGTGCGGCGCGCAAGACACTGCGTTTCACATGCTGGTCGAATGTGCTGTATGGCAACTTTAGAGGTTCGAGCTCGAGTCTATCGTAGGGCCGATAGATTCGCTGAGGGGACTTGTTGAGGCCATGCTCCACGGCGATGATCTGTCTGGTCAGCGGTTTCTTCCTTTTGCGAGACAGTAATGTCCCGCAAGGGAGCCGCTGAGATAGTAAGGGAAAGAGCTGCGTACGCGCCCCGGACGCCATCGTCAGATTGACTTCTTGAGACATAGGTATGCGCTAAATCTCCTCCCATGATTCCCTCGCAGGGACCCCTGCGCATTGTGGGGATGCGACGGATCCAACATCTTTTGGTGAAGTGGGCATCCCAGGGTGACCTAAGCTTGTTGCGCGGTTGAACAATGAGTGTAGCTTTGCTCGTCATCTCATGTTCTTCCATACGAGCGCCGAGTATGGGACGCACGTAGGTTTAGGTTTAGCGAAGTAGTTGGTTCCGTCCAGTCTTCGCACGCGCTGCGCAATGCTTATTGCCGCGGTCCGGTCCCACCCTCACAGCCGAGAGGGACTCAGCATGGTACGAAATGTATGCCCACTGCGCATAAAAAAAAGTGATAATTTCAATATGCTACCATAGTGTCATTGTTCTTGTCTAAATACAATGAAAAAAATATGTTATGTCTATGGGATCTAGTCGATCTGTCTCAGTGTTGCCAGATGGGGGGGATTCTCTGCAAATTCGAGGTTTTTTTGACGTCTGGGGGGCATTTTGGGGTAAAGATTCTTTGGGATAACTTTCGGGGGAAATATTTTGTTGTGAGAAATTTTGGAGATATATCAATAATATATATCAATAATATATATCAATAATATATATCAATAATATATATCAATAATATATATCAATAATATATATCAATAATATATATCAATAATTCATCTACAAACACAATAATAATTCTCATCACTACAATTATTATATCTAAGTCACAATACGGTATTATTACTTTATCTTAGAATTATACTCTACTAGTGAATCGTACTTGAATTCAATAGTTCATTTTAATAATCGAATTCATTCGTTCGTTCATTTACGTTATTTATTTATTATGCCGTCTAATCGTATGCGTCGTATCCCATAGGCTACTTTCCGTTAGAGACTGACAATGATCACGTTCACAACTGCGGTTTTTCCCGTTTCACTTATTTGCTGGCGTCACAATTGTAAACTCAAGTGGAATGGTTATTTAACGCACCTATTGACACGGGTCGTTGTGAGCACCCCGTGAGAGAAAATGATGACGTCATTAGTGACGTTTTCGCTACGACGGTGGTTATGCTTTTTTCTTTCTCCTTTAAATAACTAAAAACTATTTTGGGCATTTTTTTCTCAAAAAGCTTATTTTTGTTAGAAAAAAAAATGGGGTTAATTGTCATAGTCATCTGGCAACGCTGCTCTGTCTAGGGATCTAGTAGTATAATCGTAGTTGTTTTTGTTTATGTGAATATGTGCCAATGCTGAAGAGTTTTTGGCGGGAACTGAAAGGAGACGTTGTGCTGTGCAGTTTTATTTTCTAAAAATGTGTATAATTACTCTAAAATGAACAATAGTTGCAGGATTTTGATAGTTTTTGTGAGAAATGTGAACTGTATAGTCAGATGTGATCTTTCGAGTTTTCACAAGAACTCCATTGAATGGCGTCGGTTGTAGCCTGCAATACAACTGCGCTACTATACGAAGACCTATTAATTAACATGTTTCCGACTGAAAGACTTTGATTCTATGGTCATGAATAAATTAATTTAAAAAAAAAAATGTGCCAATGCTGTCTCGTTAGAGAGTATAGTGCCACCAACTTATCTGTAGAATGTAGCGATGGCGCTACGATCGAAAAGGGTTGCCACCTATTATAAAAATAATCAACTTCAGCCATTTTTATTATTCGTAAATATGCCTTTTACTGTTCGTGATTTGCTCGGTATCACAGATAAAAGAATATATAAGTACATGAAAGATAAAGACAAAGGTCCCGACTTAACTGTAAGGGTTTTTTTGCCATTTGGCCTTGGAATTATTAAAGCAAACCAGTATTTTTTTTAATTCTTATTTTTAATTATAACACATTAAATCAAGCTTTATTTATTTTGATTTTTCGTTTCACTCGAAACCTTTCAAGCAGTAATTATGATCTAAGGCAGACGAAATATGTGCACTAATACCATAAGTGTGGTCCAGTGGATATATTCCACTAATTTCCTCAAAATCTGAATCACTGTCACTATCAGTGTCAGAGTCACTGTCTAAATGGACTACAAAGGGCTGATCTAAATATACGTCTTTTCGTCTATATTCTTCTTCAATTTTATTCACATGAGCACAATATTTTTGCCATTCTGAGACACCAATAGAATTGAACGCTTCAGTTATTAATTTTTGCATATTTTGATTTTTGTGCTCTATGTTTATTTCTGCTACTTTCCTTTTCATTGAACACCATACCATCTCGATGGGATTTAGATCACAATGATACGCTGGTAATCGTAAGCATTTGTGGCCATGTTGTGCTAATAAACTATCAATTTCATACACAGGGTTAGGTTTATTTCGTTTGACAATCTCCAACAACTGTGGTTTGGTTAATTCTGACGTGAAATCGAGGTGATTATCAGTTAACCATTTTTGAATTTCAGGTTTGTTTGTGTTTGTAGTTGGTGTTTTATTCACTCGAATGCTGTGATAGGGAGCGTTGTCCATTATTATCAAGGATGGTTCTTCAAGATTTGGTAGTAATTTGTCAGTTAACCACTTTTTAAAGTTTGTGTTGTTCATTTCATCGTGGTAGTCCCCGCTTTTTGTATTTGACTTAAATACAAGATTAGCGTTTTGGACAAACCCCATTTTTCCACCTGCATGAACAATAATAAAACGTTGCCCTTTAGACACAGGTTTTAGAGTTCCATCTGTTTCTTGACTTTGCCAACATTTATTAGTGGTATGTGATGAATGTATATACGTCTCATCTAAGTATACTACTGGACGAGGATTTGCTGATAATGAGTTTTGTTTTAATTCTTGCAAATATTTAGCTCTCCACGCCGAAATATCATTACGCTCCGTTAAAACCTTGCGTTTGCTTTGTGTTTTTCGATAATGAAAGCCAATTTTTCGCAACGATTTTCGAAGTGTTTCCCTGCCACCTTTGAAATTTATTTCATCTCTCAGTACTGTAAGTAGTTTATTTATAGTAGGCAATTCCTTTTTAAACGCATAAAATTCATGCACTTTTCGCCTGATTACCCCTTGATCAAAACTGTCCACGTCAATTTTGCCACATGTCCTTCGTCTCGATTTTCCTGGTGTTGTTATTTTGGTACCCGTTTCTGCAGCCGTTTCGCCTTGTACAATTTTATAAATTGTTGAAAGACCAATACCTAAAAGAGAAGTACAATAGTAATTAAACAAATAAAATTTCAGAAAGTGGGCGTGTAATGATATACGTCACTGTTTAGATTCACAAATCCCCTATGGAATTTTATCCCAAAACATTAGAGTTGCTTCGGAAAAACAATAACCAAACTTCACATAGACGAAGTCGCAGGCAATATCTAGTTTTTCATTATTCAATGAATATAAAATTTTTCATTATAAAATGAAATTGTGATACTGTGGTTACTTAATAAATAAATAAAATATATCAATTTTATATCGATTCATTAAGTTATAATCTGGTAACACTGACCTGTAGCGGCTGCAATGCGTTGGTGGACATGAACAAATGGTATTATTGGGGCTTCATGCTCCTTTTCTGCATCAAAGAATGATTTCATTTTGATAACCATTTCTCGTACGCCACTTTTGATTGCTTTCGGCATGATTTTCACACAAAATATTTGTAATATTCAGTAAAAGAAGAACCCGCGATTGAACACCTGACTACAACGACTGACAACAACAAAATGACGTTTTCAAAATGGCGTCAGTAGTTCCACTTTTGGCCGTTCTACAGATAAGTTGGTGTCACTATACTTGTGTTCTGTGCAATGCTGCCAACTTAATATCCCGCCGCGACGCAAAATTTTTAATTTGTGATTGTTATTTAAAATTTGTGATATTCATTTATATGATGGCTGACCTTAAATATAAAAGATACGAAAAATCTCTTGGTTTACTTACAACAAAATTTGTTTCACTACTACAAAAAGCGAAAGATGGAGTTTTGGATTTGAAAATGGTGACTATAGCCTGCACGCAACTGTCAAGTAAATTTTAGGCACGAAAAATGAATATTTTAAACAATTTTTATGTATTATTGGAATCTTTTCAGGCTACTAATTTATTGGCTGTGCGACAAAAGCGACGTATATATGATATTACAAATGTTTTAGAAGGAATTGGTTTAATAGAAAAACGGAGTAAAAATAGTATTCAATGGAAGTAAGTATGGTTTATTTTTGCTTATTATCATATAGTAGTGGCTTTTAGTAGTTGAGTAAGAGCTTTTTCTATTAAATTATGAAATAAAAAGTAAGTGCAGATTTTGCTAATATCAAAATGTGTAAAATGAGATTTTGTGTAGGCTGAATAATAATGGGATTAGTGTCGGTTGAATAAGCCTTACTTTATCTACAATGTGCTTGGAACAATGGGCATACCATAACTTTTTTAAACTGACTAAACCTAAATTTACATATACTGGTTTATCCAACAGAACTAACCGCATAAAGACAAATAATGTGTTTATTCATATAACTGTTAGGAACAGTTCTTTTGAATAGTTATTTTTGGAGCATATCATCTTTGGTAGATGATCTAACAGGTAAATTTGTAGTTATTAGTCAACCTGAGTTTAACAAATCAACATCCGATAGATTTCAGTTACACTAACTTGGTTATTTGGATTTGCCAACTGTAATAGACATAATTACTACTATCTGTCTGAAATGTATGAGTTGTTATGGAGCAACTAGGTAATGCAGTAGTCAATAACTGGATATGGAATCTTCTAATATCAAGTCACTAAATATCCGAAGTCAAACAAACAGATGTCAGTGTGCCTATAAACTGACATCTGTTCAGGCAAACAGATGGTGAAAGTGGAGTAACTGGAAATCTGAAGTCAAGACTGATGGCAGCATGACAATATTTTTTTATTGTTTAAGTACAGATTGGGAAATTTGTGGTTACACAGTACTTAAAAAAGTGGTCTAGGCTTTAGATTTTCAATATTTTTAATTTTATACCTACTTATGCTTAACAAAGTACTATAGATCTTACTTCATACTATTGATAAAATTGTTATAATCTGATTTCTCCCGACCTCTGCTTGACAAACAGTAACTGTGTTGAAACAGTACACCTGTATTTAAAAAAGTATTCTTTGATTTTTACTCGAGTTAAGTCAACTATAACAAAGCTCACACTGTTTTGTGTTTGTTGTGTTAATGTTTTGCAATGCCTAGACAAATTACTGGGAATAAAATAATTATTTCAGTTGCTTTTCCATTAATTTAATAGTCATTTGTATCTTTTCAGAGGGGTTGGTCCTGATTGTAACACAAATGATATCGGAGAAAGAGTTATATCCTTACGAAAGCAGATTGGGCGACTGGACGAAAAGGAAAGAATTTTAGATAAGTGGGTTCTTTTCTACAATGATTGATAAGTAAATCATTAGACTCTATTGTAATTATTGTTGGTAATCAAATTAATATAAAATTCTTATCACAAAGATAACTTGTTTGTAATACAAAAGGTACCTTCAAATAATACTATTTCAATTTTAAATATAGCAAATAATAACTAATGTATAAAAATGACTCATAATTATGTAAACTAATGCTATGGATTATAATCCACCCAAAATAAATATTTTCAAATACATGAGGCATACTATTTTATACTACTACCTCATACTACTAAGCAATATTTTAATTTTAACTGAATAATGATTATTTTTCCTCTCTGTCACTCCTTCCACCTAAAAGTGATAGAAGACCAGAGCCTAATAACTGATTTTCATGGATTTTTTTATTGCAATACTTTCAGACGTTTACATTGGATCAAACAGAGTATAAAGAATGTTTTGGACGAAACGGAAAATCAATCGTTATCATATGTCACAAATAAGGATATTACAAAATACTTTCCAGGCAACCAGGTCTTAGTATTGGAGGCACCTTTGGGTGCCCAATTGTCTGCTGGGTCAATTGTTGTATGTACATCTTTTATCTCTTTTGTTAACTTGATTTGATTTTAGAGGAATTGAAAATGGTAAATTTTGAATGCTATTGGTAGCTGTGGAATCAATGAAGGATTGAATGTTCAAAAATACTTTTTATTTGGTGGTGTTATGATACCTTGGCTTGAGTGTTATTCTACAAAAGAGGTTTCCATCACAAATTTATATTATGTTCAAATAATGGGAAATTAAAGTTTTATGTGATTAATAACAGGGCTTCCCAGGCAACATACAAAGACGAGAGAAGTAGCATCATGCTATCTAGGACTTTTAGAGTATTTTTATATATATAAAAGAAGTAAAAGTCATTCCACAGTAACAATGAACAAAATATAATTTACTATCAATCAAGACAACATATTAAAGTACTGGGGATCAAGAGTGGTCAATTTCCTAGATTCACATTACGATTATGACAAATATCTACATAGAGTCGACATTGTTATGCCTTACACCTACCAGTATATCTAGACACGAATTAATTTCTCTAAACGACAATTTAAAAGCCGGTTTAAGCCCAGTAAGATTCATCTGTTCCTACTTTCTAGTATTCAATTTTTTTATTAATGGCTTCTCTTGTTGCAGAAACAAGAGGAGAGTTACTTTCTACATGTGAAGTCATCAGAGTCCATTGGTGTATTACTATTATGCGATAAGGAAAGTGAATTGGTAAGATATTATTAATTACTCGAGCTACTCACACTTGCTTAAAATTTATTTTGTGGAAAGTGTACCATTTCTCATTTTTTTTTAATTCTTTTGAAAATGTTATCACCATTACAATCCTTTCATTTGATTAACAAACTGTTCATCCCATGCATTATTAGCTATTTGTGATCCTTAAATAAAATAAAAGATTTAGTATGAATTTTACTTAATGACCTGGATTATGGGTCTAGATTACTTTAGGTTTTATATAAAGTATGTTTAATTTTTCAGGAAAAAGATGTTTCTATGGAAGATAGTGAAGTACAGAGTTACACAGAGAACTTTGAAAAGGACCTTGACAATAGTAGTAAGTAATTTGAATTACAATAATTTCTGCATACAATACACAGGGTGGCAGACAAACTTGCATATTGTAGAATTGTAGATCCTCAAATTAAGCGTTACCTTTGTGTTTGGGTAACATACAACACAGTACTCTTGGGCCGATGCCAGACACCTAGATCTAAATAACAGAAAATTTGTTTCCGAAATTTGCCATGCCAGGAATCGAACCTGGAACCTCTATGTTAGTGAGGTTGACCGGCAGGCTTAGTCTGTTTAACGGTAAAGACCGCCATTCGTCGCTATGTATAGACAGCGGCATCCATAGTTCGCCCATTGGCGGGCATCATCAGATTCATCCCCCTCTCATGGCAACAGTCCAGCAGAGGTAAAACTCCCTAGGGAGCTCCCTCAAGCAAGTTGCCCCCGGGCTCGAGCGCGTTCGCCTAGCGAAGGCGCTCGCCCCAAAGACCCCGGTAAAGTTGTGAGGTCTTCGGACCAACAACATAAAGTCAAGTCAAATAAAAAAATAAAAAGGCATCCATAGTGTAAATATGAAATCCAAGTGCTTTAGGCCTTTAAACTGCAGTATATAATAAACTGTGGACATATTAACTCTTATCCCCAGTGTAATAATATTTAGCTATGTTAGTGTTTACATGAGTCATTAACAATGTCAGATCTCAGGCCCTTAGCTATGTTTTGTGCTGGCTATATGCGTGACACAGTCCTTAACACTAATATTGGGTGAGGTATGGTTATAGGGCACATTTATTTAATATGAACAGATCCGAACTTTTTTAATATAGGTTAGAAGGCCAAGGCGCCTCCCGCCTTAGCCTTCGTGGTATATTTTTTTTATAACCACCCAAAGTTAATTTTATATCTCAAATAATAAATAAATGTGCGCACCCCTAATATTATCTCGCGTGTAGCAGAGGTATTACTGAAGTTGCTTGATTTTATTATCTCACGTGTAGCAGAGGAATGACTGAAGTTGCTTGAATTTATTATCTCACGTGTAGCAGAGGAATTACTGAAGTTGCTTGAATTTATTATCTCACGGGTAGCAGAGGAATTACTGAAGTTGCTTGATTTTATTATCTCACGTGTAGCAGAGGAATGACTGAAGTTGCTTGATTTTATTATCTCACGTGTAGCAGAGGAATGACTGAAGTTGCTTGAATTTATTATCTCACGTGTAGCAGAGGAATTACTGAAGTTGCTTGATTTTATTATCTCATGTGTAGCAGAGGAATTACTGAAGTTGCTTGAATTTATTATCTCACGTGTAGCAGAGGAATTACTGAAGTTGCTTGATTTTGTTTTTAACTTTTTTTGTTCCAGATTACCTCCTAAGACTGAGTCCGCCTGCGTCTAAGCACGACTTTCTATTCTCCCTTCAGGCATCAGAAGGCCTTTGCGAACTTTATGACATACCATATTAAATTTGACTGACTTTAGTTTTAGCTTTTTTCAGACATTTTGTATTATTATTTTGTTAATATTTTTGATCATGTTTGTAAATAAATCATGTAAATAACCAAAGCGTTATTATATATTATGTAAAGGAAATTAAATAATGAATAAGAGTAACAATCAAGATGTTTTATTTTTTCGATTTCGGATTAGATACAAATCTATCCAGCACCCCAAACGATTGCTTTGGTGCTTTTTGTTTTTGTTCTGGCTTCAATGATTTCTGTACTTCTTTCGTCTGCTCCACATATTCCTGAAAAAAATTGACGGTCAATGGAAGAAATCTACAGAAAGAGAGAAGAGAGAGTGAGTTAAAGAGAGGTGCACATACATGGATGACTGAAACTGTTTTTCCTTTATCTTAAACTTGGACAATATTTTAACATTTGTATATTATTGATAAATGATGTATTAATATATTAGTTTTTAAAAGAAGTAACTGCAGTTTAACATCTTAAACCTTCGTTCTGCAGAACACCAGAATTGAGAGAAAAAAGAGGAAGGAAAAGAAAACAGTGAAAAGAGATAGCAGTGAAGGAATACCATGTTAAGACAGTATGCGCATGATAATTATGGCTCCAGAACACAGGGTCACTTATATAGCATTGAAACTTCAAGGTAGCTGGGGAATAAATCTGACATCACATAACCTAGTGTCTTAGTGTTACCGGGCTTATCACCATATTAAAGAGATTATTTCTTACCCTCCTTGCAGCCTCTTTGATAATCTTTTTTCTAGCGATATGAGTTTTTCCTTTGTTCTTACGTCTCGGTGTTGTGTCCAGTTTCTTAGGTTTGACATGCTAAAATTAAAAAATGGCATTTCCTTTAAATATAAAGCTGAAACTAAACTAGCACACGCAAAGCGTACCAATGGTTTTATTATGAGGGACACCTAAAAGTGCCCCAAGTGGAAACAAAAGTAGGGAATCTGGCTCCACCGGAATTTAACGCTAAGATGTTGATTATTAGTGATGGAAATTACAACTACTTTAATATATCAATTGTTTTTAAGTTATTTAATTTCTTCACTGCAATTTCACTGGTGAAAAATGTTTTAGAAGTGACGATAAAATAACAGTAGGTACCGCGACGTGTCATTGAAATTTGAAATAATACGTTGCTCTACATCTATATTTTTTTTTTATAGATGTAACGTCGAGAGATCAACAAAAGACGTTACATCACGGCGTAAAAAATAACTCGAGCAAATGATTTTTTTTATTGCAGGAGTTCAGCAGACAGGCAGACGGCCCACTTGATGGAAAGCGGTTACCATCGCCTATGGACATTTGCAACACCAAAGGTGCTACAAATGCGCTGCTGCTCTCTTAAGGGAGACTGGAACCTGGTCACCAATGCCGGAACACAACTCAAGGTTGTTATGGCAACATACTTTAGACCAGGGGTGGTAGCCATCCAGTCGGGCAAATGCCCTACCACCGGGCTGTGGGTTGTTTTGTCGCCTCTTACGACAGGCCGCCCGGCCGCAGGAAATTGTATTCTTTCTCCGTTCCTGCACGGATAAAAATGCCTAACATTCAACGAATACGGTTCAATTTTACTCAAATAAGTTCGCTCGTTTATCGTTTTGACTATCTCCTTCAGGTTTTTTTGTACTACATTGCGCTTTACGGGTTTAATACGTGAAAATCGTTGGAAAACGTTCCGATGAAATTTAATGGTCGTTTCCTATTGTACAAGAATGGAGTAGAGTTAAGTGATTTATTTTATTTATTTATTTATATATGGAAAACCTACAGCTAAAACATTTGGTTAGATATCTAAAATTAATACAAGAAAGCCAATGACAGGTTTTTACGGATAAGATATAGCTTAAAAGTAACATGCAAATATAAAAAACATTAAAAAGGCACCGAGAAGTCTAATCACTGTTGAAAAATTTCAGGCTTAGACACCGCTTGGCTCCTAAAATACTGATTGAAAATGGGTCGATATCATCGTATTTAGTTACATTATTTAAATAGTTACTTGCTCGCACTAAAAATGAATTTTGTCTATAATTAGTAGAACTTAAAGGTACATTTATGGGTTGATTGAAAGGTATAGATTTCGAAGGAATGTTAAAATGGACTTTAGGACAATCAATATCAGAGGCGATAATCTTTTGAAGTAGTAAAAAGTCAGCAATATCACGTCGGTCTTTCAGTGGCAATAGGTGAAACTTTATAAGTGAATAACTTTATTCCACATACATAATGGTATAATGGGTGGTCTTTTGGCCACAAGCGATCTCGAGACTACCTTAGCTTTATATTATACCTTTTATATCACAGTTATTTAACCGGTGATCAGTAAAATGTGTCATCACTATTGATTATGTAGCAAATTTTACATTTTACTTCTATGAGTTCTAAACTAATAAATCAGCTGTAAAAGCCGGACAGGCACCAGAGTGAAATAATACAATATCTTTGTTACCTTCAGGGATTAAAACTCTGAACACATAATATCAAATGGAGACAATGTTCTGAACAATAATAATGATTAATCTATTAAAGTTATAATAGTTACCAAAAGTTTCTTTTTGGCTTCCATTTGCTCTTTCAGAGAAGGCACATCCACTTCTGTAACCTCGAATGGATTAAGTGTAATAAGTTCTGCAGGTATTTTGTCAAGCAAAGCCTTGACTTCCGCTTCCCTACGTTGGCTTTTGGTCTGGAACGGATTACTCTCCAAAGCATCAAAGTTGGCTTCACCGCTACCTGTGAACAGTCGCAGTTTAAGGTTTTTGCATTAAAATAAAAACATAAAGTAAAATAACCTTAGAAACGATAAGAATCAATTATTGACCAGGGATGTCCATTCGGTTCCACATGAAAAAACTGGGCACCACAAGAGTTCATTTTATGGGATATTCAAACTCGAAAGGTTTTTAGACCACCAAGCAAAAGTGACACCAGAGTGACCACATACATGTTTTATTTTAACCTTTAGACATTGGTTAAAAACAGATAAAAAGTAGAAAGATATACTATTGGCAAGTAGTTTATAACATGGATAAAATTTAAAATTATGGTTTATTTGTAATCAAGTTATTGATAAGAGTTGTATTACCTGGCACTATAATACTCGTGAAGCCATGAGTTGTTCCCACGCCCAAAACATCTTCATACGGGCAGAATTTAAAGTTACTTATTGATTTCGCCATTCTGTGTCTTAAATATGGTTTTTCTGTGGTCTGTGTACAACAGTTGCTGAAAAAAATATGTATTTATTTATTATTCACATCATATTGCTCACTTTCATTGTAACGCGAGTTTAATTCCTGTCAGACTGCGTGTGTCTACGTCATGTTTACGTTGTTAAAAGTGATTATGTTCATAAGATAAAGATCTATTCCAAGTAAACGATGTGTTTTATCAAGATAAAAAGTATCCAAGTTACGCCCTGTGATATAAGTCAGCTCCTTCTAGAGTTTCACTTAAATCCGTTTAGTAGTTTTCACGTGATGCTCTAACAGACAGACAGACAAAAAAATGCATTTTCGTAATCTCGTGTTCCGAATTAGTCCTCCTGATTTTTTTTCCAAATTTTTAACGCAATGTAAAATTTCGAATCATTTATAGATTTTTTATAGTACAGATTTTCAATAGTTTGTAGTGTGCACTCTATAAACGGAATTCTGTAGCATTTAATTTGTTACAGACCAAACTTATTGCATTAAATGCTACAGGGCATTTGAAAATGATTGATTGATACCAAAGGCGTCAAATAGCACAGTTATTGACATAAATGTTCTAGCTTTACCACAAATATCTTACAACATTTGTTCATATTTAAACAATATACATTTCTGAAATTAAATGTAAGATTAAATGAAAGGATATTGGTGGACATTAGATTATCTTTATTAGCTATGCATTGTGGGACAGTTATAATAATGTACAATATACACAGCAAACAGACTTCTTACTTGCAAAGGCATAAAGAAAGGGACAAAAATGTGAGAGCCCTGAACTAAGGTTATCGGAACCATCTCAGATGCTTTTTACTTATTAATATTAGATAACTGACACATAAATAATGTGTTGGGTGATATTGTCATGTCTAACAATAAAACTGTACTGCAGAATGTCACCCTCCAAGTTCGGCAACTTGGTGGGTGTGAACCCCTAAAAGCTCCCAAACGAAATAATTTGTAACATTAATACTAGTTAAAAGTTATGTTCTTACTTGTATATTTCTACAGTTGCTTCTAAACCCACTGCGAGCATGTCCGTTTGGGAGAATTCCAAGTCAACAGGCGCCGATCTCAGTTTATAGTGTTGTAAAGGGCCATCAAGATTTCTTATATCCCATATTTTTAAACTTCTGTCAACGCCACTTGTGGCCATATACCTGTAAATAGCAATTAGTACATTAAAGTGTTTATATGTACTTTAACACACTAAGACGGAACCACCACAAATTTGTTGCCGAACTGTCACACATGGTTAATTGGGAAGCATCAAATACAGATAATTGAAACGAACGTTGAACTGATGCTTTCTCCCTCTAACTACATAGAATTTGTATTAGAATAAAAGAGACAATAGAATTCTCTTGGTTTGGGCGAGGGAATTTTGGTGCATTTTGGTCCCCGTTTGAGAGTTAAATAGTAGCAATATATGCACTATAAAATAAAACTAAACCATCTTACAAACTAAACTACACTATAAAACTAAACCTAAAATTAAATACGAAAACTAAATAAAAAAAGAGGCATAATTATAGATAAAATATTGGTCCCAAACCAATGTCACTTATTGGGAACGTTCCCAAAAGACTTGCGGCGTTACCACATTGAATAGCAATGCTTAAACTTTGAGCAAAATAGACGCCAGCCTGTCGCGTGAGAGGTCTACCAAACGTTCGGCGACGTTTCGATAAAGTTTTAGAGCGTTAGGACCCCACGGATCCGGAGTTTCCACCCCAAACGGCGTAAATGTATAACCATTTCTAATGGTGGCGTACTTGCAGCACTTGAGGGCCTCCTGTTCGGCTGCAGCAGAATTTGAAAGATAGGAAATTGTCAGAGTGTCCATGAAAATAGCATCCCACACTAAGGGGCAGCCCATCTTCCAAAGTACTAGCGTGATCCCAGTCGGTCTCCTGCCATCATCGCAGCACATGCCGTTTGGTTCCAGAACATCAGGTACCCCGGCGGATAATGTAATTGAGTGCCGCCTGACGACACATTCTACCAGCGTTTCTGCTACAAGATAATCCATGGTGTCCTAAGCAGTCCACCTTATTCCCATATTGACAGAGGTGAGGAATCACACAGGTTGCCCCCTAGGCGAATGGTGGATGGTGGTGCAGTTTTTGAAAGTAGTATCATATACTTTATATACAAGTATATCATACAATATATATATATATATACTAGCTGACTCGGCGAACTTCGTACCGCCTTATTCAAATAAATTAATAAACAAACAAATCGAGAAAACATGGCAAAGGGCTCATAGAATTTGAAAAATATATATAGCCTATAACCATCTACGATTAATTCCACGTCGAATGGTTGTGGTTTCATGCTGATCGGTCCAGTAGTTTTCGAGTTTACCTCGGATATATATATAGATAGATAGATAGCCATAAACCATCTAGGAAAAATTTCGCATCGAATGGTGGTAGTTTCATGTCGATACGATCAGTGGTTTAAGCGTGATTGAGCCTCAAACGAACACCATTTTCATTATA
This sequence comes from Dendrolimus pini, assembly GCA_949752895.1. Taxonomy (NCBI): domain Eukaryota; kingdom Metazoa; phylum Arthropoda; class Insecta; order Lepidoptera; family Lasiocampidae; genus Dendrolimus; species Dendrolimus pini. The sequence continues at coordinate 18,361,012 of OX457128.1, read as the reverse complement.
TATATATAATAATAATAAAGATTTATATATATATACACACATACATACATACACACACACACACACAGCCTAAGTAATAAATGCGGATTTATATATATTATCTAGCCATTATTTATAATGTCTACTCAATTTAGATAAAGTGATAATTGACACAGAATTAATCACATTAACTAGCAATTTTATATAGTATAATATTATATAATATCTTCGAAGCTTTGGATAATGTAATAAAACAATTAGGTATAGGTAAAGATTATAAAATTATGGGTGGGGTATAGATTGACGGCACATTTATTTATTATGCACAAATCCGAACTTTTTTAATATAGGCTAGATAGCCTATAGCACATTGGTAAAAGCTTTTTTTTATCAAGCTGTCTGCTCCAATACATAAATAAATTAAATTTTAATTTTGTTTATTTTTCACAAAGCATACTCACATTCCTCTATTATCAACCGCAATAGCAGTCAATGGTGTTTTATGGCACAGTATCTTTGCTAAAGGTTGCTTCACAGTCGGTGCCCAAAGTGAAACCACACCCTTTGGATCCCCCAAGCAGAGTGTAGCATTATATGGGTTCTGAGTCATCACTGAACATCTTCCTAGATGATTATTATAGTGTCCAACTATTTCACCGATTGAAATGTCTAGCCATGTTAAAAAGCCATATTCACTCTGAAAATAGTACATTCTTGTGATAAAAAATATATTATCAGTCCATAAAGTCCATACTAGCTCCTTTAGTCAATTAACTTGGGCCTCCTCATTAGTAGAGGAATGGGTTCTATATCCGCCATCCTTGTCTAAGACAGATTGATGATTGATTACATACATTTTACATTATTAGTCATTTTCATGTTTAGTTTTCCTCAATATCTTTTACTTCTCTGTCAACATGTAAAAATTATAGTAATATTATGTATACATATAAATATAATGTTATATAATTATATTTATATATATTATATTTTTCCGTGCAGGAATGGAGAAAGAATACAATTTCCTGCGACAGGGCAGCCTGTCGTAATAGGTGACAAAACAACTCACAGCCAGGTGGTAGGGCATTTGCCCGACTGGATGGCTACCACCCCTGGTCTAAAGTATGTCCCTATAACAACCTTGAGTTGTGTTCTGGCATTAGTGACCAGGTCCCAGTCTCCCTTAAGAGAGCAGCAGCACATTTGTAGCACCTTTGGTGTTGCAAATGTCCATAGGCGATGCAAACGCTTTCCATCAAGTGAATTGTCTGTCTGTCTGCTGAACTCCTGCAATAAAAAACTCAAAAGATGTGTGGAAACACTGACAAACTTAATCCAATTTGACTCTTGAGTATTCCATTTAATTAAAAATAATTTGTAAATGTAATGGCTAAAAACATGATATGAACGATAGTAATACACACCACAACAGCCAACAAGAAATGATAGGGCAAGAATTCCATTCTAAGAATCTTGTCTATTTTCTTTACACAGTGCAATTCGGTTCCAGTGTTGTCATAAATATGTAGAAATTCTTTTTGTGCTGCTGCTACCATCGTCTCTATGTGCAGCCAACTACAAAACAAGGGACAAATCAAGGGTGTCCCAAAAAGGACGCAAGATTTGAAATTGATGAAAAACAAATTTTTTTTTCCGTCATAATATATTTGTATGTAAAATCTTGAAATACATAAAATAGGGTTATTTGTGGAATAATACGTCAGGCAAATATCCTCCTAGGCTTTGCTGGCACATACGCACTCTTTTGTCAAAATTTTCTATGACCATTTTGCATAGATGTGGCTGAATTTCTCTGATGCAGTGTCGAATTTCCTCTTTTAAAGCATGAGTGGTTGTGGGCTTATTGGCATAGACTTTAGACTTTAAATAACCCCATAAAAAGAAGTCTAAAGGCGTTAAATCGCAAGATCTAGGGGGCCAATTCTGATCACCGAATCGGGAGATCACACGACTAGGAAATGTTTCATGCAGTAATTGCATCGTTTCTCTGGCTGTGTGGCAAGTGGCCCCGTCTTGTTGAAACCACATTGCTTCCACATCAATATAGCGGATATTCGGCTAGAAAAAACTTTGTTATCATGTCGCGATATCCAGCTCCATTAGCAGTAACTGCTTGGCCGGCCTCATTTTGAAAAAATATGGTCCAATAATGCCTCCAGCCCAAAATCCACACCAAACAGTGACCCGTTGTGGATGCATTTGTTTTTGAACAATCACATGTGGGTTCTCTGAGCCCCAAATGCGGCAATTCTGACGATTAACAAAGCCTCGAACATCGAGATGAAAATAGACTTAGTCGCTAAAGATGATTTTGTTTGAAAAATCTCTTCGCTGTCCATGATCATGAGGCTTCAGTTCTTGTGTTATTTGAACTTTGTAAGCATGGAGATGTAGATCTTTAGTGAGTATATGTTGGAGAGAGCTTCTTGAATTTGCAATTCTTGTCCACAATGCCTAATGGATGTTCCTGGATGTTCACGGACATTCTGAGGCACTGATTCGATATTGTCATTTGAACGGCTTGTTTTTGGATGACCAGTGGAATGAACATCATGAACTGATCGACTCTCCCTGAATTTTGCAACCACTCTGCTCACAGTTGATGAAGTCAAGTCAATATTCCGACCATATTTTGCACGGAATTTTCGAACCGTGCCTGCCAAACTTTCATTACTTTTGAAATATTGTTCAATAATAAAAATATTTTTTTTAGGGTTGCCAGCACTAAAATACAAAAATGGCGGCAAATTGAAATCTTGCATCCTTTTTGGGACACCCAATATAATAACTATATTTTATAGGGCACTCTTTGGAGGCTGATTTGTGGTTATTTATCAAACCACTAATCATAGAGCGCTGCCTAATTGCTTTAATATCAATTTAGTATAGTATTTTTTATAATAGTTTTTAACTTTGTCTATTTTAGTTAAATATTTCTACACAACTAACTAACTAGACAGGACTTGTACAAATTTAACACTGTCAATATGTGTTCTCATGCTTTATAGCAAGTAAATGAAATTGAATGAAGTTTTAAATGAAAAATGTAGTGTCACACTCCAAGGTGGCTTGGCAGGTTTGACAATTTAGTTATTTTAATGTGCAAGTTTCATCAAGATGTTTTTCTTCATTAGTAGCACGAGGTGTTTGTTACAATAAGTGTATTTGATCTGAAAACAGCTTGAGTGGTGCAAGCTAACCTATGTCATGCAAACGCTATTCAAACCTATGTCATTTGAAACACGTCTGTGTCAACTATTAAGTTTCATGTAGCTTTTATATTGACACATATATTTAAAAGTATATATTTTGCTTACATCGCTACTCATGCTATATTTTACTAATGTACAATAACTTTATACCTGATGTCATGAATTGATTCCATAACATTAATTTCAAAGTGCAACTTTTTTGTAATCCAATCAAAGGCAGCTAAGTGACCCTTTTTACTGCCTATCAATAAATGCCTGCCATTTCTGGAGTACTTAGCTCTATAAGGACCAAAGTCAAGATTCAATTCAAATATCTTTGTTGCCGCTGCAATGTCAATATTCTCTGCAATGATTTTCTGAGAAATGGCTGTTGTTTTTCCATCTTCATCATCTATAGTTATCCCTCTGTTGAAAGATAGATTAGTTTTTATGATAAAGTCATAATAAATTGAGATGGCAAATTTCTAGTGATATGATATTATTATGTACTATATTGATAATATTTTTGATGAAGTTTTTCCTTCAAAGTCAGCAGCACATTGGCAGGACCGCTGATATTGTTAATGTCCATAGGTGACAGTAAACACTTTCTGGTGTGCTTCAGCAAGAAAAAAAGGAATAAAATGAGAGTAAAATAAAATGTAAAATCACCACTTTCATGCTTGCTGCAATTGAACTGGAATGAACTTTTTAAAGATTTTTTTATATACACATACCCACTGAATTTCCAATGTGATTTAAAAGATAGGAGCTACTAATACTTAATCCATAATTTATCTATACTTTTTAGGATAGAATTAAATCATGCTATAAATGTAAATAATGCGTACCCTTGATCTTCAGTCAATAAAATCTCAGCCCTAGCAGCTTGCACCTGAGCATAATTGATTTTTTTCTCCTTTTGTTTCAATTTCTCTTTATACAAAGGATGTCTCACACCCTTTCCTACAAGACCTTTACCTCTGGTGTACTTTTTCAATGTTTTAGGGTCAATCGGGGCTTTGCCTGGATACTTCTGAGTTACTTTGAACTTATTATATGTGTTAGGCTTCACTGATTTTCTGTGTTGTTCCTGATTTTAATAACAACAGCATACATACGTTAAAAGTTATGAAAGATTCTTACAATAGAGTAGTAACCCTAAAATTTATGTGATGGGAATAAATCTTACCTTAAATTTCTGTGCTTTTAATATTCTTGGTGTAATTTTAACATTGTAAACTTTGAATTCTTGGCTTCGGCCTTCAGATTTTTGTTCTTTCTCGTTGTTATCAAGTTCGAAATAGCGTTTGTTAGTTTTCTGTAATATTAAAATTTAATTTATGTACGGTAGGTAACCTATTATAGTTTTGGATATTAGAATTACTTTTTAAAAATACATACCTTATTGGGTTCCTTCATTGTATCTTATCTTTATACTTAATGATGATAAATGTTTTACGTGTAGCAATATTAGTTTATAATTAGTCGTCGCAAAACTTATATTTTAAATTAAAAAATTAAAATCCAACATAAACATGTGAATATTTTTTTTTATTTTTTTTTATTAATTTATTCATGACCATAGAATCAAAGTCTTTCAGACGGAAACATGTTAATTAATAGTCTTCGTATAGTAGCGCAGTTGTTTTGCAGGCTACAACCGACGCCATTCAATGGAGTTCTTGTGAAAACTCGAAAGATTACATCTGACTATACAGTTCACATTTCTCACAAAAACACATAATTTCTACTCAAAAACTATCAATATCCTGCAACTATTGTTCATTTTAGAGTAATTATACACATTTTTAGAAAATAAAACTGCACAGCACTACGTCTCCTTTCAGTTCCCGCCAAAAACTCCCACATGTGAATATGTGGTAACAGGGTGTCCAGATTGAATGTAGGAAAAGTCCCCATATCCGTCAATAGTCAATAAAGCCCAAAACGATACTATCCAGAAACTTTTCCACCTTAGACCATCCAATGGTCTAAGTTTTCCACAGATATTTTTGGATGAAAAAATCTGACAAGTGCGTTCGCTCCATGCACTTCAAAGGATTTCGTCTATTTTTTAACCGCCTTCATAAAAAGGAGGAGGTTCTCATTTGTAAATTAAATATTTTCTTTAAATGTATAATTTGATTACAAAACCGTTAAAATTATTATATAGAGACAAATATAACTTTAACTTTTATTAGCTATTTGATCATATTTCTAATATTTTATGTCACTTTTACTAAGGTTAGGGGGTTAAAATACATCCCTAATATCCTCAGCGCTAAAACTTTCTTCACATACCCAAGAAATTCTTGTCCCCAAAAATACCACAACCCCGAAATAAATCTCAAACTGGGGACAAATCACAATCTGTAGATCCTGGTTAATAAGTTGTTACTGTCAAAGAAGTAGAAGTATTTTGGTTCTTCATTACTTGAAAAACAGGCAAAGATCCTAAGACCATACAGCCTCGTAACTTGTGTGTGTGTTACTGTCAAAGAGTCCAAAGTTCTGCTGTCAACTGATTTTGAAACTTATTTTATGGTCTGGCTACAGAGCTTTATGAACTAATTTTAATAGTTGCGCACTGGATCCCTGTAGAAAGTATTCTCTTTCCCTAGCTTTTAATTATTGTTCTGAGTTTCTACCAAAGAGTACATTAATATAATAGGAGAGTTTCTAAGAATTTGAGATGGTACTTGAAGTATGATGTTTAAGTGAGAAGTTTAATTGAAAAAAAAAATCTAGATTATGTTTAATTACTTATATTTAAGATTGTGTTAAACTAGTATTTCTACAATTTTAAGTTTTAAAACAATATATGTCGTTAATGATAATTTTTAATTCAGATTTTTTTTAAAGATAAAGATGATAAAGTTTTAAGATTTCCGGTGCAAATAATGAAAAATGCTCTGGACTCCTCCTGACGTCGAACGAATATCATAATTTTATATGGGTTCTGTTTTTCCTATCTAACTTCGGAACACTAAACAAGGAGACTTTTTGATATAGGTATTCTGCTGATTTACTAGTAAGGTACTGCTCAAAGTTGTACAAATGTCCATATTATATCTCTTTTATACCTCGCTTATGGTATTGCTACACATCCCCCTTAGCTATGACGCGGTTTTTGTCATATCGATTAACCAAAAGCTTTGTGATTTTGTTAAAAATCTTACCTGTTTAGGGAAAAAGCTATTTTCGAGCTGCCACAAGAAATCTTGTTAGAAAGAGTAAATCCAAACCATTCATGGATACCACAAACCACAAACTACTATGGATACTACGTATATGGATACTCCGACTTGATACTCAAATTGTGCCAAGCCATACTTACTCTTAAGAAGAAAATGATGTGTGTGGTGACTACTTGGCGCGAAAATTTGCATAATTATAGTGTTGCAATAGGTATTAATGTTTATTGTAAACACTTTTAATTTTGGTCTTGTGGCTATGAGTATGAAGCTTCATTAATCAAGTAAAAAGTGTAAGTAATAAGTAAATATCTTTCTTTACATTATTTCGCTAGATTATAAAAGCATTGTATTATTTAATAAAACTACGTTCATAATCTTGGTATTTTATTATTTTTATTCTCTTTAACAACACATACTCAATATTTTACAGAAACGTATATGACAATCAGAGTAGTAACATAGTATATTTAATAGGTTTTAGTATTTAAATGCGAATAATTATAGCATTCCTGTGTACCGACATTGTTTTCGATGCAGTTTGTAAATGGATACATTTATGTCGTAATGAAAATGCTCTGCATTTTTCATGATGAAATTATAAAAATTTCATGTATAAAGCACGGCCTAAAAAAATATTGCAAATTAACACTAGCCCGATCGAATTTAGCTATCACATCGTGTAAAGGTAACAAACAATAAATAATTAATAACACGTAACATAATCACAACAAAGTGTACATTGGCTAACAAAGAAATTGGGTAATTTCCATTTATCCCTAAAGTCGATTATCAATTAATGACTGATTTAACTTACACAATCTAATGAGATCTCATTATTTACTAATACAAATAAAACCGCCCTTATGACGTGTTAACTATCATTATTCACAATTTTATTTACAAAACTGACTAGAATGTAGTCTAAGTCGTTCATTTTTGTTTCATAACTGTTCATTATTTCTAAATTATTTTAGTCTTAATACAGCGTTCGGGAGCTGCTGTGAATTGAAAGCATTTGGCACATTCCCAGTATATTTTTTTTAAAGATCAGCAGTTACCTCTCAGACATTACATTAATGTCAAAACTTAATAGTAACTGTTTACGAATTCTGAATTTCCTAAACAGGGACCACACTGAGTGTCTCTTTTAAATAATAATTTAGTAAATAAATAAATATAGGTACAATATTTACATAAATAATGCCCATGCGTCCGTGTGGCTATAATCGCTTAAGTGTCGCAGTATAAACCTTTTCACCTAACAATTACATTAAATTTAAGTATACGAGTAACAGTTTTTAAAATTTATTTAGTTCCTATAAAGTCCAGCTTATTGATTAAATCGAACAAATCGTCGAGTGTTAACGTGATGTCTTAAAAGAAGTCACACATCGTATACAACGGTTTACAAAACAGACATAGTTACCTAACAATAGAACACAAATACAGCGGGCGTTGGGCGCCACTCACAGTTTCATCGTCATGAAACTATATCGATTCACTGATTTATTCCGATCACTTTATTCATAAATCTTTGGTATCGATTTCACAAGTAACAATGTCTGCACTTAATTCAACACATTTAAGCTCCGCCGATCGTATAGCAGGTTAACTAGTCACTTCACTGTCTGTCCGATTCGGCGGTGCTCTGTGAACCTTAAATAGGCGTGGGGAGCACTGTGAAGTCCTGGAGCGCGTTTTTGACCGTTTCGTATATTGGGCGATTTTCGTCGGGACAATAACCGTCTGGTGAGCATAGGGTTTGGAGCTTTGTGAGGTAAGAGTCGAAGTTGTCGTGGGCTGGTTTTTCCCCGGCACCGGGCGGAGGAGGCGCCCCCGGTGTCCCTGCTGTGATAACCGGGGCGGTTCCCCCGCCGGGTATTTTCACGTGCTCCAACAACGTGATGACATTGTTGCGTAAACTCTCATAATAGTCATTGAGATTGTTATTTCGATGTGACAACTGCTGCGTTTCCTGAAATTTAAAATAAGAATATTTTTTAAATACTGCACAAACAGTACCAAACCCTAACCAACAACGGTCAAATTAATAATTAGATTAATGTAAATGACTTTCTTTATTCAAATTTTAAAAGTACCAAAGAATATAGCAATGGTACTCACAATGTGTAGAATTAGTGGCACTCAAAGCTGGATGTTTGAAGCCATGACTGTACCATCTACATGGTCAGAAAAATTTATTGATTTATTCAGAGACTTAAACATCATAAATTATTCTAAATTCAGATTTTGAAAAACCTATCGTAGTAATGAATTGGGAACTTACTCTTTCACTATGCGTTAAATGCGTTTCCATAGCGTTGATATCTGACTTGAGGCGCATCATTTGTGATTCTACTCGAGCGTTTTCTCTTTGTAATTCTGTTATTTCTTGTTCTATGGTCATCAGATCTTCTCCATTGCCTGTTTGCATATTTATATCCATACCTGAAATTGTTTTTTTTTCTAAATTACTCAGTTGACCTTATTATGGAATGTAAACTTAGAAGTCTGCGTAGTTTAAAGGCTGCGGCACCCGCGTCTCATTCCAGTGATGTGGTTTTGGATCACGGCCGAGCAACGTAAACTGCTGGAACTTTTGAACAATTTGTAAGTATTACGTGAGAACTAAATTTACTTCAAACACGATACGATTGTAATTTTACATTTTTCCTTAGACTTCAAGATTTTTTAAGAACTGTAACAGTTTACGTATCTGAATTAATACATAAATAGGAGGTTAAATCTGTTTAGATACTTTGTTCCCTCTGGTCTTGAATACACACCAATTTATATAAAATATACATAAAGTATACTTTAGGCGTTGTTGAAGATAAAAAAGATTTAATTATATCAAGTTGCGCTTATTGAATTACATAAAAGTAAGAATTTACAAACCTGCATAAGGTTTAGGATACAACGGCGTTATTTCGTCAGGATACTTTGGTTTCTTAGGTTGCGGCGTAGGGGTGGCCGTACCAGCCACTGGGCAGCCGGACAGCGAACGATGCGTTAAAAACGACCCGTTAATGTGTCCCGATCCATCGCAGCCAGGTGTGGGACAGTTGACTCCATCGAACTTAATCGCTGAAGCCGCCGCTGCTACTGCTGCTTTATGCTGTTCTACCGTCCCACCGCTTTCGAGTACCCTCATTTTGTTGCGGTTCGCTATAGGACACCCGGAGGCACTGTCGGTAAAACAGCACATATAATTTACCAGATCAAACCAAGCGAGCCACTTACTAACGTTAATGTTAATTGTTATTGTTAAATATTGATATAATTATCTACGCACTGAACATCTACTTGCTGCACATATACGTTGGTCTTACCTTCGATGCGATAAGAATTTTCCTGTAGCGTGTCCAGACCCATCACAGCCCGGTATAGGGCATCTATGCGGCGTGCAAATAATCAAGAAACTCATTGTAAACGATAAAATTAGATCATATACGAAAATATAACTACCGATTTGACAAAATTACTTGACCTAGAGTTAAGAGTGCACAATTGTTTTTGCAACAGAACGTGTATGTATTGTGAAAAATGTAGAATTTCAATAGCATACATAAATTACGACAGCATTGTGCATAATTAGTAACGTACTCGAGGATCTTGAATACAATGACGACAGTTTTTTATTTAATATTGCAAGTAGTTTAAAAGTAAATTCATCTCTGTAATAGATCATCCGGAAGTGTATTGACGGTTGGTATAGCTTTGTTTATTGTATTGATTACTTACCTACACTTCAAACCAACCTACCATTTTAATATCAATGACAATACGTTATGTAAATAGATAAGTGCTAGGTTTCTTTATATTACTATTAATTTTCTTTATTAGTGTTTAAATTGTGACATAAATTCCATTCAAGTGATGTAATATTTTACCACTAATAAAGAAAAAGGTAAAGTTAAGATAACGTGGAGGTCTGTTAGAAAGTAACGAGTATAGAAAAAGACGCTGCTACGGGAAAGAACAAAAAACTAACGATTTTATGCATATTGATTTAGAATAAGTTTGTAAGGCTTCTTTAAGGTTCTGAAAGAAGCCTACAAGTTTAATCTAACTCAATATATGTATGGATAAGACAGTAAAAGTACATAATATGTACTGAAATGGATCAAGCTCCGCATTTAACATTACGGTATGTTTATGGCTATCATCCAGACCTGGTAATTAAATTAATTATGTAATTTAATTTATGGTAATTCCTCGTAGAATCTTCTTCCAGTGATGTGAAGGAAATATTGTGCGTGATATTATATAATAATATTAATAATAGATTATTATATACAGGACGTCCCACGGCTATGGGGCATGGAGGAAAATTACTTTAAATATTGTATGATAGGTAGATAGAATAAACTTTATTTTATTTTTAAAAGTAATACTGTGATAATGTGACAATCCTTATGTATGAGCTGGTTGAGATCGGCAGCATAAAATACAGTACGTAGGTACTTTAAAATAAAATGTGTTATGTAGCTAAAATATTTAAAGTATTTTTTCTTCGTATCTCATAGCCATGGCACACCGTGCATATAGAGACTAAGACAAATTAATGATAATAAAATATTAAAATCTCACCTTAATGGTTCAGAGTCCTGTCCGTCTCTAGGCTTGCTCTTTGGTTTGTTCGCTCGAGGGCAGCCAGATAACGAGCGGTGCGACGAATAGTTGCCCGTGACGTGCCCGGAACCGTCGCATCCGGGTGTCGGGCACTTAAGCTCCTGGGAATGCGGCTGGAGCTGGGAGCGGTCGGCGCGCGGACAACCCGACAGACTGCACATAAACAGACTGCTTACAATGCCGTGGTAGGGTGTCAAATTGAGACTTGCGCTTGTTGTCTATCATAAACGTATGTTGATAATTTTGATACTCGTGTACAAATACAGTGTTTCTTGTGCATATTGTTCTGGAATGTGGCCAAACCCAGCCAATTAGGACATTCTTGACAGACTCGGCATTATATTATATTATTACCATTGAGCAAGGAGTCTGGGTTATTATTTAAGTTTCTAGCTAAATTATAATTATATTTAAAAATAGATGTAGTTGTAGATAAGTATAAAATGATAAATAAGTATAAGTACATAATATGTACAGAAATGTAAATTTGCCATCTATGAAGCTGATGGTGTGAGTAGTGACGAAATTTTCAATAAAAATTACTTAAAAAACGTCAAAACGTAGTTTTATTAAAAAAATGTTTTGTAGAAGCGATGAACGTTTATAAATTTTGTCATTAGATTTGGAAAATATTTCATAGAAATTACAGTTTTACACCACTTATAATTCCGATCGGGAGTTTTTGTTTGCGCAAAAAGTACAGACCGGTTTCCGATAAATGATCATTACCATTATAAATAATCTATATTGAACTTATTCACAAGTAGAAAAGATAGTGTTGCTTGGTAGGCGTTCTTAGCTCTGTTCCACTTACACAATTCGTACACTATCGCGGGCTACTAAAATTGGTCTACTACGCATTCGGTATATTGCAAGGAATCATTAGTCGTGTAAAACTGTACCTCAGATCTCGAAAACTGTACACAGGATCTTTATTTTAACAAAATTTAAAAGTATATTTTAAGCTCCTATAACTATTTTTTTTCCAGAATTTTCCAATCTTTGTAATATGCACAGAGATAAAAGGCTTTTACGACTTTAGAAGCCAATATTCCACCGCAATCTATTAATATAATAAAACTTATAATTTTTTTGAGACTTGTCTTGCACACACAACACACACACGCCTATATACCTACACTAGCTCAAACCATTCGCAATATATTCCGAATATGATATGTAGTTTGTACACATAAATATTTATTCCCATTCGTACGCAATGTAAATTATAATTTTATATAACTTACATACTTACATATGTTAATTCGGATTTATTACTTTATTACGTTTGAACAAATATTTGTTCAAACTCTCCTTTTTAGGTTTTATTTCGGATTCCTCGCATCTTCCTTAATTAAATTACATTAGGATGGCTATTATTAATCCTTATTAGCGTAATTTCCTTTGTTATTGAGATAGAAATATATTTGCCGTATGTTTGTGTCCGTAAAATTCAAAAAGAGGTCGACTTATTTGGCTTTCTTAATAAATAATATCAAATAGTTTTACAACGAGCTATGGCCGGATTTAGTTAGTTTCTTCCAGACCTGGTAAGTTAATTATTTATATTATTTATAATAGTAATTCGTAGTTGTATCTTCTTTCAATTATGTGAAGTTTGCGGGGAAGCATGCCTACACCGCATGTGCAATTTTGCTGACATAATTAGCATATTGTTACGAATACCATGAAGTGCTGGTTGTTAAGAAAATAATTGTGAGTAAACCCTGTGGGCCCGAGATAAACGTTGTGTCATACCCACCAATCCACATTAGATAAGCTATACCAATATTCAATCCATTCCCCTTCAGTGGAGAAGTCCTTGTCTAGAAGTACCAGAAACATTGAAGTTTTAAAACTATTTAATTATCCACATTTCCTGATGTTATTTACTCAAATAAAATGTCTTTTAGGTATATGTGTATTAGTATAAAAAACATTTAGTATATTTAGTAACTTTACCATTTTAGCAATATACATAAATTATACTCTTATATCTTAGTAAGTTTGCTGAAGTATTATTTATTTATTTTATACTTTACTATATTGCACACAACTTAGAATAAAATTGTGGTAACAATGTAACAAAACGAGTACAACTGGAGGTCTCCTAGCTACAAGCGATTCCTTCCAAACAGCCTTTGGATAGAAAATCACATTTGAAGTATTTATAAGAAGCATAAATTATTTTTATAAATAAAAGAGGCATAGAAAAGGTAACCGAAAATAAAAAACTTTTCTCAAAATAAACTTGAACTGAGTTTTGGAAAGAACACATCGGTCTGGTCTTATCTTTGTAGGTATTTGATAAAACGATAACCAAATTAAGTAGATAATCATACTTACGCATCTAATATCTTTGTCATTGAATTGTATGTTAATTATTATGCTCAAGAGTCACGTTATTTAAAAACAAAATCTAGGCTCATATTTTGTTTTATATTGTAATAAATTATTTTTATGGACACGAAAAGGAAACATGAACGTGAAACTTTTTCCTTGTCCCTCTTATAAGTATGAAAAACAATAGGAACAAAAATGATTGTTTTTATGATTGCTATAGAACATAAATAGAATAGTATGTATTGAAATTATCATTATACAAAATACTTTTCTTTCCAAGTAAATAAATCACCAAAAGACAAGTCATAAATGACACCTTAATACAGACCTAAATATATAATTTAGTTCGATAAAAGTAAGTGAAGTAATATTGTACGAAAATGTATTGCATACCGATTCTCATAAATATTTAAAAATAGAATATACTGGCCGAAACGAATTAATCCAACATGGCCGACCACGTATAGCAAACAAAACGATAAATAACAATCAGAAGGCTTTTTTACTGACTTCAAAAAGGAGGAGGTTCTCAATTTGTCTGTATTTTTTTTACATGTTCGTTATTCGATTTCTCCGTCAATTGTGAACCGATTATCAATTTTTTTTCTTTATTCTTAAGTCTATACTCTCGAGCTAGTGCCATGGTAACCAAGTCAGGATCTGGTGAGTAGATTTCAGGGAAATTGAGGGTTACATAGTGGGTATGTATTAAAGAACGCGGAGTGCCTACATTCTTAGAATAAAAAGCTTGTATACACGTGTCAGTATTAAATTTTGAATTGTGAACCAATATTTAAATTGTTTTTTAACTTCCGAGATGGTCCCACAGTCACCAAATCGGGATCTGTTTTGTGGAACGCGAGGAAATCGAGAGCATTCCTTGTATTTAACCGACTTCTTTCTACAACTTGAAGTCAGTGTCGAGTAAAACATAAAAATTATTATATTTTGTAAATTTGTGGTTGTTCTTTTTGTTTTACTTGGCACTGATTTCAAGATGTTGTAGAAACAAGTCGGTTATAGATTTATTTTTTGTTTATTAATTCGAAAACAGGTTTGTTTTTGTTAAAACAATACCTTCTCGCGCTACAATTGACTGAAAAAGCAGATTGTGTGATATACATTCAGTTTCAGGTTCGCATTCTAGAAAACAATAATTGAGCTCAAATCGACGCTTGATAATATTGAAACGTCAGGCGACTTTTTGCCGGCTCATATATAAAAAAGTTCTTTTTTTTAAATAGAAGAATAACATCTCAAGCGAACCATTGTGTATATTTTATGTATGTTTAGAATACGGTTCTCACAGTAACTTATCCTAGCACCCGTTTTAGAACCTTCTATGATACCTGGGCTCCATTAAATAAATATTAAGAAAGGTTGACGGCCTCTGTGGTTGAGCCGGCTAAGCCTTTGACGGCCTACCTCACTGCAACCCAGAGGTTCCGGGTTCGATTCCCGGTATAGTTAATTTCGAAAACGTATTTGCTCCGTTATACCATGATCTGGGTGTCTGGGATCGCCCCCAGATTGGTTCGTTGTATATTACCCATAACACAAGCGTAACTTGCTTAATTTAGGGATATACAATGTGTGTGTTTGTCTATTATTATTATAATATTATTATAAAGGGAAACAAGAAGTCACTCGGTGCTTGTCAAGCTATAGTGACCAAGCGAATGAGTTCATTATCTACACGTTCAGAAATGAGCTCTGTGCTGGATATTAATGAACTGATATCATCAATTTAAACAGTTCTAATTGAACAAGTGATTATGATTCCAATGACTTTTTACCGTTTAAAACCAATCAATCGTCATCATTAGGACAATACTTATAATAATATTATAAAATTATAAAAATGCCGTGTAGCATTGAAGCTATTAAAAAAAAAAAACAACTGGAATACGCTACAGAAATGATGGAGCACACAATGCATTTTTTTAGAACTCTTGTCTGTTTAAAAAACTAATTCCAATGTGTTTTTTTCATTGACCGATAGCAAATTTTATGTAACAAAACGTGTGATTTTTATTCGACGACCTCTGTGGTTGATCGGGTTAAGACTTTGTGGCTGGCGGGCATGGTAAATTTAGGAAACAAAATTTACCCGTTATTTTCTATGATCTGGGTGTCCTGGATCGGCCCCAGCGGAATCCGTTCTATGTTACCCATAACACAAGCGTAACTTGCTTAATTTTGGGATATAAAATTTGTGTGTGTCTGCCGATTATCATATTATTTTATCCCGGGAATCATATAATCTGTTTTCACTCAAACGCATTACATTATTTTTTTATTTGGGGGAATTCTTGACATTAATAAATTCTAGCTAATTCGAATCCGATTGATACTAAAACAATATAATCCGGGGCATTTTATATTTCCCGTAATTTCCGCACTTCGAAACCACGTGATATTAGGATTTGCTTGATATGACAGTTTCTATGTCTATTAGACATCTATAGTAGAACAGATAAAGTTACGTTACGTACGCCTTTAGTAACATTACTTGTACCGGGTTTTTACGGAAATCTTTGGAATTCATGTATTTCAAACTAAAAAAACCGTTGCCATGCTGAAAATAGCCTTTGAGTATAAATACTGGCAAAATAACTGTTAACTACGTTGCTTGTCAAGCATGGACGAAATCGCGGGTATATCTTAGTTTAATCATAACTCACAATAACCAAATTATAACTCGTACGTTTTGTCGTGTTTTACTGCAATTAGTTAAAAAGTGAAAAACAACAGTTAATTTATAAAAATAGACTAGAACGTTATGCATCTGTAAACGACACGATGAAAGTATCTTTGATGCGATTTACGTATGGCGCTTGAATGCTTTCATTCCAGCGACCAGAATACGTATCTACATAATTGAACGAATTAATACAATTAACATTAATAAATAGGTGGAATTAGATGTCACATTAAAGCAATGTAGCACTTTTGTTTACGGAACAGAAATTATAAGTTTGGTAAATTCTTTTATTTTGTAGGGTAGTGGTTACTCGTATAAAAGTGGGCTGAATGCCAATGTCATCGCATTACGAATTTGTCCTTCGCCGCGCTGATGACAACAGTAGTGTTTATTTAATAATTAGTTATACTTATAGATATTTAAATATGAAAGATAGGTACTTTATATAGATTTCGCCTAATTAAGGATATATATTTGTTGTAATAGATATCTTGTGCGATTTTCTTATAATTGTATGCTTTGGCATTTCCCGCGCAAATTTTAGACTTGTGTCCAATGAATATTCATTGGATTTACAATGTTAATTAAACCTTAGTTATAAGCTTGTACTTAAACATGTAAAACGTGTTGGTGAAAATTCTACTTCTTGATAGTTAATCTTCATTACAAATCACATACAGTTTATTAAATAAATAAACTGTGTGTAATTTGCTAGATTTAGAAAATGAAACGTGAGTTGAACAAACTAGCTACTTTGTATGATAATGTATCTTTCAGTTTTTAAAACATACGTAGTAAAGTATGTATGTCTAGTTATCATGGAGATGCTAATCAATTTATGTAATTGCATATTCAACTATGATATTTTGTACACTTATACATACTGTGTAGATATGTATTATTTTGAAGTTTGTTGTCTACATCTATGATACATATTGCAATAATAGTTTTTGTTCTGGTAACTTATTCAAACGTGGTCAACTAAAAAGTATATATATATATACTTCATATAACCTATTTGTTATACATTCATTAAACTACGTCAAAGTTTTTAAATAAATCTATGCTCCAGAATTAACGGTTAAAACAAATGATTTTTCGAGCCTATAACTTCATAAGTGATGTTAGATGAAAAAGGGTAGTAAATATTATTTTTAACATATTACAAAGGACCTAACACGGATATTTTATACTAGTCTTGCCAGTACAGTGGCTAAGGCACATGCATCTCATTCTTTTCACGTGGAGTACAATAACCATGTGCTCATGGTAATAGAAAACCTCGAGCGGAAAGTTGTACGTCGTGATTATAATTACGTGAAACCCGCTAATCCACTTTTGACAAGCCGGGCGGGTATACCGCTAGTGTCCCTGGAATGGGGAAGCCTGGTCCCAATAACTATAGCACGCTCGCATCTATATTCTAGCAACTCGAAATGCTTAGAACAATACATATTAAATGCCGGTTCCTATATCTTATTATTCATTCACTTGTCTTACCATCGGTTGAATTTTGATGTTACTTGTATGGATCTAATGTCAAATTATAATCGATAGTAAGGCAAATGAGCGGTTGGTAACATATAGGAACACAACATAAACAAAATACCTCTATTATACATTGCCACTTTATTTGGGATGTGTGTTAGTAAAAAAGGACACGTTACGTCACAGGTTCACGAAATGATGTGCTCGTAAAATACAGAGGCATGCAGTTAGTATGTAGCAAAATCGCGATGGACGCCGTCAATTGGCACGGAAATACGCAAATTGCTGTTCATGAGCTGCTGTTATTGCCAGCGCTCTAGAGATGACTGTGCTAATATAAAACAAACGTTATAATTATTATTCGTAAAGTCAATTTAATTAATTCCAAACATTAATTATATTATATTATAAGTAAATTATAAGTAAACTCATTTGTAAAAATTACGTGTAAATAAGCAGACCTTGAAATTCTAAACGATGATGAAAACAGTTTAATTGTACTAATTATTTATAAAATAATTTGGAATGTTTGCCTTAATTCAATACTTTTGAATTATTGCTAAAATGAAAACATTGAATGCAGTTCACCGGTGTTTTATATTTGCACAGCCTTCTTCATTCGGCGATCGCGGGTATAGTGCACAGCGACGCGCGAATATTGCCCGCTTGCCTGCGGTGTGTGGCGAAGTTGCCCGATATGTGACCGGAGCCGTCGCAATCCTCGACCGGGCACTGGATCAGCTCCCTCGACTCCCGAATCCGGAATGACAGTTTCCCATAATAGTCGTCGCGATGGTAGCTAGCGTAAATAAAAATATATACCACGTAATCATTTCAAATAATAAAAACAAATTAAAAAAAAAACAACGACCGCAAAAGTTTCTAAAAGTTGCCATAAAGTGTAAAAAGTAATTTAAAACTATCTAGAATATGACCTTAACGATTCCCATTTTAGCATCAAGTATGTCATTAACCTATTGCAATCACGGCGCATTTCTATAAATAATGCGTAAACTAAACACTAAATCTGATGTTATCTTACGCATAGCAAAGTTATAAAATGTTTACAAAGTTTGGCTATTATTACCAACTCATTGTGTTTACGTCTTGAATGTTACAAAAATAAACTTAAAACTTTTCAAAACTATGCAAAACTTTTTGTTGCTTACCTGTTTCGTCGCATATTTGTGTCCTTGGTAAATATATAACACGCGAAAGTGGCACAAATATTTTATAACGTATGTGTCTTATCGTTCATGTGTTGATATCTGACATGCTCGTGCGCCAGTCGGTGCGGTGCGCGCCTGCACCCGCGTCGGTATATTTAGAATGATCCACCAAGTGTGACTTGTGGTACGTTCGAAAACACCCGTCAGAGTAGTATATTTCTAACCTAAAATAGTTGCGCGCGCGCAGTCACGTTACTTATATAAAAAAATATCCACGTGCATTTTGTTTCAACCTTTCGAGTTTTTTTTTATCTTCAGGAGTTAGTTTTGTTCTTTAACTTAATACTGGTTTTAAAACTTTTAGTTCTAAAACTTATTTGATTGTAGGTATTGGCTTCAATATGATTGGTTGAAAAGTAGGGCATTACATAGTTTGCATACTTTAAAATAATTATTTTTATTTGTACGATTAATGTAGGAGGAAGTAACTTTTGGATGTGCGAGTTCTATTAACTAAGCCGTTATTTAACTTTCAGAGTGATGTAAAATTGTAATAACAAAGTTTTAACTTATCTCAAGTGAAGAATCGTGATTAATAATTAATTAAATTAGATATTTCTGTTGACACTATTATATGTGCTGTATATAAATAAGTATGTTACAAAACTAAGATACTCGTATTTATAATTAAAACTACATATTAATAGATTTGTTTTATTATTAGCCAAACTTATTCAAACTTCAAATTATTTTCTTTAAAGTTTAGCTTTGGCTTATCAATATAGACACCGTTTGATAATTTTGTTATTTCCGATATGTTATAACCCAATGTTGCCGATTTTGATCATCAAATTGAATATAGGGCAAACTACACCATTACTGTTATAACATATATGACAAATATTATGTTTTACGTAATCAAAGAAACATGTATTTAAATATAATATGAACATTGAATACTTTTTAAAAGTTAAAAACATAGCGCGTTGTAAAATTTACTGCGTATTTCCGAACGAAATCCATACGTCAAATGCGCGCGAAAGTTAAAAAACTTTTTATAAAATGTTGTAGTCATTTTACAAACGTTTTGTATTATAGAACTATCATAAAAGATTTTTGCGAGAATTTGAAATGTGAGGTTTTGGTGTAATTTATTTTACAAGTAAAATAATAAATATTATTTGTTTTAGGTCAAGAATAGTTATAGAATAGATAGGTACTATTTGTAATCAAGATAAGTGTGTTTATATAGAAAATGCCAATTGTAAGATTAAATATGATTTTGAATTTGATCCCGGTATTGTTTAACTTTCGTCAAAGATCTATTGTTTACTTGAAGTTGGGGTGGTCACCGTATCATATATAAATCGCATTTTTGCCTATGCTTATTTAAGAAGATCATACTAAAATATGAGTATTTATGAATACTCGACACTGACTATATCAACAAACTTTCAAAGCCACATTAAAAAAAAGAATAAGAGGATAAACTAAATTTTTTCGAGATCTTATAACAAAGGTCAACTGCTACGAATATTCTCGTGAATTGAAATGTGAACAGCTGCTTAATAAAACATTTGCTATTATATGCGAAACCGTGGTTGTCAATTTGCATTCACAGTTTTATTACAATACTTTTTTTGATATCATGTTTTAATTATATTAATTAATTAATTAATTTCATCCGTAAATGTAAAAGTGATTTATTTTGAAGTTTACTTGTGAATCCTTTGCGGCTTTGAGAATTAAGCTATTACTTATAACTTATTACCTACGAGTAATTTCAATTATGATAAATTTTATTCAGGAAAACGGGATATTTTTGCGAAATGCGGATTTGAAGTTTATACAGGTTTAAAAGAATGAACCGAATGATGACCCAAGATATTTCTCTAAGCCTTCATAATTATTAACATTATACTGCGCTACAGGCATAGGTAACTTATCGACAGCGATGTGTGTGTTCCTACGTATAAGGGCTAATGTGCAAATAGACAACTTTTCAATAGATGCTCTCAAAGTTTCAATTTGATATATTTTTTATATAATTCTGATGTTTGTGAAACTTTGCATAGTTACTATAATATGTTCGTTATTCTAGCTAGATACAATTTAAATTAGTATATATATCTCCCTTTTCTTTCACCATATCGCAATTAATTGGGGTCGGCACAATAACAACAAGTGTATATATATTAGTTTATTAATTAATGTAGATATGGCTATATAAGCGATTTTAAAAAATTTAATTATGCTCGAAAACTAGTAAAAAGGCCAAATTGACACTTTGGCTTTTTTAGTTTTACCAGTAGCCAAGATAATTTGGAAAAAAGTGTATTTTAACATTTTTGACTAATCACTATTTATAAAAAATATTTAAAATAAATAAGTTCTACTAAACTTTGAATGATATTTGGAAATCATGTTCAATTAAGTTACATCTAATCACATACATAATATTCACAAAAAAATGAATATTTGTTGAAATGAATAAAGACGCAGTATCTGCCCACGTGCAAGTTTCGAATAATCGTTTAAATAGTATTTTCACTTATAAATATGTATTTTTTTAACGCACTTTGTCAAATAGAGTAAAAAGTAGCATTTAATACAAAAAGCGAAAATGCTCAAGTTTTTGCATTGACCCATATACGTGGGACCCATCGATAAAATATGGTAAAGAATGGATATGTGGGGTCGTCTGTAAAGTACTAACGTCATTCAAAATTTTGCGTTATTTTACGGAAGCCTTCTACAAATGACACGTCACGGAAGCTAGAGCTCCCCCTTTTTAACCGACTTCAAAAAGGAGGAGGTTCAGGACGGAGGACATTCATTTGTATGTTGTTTTTTGTATGTTCGTTACTCGATTTCTCCGTCAATCGTGAACCGATTTTCTTCCTTTTTTAACCTTTCGGTTAAAATAAAAAAAATACTAATAATATACTCTCGAGTTGGTCCCATTGTCACCAAGTCAGGACCTGACGAGTGGATCGGATCCCAGGGATATCACGAATATCAAGAATACGCAAGTAAAAAATATATATTTTTTAAATTTGTTGTTATTTTAATTGGTACCGACAAGATATTGTAGAAAGAAGTCGGCTTAATATTTATTTTTTGGTTTTCACAGTCGGTTTTGTTTTAGTTAAAAAAAAATTTTTTTTTCATATTTTGTCACGAAGCGATATGCCTCACCCAATATGCGAAAGTACTTTATGGACGACCCCTTACATCTTCAGGTCGCATATTCACCTGCTGTCCTTAGGTTTGTCGTGCGGCGCGTGAGGTGGAGGCATATAACAAGGGGGCGAGTAGGGTGGTGCATGGGGCGGGTACGCCGGCGGCGGGGGGTACGCGCCACACTGGTACTGGTAGCCGCCGTAACCCGCTGCCGCAGCTGCCGCCGCGTAGTCGGGCTGTCCAAGCCCGTAACCGGCTACAGGGTGCGGACTGACACCGCCATATCCTGAGAGCAGATGCATAAGTGAACTTCAAGTAGATTATTGTTTAGATTGCGTCAATTGAAAAAAATGTTTTATTCACGAGACACAAACAATTTATTTGCGAATCTCTAGTAAGGGATATATTAATATTGTGGAGTTGAGGTTTGTGATGAGAGGTAAGTGCATAAATAAATACATTTCGTGGTATCCATCATTACCATGCATTTCTACATAAATGAGAAAAGTGGCTTTGTTAGAGGGTGTTTTTATTCGCGGGCCTGGATGTGAATAGGTTTTAATGAAATTTTAATGAATGGGAACATGAACTTTCCAATTAATAACTACATAAGGAAAGCTTACACACCAGAAGCTTTTAGCTCGCCCATATCTTTACCGCTGTACCCAGAATGGGATTCATTATTATTTTACATCGTTAATTGACTTTTTCGTTTTGCTCTTTATTTAAGTCTGTAATTCAATTTATGACGGAAACAAGTTGTTTACATTCTTAAGAATTATTGTGAATTATAAAAACGCGTTTCTATTCAATCATAACTTAAGAATTATTTCTAATTGCTTTTGAGTAAATCGGGCTTTAACTTTTTTGGGTGCGAGTCTAATAATTGAAGACATGAGTGGATGAAGGTGATAAGTCGCATAATTCCAATTCTGAGTAAATCTAGATAAAAGTTTTACTTTTATTTGAAACTGAACTGAACTTAACACCTTTAGCAACTTTTTATTTTTTAAATATGCCTTATATCTATGGTCTAAGGTCTGTAGTCATTTGGTATAGACTTATAACATTCATTTACGCAAAAAAAGCAAAAAACCGAATATGCGACATATCACCTTCATCCACTCACGTCTTCAATTATACACGTATTTTAGTATACGTGCTGTGACAGTAAATAAAGTTGTATGTGAATTTATTGTTAAAATCAATCTGAACATTTTAATTAGAGCTCAAAACGTGGCAGTCAGCAAAAACCGTCATGTTACAGTCTACACTGGCATGTTAAACCGCACTGCTTGGTAACCGTGGTGCAAACGTTCACTTGGATTAGCAATGTGCCTCGGCTGCGCATGTTGCGGCTGGCGGCGTTGTGGCGCACCGGCTCCACAGCGCGGCAGGGAGTGATTATCGTGGTCGCGTTTTAATTTGTTCGACGTGTTTTACGGCTCCACTGTGTACAGTCCCTACTTTTGTAACTGTAGGCATGGGACACGTGACGCCTTTAATACACGAAGAAAATGAGATTAATATTTTATGACCTTAGATCAACATCAAATTTTGTTCAAGTTTAACTGTTAAATGGATCAATCTGATTTTTTTAACGCTATATGATTTCTTGCACAACTATGTTAACCGACTACTTGGGGTAGGATACAGTTCGCTTAACTAGGTGGTACCTAATATATACGAATAAAAGTAAATCTATAGCGAAATTGAATGTTGTTCGAATAATACTTACCAGCAGTATCTCGATGGTAGGCTTCTAAATATGGATGACTACCTCCACTATCCGGCGTTGATTCTCGGCTATAAGAAACTCCACCAGGAAAGCTTCGACTGTCAAATAAAAACATTACAATTTAACACCCAAAAGAAATGTGATATTGGTCATTCATAATAATAATTAACTAGTGAACAGATTTGACAGCTGTGTATAAAAATAGTAAAAATATTCATAAATGATTAAATGAATACTGTTTTTGCTTGGAATCATAAATTTAATTTGCATATTTGCGAAGAGAATCTGAGTGTGTAAAGTTAATTTATAATAACGTATGTATATATGTGTGTGTGTATATTATAAATATATATATATACACACAACTGAAACAAAGCAGCTGACTACAGTCACGTTTTTTAATTCGAAATTTTACATATTATGAGTCATTCACAATTTACAGTCTATATATAGGTACTTATATTATAATGCAAGGAATATTTGTATTCCTTGTAAAAAGTAAATGTCTAAATGAAGTTTATGAACAATAAAAGACACTTCGTTAAAGGAATTCTGTATTTAAATTTAGAAGTACGTCACTAAAATTAACCTATTCGTTGAGTGACAGTTACGTTTTGCAGCTGCCAAATCGTTATACATCTATTACAAAAGTAGGGTTGCCCTCTCACCTATGTGGTAAACGGGATACGCTAAGGTCGAGGGTTTGGCCCTGCGGGCTGGGCACCTGGGGGCTGGCCGTCAGCTGGGGCGAGGATCCAGGCTGCGGACTGCCCCGTGCTCCTCCCCCGCTGCCACCGCCGGCGCTCGTGTACACCGGCGATGCGTATGGACCCTGATAACAAATAGGATTCGTCACTTTGGCCACAAACATTTATGCACAAGGATTTTTTAATTTTTAAGTTTACAACAAATTTTATGTTTAATAAGGGGACTTATACACGTGCATTGATTTAAAAAGGAGAATTCATAAGAGTAGTTTCGAATTTTTTAGAATGGACTGGAGGGAGCTCTCACCTGTGGACTACCACTAGATGTGGAAAGATCTATCGCCGGACGTGGATCTCTGGGATCCCTTGGCGTCGGGCTTCTCGGCCTTTGCGCCTGGGCGGCCGCGATCTTCACCGATAGGTTGATCGCGGAGAAGCCAGGCGGGACTCCGGGACCCATCCCGCCAACACCACCTACTCCGCCACTTGTTTCGTAGTGGTACATTGGTCTGGACGGACAGGATGTTTTTTTAACATAATATCTGGGACTTATCACAAAAGTAAGAGAAAGTTGTCGCGAATGTTAAAAGAATAATGTTTGTGCCATTTTTAATACAGAGATTTTTTTAATAATAGTTAATACGTCTCGTTTACCACATAAGTAAGGCACTACTTAGTACTCGCCTACACAAACTATTCAGCCAGGTTAAGCTTTGTTTCACATACCTAGGGTATATTGGTCCCGAGCTGGTTTCTTGTTCGGATTGGTCGGTTTTCATGGGCGTCGGTAAGTGAGGATCATGATACCGCTCCTCTTCCCAGCCGTAGGGACGTTGAGGACACTGCGCGGGGTCGTACCGCTCGAAAGCTGGCGCCCCCTCATAGCACCGAGATTCGTAGCCGTATCGAGCCTCATTCATTTGGCTAAGGACACAAATTGATTTGATGGAGTACTTTTCCAAATTTGTATTAAAAATAATAATAATCTAGCTGACACGAGCCCACTTCGCTGGGCATCATTAAAACATTAAAAAATATTATTAATAACAATCAAATATAACCTGTCACTAAGTAATAATGTAGCTTTTGACTGGTAAAAGAATTTTAAAAATCGGTTCAGTATTCAAGAGATTACTTGTTTGTTTGTAGGAAAAAATCACAAAATTTGATGAAGATGAAGTACTGATGTTTTGTAAAAAAGTTTTATTGTTAAAAACTCCTTTGTTTGTACGAAATTTTGTGTACAAGATCTTTCTGTGTACCTGTTGACCTACTAAAAAAAATTGTGATCATAAATTTGGAAAATCTAAAAAATAACGTTTTTGCAATATTGTATTTAGAACAAAATATATCAAAAGATGAAGAAGAAGAAAAGATCACATTTTAACTTTTTACACTTTACTTACCTGTAGGAGCGGACGTGGTCGTCCGGAGGCCGGTCGTACGGCGATCGCTGGTCCGGCGGCGCGCCGTAGCCGGCGTGGCGCGTCTCCATCCCGGGAGAGTCGCGCTCGGGCTCGGCGGCCTCTCTCTTGGGCACGAGCAGCTCGGGGGCCTCTCGCTTCACGGCTGGACTGCGCGGCGACGCCGCCGGTTCCCGGTCACGGGACGCACTGCCCACGCTGGCGATGCTGCTCGCCACGCTCTCTGTGCTCACCGTTATAGGCGCTGCTATTGGCACTGTGTTACGGAAAAAATCGATTAAGACAACATCCACCACAGACCATGCAGCTGCAAGCCGGCGTAACTTTCAGACAAGACTTTTCGCTCTCGGCCGTGGTGCTGGCCATGGTTGGGAGTGACATTGCATAGGACGCCGTCGCCTTATTCTGTGAGACTGCGAGATGTGGCGATGCGGTAAACGGGGAAAACTTCGCGGTTCCGCTATCGCGCACGACGGGCTTAGTGTCGCCGAAAAGCGTTGATTGACCTCCAGCCGCCATAGTCGTATGGCCGCGGGTCATGGTCCACGGGGGCCACTAATCTCTTACCCGCATTCAAGCCAACAAGACGTCCCGCATGCCCCTCGTGATTCAACTTAAACAGGATTTGTTGGGAACCAACCATCCCCCGGCCCAAGAACAGGCTAGTAGCAGACGGGGGTGAGCTCACATCAGTCAAGGCGTACTGCGGCGTAGGCCACAGTTGGTTCCTGTTACCCTGGCATAATTATGACGACGAGAGGAACACCGGGGAGTTGGTATTCTGGCGAAGTTAGCTAGCGAGTCCCACGCTACCTCACTGTTACAACCCTAAGCAGTGGGGTGTCCGCAAACGGATTTACCTCGACAGCAAAAAGGCGTAAGCCGCGTCCTGTATGGGGTCGAGATGGTTATCATAGCTATAGCTATATATCATGTCTACAACACTTGAAAACTGACTCCCTGATGTCGCAAAAACTACAGCATATTTTTTTATACTAAATGCTGCGTCTTAGAGATACAAAATTAATATTACAGTCTAATCTAAGAAACAAGACTAATAAGTAATTTAAATCTGTCATAAACTACTAGATTTAATTATATGTACTAAGAATGTGTCCAACACTTTTCTTATTGTCTCTAGACACTTTGTTCGTTATGTTCTTTATTAATGTTAATGATACAGCATAATTGAAGAAAAGAGTTTTTTAAGAATTAGCAATAAGTGGTATTTACTGCATAATATACCTAATATAATATCAGTTAATAAACGTCCCACTGCTGGGCTGGGCCCGCCTTTAGTCAGGAACGAACAGTATTCAATACTCTTATCCAAGATGGATTGGCGATCATACATCAGCTATCTCGATGTGCAAGTTACATCACGATGTTTTCCTTCACCTACACTGTCAATCACTCTACACACTACTCGGTCAGGATTTGAACCCACATCGTTCGAAATAGCCAATAAACTGCTACAAATTTTATTTAATCTATTTACTGCGTAAAAATTCTTAATGGGTACGTTATCTAGCTTGATAGTATTGGCAGAATCTTATGCACAGTACCTGCAGGTCTAGCCCTCTGCGACCTGGCAGCCGCCTTTCTGGCCGCCGCCGTAGGGCACCCTGACAGCGAGCGGTGCGTGCTCCGGTTGGAGCTGACGTGACCGCGCCCGTTGCACCCCGGCGTGGGGCACTTTAGGATCGTCTCGTGCAACGCCAATACTGTAGGTACAAGACATCGATTGTTACGATTTTCTTTCGTAGGGAATGCATAGAATTTGATGCACTATTACTACGAACGAAGGTGCAAAAAATAATTATGCTACGATATACGGTTTATTTTTACTGGTCATTGTATAAGTAGTTTAAAACATCGTACAAGTATCCAATATTGTGAATGATAAAATACTTCAAAGACTTTTTTCTTTTTAACCGACTTCGAAAAAAGGAGGAGGTTCTCAATTCGTCGGGATCTTTTTTTTTTTTTTTTTTGCTTATTTTTAATGTATGTTCGCCGATAACTCCGTGATTTATGATCCGATTTACGTGATTCTTTTTTTGTTCGACGCGGAATAGCTTCCAATTGGCCCCCTAAAAATTTGACATTGTTTGGCCCAGTAGTTTTCATTTTACGAACATTATTTTGTTCCCGGTTCTTGGGACCTATATTTTTTAAGAAGCGCGGCACCATTCGTGTGTCCACCCATACATAGCTGGACACTAAAAAGTAACAAATAAAATTTAAAAACTTCGTTTAAAAAAACCGACTTCAAAAACGAAAAAACTAAAATGTATAAAATAACTTATTTCTTAAGCTATTATTATTAATATATATTATCTAAAACATCTTGAAGTCGGTGCAAAGTAAAACATAAAAGTTACTATATTTTGAAAATTACTAAGCACCGACTTTAAAATGTTTTAGATAATATATATTAATAATAATAGCTTAAGAAATAAGTTATTTTATACATTTTAGTTTTTTCGTTTTTGAAGTCTGTTTTTTTAAACGAAGTTTTTAAATTTTACACTCTACGAAGTCATAGGCGTAAATCAGTATGCCTATGACTTCGTAGATTGATTCATATTTTGTAAGTTAAATTATATTATTCGTTTTTTGAGTATCTTTTTTTTATACTAACAAGATCTAGCGCAGGTGTGTTATTGCTATATGTATTTGTTTTTCACATAACTAGCCGAATTTTATGTTAAGTAGTAATTTCAGCATAGATGATGCAGGCGTTCCTAAATTGACAGTTTTGCATAACTCCATATACATACTGAATTATATTCATCTCTGTCACACGTTTTTCTTATTTGTGTCGTCCGAATTCAGACCGTGTTTTACTACCTTACAAGAGGACAGTTGCTTTGCAAATTATAGAAAAATTGACACTGTCAGCCAATAGTAATTCATAGCTGGACGTAGACCTCCCAAGATTGTACTAAAATATTACAATACAATTTAAACTCTGATAGGTACTTGTGCGAGGTTTTAAATTCAGGCGCAATGACCAATACCAGTGACAACGGTTATTTATGACCGGTCCCTATATCTTACTATTCGTTCCCTTGCCCTACCATCAGTTGAACTGTGATAGTAGATATATGAAGTTTATGTCAAATTTTAATCGATAGTAAAGCAAATGAACGGTCGGTAAGGTACAATCCGGGCAATAGTATTATAGATTAAGAACAGATTGTTCAATCATCAGATATAAGTTATCAATCAAATAAATTGATAACTTGATTGAATGTAAAATTTATTCATGTTGTATTTTATTCGATGAATAACTTTTATCTGACGATTGAAAAATTGGCCCTCGATAGAAATTATTAATAAACTAAACACTTAAAAAATCAGAAACCATTATAATTCAAATAAAAATGTCGCTAGAAATAAATGATTAAGTTAAAATTATTAAAAAAATAACGGCAATCAAACTTAATGAAGTAGCACCAAAATATCAATAAAAGTAACTTACTCTCCGGAGTAACTTTATCCTTTCTTGGACATCCTGACAGACTGAGGAATTAAATAGAAAGGGAGTCAGTATAATTCTAAATCTATTTCAACCACCTACGTTCTATCACAGGATATAATATTAGTGAACTTCTTTAAAAACTGAATTATATGCAATCCTCAGTGAGAGATATATGGTTGTGCCGTTTGTTTTTGAAACGCTTGGACCGTGGGGTCCGAAGCTTCTATCAAAATTTATCATAACGACTGATAGACTATTCACGCAATCAGAGTGATGGTGCCTACCTTTGATAACGGACCAGTATGGCGATACAACGAGGCAACGTAGCCAACCTTCTGGGCACTTTATCTATACAAGAAGGTGTTCTAGACTTAATATTGTACTTATACTCTTGAGAGACTATAGGTAGAATACAATATAAATAAATTAAGTTTTATTTTATTGTATTAGTTTGTAAAGTCATTGGACTCTTTACAAAAAATCATGATTAACTTTGTAACTGTATTGGCATGAAGAACTTCGCTAAATCTCTTATTGCTGCGGCGCTTTTTACTTGGGCTGCGTAATAAAATGTCACTAAATGAAATCTGATGAAGCTGATGACAGTTTGTAGAGAATGTACATTCACCTATTTCAGGCCTCCTCTAGAAATATATTTGTGACATAACAGTTACATAAGATGGTAATTAGTTGTATTAATACTGGTATGCTGCAAAACTTGTACAAAATTTTTGTCCAACTTTATGAAAAAAATATATTATATCGTTGGTTTACGCATAAACATTGTTTGAGGACATTGATCTTATACGAGTACATAATAATAATAATAATTATGTAGATGTTGGGTAGCGTTTAAACTGTTTGTCAAGAAGACTATGGTCATATATTATCTTGTTATTAGTTTGTATGATTGACGCGAATACGCGTTTTATATAACTTACACCTTCAAATTCGGAATAATTGGCTCATTGGAATTTCTGCAAATCATGTAAGTGATGATGATGGCCTCACCTTCTGTGGTGCGTGTAAAGACCGGTGACGTGGCCCTGCCCATTGCACCCGGGTGTGGGACACTTGTTGCCTTCTGCGAACAAATCGACCGGTGCACAAATTAGTGTTATCGTATAATGAGGGGGCGCGGGGCGTGGGCGGCGATCGATACGGGCGGGCGTGCCCCCGGCCGGGCCGTACCTGCGCGGCCCCGCCCAACACCCACACACCCATACACCCACACGTACAACTCAAAAGAAAAAATAAAGAACGCTCGGCGGCTGCGCGCGGACAAAGCATTTTTCTTTCAGTAAAAGCGGGGCGGCGCGCCTTGACCCCGCCCACCGCGTGCCTGACCCGTTTTTATTACCCGTCGTTCTGACGTAAATCTAGTCATCAACGAGTATATACGAGGAAAATGCTCACTTATATACGACATGAGGGAAGGTGGAGTTTAACCTTATTTTGACCGTCGTTCACTAATAAATTACTGTAGATATCTAACAAATAAGAGTCTATATATATCTTTCGCTTCGTGACATTCTAGGTAAGAAACAATGTTTTATACAAAAGTAATGTAATTGCTTTATTGAATTTCATGTTTTTCTATTTATTGATTAATTAAAACAAGGAGACTAAAAGAGATTAAGCTCAAAGTTACAAGACAGTACAAGATGAATGTGGGATCTGTGTTATGAGATATCGCGTCACGACCTTGAAACAAACTTCGGCTTAGTTCAGTTCATAGCGCGGAGTTCTACGTTATGACCTGGTCGTTAAGAAAGTTTGACTATCGTTGTTTGAGGTGAGCGTGGCCGGTACCTCTGGCGGCCGGAGGGGAGAGCGCCGTGAGGGGTCGGGAGTCACGGGCGGGCTGCGCCGAGGGCACAGCGCGGGCCTCCTGCAGCGCCGTGGCCGCTCGTGACCCCACACCCGCCGGCTGCAGCACCGTGTACTGTTTCGAACTCTTGTGCGCGGAACTTTTCTCATGGTCGTTGGAGTAACCGCCGAAAGGCTCACTGGGCAGCGTTACACCGTGGAGTCTGTGTTTCACTTCAGCTGGAGGTTTAAACGCCGATTGGGTCGAATACGGCAGAGCAGCAGTCGCCGCCTTATAAGCGTTGTACAACGATTGCTTGTTCACAGAAATCATTTCACCTTTACGTTTCTGTTTAACGTCCCTATCCATATCATATTTGTCATCACAACGATCGGACATGTCAATTTCTAATTCATTGGAAGACGAATCGACGAGCTCATCGAAATTGGGGCCGTCGTAATTGTTGGAATATTTGTTGTGCCTATCATCGTATTCTTCACTCCTTTCTCTAGAGCGACTTCTTTTTTCTTCATTGTCATTATTGCCATTTGTATTGTGTTCGATAATGTTTTGGTTTCGTATCGAGAAACTTTTTTGCGAAGCATCCGCGCTTTCGGATGATTGCGACGGGGAAGACGGTAGCATTTTATCAGATTGCTTCTCATCAAAAAGTTTTTCAAATCCATTCTCTTCATCATTTTCGTCACCGTGTGCAGAACACTGAGTTTGAGGCCAGCTCCCTGACAAGGATTTTAGAGCTGCTTGTGTTTCCCTAATAAGAGTTTCGTCGTCCCCTTCGCATTGTCGCATCGCTTGCGGTCTGTGGATGGGCAAGGGTCGCCGACGTACGTCGATCTCATCGCGTCTTTCATCGTCCAGTAATCTCCTTCGTCGCTTGCCGACAACGTCCTCCTCATCCATGGAACCGTCACTGCTTACGCGTTCGAACCTCCTTTCTGTTAATCTAAATGCTTCTATATCTACCCCGAATTCCAGCCGCCTCTTGTTAATTTGGGAGAGCGACGACTGCCCGGTCATTGGCGCGCTCCTGCAACAAACAACTTAGTCAGGCAGGTACTCGTGTCTTTGGAATAAAACAAACATTTATATATGGATATTAATAAAAACAATTCTTGTACTTGCGATTCGATTTTTCATCCACAATCAGAATATTTTTACGCGGAAATGATTCTCAGCGTTTCCAATGGACGGTATCACATTAAAAGCACTAGGTTGTTGTTTTAATCGCACAAAAATCGTTCCCACGTAAAAACCATTTCACTCAAGAGCTTTCAG
Source organism: Dendrolimus pini (assembly GCA_949752895.1). Classification (NCBI taxonomy): domain Eukaryota; kingdom Metazoa; phylum Arthropoda; class Insecta; order Lepidoptera; family Lasiocampidae; genus Dendrolimus; species Dendrolimus pini. The sequence goes on along the minus strand of OX457128.1, from coordinate 18,328,637 downwards.
ACCATTGAATGTTTATAAAATCGGCGGTAAATAAAACGATTGATTATAATAAAAAATGTAACTTGTAGAGATTGTATTGTGACTATTTATTGTATATCTTCGTATCATCAGTCATCTGCAGTATGTTTAGTAGTAAATTAATGATTATTCTGTAGAACGACATATTACAATATAAGTACGAGGTTTTTAAGCCGGTAAAGGACAATAAGACGATTTCTAATCGTTACCATTGGTCTTCCTAGAAACTGCTTTATAAGTAAACTGCTATTGTTTTATATTACGATAAAATTTTAAAATAACCGCGGTACCACGCATTTATTATTGTTAGTTATTTTGAGTTTGTTCATAACAGGCGTAAGAAAGTTAGAAAAACTTTCAGTAAAAAAATCAAACTTATGAAAAACTTTTCCAGAAAAGTTTTTGAAGTGTGTCAAAGTAATTTTTTATTTAAGTTATTTTTTCGAATGACTGTTTTAACTATGCTAAATAAAGTTTGCATAATGAAATAACAATAGACTCTTACGAGTGTCAAAAAAGGTTATTTTCAAAAAGGTATTAATAATTTATAATAGCTTTAGTTGTTCTGATTAGCTGGATTAGTTTATCCTAACTAATATTATAAATGCGAATATACATTTGTTTGCGACGTTTTCACGCCTTAAATACACAACAGACCATGACGAAATTTGGCATTAACTTTGTTAGAGGTATAGAATAAGACATATGATACCTTTAATCCAGAAAATAGTAATTTTCCCGAAGGATAGACGAATATAGCCGAAAAGGCGATGTTCCGATCGAATTTTATTCGCGCCACCATTTCAATTCACTAACAAATACAACGCCATGGCAACGACAATAACAACGAAAATTTTAATATCCTGCCCTCATGGTTACTTCCACTTTCGCTAGATAGCGGTAGTACAGGTATTTATGATTAAATGAAGTAAAAATTCTTTTAGACATTACTAAGAATTATAAAATGCTCACTTCATGACATACATATCCTTTTTTAACGCGATCAAAGCCGAAGCAAATGCTAGTTTCAATTTAATTTAGTTCTGCTATGACTACTGCTGGAAAAATTGACTTTATAGAGTTTATATCAATTTTATATCCGTGAAAAGAAAGTAAATGATAACATAATTATAGAAACTAGCATTTACAGTATTCATTAAAATTCAGCTTAGATTTTTATTAAAAGGAAGTAACTGCAAAATATTTAAGCCTGTTTCGCTTAATCTATCTGTCGGAGGGAAATAAGGAGATTCGATGAAATTCCCTAAGCTATATCGATGATCAATTTACAGCAGATGTTAAAATAACTCAATGGGGTAGTTTCTCTCAAGAAAGTAATTGATGTCATTAAATACCTTAACGTTTTCAGTGAAAAGCTGAAATAAACAACTCAATTTCAAGGGAAACACTAGTTTCCGAGACGCGGCAGAACGTCGCGTCGAGCGATAGGTTTCATTTAAACAAAGCTCACGAATCGTGCCGCAGCAGCGGCTGGCGATTGCCAGAACTGATTCTGCTTTAGTTTAAACCGAACCTATTGCTCGACGCAACTTTCCGCCGCGTATCGAAACCCATTCACCATCTTGATTTATTAATATCCAAACAATATTAGTTCATATTTTTTTCACATCAGGGATTCGATAAACTCATCCATTCATTGTCATCTTCCTGGGAAATGTATAGAAACTCAGATTTTTCGTTGTTTCTTTTTAGGGATCTGTAGCAAAAACGGAATGGAATGTTTTGACCATCCCTCCTTCTATCAATCTATCTTTGCATGTTATTTTTCTAGGAAATAACTCTGCAAGAAGGTGTAATTCATATGGTAAACAATGGTTTAGTAAAATTTGCTAAATAACGACAAAATTATGGGTGGTCGCCCTACTTACATGTAACTGACGGTTGATATTTTTTCACGTCTAAGGTACACTCCAAATTTTGTGGATTTCACGTATATGACCGATATTTTTTTTTCTTTTTTCACAGCGTTATATGTGTATAATATTATTATCTGCTAAGTATTATCTTATATCTTATATTACTATATAAAGCTGAAGAATTTGTTTGTTTGGTTGAACGCGCTAATCTCAGGAAGTAGTTCCTGAGATTTGGTCTGATTTGAAAATTTCTTTCAGTGTTGGATAGCCCATTTATCGAGGAAGGCTATATATCATCACGATAAGACCAATAGCAGCGAAGCACCAATGAAGGATGTTTCAAAAACGAGGGGTTTTTTGACTTACTTTTTTAAACTATTCCACGCGGTCTAAGTCGCGGGTAGAAGCTTTATTTTATACAAAGGTAAGCATACCACACACATTAGAAGCAAACTCTTTAAAATATAAGTCGTGGTAGCTTAGTTGCTAAGGCACCTCGCCTCATACCCGTTACGTAGATTCGAATCATGGTTAAAGCATGTATCGCTTATGGCAAATTTTCTGAACGATGTGCAATGTTTTGTTATTGTCCCGTCCTGACGGTGAAGGGAAAACTCGCTATTAATTCACATCACTGTTGTGTAAAACCTGCTAAACCGCATTAGGCAAGTCTGATGGGTACACTGTCCGTATTTTTAAAATGCGAAAATCCAGAAGTCGGATGTAATTGGTCTGATGGTGCTAGAGATTTGAGGAGTATATATATACGTACATTACCACCTATATTTTTATCTCGAAAACAGTCGTAATTTGCGTGAAATACGAATTCCGTATACATCAACTATCGCAAGTGAAGCCGAGTGAAAAGGCTTAATGACCAGTATTGTTTTTGTCTGGCCAAAAGACGTTGATAAATATCTTTAGTCAGCATGTAGATAGACTGCTTGATCGTTTTACGGCTTTACATTAAAGCGTAAAATGGCTGGGGTTAAATAGAAAACTTCATTGATTACTTTTTACTGTTTTTATTATTGCCAATTTATATAAAATCTATACTAATAGTCAATGTGAAAAATTACGCATAATTGGTATTTTCACCATACTTTTTTTCTATTTCACAACTTTGCTAACTGATTTTGAACGCTCTGTACAAACCGTAATATAATAATTTGAGAACATAATAAAACTTTTATCGTAAGTAATTTAGAAGCTTTATTTTAACTGAATATTATTATTATTAAAATATTTACAATTTATAACGTTATTTAACAAACATTTGAATGATCAGCGTATTTAAAAATTTATAGCAAGTATACCTTTTTCATAGAAGTTTGTTTAGATTTTTGAAGAAAGACTTTATTTCATTGCATAACTAAAATACAGACCGTGAAAATAAATTGTGTTTTGAATAATATAAAACCTACCTACATATTTATTTCTGAAACCTTAAGACCAAAGTCTATAAAGCTATCCACTCTGATTTATCGATCGCCGATATTCTCTCTCAAAGTTGTGCAATATGCGTTCAACTCAGCTCAAGATAGTAATCGATGGCCCTTGACGAAGGTAAGGGCGCCCACCGGAAGCCCGAAATTCCGATAGCACGACGCCGGGCAAACATTTACGTACGTGACGCACCCTAGAACGACTACCGACCTAACTAAAATTACACAGAATCGGGAACGTCTCGGACGACGCGCATCGGGTGAAAACACGAGACTACGTTCGCCGAATTGCATTTCAGTGTAAAGCACAGTGGGAGCGGTGCGGTTTGCTGGAGCGGATTCGGAAAACAGTATTCGCGAAAAGTTTAGTCGCATGCCCATCGTGCTGTGAATCAAGCGGAATATTGGTAAAATCAGTAGATTGACTCATTAGTCATGGAACCGATAACATAATAAATTACCGCTAAGAAGAATGGATTCACCGTCTATAAAGTTGTTTAAAGTACACCTCAGAAGGTGATTAGTTGAGTGCACTATAGCCATGAAGAACTAACTCAGTACCTATAAGTGATACATAATAATATAACGGACGATATAAATATATAATCATCAATTAAAAGAATGTATCTTAAAATTCATATCCATATACCACGAGCGGGAAACACATACGTGTTTAGTACTTTTTTATGGTTGGATAACAGAAGACAGGCGGACGGCCCACCTGATGGAAAGCGGTTGCCTTTGGACGTTTGCAACACCAGAGACGTCACCAATGGGTTGTCGGCCTCGAATTTTTTTTATGATACCCTTTTAAAAAAACCCCATATCGTAGTGCTGTGGGATAAACTAAACTGGAAGCTCATTCCAAATCTCTACCGTGCTGAAGAGAATTGTTCTTGTGAAACACTGTGTACATGAGCGAAGTCGCTTAAGGAAGTGAGGATGAACACTCAGCCGATGGCGAGCAGTGCGGTGGTAGAATAAATACGAAGACATCATTCTGAACAGTTCGTCGGAATACTTCCCATTGTACAGTCGGACGTATACGCTAAGACATGCGAAGTTTTTCCAATGACCTCAAGCCAGCAACGACCACTTGTCCCGTGGCAGATTCCGTACAGGTACTATGGTTAAATACAAAAGAAGTTGTGTTTACGACAATCACTCGTGGATTCCGCTTCTCGCGCCGCTCCACTATATTTCTACACTCAACGTTTGTGTGCAGGCGTAGGGTAATTAGATAAACCCTGAGGGCGGTGGATGCTTAACCGGTTTAAACTAGTTCTCGTGCGGACCTTTATCAGCGGGTGGCGAGTGGCGGGTTATCTTGGGGCCGCGTTAATTGTAATGCTTGGAGATTAGGTTGCGATATACGAAAATATACAACTTGAATTTGCGGTAGAGATCGTGTTTCGATTCGAAGAAGATGCTAAGGTTTTGAGATTCATATTAGTATACTGTGCCTCTAATTATAGACGTTCTAAATAAATAGTTGAACATCTGTATCATAATATCGGTGGTGATTACATAAAATATTGTAATCAAATCTATTCCTTAAACATTGTTTCTGCTTTAGTTATTAAAAACAATCATTTAGTAATATTGATACTGGCGGGACGCGATGCAGAAAATAGTTAGGTATATGATAGGAATCTGAGCGAATTGTTCGCCTCTGCTTCAATAATGTGTTATTTTAATTTTTAAATTTTAGAACCCTCAAAAAATAATTGTATCAAAACGAATAACTTTTTCTATCAATCTACGATGTATTATAAAAAAAATTGATAGTTAAAAGAACTCTTTTTTAAAATTTAAATTTTCAAGATAAAGAGACGATTTGTTTGGATGTTTCTTTTCTACTCCTTAATGGCCTGCGGAATGAAATAAAAGAAAATTATCATGAAATCTATGCTAATATTATAATGAAGAAAGATTTGTATTTTTGTACGTTTGTAACGAATAAACTCAAAAACTACTGGACCGATTTCAAAAATTCTTTCACCATTCGAATGCTACATTACGGATCCCTACTAAAACTTTAATAATGTAACCTATCAATCTAAACAAAATACTTGGCGTTGGAATCGGGTTCTACTTATACGGGTGATACGCCTGCAGCAATGAATATAAGATACATAGTGTATTCTATATTCGTGCTTACCAATGGGGCAGTTTCTGTTGGATTCAAAGTCTAAGGAAACGAATTCACATAAAAAGCTCTATTTGAGTAGTAAAATAAAAGAATGTGTAAGCTAACAAGAGTACAGTAAAAGTAAGATAATGGCCGTTAAATTAAGCGATCCGATAGGAAACAAACCATACGAATATTTGCATAATTTCTCATAACTCCTTAAAATTTCAGTAATAATTCCTTTGAGAATGAAAGGTAAGACCTGAGACCCTTTCCCTGCGTAAGGCAATAACAAACACGCGTCGGCCTCCCGCGGGCCCCTCAGACAGTGCGGCACCAAAATTCAAATTGCACCTTAGAATTCTTAATTATTGAAATCATAAATCAAAACGTGCCGTCTGGGCGGCGACCATAAAATTGTGAGGGGGTACGAACGAGCAAACTCGAGTGTGGTAGGATTAAGACATTATCACTTTTCTTTCGAGCAGCCGCGCCCTTCTTGGCTCGGCTCGACTGTAAATCAGCGAGTAAATCCTCTGGATTAGATTCATAGAGTTGCCGCGGCCTGCGGATCGGGAGCCGGCGATAATGGCGTCGTGTGCTCGCGTGATTTTGCTTTTAAATCGACTCCTCGGTAAGATAAATACTCTTCCAATTTGGCCTGAGCCCCGGTTCCCCGTTTAAATGGCTTTAACGCTGAGTTGAAAGTTTACAGCGAATAACAACTGAAGTTGGCTGATAACTGGACAACGTTCAAGTTGAGCACAATGCTAAAGTTAGGAGATGCCTGTCTGAAGGATTATGACTAGTCTCCTATCTCTTAGAACAGGGGTACCCTTAATCTGGTGATATAACACGAAAATTATAACTTAGCTAGAATAATTACGAGCGAAGCGCTCGCGTCAAATTCGGATATTGTATCTTGCGAAACCTGTCGAAGTAAAAAGTATATTTATATATGTAACTCTGTTATTGAATAGACGATTACCAAAATTCATGGTAATCCGTTCATTCCCAGGTTTCATTCGAAAAGAAAGAACATAAAAATGTAATATATTGTAAATATATCCAAAATCAAATATATGTGTAATGAACCAGATCAGTTAAAAATTGGAAAGACACTTATATGTCTAGAAATATGTTTTAAATAATAAAACATCAAAAAGTGAAAGAATAACCTGTGCAAGTGTTACAGTAGGAGGACTTAGGAGCTTTTGGCAATAAAGTGACTAAAAATTGTATTTTAATAAATAAGTAATATAATGAGATAACTCACTAATTATGCTATCGCTATAGAGATTTTCTTGGGGTAATAGAATAAACACCTCTATCTATATCTCACCTTGATAGTGTCACCATCACCATCTTTATAAAATTATCAATAATTGTCAGAACATGTACGTAGAAACTGTTTAAAAAGCACAAATGGATGTGCACAGACCATATGATCCGATTCTATCCGTGCTGGAACTGAGAAAGAATACAATTTCCTGCGTCCGAGCGGCCTGTCGTAAGAGGCGACAAAACAACCCACAGCTACAGGTGGTAGGGTATTTGCCCGTCTGGATGGCTACCACCCTTGGTCTAGATTACGCAGCCATAACAACCTTGAGTTGTGTTCCGGCATTAGTTCAGGTTCAAGTATTCCTTAAGAGTGCAGCAGCGCATTTGTAGCACCTTTGGTGGTACAAGTGTCCATAAGTGATGGTAAGCACTTTCCAGCAGATAGGCCACCTGCCTGTCTGCTGAACTCATACGTCAAAAAAGTTGAAAAATCTGACTTCCAAATGGACAACAACGCAATTTTATTTGAGAAGGACTTAGTGTTATCTCGTGAGCGTGAAGAGAAACATAAATCGTGTCATACAAAATTGCATTCACTTGAACGTGACCGAATAGTAAAACAACTCGTACTAAGCTCTCTCTCTGTTCAGTAGTTTTTGAGATACGAGGTATTTTCGATTAAACGCTTTTTTAAATTCCGTAGCCAAAAAACGAAAACATGAAATGTCTGTCATACCTGTGGAACTCTTGTTGCGCGCGGTCTGACAAGTAGATATAGTACTTATCCGATATGTGTATGCGTTCAATTACTAGCTATGCATGGTACCTATTATTATAATAAGAACTTGTTAACCACTTATTATTGCTTTCTAATCGACTTCAAAAAGGTGGAAGTTCTTATTTTTCTACTATATGTTTTTTGTATATTTGTTATGCGATTTCTCGATCAGTTGTGTACCGATTTTTTTTATTCGAAAGAGTATATTTCTGAGATGGTCCCATTGTCACCAAGTAAAAAGCTGGTTAATGGATTCCAAGGAAATCGAGAGCAACTTTCGAACAGTTATGTACACAACGTGTTTCATATATTTTTCATAAGTTATTTAAGATTTTGTTTATTGTTTGGAATAAATAGAGTTACTTTTATTATACTATAAAATGCCGAAGCCACTTAGGTATTGTACTAACGACTACGAGTGTACTAAGTTATGACATCATTTGTTTAACAAGGCAAATAGCGTATTAATTGTTAACCCATTAATTAAAATTTACTAATGTTGTAAGTCGTGGCAGCGTAATGGCTAGCGTGCGGGTCCCGAACTCAAAAGGCTCGGGTTCGAATCCTTGTCGAAACGCATGCACCACTTGGCAGTTTTTCTCACTTAATATGTATATTGTTACAAATACCACGTGGTAACAACGGTGATGGAAAACATCGTGATGAAACCTGCACATGGAGGTATAGCCGCTGTGTCAAACCTGCCAAGCCGCCTTGGACAAGCGTGGGGAGTATACTGTCAGTTCCCCTATAGCAGGAGTCCCGAGCCCAGCAGTGGGACATTTATGGGCTATTATTATAATAATAATTATGTCTGTGATGATATTTTATAACTTATTTCTTAAGCTATTATTATTAATATATAATTATTATCTAAAACAGCTTAAAGTCGGTGCTTAGTAATTTTCAAAATATAGTAATTTTTATGTTTTACTTTGCACCGACTTCAAGATGTTTTAGATAATATATATTAATAATAATAGCTTAAGAAATAAGTTATTTTATACATTTTAGTTTTTTCGTTTTTGAAGTAGGTTTTTTAAACGAAGTTTTTGAATTTTATTTGTTACTTTTTAGTTTCTAGCTATGTATGGGTGGACCTACGAATGGTGCCGCGCTTCTTAAAAAATATAGGTCCCAAGAACCGGGAACAAAAAAATGATCGTAAAATGAAAACTACTGGGCCAGACTATGTCAAATTTTTAGGGGACCACACGGCAGCTATTCCGCGTCGAAAAAAAAAGAATCACGTAAATCGAATCATAAATCTCAGAGTAATCGGTGTACATATGGAACGGAGTGAAAATTATTTCCATGAAAAATGTTCATAAAATGAAAACTACTGGGCCAAACTATGTAAAATTTTTAGAGGACCAATTGGAAGCTATTCCGCGTCGAACAAAAAAAGAATCACGTAAATCGGATCATAAATCACGGAGTTATCGCCGAACATACATAAAAAAAAGCAACAAAAAAAAAGATCCCGACGAATTGAGAACCTCCTCCTTTTTTCGAAGTCGGTTAAAAAGTATGATGATAGCATTCTATTTTAACGGCTGCTCTCACAAGTTAACATTATTTTAGAATCAATTGTGAAAAGAGTCAAGTATGTCACTTTTGTTATTAATAAATTATTCATTAAATATAAATAAATAAACTAAGCAAGCAAATAGCAATAAGCAAAATTAATGTAGACCGCATCGAATGTAGACAATGCCATCTCTTATTTCGTAGCGAACGGTTATCGCAGTTCAAGTCTTTCGTTAGATATCACTAGTACCTATTCTTCCAAATTTTAAATGCATAACGCAATAAGTGCATACAAAATAATAACATACTAGTGACGTGAAGTCGCATGAATTAAAAATCATCACAAATGTAGAAGCGTCTTCTTGACCGGTATGGCCACTAGACCTCGGTAGTGTGAGCTTGTATGTCAGCTAGTTTGGTGGTACAATGATGAGGATAGTATTAATGCTGGTAATTCTGAGTCATATTCACCGATGCGTATACCGTAAAGTATAGTCAAGTCAGTCAAGTAAGAATAGTCAACATGTACATTTTGATGTTGTGTGTAGAATGAAGAAATTTATAAATAACTAGCTGTAACCGGCAGACGTTGTCCTGCCTTTAAAAACTAAAATCTAGAACCCGATTCCAGCGTCATCTACCGGAACAAAATGTTAATCTAAACTATTCTCAAATCCACTTGAACAAACAAAAAAAATCATCAATATCAGGCCCAGCGTTTAGGAGGAGTATCGCGGCGCCACCTACTGGTTCCAATCGTTTTTTTAAACCATTCCGGGACAAACTTCAACACATACAACAACAAAAAGAACACCTAAATTCTGGTACCCGATTGCAGCGCCATCTACCTGATTCAAATTAAAATCTAAATCATCCCAGTAGAAAATTATAAAAATACTAATATCGCTATCAAAAAATAGGCGTTGATCGTAGAGGGTTGAAAATTTAGGGTTGTATGTATTTTTTAATGCTGTATCATAAAAAAGAAAAATCTATAAATTAAAAAAAATATAGGTGGACTACCCTTAACATTTAGGGGTGGACTGGATGAAAAATAGATAGTAAACGATTCTCAGACCTACTGAATATGCACATAAAATTTCATGAGAATCGGTCAAGCCGTTTCGGAGGAGTATGGGAATGAACATTGTGACACGAGAATTTTATATATAAGATTTTATACAATAAAAGAAAAAATAACTTATTTGTATTGTATTCTACTCTCAAGACTCTAAGTATAATATTGAGCCTAGATCACCGTCTTCTAGTGGTAAGGTGCCCAGAAGTCTGGTTATGTTTCCTCGTTGGATCGCCATACTGATCCGTTGACTGAGGTAAGCACCAGCCTTCTGATCACCTGAAGAGTCAATGAGTCGTTTTGATAAATTTTGATATTTGTTATCGAATGAGTACTTATTTATTTATACTGGCCGCTCGGTTTTACATTATTAAAACTAAAAGAAAATCGAGTTGGTTGTGATTCGAACGTAAAGAAAAATATTGTTTCATTATATTTGATCCCATTTTAATTAGAGTATTTATAATTTTGCCTCGTTCGGGTCCATCACAATATTTAAATATTTCACTGAATAAGTTGGTATACACGAACAACAAGAATATTCGAAAAATCCATAATAAACATTTTGAAACTTTAAAAAAGTTGTGAGTTATTTTTTTTCAGTATATCGCTTCAACCCATACGGCATTGATTTTGGCAATGTTGAAGTTGAACAACGAATAGTAAGATGGAAAAGCAAAAAAAAATTATTGACCTAAACATTTGACTTGTATTTTATATATGTTATCTGCAAGCCCTGAGATATATACAGCTAATGCCGAAAATGACGGGCTTTTAGGCAGACGGCCCACCTGATGGAATACGGTTACCATCGCTTATGGACATGCAAAACCGATGGTGTTACAAATGCGCTGCTGTTCTCGAAAGGGAAACTGGATCCTGGCCACTAATGCCCGAAAACTACTCAAGGTTGTTAAAGCGGCATACTCTAAACCAGGAGTGGTAGCCATCCAGACGAGCAAATACCCAAAAACAAATGACGATTCATTTTAGTCTTTCAATTTTGTTAGAAATGAGGCAATGTCAATTTATTATTAAAATAAACGAACATAGTTGTTATAAAAGGTTTTTATATGCTACTTGTTTTACTGCTTATTTATTTAGTGAACTTTCTTAGTTTATAGAGTATTTTTAAGGACTTTTTGTTTAAAGTAAGTATAAAATATGTTATGTATATGTTATGTAACTAATAAAAATGAAAATAATAAAATCTGGTCCGTTATGAATGGAACCTTTTTAACATTATTTTTTTATGTCTCGTTTCTATACAAATATTCTGTAAATACAAAATTATATTACCATCTATTTAAACTAGTTTGATACTAGCGTTTTCCCGCGTAAAAAATCCTAATTAGTAGCTCATGTTACTTAGATAAAAAAATAATGAAGTTTTTTATTTAAAAAATCAATGGAAATTTATCTAACGGATGGTAAACATTGTTTTAAAATCATAGCTACTTTATTGTATACACAATGTTATCTGTTAATATTTAACATCGTTAACAGTTAATAATAATACCCCATCACAAATAACGCATTACACTCATCGATACATCTATGTGATGTCAATAGCTGAGTCAATAGCTATAATATTATCCCAGATGAAAAAGTAGCACGAGCTGGAAGCACGCGAACTAAACCGACATTTTTATTTTAAAGAATGTATAATAAATAGGCAAAGGAACTTTATATACCTTTCGATGTTAAACAATTTTTTTGCTGATGAGGTTTTTGGTTAAGAGAGATTATATTATGTAATTTTTAGACCTAAAACTTTATTGTTTCTTGTTAAATTCACTACAATAACAGAGACTAAGTCCATATAGTCCAGACAACTGCCCAGCAAAGCATACATATAGATGAGTCGAAGCCAACCCGATTTGAAGTAATACAATGAATGACATGTTGTTTATCACAGCGTGGTTATTTGTTAATGAATTGAAAAACGAGATTGCAGCACCATCTGTTTTGGCAATACGTGTTTTACATGGAAACGACGTTATTTATCGGAATCAAAAGTATGTATTCTAAGTGCGGGATATAATCCGCCTCTGTGCCGAGTTTCATTCGTATACGCTCAGTAGTTTCCAAAAAAGAAGCAATCGCAGCGCCAGTTTTTTCGGTATTTTCGTTTATACCGCGTAAACGGTTTTTTCGCATTTTTAAACGTATTGTACAAACTCGGAGCAATTTATAACATAGATAGTTAGAAGATATGTATATTTTTAGGCTATGTATAAGAAACTTTGGTTTTAGTTATCTAATCAGAGTCTATTATTATACTTTTGTTACAGTACGAATTACAGTACGAATAAAAATTAAAAATTAAATACCTAAATTATAATATGGATCATAATTGCGACTACATATTACAAATATATTCATGCAAATATATGCATTTGATCAAATTTATTTATAAACAAAAAAACTTGGGCAAGTTCGTGGCAGATCACGAACTATGATGAAGTGTTCCGAAGAGCTCTTGTTATGGAACCATAAAAACATATTTAAACTGAAATACCAAATACCTCAAAAACTATTACTCAAGAAATATTTCTCAAATCAATTGTCATTGAAAGTAGATTCGAAGCTTTACAATCTCATTTTTATTTCATAATTAGCCACCGTTTGTTGGTCGACAAGTTATAGGGATATCCACAATTTTATGATTTATTTCCCTAAAATATTTTTTCAATACTTGATTACATGTACGGCAGCCATTCGAAATGACTACTTTTTTCTCGATTTTATTACACCATTATTTAGCGCCATATAAACTACAGCTTCCTTATAATTTGTATTCCACACAGAATTGAAGTAGAAAATTAAAAAAATAATAGACAATTCAAATTGGCATAGGTATTCTTTAAACTACTTCTGGGTTTTAGAAACTGCATTTAAATACGGCCAAAAGTTTTTGCTTTTACGAATCCGTCTTAAAATATTTTTATTGATGCGGCACTTTTACAATTTGATCACATTTAATAATAATAAATGGAGATGGATATATACATTATATACTTTATTATTTATTTTTTATTGATATACTTACACTTTTTATAAATAAAAATAGAGTACCAGTCTGTAATTCCGAAATAAACGCCGAAATCTCAAACCTATTTATTTTCGTACGTTTATGAAATGTTTGTATGACGGTCAGTCTGAAAGTTTGACAAGAAACAGTGTCATAAACGGCTTAAAGAAATTTAATTGAATTTTTAAAGATTGAATCAGAAGTTTTATTTTAAAATTCGAATGTTTATCGATATCTTGCAGGGTTCAGAAGACATTGATTTCAAGTCAGACTTGTGCAAAAGAAGTGGCGATCATATAGACTAGTCAATAAGTGCCTTTTGGACCAACTTTTTCAGCAGTCTCCGAAAATTATAAATGAGGTGTCATTCGATTCGGAATGGCATCTAGATGATTTTGAAAAAAAAATAAGTTCCGCTTGCAAAAATTGAAAAAGTTATTTACAATTAACTAAAAAAAAGGGGGCTTAGATTTTTGCAAATATCTCAAAAAGTGATAAAGATTTTTCAAATTTGAAAAAAGATTCGAAAAGAGGAGGAAATTTCCTAAAAAAAGTCTTGACTCCCGAAACTATAAGATCAATACTTATAATTTTCCCAGAGGGATAAAAATACGGCCGAAAACGGGTACTCTGGCTTACGCAAGCCACACCCACATCGGCCCTTTAATGAATAAATATTATTTAAACATACTAAATATGAAAAAAAAATGAAAAAAAATCAGGCACTAACTGAATAGATGAATGAACAATAATTTGCTTGAAAAATTTTTTTATAACAATTTTTCATATAGTTATTCAATAGCTAATTAATATATATTTTTTGCTTGAACATGAACATTGCAAGTGTGATAATTGTTAAACTATAAATCTTAAATTTATAGTATAACTATATAATATATAATAATTTTTTTTGCTTGAACATGAACATTGCAAGTGTGATAATTGTTAAACTATAAATCTTAAATTTATAGTTATACTATATTATATTATTATATTTTAATTTTATAGTTTATAGTTTTAGATTTATAGTTTAACAATTATCACACTTGCAATGTTCATGTTCAAGTAAAAAAATATATTAATTAGCTATTGAATAACTAAATGAAAAATTGTTATAAAAAAAAAATTCTAGCAGATTATTGTTCATTCATCTATTTGGTTAGTGCCTGATTTTTTAATTTTTTTCATATTTAGTATGTTTAAATAATATTTATTCATTAAAGGGCCGATGTGGGTGTGGCTTGCGTAAGCCAGAGTACCCGTTTTCGGCCGTATTTTCATCCCTCTGGGAAAATTATAAATATTGATCTTACAGTTTCGGGAGTCAAGACTTTTTTAGGAAATTTCCTCCTCATTTCGAATCTTTTTTCAAATTTGAAAAATCTTTATTACTTTTTGAGATATTTGCAAAAATCTAAACCCCCTTTTTTTTTAAGTTAATTGTTAATAACTTTTACAATTTTCGCAAGCGGAACTTCATTTTTTTCAAACATCGTCTAGATGCCATTCCGAATCGAATGACACCTCATTTATAATTTTCGGAGACTGCTGAAAAAAGTTGGTCCAAAAGGCACTTGTTGATTAGTTTAATAGCCAGAATGTAATAAAGGTGAAGTTTCAACACTTCCATGCACATAAAGGTATATATAATATGTGTTGATGTATTTCTGTTTACTACACATTTGTAAACTAACATAGCTTAGTTATATTAAAATTATCCATTTTTCTTAAATTTATAACAGAGGAAGACTACTTGTAGCTAATTTGACTTGTTTTAATTAATTCATTGTAATACGACATGTGGTTGTTAAACCTACTGCCCATGACAGCAACAATAAATAATATATTTAAATAATAGCAAAACGCTTCTATATGCAAATATAACAGCGTCATTGTATAACCTCGTAGATTGAAAAAAATGGTGAACGACAGTGTGTTGGATATCGATTCTCAAAGAATACAAAAGCGCAACATGTGAGCTCAAAAATCAATATCAAAATAGTTTAACCGTGTTTAAATAAGTGGGGTAATGGTACTGCGCGCGGTGCATTGCAACTGCCAGCCGCGAGGCATACCCTACCCTCCTTGAATAGAAATGCTGTAGGGTTGGCAGGAAGTTCAGATTCAATAAAAAATTAAAATATGTAATTCGTTTCTAGTACGAGCAAGCAACTATTTAAATAATAAGTAAATACCATGACATTGTCCCATTTAGGATTTGTGTTTCATAAACCAAGTGGTGTCTAAGCCTTAAATTCATTATTAATTATTTTCATAATGCACCGTATGTCTATATATTACTTAACCAATACATTATTAGAGAAAACGCTTTTTTGGCTGTCTGATTAAAGTTATAATTACTTCTCCATGTATATTTGGATATAGGTTTTCTATCAATTAATAAATACAGCCAGCCTTCCGGGCGCGCTTCCCGCTGGCAGCGATTTGTTACATTCTTTATATTAATTAATTTATTTATAATTTAGTTTATTTGTAAGTATTTAGTTAAGATATTTTTTTTTCAAATCTTTATGTCTGAAATGAATAAAATTATTAATAAATACCAAATGCATATCTGTACAAAGAAATTAATTGATGTCTAAGTAAACCACATTTTAACATTAAATAATAAAAGAGTACAAACAAATGATTGAAAATTAGCATATAATATTAAGAAGATTATGAAAATATAAAAAAAAGAAAATATATAATAATTTGTAAACTTAAAACCATCCCAATACTTTTATGTATAAGCGTTGTCTTTGTGGTTAGTTTCACCTGGGACGCTAGATTATGATAGTAGGTACCTAATCTGTTTTATTTACGCACGTAACATCTGTCAAAAAAATATTTATTTAGTTTTAATATGCTGTTTAAATATGACATTGAAAAACTAATTGCGATTTTTATTTTTGACTGAGCCGGTTAAAAAAAGCAATTAATATGTTTAGAATAATATAACGCCAGCGTGTGACTGGGAAGCAAAACAGCCCTGTAGCTGTGACATGTAGATTTTACTACTTTACTATGTACTATGTATGACAAACGTAAATTGTTTTCGTTAATAGGCTACGCAATGAAAAAAGCGTTTAAATGAAAACTAAATATTTCAAAAACTACTCAACAGATATTGTTCAAACCAATTTTGTTTAAAATTATTTTAGAGTTCTATACCTTGATTTTCTTTGGAGTTTCCTACTCTTTAGTTCATAAGTTAGAAGGGAATACAATTTTAGCAACTTTGAAAGCTATACTTCGTCGACTATTGATTTCATTAAAAAAACGTTAAGAACAACATTACGTTTTTTTCCGATCTGACTAACGATACCATACAAGACTTATGTAAATTGAAAAAAAATTACCTTAAGGCGTGTATGGCGGTCACTTCAAATTTTTACATTTTCGCGATTTCAGTACCGTTTCCGTTTACCGAGCTTTCAATCGGTGAATTAAACGGTTACACTTTGTATACTTCTGACGGCGTTAGTGTAAAATTTCATTTCAGTAGTTTTCATGTTTTTATTGCGAAGCTGGCGAACAGGCAAACGGCCCTTCTCATGGAAAGCGGTTACCGCTACCTATGGATGTTTAAACCAACAAGGGCGAAGCAAACGTTGTGTCAACTATAAAAAAGATATGGTTTTTTTATTGCATGAGTTCAGTAGCCAGGCATACAGTTTACGTAATGGAAAACGGTTACCATCGCCTTTAGACATTTGTAACAAAGAAGTGCTACTAATGTGCTATCGCTCTCTAAAAGCAGACTGGAACCTAGCTACTAATACCAGAGTACGACTCGTTGTTATGGCGGCATACTCTAGACCAGGTGTGGTGTTCATTCAGTCGGACAAATACCCTACCACCTAGCTGTGTGTTGTTTGGACGCCTATTATGACAAGCCGCCTGGCCAGAGTAAATTATATTATTTTTTCGATTCTACATAGATAAAATAGTCGGGTATCAAAATTGTATTGTATTGTATCGATGGCACAGTTCAGACAGAAGGAACATGATAAAGAAGATAGAGTAGGGAAATCGAATAATAGGGATCAATAGGGGGAAGTGGGCAATAGGAACTAAAATTGAAGCGTAAGAAACAAACAAACTCACATTGGCATTTATAATATAAAATTATAAATATAATATTGATAGCTAGGATACACAGTAATTAAACTTTTATGTTGCGCAGCCCTACGTTAAGGGCTCACTCACAACGAGGGTTATCGCGTTGTGAATCGTCCCCTCATGCAGCGTGTGGACACGTTCCCTATGTGTGTTTTGCTTGCGAGCATTATCGTATCTACACGCCGTCTCTAAGAAAATAAATACCAGCAAATTGAGTTTTACCTTATTATTGAAGTTAAGAGATTTCATTTGGGAAAACAGTAGATTTTAGCAAGCAAATAACACTAAATGTTTGAGCAATTTATTTTTTATTTTATATATTCCGTGAATGTTTTTAGGCTGAAGTGTTATAGCGTATGACTTTTTAGCCATAAACATAAAGATGTCGTCAGATTATCTGTGTCTATTGTATATTATTGCTGATTTCGAGAATGATTTTCAGGTATTTTTCGAAATGCTTCAATCTGAGTAATTGTTGAATACTTTATAATATCGAGCCTGTTATGTAGAAACATTGTAAGCGAGAGAATTTTTTTATTTTATTTTATTTTACAGTAAAAAATACGGCTTAAATAATTTAGATCCTAATAAAGATCTTAAGCCCATATCTATGACAATGGCAACCTTATGCATAGGTAATTTGTAATTATATATATAATATCACCTACGATACCCTTCCATAACAGGCCCGATAGATATGTATATATGCCTCTAAACTTATTATTGCTATGAAGATTCAAGCAAAACACATAATGACATCAAAATGAAAAAGTGACTTTTTTTGCATAATGTGTTTGTTCCTTCTTCATGACCTAGGATAGGAAACAATTTTGGAGAAATTTGCTTTTCATGTACTCACAGGTAAATACGTGATTGAAGATGAGTATAAGTTTTTTTTGTCTCAGAAACGTCCAAGTCTTCTCAGTAATAAAACGAAATTTCTGCAAGCAAAGTAGTCTGGAGATTTACTAGTCACAAAAATGTTGTTGATTTATTCGCGAGAAGCCTCGTACCTGAGCAAACCTTAACTATAGTGAAACATTGTGAAATACGCCTGAAAACCAGACTCGATTAATATAAGTAGTATGTGTCAATTATTTTGTGATCGCGGAAATAGATGCGACCGAAACGTCAGATTCAAATAAAAATGAAATTTAAAAACGTATAAGTAATTTTAGTTATGTGTCGATTTGAACAATTTAGAATATTTTTACACGAATTTATTAATCAACATAGGGTAATTTATAACATTAAAATATTCCACGAAGTTCGCAGTATCTATGTTTATTTGTTCAGTAATTTTCCTTAACATTTGCTAGGATTTATCTATTTCCCAACACTACACTGATTTAATTATATACGGAAATTAAATTTGTTTTACCTACTAGACAGTGTTATTTGACCATTCTATACAAGAAGTAATCAGTTAACATAATCTTTTATACTAACAAAAATGCCGAGTCTGTTGGGATTTTAATATATATGTCATTATTTAACTAAAACTGTCTAACACTGAAACGTGTTGTAATATTTTTTTTTATTTTCACATCTACGATATCGAGTAGTAACAGATGTGAAGCAAAAAAAATATATCCATTAAAAATAATATATTGTGTCTAGATCTCAAACTAAAAACGACATGATATCTTTCCTCATACAAAAGCCTACTGTACGTTGAAAAATGTTTATACAATTGGTATCCGAGTGAAAAATAAACCTCAATTAAACGGTCGAGCGGTGGCCCATCAGATAACACGGTCATGGTTTGAGTGGAAACAATTTTAGCGGTTTATCTAGATGGGCATGCCTCCATTACACGTGAAATTTGTACACAGTCTGTTTAAGTTATTCTGTATTTCATGAATGAACGATGTATTGTGGACACTTGTCTATTTCATTATTCAATACTGATGGTTTACAATGCTAATGTTGAACGTATTTCTAAAGTGAAATATACAAATATAAATAAAACATATCTATGTATGTAATCAGAATTGGGTAGATGATTCTTTGGGCATGTAATGAGGAAGGATGAATGTCCCGTGACAAAAAGAATATTAATGGAATATCTTATACTAATATATAAAGTTGAAGAGTTTGTTTGTTTGAACGCGCTAATCTCAGGAACTACTGGTCTGATTTGAAAAGAAAATTCAGTGTTAGATAGCCCATTTATCGAGGAAGGCTTTAGGCTATAAATCATCACGCTAAGACCAATAGGAGTGGAGAACCAATAAAGAATGTTTCAAAATCGGGCTTTTGAAAACAAATTCCACGTGGAGGGATTCGCGGGCACAGCTAGTTGATGTATAGAAGAAGTAAAGGCAAACCAAAATACATTCCTGGATTGTATGAAGTATTACAAGACGATTTGTGGTGTAACAGAAGACGAATGTCAGAATAGAGGAGTATGGAAGGAAAAGATATATTGTGCCGATCCTAAATATTTGAGAGTAGATGAAAGAGAAGAGAAAGTATGAATTCTAAAATAATTTTCGTCAAAAAGGGCGGAAGCAAAGATTTTATTTATTGCTGAAGCACAGCAGACAGGGTGACGGCCCAACTGTGATGAAAAGTGGTTACCAACGCATATTGACATTACCAATGCTGACAATGTGCTGCCGGCCTTGAAAGAGAAAAACTGGCCACTGATGCCGGAACACAACACAAAGTTGTTATGGCGGCATACTCTAGATCAGGGGTGGTAGCCATCCAGTCGGGCAAATGCCCTACCACCTGGCAATTATTCAACTAATATACCACAATATTTTCTTATTTAAAAAAAATCATGACAAATAGGTATAAATTTCATTATAGTTAAAACAATAATTGATACGCTACATGATTCGTTCAAGTTATGGCTTCTTAACTTGATATTCTCGTTAGAATTCTCCCTAGATTTCATCGCTTCGGTATCATTTAGGATGATGAAAAGTGTTTCAATTTATTTGACTGTAAACTACCATATTAAGGAAAAAGTATAACTAGGAATGAGAATTCCAATAGCTATATTATGAGTTCCATTTCTTGTTAAAATCATCACAGCTCTAACAATTTGTTGCTAAAAATTTAACTATTTTATTCTGTATCGTATACTATATATAGATTAAGAAAAAACAGGATTCTTTCAAATATATATATTATATAAAAATACGAATTATTATTTTTCATTATGTACAACTGTAGCCAGAATACATTATGTACTTATAGTAAAACATAATCTTGATTGATGAGTGCCTACTCATGAATCAAGATTATTTTTTAATTTATGGATTTTCAACTCTTCACATATCAAAATTCAAATGACAAAATAATTTTCTTGAGTTTATGATAAAATTTCATTGATCTATTTACATCTACAATGTTTTTTTTAATGCTTAAAATGATTTTATCTTGTCTTATAAAATATTAAACGCCAAACGTAAAACGTCAAAAACCGCAAAACGTTAAACTGGTGTATTCCCTTACGGCTGGATTATTTCATAGGAACAGGCGTAATTTACACGTCGGTTTTTCCAATATTTAGGTGTCCTCACGATGTTTTATTTTACCGTTAATACGATACAATTGTACCAATATGCACATTAGTTCCGATAAACAAGTTAAGTGGCTCATATCTGGCCAAGATTTGAACCCACGTTACTGGAAAGAGACGTAAGTTCTTAAACCACTAAACTATCATGGCTTCATATTATAATTATGTTATAGAACCTACTAGAAAGAAAAATAAGACTTTTTTTTTTAGATAAGCCTTTTTTGCATTTTTCATTCTGTTGCAGTTTGATATCAAAATACAGGGCATGTACAATATTGTAAAAATATATTGGCACACTTCCATCCAAGGTTCCACTGAAATAACTAGTTTTATTTCCAAATATTCAATTCACATCAAAGTGAAAGTTGTTTTTGTTAACGTATTATGTAATATTATTAATTTTTATTTTTGATATGTTTATATCTTCATTTTTAAATCGATAATAATTTAAGATAATAAATAGTTCGTTACGACTTTAGTGAAAAGAAATGATAACAACAACACTGGGTGACATAATTACTTATTACGTATTAAAATACAAGAGAATAAAAATCTTCTAAAGTAAAATATAACTCCATAAATTGCCTAATTATGTGATAAATTAAATTATTTACTTTAATATATATCATTTGATATGGGTTGTAGGAATGTTTGCTATTGCGCATCATTACGTATTCCGTTTCCTGCCTAATGTCGCGGTTATTTGCAGACTCGCGGATTTAATTGAGGTGATTCGATTACCACAGATACGAACAGGGGCTGAATAATCAACATTACACAACTTATTCACCTCAATCACACCAAATACAAACATACATTAAATTAACTTTTAATAATAATGTTAGACGTTCATAAAATAACAACTTGAAAGCATTTCGTGAAATGGTTTTACGAGCGTGGGATTTGTGCGTTAACGTATTTTTTTTAAAATCTTGAACACTTCTTGATTTTTTCACCGATGACGTAAACACCGCTGAAATGTTAATCACCGGATAAGTAACAAATACGCCGATGAACTATCGCAGAAATCAATTGAAATATTAGTCGACAGGATTTTTTTTGTATGAATAGACTTACCACATGGGTCGAACTAGCGCCGACATCGCTATAATACGGAGAGACTCCACATCTCGCACTTAAGTTTTTTTAATATAAAAATTGCTCACGAGTTCACAATAAAAAAAATCACAGCACAAAAATTCACATTTATCTACAGAATTTCGGTGCGTAGTTTTACGTAGACCGTCGTAGCGGGGCTACGTCGGAAAAGTTTGTTCGTAGGCCGTAGCGGGCGGCGGTTTTCGGAGCGAGCTCCGCGGTGCGGTTGGCTCGCGGGACGCGATTCGCGGACTACGCGGAGGAACCGCAAGCCGGGCCGGGGGAGGGCGCCCGCGGGGTTACCGCCGCGGGGGAGGGGGCGGTGCGCGCGCACGCGAACGCCCACGCCGCTCCGCCCCACACACCCGCAACCTATTTATTTCTAGTTACGTAAAATTTACGCGCAATACCCGATACTGCATTTAGCCCATGTTACGATCTTGTACGATTGTATATAAGGAAGGCACATAGGCACCTATATAAAATCTTGTACCAGGCTCTTATCTCAAAAACATAATATATTACAAAATAACAACGCTATTCGGTTGGATTATAATATTAAAAGAACAGACCAGTTTTCATTAAATTTAAATAAAAAGAGAACTCTTAAACATAAAATGCCAATTAGTCTTTACGCGACGCCACTTCTGGCCCGGGGCAGGTGAGGCGTTAACTGAAAAAAGAGGCCTCCAGCCGCCGGGGGTCGCGCCGTCAAATTTGGCAGACGAGTTTTTTCGACCGCAGCCGATGCTATCGATGTCACTTAAACGAATTGAATGGAAGTGTCGAAGGGCGGCCGGCGTCTGTCAGCCAGCCATTTTGCATCAACATCTCACTTTATCGTTCCAAAGTAACATGTCCCTATATGAATGTGACGTGGTGGAGCCATACTGGAATCATTATCCTGATTACCTCTTAGGGCCGGCTCGATTTGTGTGATACCATGCTCTCATAGAATATCGGCGTGAAACGGTTAGTCTTAAGCTAATCGTGTTGCGTACGCTAAGTGAGAGTTTCGATAGACCATTTCTCCATCCCTTCACACCGTTTCATTCTACTATCTCCTACGGTCTATTCTATTGCTCCTGTTTGACCCTTTTATCCCATCCCCTCTATCCCGTTGCAAAGACTGGAAAAGCGTTGGCTTCGTCCCTGGTAACCCCGTATCTTAAAATTTTTTCGAAGGGGCGCGGGGAATTGGGGGGCAAAAACTGAAAATGCCGCCCCCGCTCGCCTATATTTTTACCTTGATCATCATCATCCTTTGTCTGTGGTCTTTAACCTCAGCCTACGCGCCCCGCGAAAGAATTTGCCGCCCTCTGAATCGCCCGGGGCCTGGGCCTAGGCTTGCCCCTAGCTCCGCCCCCCTAAATCCAGCCCTGGTTTCTGGTGTAGCAAAGGTCTATATACGACGGCAACCATTTTCCATTACGTGGGCGGTCTACCTGTTTGTCAAGTTTACAGTAAAAAAAATATCTATGCAAACCCCGCACATTAAACCATATCGACATTAGGCTCACAACAGTTAATCACCTGGGCCTGTTGGTAATTGTAGCACGTGCGTGAATTAAAGTAAAAGTTGCGACAAGTGTGCCTCGGCCCAATCAGCTGCTGGCGCGTTCGCGAGCGCAACAGACAATGCGATTAAGATCTACGCAGCACAACTTTCGCCGGCGCGCCGAGCGGCAGTTAGTTGTTATGAAAGAGAGAAATTTGTAAATTGTTCGCGCCCGAGTTCGCGAACTCCGTCGAACTGGAGTTTGTTTTAAGAGTCCAACCTTGAAACAAGAAGAAAAGTAGTCCTGTAAAACAAAGTTTTGCGGCCGCCGTCGCCGGCGCAAGCGGTTCAAGGATTGTGCCCGAACTGTCTGTCTGTACAACTTTACCGATTAAAAGCTCAAAAGCTTCCAAAGTCATTTTAAAAGTTTATCTGCACGCGGGCGTGCGGGGTTCGGGGGGGGCCGCGGGGGTGGCGCGGGGTTCGCGGCGGCGTACGGCCCGGCTCGTTATCATCCCACCGCAATACTTTAGTTAAAACCTAGTTTAACTTATTTATAAATCGACGGCGGTCGATGGCCGGGCCCGCGCCTACTGCGCGAATTAAACTGCCAAAGTTCGCCAGCGGCCGCCGGAGGGCTGTCGCGCCTAGCGGGAGACATGTGCTCGGCCGGGGAGCGCCGAATACTTGCCAACGTACACACTAAGTTCCTAGACCCTTCGCTACTTTGTTTTACAGCTGTTCCACTTAGCGAACTATGCCTCGAGTTGGGCGCGAGTTCTTGCATGTGTATCGGCGGCACACAGCCGCATCCGAATAGTTTCATAAACATAACCCAACTTAGTTTTGGACGACTTTTCAAAGTCAATGCATACTAACTTTCGATGTCTAGGAGTGCGCGATATTACGATTGGATCAGTTTGCTGGTGACTTTAATGCATTCGTTTACTCGAAACTTTGTTTTATTGGATCCAACTTCGCGCAACAGGGTTAACGACGTATCTTCATTTATTTTTAGGGAAGTGAAAATTGTTTATAGAAGAAACTTTCTTATATAGCTGATCTAGTTTATTGTTGAAAGTGAACCTACTTATTTCATTGATTTGTAGGTATTCAGGTTCGTTTGTTATTCCTACACACGTTGGTAATAATTGCACAAATATTAAAATAATTCCATTGTAATTTTTTTGTTTGTTATAAAAATATTTTATTTAAATGATGTGGGTTCGAATCGCAACAAAATCATCAGGCAGATTTTCTAATCTAATATGAATATTTTTATAATTACGACATACAGACGATGAAGAAAAACGTCGTGACGAAAACAAAAATTAATCAATTAATTATTAAATTAATCATCAATATCTGAAGCCGACCAAAAACACTTGGATTTGTGTAGTGGGTATAGGTAGGTATCATTAATTTCTCTTAAATGAAGAGTCATAAGTATCTAAACCTTATTAGATAGTATACTATTCTTTTCAGTAATGTGATTCTTTAATTTATAGCCAGATAGATAGATAACACTTTATTGTACACCAATACAAACATGAACTTAAAGACTAAAATCATATCTAGTTATGTACAAAGGGCGGTCTTATCGCTAAAAACCGATTTCTTCCAGACAACCCTAGGAATGAATTGAGATAATGGCGATAGTGGTATCCGTTACATATAGTATTTATATTTTTCTTTTGTGTTTAAGGTTATGTCAAACTATCTTTTATTTAAATATATACGAGGAGCTGGTCGGACCGAGGCTTTATCACACCAGGTAGCGCCTTGTATATTTAAACTACTATAGTGGCGCCCAACGTGGGGCCCCACTATAGTAGTTTAAATATCTTAAGCTATCACAATTAATTGTAAAAGATGTTAAATTTGGATTTGTTAAATAATTAGAAAACGTCTAATACTATCGCAGACATAGTCAAAGTTGATTTATTTCTTAAACATGGAGTATTTACATATCGGAGTATGCATGTTGGTACAAAAGTTATTGTGCATCATGTTTGGCCAGTTGGGCATAGAATTTTTTTAATAATAAATAAAATCAAATGTCCTAGAAACAATGAATCGAAAAATATCATTATAAAGCAATTAATAATAATTAGTATACCAAATAATTGTCTACAATTATTATTTTCTTCTTTTCTATTATTTCATTTTGGTAGAGGTTGCTGCTAACGTGTAAAACCTCCGTCTTACATACATATTTAAATAAAGTCCGCTGACCATACACATTAGTAGTATGTTGACCATGATCTGTTTATACAATAAGATTTCAAATTTGTTATAATGACATGAATGACTTTAAGGTGAAAAAAAATGTTTAATTAAATGTATTTAGTGAAATCCTTGTTTTATTACGCATTAACTTGTCTTGTCCCTGGGGGGCCTTTAGAAAACGTTGAGGCACGATTCGTTCTCATAATCAGTGTAATTACCGAAATCTGCGTCGGAAAGTCACGATCAACAGTCAAGCGCGTAGATAAAGCTGCCACAACCCTCGGAGCAACGGATGGCATCGCCACTATAAGCTGGTCTACCCTGCCTTTCTTTATTACTCGATGTACATGGAAAACGGGGGTCATTTTGAGGTATTGTAGGGGTCTATAAACATGAGTCGCGACGTACGTGTTATCTTCCTTCGCCAATAAGTCACGCAATAATTACCGCGAGTCGGGGATCACGCGCGCTCCCGCACATATTTATGCAGACAACATAAATATGTATACATAAATAAATATTGTACGCGACAATTGCAAGCGGGTTTATGGGCTGAAGTAATTGGTGCCGCGGGCTTCCTTGGCACCACTTTATTATCGTCTAATTTTGGTACATTCGTGACTATTCTTCTTTTTTATTAGGAAAGGTATTATTTTATTTGAATAAAAACACAACTCATATATCTATAGGCATATTAATTTATTTATTGGTGCAGTTTGCTGTTGACATGCTTGGACCGATACCGTCGCCTATGGACATTTGTAACCAATGTGCTGCCGCTCACTACAAGGAGACTGGAACCTGTCCACTGATGCTGGAATACAACCTGAGGTTGTTATGGCGGCATACTCTAGACTATGACTAGGCAAAAACCCTACCACCAGGCGGTGGGTTCTTTTGTCGCCTCTTATGAAAAGTTAAGTTAAATTTTCTGTGATGTAAATACTTAAAAAAATATTGAGGAAATGTGCATTAAAATTAACACATACACTGACATAACAATGAGTTACGTTTTCGCAGTCTTTAAAAAAATTCAAAACATAAATTGTAATTCAATAACAATGTGTAAACTCTTTTTTCAAGCATGGCGCATATTTTGGTCAGAAATGACCAGTATTAACTCATTCTTCTCAAAGTTTTCAAAAGTTGCTACGACCTAATAGCCTTTTAGTACTGAACGTGCAAGCAAGTTTAGTTTATTTGTATGTTTTCTTTTCATTCAAGTCCTTAAAATAATACATTTTAATGAAATTTTGTGTATACACTTAATTATGTACCTACCTATTATACAGTCGTGACGAAGATTTTGTAATTGTTCTCTCTTTTCTTTCATTATTCCAATTATTTGAGGTCGGCACAATATGTCTTTTCGTTCCACATTCCTCTACTCTGACATACAACTTCTGTCACATCACATATCATCATATCATCCTTCACACAATCCATCCATCTTTTTTTTTAAAAAGATTTTATTATTATTATTGCCGAAAATACGATATTACGATACCGCAATATATTCGAACTACGACAAGTGGAAAACCCTAATTATATAAAAACGAATTTTGTGTTTCAGTTCCCCTTATTTCAACTCAATCGCTCGCTTATTTATAAGCGTTACTTTTCGTTATCAAATTAAACTTAGATTTGACTCACGGCTAGCTTGTTGCAGAATTTTTATTTGAAGAGAATGAATGCAGTACGTATAGTATTGACTCTGGCGCCACACACAGACTTATCGAAATATTGATTTTGTTGACTTTACGATTTCTTGAATCATGATTTTGCTTTAACGTCTATGCGATAATTTGTGAATCTCTGGAATTTGAATATATAGCTGACATTGGGCATAAGCTAGTTACTGAGTAAACGTTAGTCATCTTTATAAGGGCCTGCATTACTTAGGAAACGCTATGGTATGAAAGCTCTTGACTTGTAACTTTTTTTAAAATGTCAACTTACGTTTTTGATGTAGAAGGCCGGAACAACTTGTGTGTTATGGGTTCGTCTTCAGCATTCTGGAAGACAAAGAAAATTAGATAGATAGATAACACTTAATGTATACCATTACAGAAAAATTACAAACTAGTATCATTATTATATAATATTAATACGTGAAGAAAAAACTTTGTACCTCTTTTTACGAAACTTGCCTAGACGGAGGAGTATGAAATTTCGCACACTTAATAGTTTATAAAGAGACGGAGTGCAGAATGATTTTTTTTAATACATTAAGGGACGCTTGCATAACGGTGCCTTTAAATAAAATTAGTTAATTATATTAAACTGCCTAAATACGTTTTACACAAAACGTATTGACAGTTCTTTAAACATATTTAGTGGCAAAGTTTGCGTTGTGCAAGACGCTAATTATTGTATTTAAGGGTTTTAAATACGTTTTGTGTTTCTTAAATAAATTTAAGCAACCTTATGCAAGCGGCCCTAATAAATCATTAAAAGAAAACATTACACACACTGCCATGTATTTGACATACACACGCATATATTCTTTTGTTTATTGTTCAAGTCAAACTAACAGTGTAGCCTTGGCGAAATCTGTGATTATATAATTCTTGCACAAAAAAACTTTAGTAATGCTCAAACTTCTAATTTAAATTAATTATTATGGTCGAATTTCGACCGCGGGCGACCACTAGTATTAATAAATTATTAGCAATCAATTCACCGAAACATAAAACAGTTTATTCCATGTTAGCTATTATAAGGTGTAATGACACGGCCGTAGTTTAGTACCAGATCGGTAATCCGGTATAAATGTTGGTATTACGTGTTGCCAACGCGCACAAAATGTGATTTTAATTGATGTTACGCGGACTGTCGACAAACACTTAAACACACCGTCAGGATCGAATTATTTTATTAAATAAATAAGTTAGTTGTTTCTAAACATTTCTATTCATTTTGTTTCAAGGCTAACCATATTTGTAACTCTCATTAATTCGTATTAAATTAGATTGCTATTGTAAAGATTGGTGAACAACCATAGGCTACTAAAATAATCTCTATATTTATGTTTGAATCTTAGGAGTCGCTTGCATAACGATCGCCTTTAATAAAAATTACTTAATCATGTTAAACTGCCTAAATATTGACAACGTTTTGACACGTTTGACACAAAATGTGTTGACAGTTCTTAAACATATTTAGCGACAAATTTTGCGTTGTGCAAGACGCTACTCGTGAGGGAGTTAAATGCGTTTAGTGTTTCTTAAATTTTAAGGAACGTTATGCAAGCGGCCCTAGATTTACAAAACGATTGTAATCATATTGTATTAGTAGATCTCCCCTTTGACATCAGGCATTCACGTGAGCAAAATAAAAATTAAGTTTAATTAATTTAAGGTTTACTTTCAGTTAGTTCAAGTATCGAAAATTTTACTTTACAAGCTTTTATTTAACTTGTAATGTTTGTATATAAGTATGTATATATGTTCTTGATAATATGTTTTCCTTGCTATTTAATTTCAAGGCATTGGCTCTCCGAATGTGTTAATGAGTTTCATGTTTATAATAATATCTTTTAATGGCCGGTTCCTATATATGAATGTTCATTCATTCAATTACCTTACTATAGGTAGAAATTTGGCATTAACTGTTTGGAGTTTATGCCAGATTTTGCCCGATATTAAGGCAAATTAACTGTTAGTAAGATGTAGTAATCGGGTATTATTCAATGACAGTACAGATCAGCTAAATATAAATAAAACTAAAAGAAAAAACTGCGATATATAACATTGTCAGGTTTTGAGGGGTATAAACATCGAAATGCGAGTGAAAGGATAAGCTAATACTATAATAGCTCTTAAAATCTACACGCAAATTAAGAAGCAGCTGTCGGTACAGGTTAAGGCCTAGACAACATGTCACTGTATGTCAAAGTATTGCGTTTGCTTGCCGCGTCCGCCCGTTTTAATAATTCATTACTATTTAATTTCAACGTCTTTTTAGCTCTGTTAGTGTGTCAATGAGCCATATTTATAACAATATATTCAGCCACAATAAAATGTATTCGCAAAAGTTCTAATAAATTAATGACATCAAAAATCAGTTAAATAGAAAAAAAAGAGTGAACTGTAATATATAAAATTCAACAGTTTTTGAGGGATATAAAAATCGAAATGCAAATGAAATCCCAAGCACAGCTTTAGTACTTCTATTAATTTTGAGAAGCTGTGTTTTCTGCTGTCGGTACACGTCTTAACGTCCACATGTCACCGTGTGTCAAAGTATTGCGTTTGTTTGTTGGCGTCCACACCAGGAGAGCGGGGTACGTTGGCCATACCGCATCAGTCCGTAAATTTGATTTTAATATTGAGCACGTAATGCCCTGTTAGCTTACGACCACTAATTGATACGGCCCTCTTAGCACGCGTCTAATACCAGTCATTATTTTCCAATTCATCGGCTCTGCCTTTTAAACGATGGATTATTCAGACGACTTGCTACAATTAATTTTGGGTTACTGTTTGTTTAAATGATTATGAATGATGTAAGTTTGTATTGAAGACTAGTATAACGTGTAATAATTTATTAATGATATTTTTCCATTTGTATATCATTTAAAACTAAATTAACCAAGAAAGAAAGTAAAGTAAAAAGAGGTTATTTATTTTATAATAGATATTTATGTATACCACCTTTGACAAATATAATCTGCATTATGTCTGCCATGGGTTGTCTGGAAGAAATCGTTTCTTAGCGGTAAGACGGGCGGTCTTGTAATTGTGCACATTTAGAGTATATTTAAATAATAAATTTTTCCTTGTTTTCTGTAATGGTGTATAATAAAGTGTTATCGCTCTCTTAATTAAAAATGCGACACACACAAAATGACAGAGCAAATAATTAACAAGAAGAACTATTAGAACTAAAGAGATTGTATGTCGCAATTTAAGAAATGAGGTTGGCACCCAGTATTTTGCTATGCTGAAATGTAGTCCTACAGCTTTGATTTGCCATAGTTAAGTAAACGTAAATTAGTGTAAGAAATAACATATATATACAAGTTTATAAATAACTATATGCGACGCGACTCCGTCCACGCTTGAATTGAAATTCCAGTGGGTTTAACGGAACACAAAGTACTGCAGCATTTAGAAAATAATGTAAGCTATCGTATTAGTGAAAACTGTGTCGGAATAAACTAATTTTTATGCACCCGAACAACCAAAAACCGCTCCCAGGAAAATTCCCGCGGGATTCCCGGGGTGAAAATATCACAAGTTTTATTACGTATCTCACTTTGAAATTCAATTTTTGAAGTGAAATTTCTTTAGAATCTTTTTGTTTTGAAATTCGATGAAACGAAAAAGTGACACTTAAAAGAGTTAAGCTATAAGGATAGATAGATTTATAGGACTACGTCTGCGAGAGAATAAGTTAGAATACTCAATAATTATAACAATGAGATAGAATATTTAATAATTTAAACGTACCTAAAAAGTTTTTAAATAATACTTAAAATTTCGTGTTTTAAAGCTTAAATAATTATAACATTATATGTGTAGTAGCTAGTAAAATAATTATGAAATGAATTTGAAATGTAATGAAAAGTCATTGAAAATTAAATATGAAATATGATGTCACAAAATTTAGAATTCCTCCCATCTCTTGTCTTTCTTTCACTTCTACTGATAACTACTTTCTCTATTCTTTTTAATTATTAAAAAATTATTATATCATTCCCTGCAAAATTCCCGCCGGATACACAAGATAAAAAGTAACGCAAATATTAAATTTAAGAATTCGCTGTCGATTAGCAAAAACTGCATCGGAATCGGCCCAGTAGTTTTTTTATGTGTTTTTACATGTATCCCAAAAAACTGACTAACCCACAAACAGAGAGTAAATTTGAAACAAATTGAATCGTGTTCTCAATCGTTTATTTAGTCTATTCCAGTTGTAATTTTTTTGATAGCTTCAATGTACAAACAAGGCATATTCAGAATTTTATAATATTATAGACTACTGCCCGCGACTTCGTCCGCGTGGAATAGTAAAAAAAAGTAAGTTAAAAAACTCCCCGATTTTGAAATATTCTTCATTGGTGCTCCGCTCTTATTGGTCTTAGCGTGATGATATAATTATATCCTTCCTCTTATAGCCTTCCTCTATAAATGGGCTATCTATTATAATATTTATATATATATATATATATATTAAAAAAAAATTTCAAATGAGACCAGTAGTTCCTGAGATTAGCGCGTTCAAGCAAACAAACAAACTCTTCAGCTTTATATATTAGTATAAGATATCATGTGTCCCCAATCGATGTCCGCTAAGAACGTTCTCGAAAATTCTATCCACATTTTCACGCTGATTACAAAGCTTATGCGTTGCCTTAAATAAAGTTTGTTTAATAATTTTCCGCGAAACAGGTCAAATTAACAAAAGATCTTGAACTGTAAATGAAATGAAATAACTCTTTGAAAATACTATTTGGAAATCACTGTTGTATAAAGGGTTATTGATATAAAAGAGAATGTTATATTAAATAACAAAAGCGAGCTTGAAAGTTATCAACAACTTAACTCCATAATTATTCTCATCGTTTTTCCATAATGTTACGAATTTGTAGGGGATTTGTATGATGTAACTTCTAAAATGCCGTTGGAATTATTACAAAGTTTATTAGAAGTACACACACGTAATTCACAATTCTTACAAGTATAGCCGAATGCAACAAAACCAAACCGCAGGGCAGAAAATGGTTATAATATAAATCTCGCAAAGTTCGTCATTATAAGATATTCGCTCCGAAATTGCATTAGGTAAAGCCATGTTCCCAGTCATAATACGACTGGCGCATTTCCCGACTGACCAACCCTCACCCGACTTGTATATTAGACATGACCTCCAAGCAACATGCTAGTGGTTCTTGAAATCGTTAAATGATCAGCTTAGGGCTTCGAAGAATTCGCATGAAATACCAACAGAGGAAAGAAAGTTTTTGACGTCGTACGGCAGCGTGAACACAGAGATTAGCGCGAATAGTAGATCACTCAAATTCAAAAGGGTAATAAGACACCTGCAAAGGATTAGCATCGGCTTGCAAATAATATCAAAATTATAAAAGCAAAAGGAGAAAGTTTGGTCAACAACATACTACTTTCAGAAAAACTAAAACTGAAGGTACCTATCAGAAATGGAAGGTAGGGAAGAATTCCTTAGAGTATTCCTAATATGACAATGGCAACACCGTTGTAATAATAGTCGAGAATATAAATTGTGGTAATATATAGAAGATTCTGGCATTTGATTACGATATCGTCTAATGTTAGGCGAAGAATCCTGTAAACAAGAAAGAAGTTTGATGTCGATGGTTCTACTGACAACATAACAAGTCTTTAAAATTAAAATGATGACAAGAGCTTTAGAAATGTCAGAGGTTAGAAAGAACTAGACGATAACACCAAATAAAGAAAAAAGGTATTCCAACAAAACGCTTCTGGTCTCAATTTAACCTACAATTCACATCCAATACAGGTGAAGTGGCTGTGTAGGTAGTAACTCACTTCTCTGTAAGACACCCTTCCCGCAGAGATTATGGCGGTGCCATCAAATATGCATAAAAGCCGTAAAATGCCACACTTAACCGCTCCCCGTGCCGTCGGCTCGCGGCGTTGTCACCTGCGAGTGTGGCTTCAGCCGAGTGCCGAGCCACTCACTCCGCGGCCTCACTCGTTCAGACTCGTCTCCAGACAGATGCTCAGACACAACGGTAATTAAAAATTGCCACCGTCTCATAAATTTACATAAAAGACGTGGGACTTGCGTACGAATGTGACGTCGGTGATTTAATGTTTTGGATGGGCTGCCTTAAGAGTTTGTTTCTCTTCAAAGCTATGTAGCTTTGAAATTCAAAGTAAATAAGTATGGCGTAAATCAACCTTTTAGTTTGATATTTTCCGGTTAAAAGAGATCACAGACTTATTTATATAACTATGTACATACATATAAAATAATATCTGCCTATAAGCATTGCTCGGCTCTTGTTTCTCATCGCTTTATTTCAGAGAATCGGTTGATATACCCACCATACTAACGACGACTAAGCTCAATACGCAGGTTTCTTCTTAATATTTTCCTGCAAGAAAACTGTTTTTTTTTAAATTTCTAAAATTTTCATTTTAATCCGTTGAGCTATTTCCAAGCCCAATAGAGACAAACTCTCAGACAGACTAATAATCAGCCATTTTATAGTTAATTACAGCTTCTACGTAAAATTTTGTCATTTATAATGCAGTCACAGACCCTGTAAATACAAAAAAAGACGGTGTGCGTCTCAGGACGAACGATAGAAGTGATAACTTAAACTAATCTAACGTGAGAGAAAGGGAAGCCAGACAGACTGGCGTCGTAACGCGTTACGTAACGAAGCGGTTTACCCTCCCATAAGAAGTTATCAATTTAAAAATATTTATACAATAAGTTTAATTGACAACGTGGTATCTGTATTTGTCATACTGTAATCTCAGTTAATGAACTTGACATGTTCGCACTTCCCCACCAGGAGTGACTACATGAATAAGTAGTATGCAAACAGAAAGCTAGCAATCCCATTATAACAATCATCTTCCCGTTCATTACGCGAGGCAAGATACTAAATTTAAATTAACAGCCCCTTGTTAGTTGAACTATGTACATCTGCGCTAAAATGAATGTTCATTTGCCAAGTTGAAATCGGGAATAGCGACTTTACGCGACACTCCTTACTCTATATCTGTTGGAAATTAAATTTATTCCGAAAATATCACTGTACTCTTTAAAGATTCATTATCTCTGTTAATTTTGTTATTAGGAGTATTAGGTAATAGATTAGCTAAGTCACGCACAGGGAAGAGTTCCGTAAAAGTGACAAACGTCTATAGTTAGAACTAAAATAAGCAATCCATATATCATAAAATACTCAACATTTATTAATGAAACTGATAATTTTGCAAATTTATTTAAAATCTTTATTTCTTTTAAAGTTTTCAGAATTTTTTTCTTAATAGTCCAAAATTTAGAGGGCGGGGTCTTACTTTTTATTACTTTGGAATCGAATATTTCCCCACTTTTCAGACAAAAACATCTAAGTATCACTTAGACTTAAACAAAAACTTATAAAAGAATCAGTATGATTTTTAATATCTATATATCAATATAGGTACATATGTTTATTACGTGGCAGCCACACCTAATTCTTAGTTTGGTCGCAATTTCAATACACCATTATACAGTGGCATGTATTCAACGTTTTAAAAAGTAAGAAATAAAGAACACTGGACTTGTTTTATAAAATAATTCTGAATATGGTTTTTCTCGTGTGTTAGTCTAGTTATACGGCGGGTCATTTACTTTTTATATATTCAATACTTGAGTGTAGACTCACATCTTATTGAAATGATTAAATATGTAATTTAAAGTAATTTAATGACTGTAACATATTTGGATTCACATAGAATTTAATCTATATTAAAGATGTTTCATAAAGATCTGTATGCAAAACTATAGATCCGTAGTACCCTGTTAGCATTTACCGCGGTGGAGTCAGAAGCAGCCAATTTAGCCACCGTCGCCTTCGTCTTTATCGTATCTTTAATGAACACTCATAAGCGCACACTACTTAATGTATTGTGTCGGTGAGACTAGCTGTGTTAGTGACGTTTAGTTCTGCATCGTGGCCAAATGAACTGACGAGCTTTGTGGAGATTACGTTGCGCAAATGCACAAAGATTGGGGCTTATTCGCAGTTCCCTAGTTTTAGGAGACTAAAAAATAGTTCTAACAGAAATCTTGTGAACACTAGTGTACTTATTGTTTGAAGAAGAGTCTTAGAGTAATGTTGTAACAAATTATTTATTTATTAACAAACAAACATTGCTATCATTACAGTTGTCACCAATACAATAGAGTAGTACACATAATACATTATAGATATATACCCGTATAAACATATTCAATCATTACATATAATATAATACGCAGATACATTTATGTTTGCCGAGTATAAATTAAAATCTCCTATTACAATACATCCTTATATTTTACACATAATTGTTCTAAGACCCTGAACATCGCTATATAATAATTACAAGTTGTGGTTACATTATACAAGTTGTGGTGTATGTGCGACTGAAAGTTCATACGTATGCATATGTGCATATAGTGATATATATGCATGTAGTGACGTGCATACGCACTTCACTTGGCATAGGAATGACGTTATTGTATTATGTTTATTGTATATTAACGGTCTCATGACATGCATACATCTCCCAGACTTCCCAAGATTGTGTTTTATATGTTTCATAAAACACAATCTTGGGAAGTCTGGGAGATGTATGCATGTCATGAGACCGTTAATATACAATAAATTACCTAAAAGGATAACGGAGTCACCACCCGTCGCTTGATTCAAAATATGGAACCAGGAAATGGTTAGACGAGCACACGTTTTGGAGTTATGAAGAGTTTATATTTTGTGATATGACCTAATTTTATTTTTATTTGTGACCATAATTATTATAGTATAGAGATTGACGTATAACTGTCTACCAGTTATGTTGTACGGGGCAGAAACATGGACGCTGACAGTGACGCTGGTCCACAAAATTAAAGTCGCTCAGCGGAATATGGAACAAGCTATGTTGGGTGTTTCTATTATCAGTAAAGAACACAAAGGTTACCGATACAGCTCGCAAAATAGGCAAGATGAAGTGGTAGTGGAACTATCTAGTCTGTTCAAGGATTGATGGCCAATGATCCAGAAGAATCCTGATATAGATACTGCATTTTGGCTAAAGTAGTGTAAGACGTCTGCCGCCTCGGTGGATTGATGGTCTGTGAAAAGTTGCCTATACGACTGGATGAGGAAGCAAGATATGTAATGCAAACACGGACAAGTCTAGGCCCAGCCACGGACTGCGAGTCACTTTATTAGAAATAATTAAAATAGCACAAGTTATGTTTTAGCAGCAGATTTAACTAGACTAAAAGAAAGAAAACTAAAGATAAAACTTACCACAAAATAAGATCACACTACTGCTACTGGACCATCGAATTGTAGAAAATTCTTTATTTAAGACATTGTCCAAACCGCCCTCTGTTATTTCTGGTATTTGCAACTAAAGAAAAGCTTATACGTTAGATAAAAAATAAAGCAAATATTTGCCACCCTCCCATCTCAGTCTCGTAGAGAAACAATGTAGGCCTCGGGAAATGCTAATACGGGCCCGTTCGGCACAAATTGATACTCGATCGTCGCTCATATAAAACACTCTGCGAGCAAGATCGCCCCATGAATAATAAAGAATTGCCGAACGACGTGACGCGATGTACCTCACTGCGCTGTTCTACTGCGACGAATTTTGACGTGATTCTTTAAACCAGAATTTTTTATATATAACATTTAAGCACAAGGTAGTAAATGTAGAGTACAATGAAGAGTACTACAATGTGGGGTACGTATCGTAAGAGAATGAGAGTACTGATAGGTACCCTCCCACCCTTTTTTTTGAGGACGCAGGGGAGTATTTTTTCTTGAGACATCATTCTCGGGCTTGGGAGTAAGGCTTTACATCGAGGGATATATGGGACTCTTGATCGGACGTATGCTCGCCCCTATGGCCTCTGAGCGGAAGACAAGGGGATGCAAGGCCGTCAAACTACCCACTAAACCATTCCTGCACCCCAGCTGTAAGCTCTTATGACAGGAACTAGACCAATAGGTACTACACCTTTGACGCCCCAACGTTTGTTGACGAACCCAGGGTATCCTGCTGAGGAAGATACCCTCTTCAACAACAAAGGGAAGAAGTTCGCGGGATCCCCCACTCGTTCACGCGGCCTCCTGTGCTGGAATAATGGAGGGAGGAGATTTTGTGCGTAGCGGGGCCTCCGACCCCTGAGCCACCTTCTGCGTATAGGGTCCGGATATGTACTCTCCTCCCTTTGAAGTCCCTCTCCCCTTATCTCTTGTTCCTATTCTTTTCCCCTATCCCATCCCTTCTGTCCCACTCCTCCTGTCTGATCTCTCTTTTATCATTCTAAAGCTTGGTAACGCGTTGACTTCACCTCTGGTGTTGCAAACGCCTATAGGTGACGGTTACCGCTTTCAATTAGTTGGGCCGTTTGCCTATTTGCCAGTTCCGCCATTAAAAAAAATTCAGATGAGTACAATGAGATGCAGATGAATACAATAAAATTTTTGCTAACATTTTTGACGTATTCCCTAATTTTTTATTAAATTTCGTTACACGGTTAGAAGCCTTTTAAAAACAAACTTAAACTATTTGATAAGCCGATTTCTAAATCATTCACTCTAATCTGTCATCATTCTAAATTTCATTTAAATTCGTTTACTTTGAAATAATAGAAAGACATAATAAAACTACGTTTTAACGGTTTTAAGCGCGGTAATTTATTTGATTTTTGTTATTCCGACGTTTCGTTATTACATAAACAAAATTAAAACTAAATAATTAAAATGAACAAGTTGACGGTAGGCTAAATACAATTTTAACAATACTTGTTGACACTTGTCATCTTTGTTTTCCGTCATCACGGCCACTGAAAAGTGGCCGAAATGTCGGAATAACAAAAATCAAATAAATTACCGCGCTCAAAACCATTAAAACGTAGATTTATTATGTGTACAAATCACGAAAACTTAAGAAAATATTAATAGAAAGACATTTAGATGTTTATAATAGAAATTAAAAGGGAACCAAATTTAGGTTAAATATTTTTTCGTAAAATTCAGCACAGCAAGTCCGCAACTACGCAATACAAATGTGCGCTCATTCGGTGCACGTCCACTATAAAACATAACTCAGATTTTCATAGAGACTCGTGTTTTCATTCTGTTGAACATGCGCCCTCTTTGTCACATAAAAATACCCGAAACGGTTGTAAAAGTTATAACTTTTCTACTCTCTTCTTGTGATAATTGACATTTTGACTTTGTTGTATTTAAATTTTCTACGAAACTGTATTTAGCTAGTCTGCGGTCCTACGAAGACTTATAATATTAAATTGATATTTTTAATATTTTATACATAGTTACTTATAAATTTGTTTTAATTCAAGTTTCTATTCAAAACAAGTTCGTCAAGTTAAAAATTAAGTCCATTGCCAATTCTACGTTAAAAGGGTTAGCAACGTGC
Source organism: Dendrolimus pini (assembly GCA_949752895.1). Taxonomy (NCBI): domain Eukaryota; kingdom Metazoa; phylum Arthropoda; class Insecta; order Lepidoptera; family Lasiocampidae; genus Dendrolimus; species Dendrolimus pini. The sequence goes on along the minus strand of OX457128.1, from coordinate 18,289,811 downwards.
TATTGCTAACAAATCATAATCTTAAATAGTTAATCAGGCAAAACTAAACCCGCAGGTCTATTACGTATAATTATTATAACGTATAGTCGTTACGCACATTTGCGTAATAAATCGGTAGGAATTAAATCACTCTATGTCGAATATTCCCCGTTTACATGATCGACAATTAGTGTGCTCGTAGTGTAACGTGTCAATACAAGGATGTAATAAGTTAACAACCGTTTTGTGGAGGATTCATGCACCAAATAATGTCATATTTTATTTTATATAAGGATCTGCCCGCGGTTTCAACCACGCTTGACTTGAAATTCCCGCGGGATTCCCAGGATAAAAAATCTCATACATTTTATTACATGAAATTTTCTTTTGACCAGTAAAAACAATTAAATTGCAATGTGATCGCATTGGAATTCGTTTTTTTTAATCGGATCATTTTGAATACTTCCAAGAAAAATTACCGCGGGATTCTCAGGATAAAAAGTAGCGCATATTTTAAGTCTAAGAATTTGCTGTCGATCAGCAAAAACCGCATCGAAATCGGCCCAGTAGTTTTTACGTGAATTCCGAAGAAACAGATAAACAGACAAGAAATCTAAATAAAATTGCGTCGTGTTCTCCATTAATTATATAGTCTAATTCAGTTTTTTTTAATAGCTTCAATATACAAAGACGGCATGTTTAGGATTTTATAATATCATAGATCAAAACCTTCAGGTTCACTTAATGGTAATCAAAACATACTTTAAGGAATAAATATATTTCAGGCATTTAATTTTTGAAACTTTCTTGAACAAGTTGTGTTTTTTTTACTACATTAGGTCAATGCTACAGTTTATGTATTAGCAACGTTATGTGAATCATCAAAATCTAATACATCTATTCATATAAATGAAATTGGAGTGTCTGTTTGTAATATTGAAATAACCGCTTTTTATTACATGCATATGAATATATATATACGGTACATACACCAAAATAATATTTGTTACAATTTTTGTCTGTCAGTCTGTCTGTTTGTTTCGGCTAATCTCTGAAATGGCTGGACCGATTTTGACGGGACTTTTATTGGCAGGTAGCTAATGTAATAAGGAGTAACTTAGGCTACTTTGATTTCAGAAATATTCTGGATTATTTTGGAATATGGATTTATTTTGGAATTATGACGATTTTCAATCACCACGCGGGAGAGACCGCGGGGCGCAGCTAGTATTATCTAAGTATAATAAGTGTTAAGTGACACCGCGGCTTAGAGTAGAGCATTTTTACCAACCTAGAAGACACCTATTCCTGTATAATTTGCAAATATTATAATTCTAAATTTCAGGAACACCAGACGACGGTAAGCTGTTCCACTCCAGAACAGTGAGCAACAAAGATGTAGAATGTGAAGTGGTTAAATTTTACGATTTATTCACTTGTACTTTATGGTTAGCAAACTACAAAATCAGTCATTAATTATACGTGTCAATATGTGTTCAAATCTGAATTGAAACAGCCATTCTAACCTTCACAACCAGATCCTCGGTATTCGTATTACAGATTCGTACCTCTGTCACTCGTAAATGTAAACGCTAGTTGGCGTGTTGTGTTTACCTGTGGAATCCGCACAGGCAATTAGCTCTTTATACGATTAAACGTTCCGAATCCGCAGGTGTTGACGTTCCGACACATTTGCATGACACGCTTACATTTAAATGCTTACTATTGATTTCTAATTTATAGAATAGGGATGTCAAAGATTTTGGTATATCTAGTTCTACTGTTGTTATGTGAATATCTAAATGCTACGCTAGGGATAACGTTAGTGTAAGTGACTGTGTCTCACTTGTTTTTTTATTGCAGGAGTGGAAGCGTCGTCCATGGACATTGCTAAATGCGCTGCTGCTCTCTTAAGGGAGAGTGGAACCTGGTCACTTATACCGGAACACAAATGAAGGTTGTTATGGCGACATACTGTAGACCAGGGGTGGTAGCTATCCAGTTGGGCAAATGCCCTAACTCCTGGCTGTGGGTTGTTTTGTCGATTATTACGACAGGCCATCCAGCCGCAGGAAATTGTATTATTTCTCCATTCCTGCACGGATAAAAACACTTGAAAAAAACTAATGTAGCTAATGTAATCGTTAACGCTTCACTTTTTAACGCTATAAGTGACTCGCATTTCACCGGTTAGGAAGCTTCTAGTGAGGCTAAAATCACGTCATTGGTAGTTGCTCATCCAGTTGAAGCCGGGAAAAAGAGTATTTAACTCGATACCCCAACCAATTCCACCCAAAGGAGCTGAAGACCTGATTGCTGAAGTCGCATTTGATCGCAGTCAGTAATACTGACGCATGTAGGGAAGTGTATGAGAAATAAGGATGTGCAAATGGTTATTGAAAAATGGGACCCAGTGCCACAGAAGTGGGAATCAATCGAAATGTTGGTGATCCTTGATGACATAAAGGCGCTTCGTCAACCAGCATACCTTTAGTTTCGAAGATAGATGAAGAAAGGAATTGAATTCTAGGCATAAGGTAAAAGAGATCCTGACCACTAATTGCTGACATATAGTCATGTATATTAACTTTTTTAATCTGTGTAAAGTGTGGTTATACATTACTGGTTTAAAAAGGCTATATGAACCATTTGCGGTGTAGATATGTGCTGGTCGCTGGGGCCGAACATCACCATCAAGAATGCGCAAAACAGTAGCTTACAAGGTATTGTTTTATCCTACGAAATAAGTTTTAGGGTAGTTTTGGGGTGTATAGTTAAAATCTTTGGCACTCATTATATTAACAACTACTCTGCATTCGCTCAAAACCACTACGCCGTGATGCTGACAGTTTATATAAAATAGAGATATTATACGTGACACGAGTAAAATAACTAAAGTTCTATAGAAACACCATCTGTTTTAGTGTGTTCAACACACTAAAACAGATGAATATCTGAATTGTTAAAATTTAAAATAAAAAATAAATAAGTGCGATATACTGACAAATGTTAGTTTAAGTGTGACTGAATTCAATCTTTGTAGTATAGCAGCCTCCGTTATCTAAATAGACTTGAAATGTGCATTCAGTACCAAGATGGACGGAGGAATAAGGAAACAGTCACAAAGAAACGCCCCTCACGGGAAGCTGTGAGGTGTCTCCGTACACTGACCGTAGACTAAATATAAAACAGAGGGTTACAGGTTATTATTATATACATAATATTTGTTTTAATTACAATGTCCTATTTACGACAGTTTTCCTGTGGTTTCACCAACTTTACGTCGTCTCTCGCAGCAACTTGTTCGTATAAAACATTGGATTATAAATTTTGATATATAAAAATGAATGACTGCCTGCATGTCCTTTATAGAATCGGAAATTGGATGATTTTGATGAAATTTTGTGTGTGGGTTTGAGTGGGTCCCAGGATGGTTTACAGTCACAATTGGAACCGGTAGGTGGCGCTGAGATCGGGTTTTAGAATCCTCCTAATCACCTGGACCGATTTTGGTAATTTTGTTTTTGTGTCATGAAACAAAGTCTTTTAGGAATTCAGAAAATATGGCGGTACGAAGTTCGTCGGGTCAACAAATATTCCATAATAATTTCTTATAAAATACACTTATAAACTAGTGCTGTTTTATAAAAGAAATTCATTCAGTTCACGTATGAGTGGTTAGCTTACTTTCTCGATTTTTGTTGTTGAAGTGTAATTTATCACAGAGGCTCCATTACCCTTAGCTAGGTGAACCCGACGTGGATAACTCTGGATCTTTGCGTTGAACGTGTTATGTAAGCGACCTACGCACTAAACTACTGTTCCTTCAAAGTGTCGATTGCCTAGGGTTTATCTCAATTTGATGTTTACTTGAGTTATGTAGGCTATTTCGGTCGTATTAACTGCAACTTTATATTTCGTAAAAAGTTTTGCACTTTGCGAGAAAAACATACATATCTATTTAAATCAAGATTTATCAAAATCTATTCGTTAATCAAAACATCATATTTTAACTTCTTTACGCAAAACAAGACAGTATAAATGTACTCTGTTCATTTATCATTATTTATTAATTGCACCATCGTCAGCATTAACGACCTTATTTATAATAATCTTATTAAGAAACGATTAGGCATCTCTTAAGTAAGAGAATCAGAATCAGACACTAATCAATTAATATGTTTTTTTCACTTATAAACGTGTATTACCTTTTGTTTACCTAAGAGGAACACAGATAAACGAAATTTGAATTATTAACGTAGGTTGTACTCAAAATGTTCGAATAAATAGGAGTTTATGGGTAAGATTTTCATTAATCAGTTGCTGAGCAGTTTCTTTAAAATTAAAAAACGATTACAAGTAAGGCCCTAAAAAGCTATCAGTCCCTGCCAAGAGTTATTTGGATTAGATCGCTTTTTGGCAATAAAGCCGCCTGTTGTCTCTCTTATTTTTTATCTTTTTTACTTCTGTTCTTCTATGCTGAGCTTTCTGTTATTTAATCTACAGCCGAATATTTCACAACGAATTCTAAAGGTGCCCACACATTACGGGACGCGTCTGAACAATGTGCACACTGGCGAACGCTCAAGGTCACGTCCGCGATTTACGATTTATAATGTGCACACTTTAATGGACTTTCCTTATCCAGATACGTTGCATGCCACGGCCCTTAGCCGTGTCCGTCAGTCGCGACTTATAATATGCACACACCTTAAGAAGGCCGATTTCACAATGAGTGCACCGGCCTTCGAATACTAAGGAGCATAAGGACGTCAAGCGAGCATTGTGCTAGGTGGCATTGTACACCGGCACCAGACGCCGAGATAACACAACTCGCCACCGGCCACATTGTCTGCCTAATTGTTATATTCTTAACAAAGAGCACACAGAAACAAACGACGTCGCCGCTTGTTAGCGAGGCTAAACGTTCGCTGTAATAACATGTTCTCAAACAATTGAACTACGTTTCCAATACGTAAGGAAATTGGCTGTATGCGACTGAGGTGCGATCGGAAAGATATTGTTAGAATTCAGTTCATTAATATATAAATATCAAAGTGACTTTGTTTGGGTATTTATTTATTTGGTACCTACATCATAATTTATGTGTACATACTTTCGATAACAGCTTAGAAGAGGAGTATAGAGAGAGAGAGAGAGTAGAGAGAGCTTTGAAATGCTCCTAAATCATACATGGAGCCATAGGTAATTCTTTTCTCGCTTTTGGGTTTAAAGTTTACTCAAGAGGAAATGAATGTACCTTTCCCTTATCACGAGATATATATCAGTGCTTTCGACTATAGGTAAAACAATGACTTTCTATCCGGTATGTGGATCTAAAATTTCTCACAGCAAATTAGATAAAAAATATACTCAATGTATAATAATTAATAAAATTGAAATATCTGTGTTTCCTAAATAAATGTTAAAATTGAAGTGAAAATTGATCTTTATAAGATTAATGATATATTATAACCGTTTTTAGAATTTTTGTTAGTCTGTTAGAAAGTTTATTTCGAATAGCCTGCAAAAAGGCCTAACGTATTTCAATAAAAATTATAAGGATTGTAACAATTTTTATCTCAAAGCTTTTATTTATGTTCCATTTTTACATTACTAGTTTTAAGTTTCACTGTGTACTCAAAGATGAAATAAAGAATTATATATGTTATGTTATATTTGTTATACAGCGTGAGCGTTTTCGCGGGTAAAGATAGTAATAAATAAACAAAGAATTATAAAGCTATAAAAACCAATCGTTTCAGTCGATATGATTGATAGCAATAATAAGTAAGCGAAGTTTTTTTAGGGGCCGTTTTAAAAATGCGAAAATCTATCGGGTAATAATGAATCGGCGAGAATCCGGTAAGCGAATATAGCGCTAATGATCTACATTTTGGAATTTCAGGCCAATTCGACGTTTAGGCTCGATTCACATTGTGATCAAATCCCGCTGTGTCAGCTCTGTATACACTACTAGTCTCACGACATGGTTCAGTCTCGCTCCGGTCTCGGTTCCATCAAATCTCGCTGTGTTCCACTACCTGTATTGAGTTTAAAAAAAAAAACGTATTCACCTAGTAAGAAAAGAAGAATGAAGGAAAATATTAAACTAAATACTTAAAAATAAACCAAATTATAAATAAATTAATATAAAGTATGTAACAAATCACTGCCAGAGGGAAGTGTGGCCAGAAGGCTGGCTGCATTGCCACGCTGTATGGCAATGTTGATTCGTTGTGCGAAATACGATCCAGCCTTCTAATCACGGGTGGTATCAAAGAGTTTTTTTGAGTTCGTACCAGTGCGAAATCGGAATTTATCGGATCAGAACTAGAGCGAGACGATAGCGAAAATTCTATGATCTTTCTTGTTTAAGAATATCTCACCGGAACGGCAACGGACCGAAACCGGAGCGAGATTGAACCTGAACGGCATCACAGTGTGAATCGGGCCTTATTCACGTTGAGCTTAGCCTGGAAGGGCGCTGTGCCGTTGAGCGATGGCCCTCTCGCGCTCGATGGCATCAATCATTTTTGTAGGGTTTCGTTTATCCAAGTTTTCCTTCCGTCCTCTATCCCAACTTTTCCATGGAATGATCTCCGCTGAACCGACAGAACGCTCTCCGTGGCCGCGTTTTGTATTATTTTTTGTGAATAAATAATATTATTTCTCGAGGGAAAGGGGGATTGGATTTCGTTAAATATGGTTTAGTAATTGAATTGAAATCTCTCAATGTCGACGTTCAATTAAGCTTTATATTTCCCGTTCCACGAAGGCATTTCCATTGTTTCTTCGGTATTTATAATTAATTTATCCTAAAGACTTTCTGCTTGATTCGATTTGAAATCTTCATTATATTAATAACTTAATCCTCGCGGCGGAGAATAGAATTTATAATAATTTGTATTAAAATAATTACATTATTTAGTAAATTGCTATAAGTTCATTTTTTAAAAGTCCTGATGGCTTAAACTATGGCACTTGTGGCTTATTCTAACGATGTGAGTTTGAATTCAAGCAGAAGGATTAGACCAATACGACGATTTTTTACTTTCTGATAGTGAAGTAGAACATCGAGATTGTCGATGTGTAATACCCGCAGATCCACTGCGGATATGCGTGATGCTAATACCGTACGTTTTTAAGAAATGGAGCCCCCTAATCCGTTACTCGTAAATAAAAATATTGTAAATTTTGTCATATTTTAATTACACCTTAGCTTTTTTATTACATTAAACTGTTATTATTATTGTCAAAAATAAAGCTTTCACCAAACGGGACTTAAGAAATCCATTATCACATTATTACAAGTCAAATAAAAAAAATCTGCTATGAACGCATTAATTACACTATATCCATTACGTCTGCTGTCAAGAGTGATTTATGCTAATGTCCGACGCAAGATTTTTAACTAAGTTAAGATTAAAATAGCTTAGAGTATTATAATTCGCTGGCTCGGGGGCCCAGGGATCCGTCATTTCTCCCCGCGAAATTATAATGACACATCCGCTGGGGAGGTTTTAAGCCAATTCAACTTGAGCGATCCCGATACCTTGGGCAATGGTTTTTAACTTAAACACGCTCGAAATTTTAGAGGCAGAAGGTAAATTATTTGAGTTTATTTCTTAGATAGAACTGGTGTGATTGGGTTGTAGTAATGTATTATTTATAAGTTGGGCGTATGTTTTCTTTGGTTGTATCATTTAAGTACTGATAAGTTGCATTTTTTTGAAGTCGTGGTATCGTAATGACTAGCTCACGCATTCTAAACTCAAAGGGCGCGGGTTCGAATCCTGGCTGTAATGCATGCACCACTTAGGCAGTTTTTTCACCTAATGTGCATTTTGTTACAATTACCACGCGCTAACAACGAAGTTAAACATTTTGACACATCGAGATTAACCATGTGTTAAACCTGCGAAGCCTGTACGTTTCCCAATTGTAGGAGGCCCGAGCTTAGCAGTTGGACGTTTATGAACTGTTATTATATATATTTTTTTTGCCACTCACACCCATGTTGCCCCTGTCTTTTATGGGATTTTTAGGGGCCCATGCAGGGAGTGGCGAGTCACCGTCTGCCCAGTTTTCCATGTTCCCTGAATATTGCGACGGGCAGACGCCATAGTCCCCATATTCCCAAACCGCTAGTACCACTAACAGTTCACCCCAATAGCCTGGTACTTTCTCTTCTCATTTCCCACAATAGTCCTACACTTGCCGGGGCTTGTCCTTGGGTGCATTATTATATGGTGTAGACAGGGATAATCGCCGGTCAGTGTCACGCCACATTTAGATTAAATTTGTCAAGGGGCCTCTACGTGTTGGCCTCCCCATGGCCCCACGCAAGCCCTCCAAAAGTTCGGGTCATTTTTAACCGACTTCGAAAAAAGGAGGAGGTTCTCAATTCGTCGGGACCTTTTTTTTTTTTTTTTTTTTTGCTTTTTTTATGTATGTTCGCCGATTACTCCGTGATTTATGATCCGATTTACGTGATTTTTTTTTGTTCGACGCAGAATAGCTTCCAATTGGTCCCCTAAAAATTTTACATAGTTTGGCCCAGTAGTTTTCATTTTATGAACATTTTTCATAGAAATAATTTTCACTCCGTTCCATATGTACACCGATTACTCTGAGATTTACGATTCGATTTACGTGATTCTTTTTGTTCGACGCGAAATAGCTGCCATGTGGTCCCCTAAAAATTTGACATAGTTTGGCCCAGTAGTTTTCATTTTACGAACATTTTTTTGTTCCCGGTTCTTGGGACCTATATTTTTTAAGAAGCGCGGCACCATTCGTAGGTCCACCCATACATAGCTAGACACTAAAAAGTAACAAATAAAAAATAAAAACTTCGTTTAAAAAAACCGACTACAAAAACTAAAATGTATAAAATAACTTATTTCTAAAGCTATTATTATTAATATATATTATCTAAAACATCTTGAAGTCGGTGCAAAGTAAAACATAAAAATTACTATATTTTGAAAATTACTAAGCACCGACTTTAGAAATAAATTTATTTTATACATTTTAGTTTTTTAGTTTTTGAAGTCGGTTTTTTAAACGAAGTTTTTATTTTTTATTATGACCCGAGGTCTTGAAAAACTGTTATTATTATTATTATAACTTGCATTTTTGTAATTGGGTGTAGATGTCGGGAAGAGATCGCTTTTTAGCGATTAGATCGCCTTTTGTACACAGTTAGGTTAGTACTAGTCTGTAAGTTTGCTTCAATGGTGTACAATAAATAAAATATATTCAACTATTAGCTATTAAAAAAAAATGGTATTTGGCTAAAAATTACTATCATCATTTATTTTCTTTCAAAATTTATTATCTTTTAAATTTGGTTCCCTATTTCGGAGTTAATATCCTGTTTTTAGGTTAAAACAAAATCTCGTTTTCTTGTGTCTTTTATCGAAATTTCTATTTCCTGTGTTTGTGAAGAAAAAAAACGTATATTTAATATTTAAATATTAAGTATTGGTTTTTTTATAATAAGTTTTTTTTTCATTATTAGTTCGCTAACTCTATCGCACAACATTAAAAAAAACTAATTTAGTGTAGTTTTAGAGTTTTGTCGACATTTTCGAAAAACTGGAGCCTTTTAAATTCACCACATTCATCTGTTTTCGTATGCTACAGATATTTTTATCAACAACTACGGCGTCTACGTGAATGAAACGTCACAAGAAGATATATACTATATGTGCAAAACAATAGTGCACTGAAGTTGAAAAAATAACTGACAGCGGAGGTACGTAACATTATAGGCAGTTTACACGATCGGATCCAACCACCAACAGAGGTCACCTTAGAGTTGACTGAACCAAACCGGTTTCGTTTCTGCACGAACGTGCATTTGTCTCAACATGTTAGTACATACTGAGAATGCAGCTAGTTAATACGTGTCGAAATATTACACCTAATCTTCCAAAACATAAAAAAATGGAATAGCTTTAACCCTTTTATGTGTGTGTGAACAAGAAAAACAAAGAAAGAGAAAATGGATGAAACAGTATCAAAAGAGAGAAAACATTGGGTCATTAAAACATTTTAAAAATACTCGTCTGCGATGATTTATTATTCGCTTTATTACTACAAACAAAATTTTGCGCGACCGATACCTGACTTTACTAGTACTTCACCGCAACTGGCAAGGCTCGACTGTCAATAAGCTTCCACTCGATTGAAACTTAACTCAATAACCTCTATTTGTCCTTACTAGTGAGGGATGTGCACACGACAAAGGTAATTGGAAGGTCATTTAGTTGACTACCCAAAACCAACGTATACACAGTTGATTTTTACAACAACAAAGGTGACCACTGTTGATGGTTGGATCCGATCGTGTAGAATGCCTATTAATATTTGTAATCTATATCTTAAAATACAATAAAGCAAATTCAATCATAGTGTCTGTTGAATAACGGTTTTAAGTGCATGTGGAAGAAGCTGCCAGTAGTGCTCTACTAGACTATAAAATATTAATATGATACTGTAATTTGAAAAATAAAATAAGTAGCTATTTTCAATCATATCGGTTTTCCCCGCATAAAATCAGGCAGCGTTTACGCAAATAAGCCGCGGGTTCCGCATAAGGGGCTGCCATTTCGTTTGTTTCCTTAACATTATACCAATAATAAATTCTGAAGCTGCAATTTCAATCAAACAACTCAATTCAAGGGACCCCGCCTCCTATAGGAAACAATTTGCGGTAAAAATCCGCACTGATGGACGCGCGATATGAGCAATGCGATGGCAGGAAATTTTTACTCATTTTTCCCCGCACGGGGGAGATCGCGAGCGGCTGATCTTTGTTTTATGAGAACGATTAAGAAAAGCATATTTGAAGTGTGTACTCGGCTTTATTTGCGCCCCGAGAGGGAAGCCACGCTTCATTGATCTGTAATCGTTTTTTCACATTTTATTGCTGTAGTGCTTTCGTTATTCGAGGGTTATGAGTACACAAATTACGGGATCACATACGCTTCGTCGAAAATTAGACTTTTTAAATAATATATTATGTTGTTATTAGATTTAATCCATGTGTAAGCTGGTTCATACTTCTTAGTTACTTTATAAGACGAAATAATTACAACAATTTGTAAAAGAAACGACGCGAGCCGCTAGCAAAACGTAGTTTTCTATATACGCCTTTTAAAATTAAAATCTTGTACAGGACATAAATTAGCTCGGATGCTGGCGGCGAAATCGTGTTATTTTCTCACTTAATTTTGTGGTGTTAAGCGTTGTATTGTAGCACGCAGCGTCTGCTCTCGGAGTGATTTGAATGCTAAATACGCACCCAGAAAGGGTTCTCTTAATTGTGCGGTGCTCCTTGTGGACCACACCCGGCAAACATCGCGCGGAGCGTACAATAAGAACCGCTTCCATAGAAAACGAAGTCTTTAGTGAACGCTTCAATAGATAAGAAGATGTATATGGCGTTTGATAACATAAAATGGGATTTATATTTTATTTGTAACTTTAATTCTTGTTCTCTTAATAAAATATATTCGTATTTAATTTTATCCATGTTCACTAATAATAAAATTAGAAGATAATATAGACTAGAATATACTTGATTTCATAACATTAAGATACAATTCAAGAAGTTTAAGTACAGAAGACAATAGGCGGTCTTATCAATAAAGCAATTTCTTCCAGACAACTTTAGGATGGGTAGAGAAAAATTGTGTAGCATGTGAGCTTTGCAATATAAAATAAATTGCAGTATTAAAAATTATCAAGAATATTAATTAAATGTAGCAAAGGTCTAGTTGAATACTATACTCATGCTTTATTTACATCGTTTTATAATTAGACCTTTTTACATGTCTTCAGCCGCATAAACTTTTAACCTAAATCCCGGGACTATTACTATTGCTTTTTTTGAGACAAAAGTGGCCCGCTTTTTAGGTTTAAAAATCTAGAAAAATAAAAATCTAGGACCTGATTCCAGCGCCAACTGGCCAACTGACTTGGTCCAAATGTGAATGTAAGCCATTCTCGAATCCACTTGAACACACAGAAAAAAATTCATCAAAATCGGTCCAACCGTGTAGGAGTTCAGTTACAAACACACGTACAGAAGAATTATATATAATATATAAAGATGTAGACACATCAAAACAAATTGCCTTTATACAATAAAGTAAGATATATTTTATTAAAGCAAATTGTGTAATTTTCGGAATAGTAATTAGCTTTATGCGAAGCAATCTCAATAGAAGTCGCGTTTAATAGTCAAAAAATTAATTGCAAGTGGCGTCGTCGTGATTTAAATTGCCGAAATGCGGTCGTTACTGCGAATTGAACGAAAGGGTGCGTGCACCGATCCCCAGTATTATTAAACTTTACTCCTTTTGATTTTTAGAAAACATTAGTTAAAAAAAGCATCACTGATAAACATGCATGTATTAATGTATGAAGATTAATTAAAGTAGATCAAACACAAGTTATATGCCAAGATTGTAGCTAATGTAGATACTTCGTCTCTGCCTACCCCTATGCGAGACAGATGAGACAATATGTAGGTATATTCGATAGATAGACAACTCTTTATTGTACACCAAAGCATAGACAAATAGAAATGGAAGCAGATTAGAGACAGTAAACCGGCGGCCTTATACCTAAAAACATACAGGTGATTTGAGAACCTTTTTGAAGTCGGTTAAAAAAGCGATATCTCCCACGCAAGCCTTGGCAGGGATTGATAGATTTTTAATACTGACGGTGGTGCAGTTTATAAATAATAATGAAAGAAAAATAAAAACTGTACAATAAAATGTAAAATATGTATGAAATTGTATATTGGGCGCTAGTGCTTTTGGGAATCTGTCGTCGCAGAAATTAAGAGCAATACGCAAATGAATTCGGCAAGCTTCTTTTGTTTCGTCACAGAGGCACGTCGGAAAATAAAGGCATATTAATTATTCAGCGCCACACTCGTCGCAATCAGAATAAGTGGTGATGTTTGTGACACCCCGTAGCGGTTGCGGCGGCGCAGGGCACCAACTGCGGCCCACCGTGCATGATTAGAATTCTTAAGCCCCGCCGAAGGCTCTTGATTAGAGGAAATTAAAATCATTATACTCGGGCGCGCACCGCACGCCACAATGCCGCCGTTCTATCCCACTGACGTAAAAATAAGCGGGATACATAAAGAAGGAGCCCGCCGGAAACGGAAGCGGCACCATCTTGGAGCCGCCGGGCGGGGAAACAATGGATTCGTTAATTAACATTTTCTTACGCCTCGCGGCTGTCGAACGAACGGTTTATCGGACAAAATATTTATGACGTAGACGAGATGGAAATTCCAGAATTAAATTGCACAACTGAATTTCTGTACGCTCGTAAAGATTATGAAATATGCGTGCAACCCTCGTTAATTATATTCCACTCTAGTATCATTTATATTATCTAAAGATTTCAGAAAGTAGTACTGTTAAAGACTTCTTGAAATATTAATTTATTCTGGACTGTAAATATTTTAATTATTAAACAAAACTACACGTAAATACGACGACGATTTATATATATATATATATATATATATATATATATATATATATATATATTTAATGCATTTATGACTTGGCAACTAGGCCTTTAAGCCAGACGATTATTATAATAACGGAGGGAAAAAACAAAACAGATAAAACAAAAGAACATCTATGTTCTAAATTCAAAAATGTAGTATATTTGGTGGGCAGTACTATGCCGCACCAAATAAATAAAACTGTTTGTTGGAGATTCCAACAAGTACACTTCTTAATATCATCGTCAAAGGATCTTAGCGTTTAATTCCATTCCATTTTCCTACTTTTTACCCTTGACTTAGTGGAACGTTCGCTATCGCTTATCGTAAGACTACCGGCATGTATATCATGACGCTAAGTAACTATCTTACGCCTACTCTTTTCTCTAAGACACTTCTTAATCTCATAGAGTAAAATAGTCCGTACTTACTAAAAATTGACGGAAAACTATATTTGTCTGTTACCTTTTCAAGACTAAACTTTTGAGCGACTATTAATACAGGCAAGGAGGTAGAGTATACCCTGAGAAAGGACATAGGCTACCTTTTGTTTCAAAAATACATCTCGAAAAGGGCGAAATATTTGATTTAAATTTATATGGACGGTCCATAAATATTTTTCTGGTTTAGTAAAAAATATGCGTTACACTAGCTTTTGCTTCATTCAGAAAATGAAGAAATTATTAAGGACAGTTTTGCAACAAACTGTAATAAATAAATTGTAGATATCAGACAATGATTAAAACGAGAACATAAATGTTGTAAAGGTAAATTACCGTATGGGTTGGACATTTTGCCGGCAAATCATGATGGACTAGCGGCGCCCGTGGTGCGACCCGCAGCCGACGTGAAAAACGACTGCTATCAATATGGGCTCCATCATGCAGTGCACAATGTGTGATGTGCTATCGATGTATGATTGATTGACAGTATATGTTGCGATCTTATCCAAAGATATTTTAATGGAACTCGATAAATTATTTTGGATTGACGAATGGAATTGGTTTATTTTACTAGTGCTCATCGCGATTCTTGCGAGAAACAGATCGAACAGTGATGGCTTAACATCGTAGTTTCGTGGTTTGACGAGTTGGGATAGTACGGACTTAGAGTAAGTGCCTTATTTCTTTGAAGAGTGTTCTAAAACTTTGATATTTATGAACTTGAACCAGGCAAAGCCATAGTTAAGTAAATAAGACTTTTTTGCCACAGTGTCCTCAGTGTATTTTTGGGTCGAATGACAAATACATAGACAAAGAGTCATAGACATAGACAACACTTTATTCTTCACCAAAACAAAAATGCAGAAGAAGACAATAGTTACTTGGTAAAACAATCGCTAAAAGCGATCTCTTCCAGGCAACCTGACTCAAAGGAAATTCGTAAATTATCTGTAATTATTATGAACAAAAAAAGGAAATAAATTAAAAAGACACACATGGACAGCAGATTACAGTCTAAAGTATTGTCAATAGTAGTTTTATTTCTTTCCTAGTTACTTATGTGGCGAAACAAACCTTTTCGCCCACTGCCTGGCAGGCGATATTTTTAGAGTGAAAATTGACAACTGTGATGTGACATGAGAGACAGAGAAAAGTCTTCAACAAAAATGTACATATTTTCATCCCTTTAAATCTCATTATATATTTAATGTTACTTCTTTCGGATATGTAAATATTACGTACAAAATTACATATATTATAAATGAACGGGTATTTATTTCTTCAACGACCCGTCATTAATGGTGACCCCTAGAATTTGAGCACAAAATTTTCAACATACAAAAGTTTGGTATTCGTCGTTGCCCACTTCTCATACTGATTGGGCTGGAGTTTAAAGCCGAGCAACCCCCGGGCATGGACGCCTGGGACTGCTTCAGCGGGCACCCATAGCCCGCAGCGCCGACTCCATCTTCAGGCAGGGCCATCTGGATTGGAATTGCTCCAGCATAACATTCACGGCCCGCAGCGGATAATTTCGACGGTGATATCAACGATTTTCCGATTGTTCAAAAATAAAGGCGATCGCATACGGATTTTACGTATAAGGTTTTGCACATCTACATTGTTTAAATTTTATTTAATATTGATATTTTATGTTAATGGTTTGTGCGTTTGTCTGTATATTTCTCATTTTTGTTTCATTCTCGAGTGTGTAATTTCTTGTTTTTATCCTGTTTTGTATTTCGGTTATACATATAATCCTTCACTATGACTTGTGTAAAAAGTATGCTGCAACAGGTGAAGGATCTAGAGGGTCAATATTCAAGAACGACGCTACGCGTTCCGGGGTACGTTCCGATTGCAGATCCGCTCCCTATCGATTCTTCCCCTTCGTTTGCGGTGCCTGCTCCTTACTCGTACACAAACCCATCGGATCTCGAGGTAATGAGGAAACAACTAGATATCCTAACCAAATTGTTTGACAAAATTGTTCTCCAGTCGCGTCATAGTCCTTGTTCCCGTACGAACAACAAACCGCGCTCTTCTTCCAACTCTAGTAAACGTATATGCTGGTATCATAAGAAGTTTAAGAACAAGGCTCATAAATGCATTCCGCCCTGCAAATATAATCACAATCAGAATTTAAACGCGATTCACGATCAGTAGTGACGGCAACTGATTGTGCTACACCCGGCCGTCGTTTATTTGTGACTGACTTGTCTGGGACCAACAGTCGATTTCTGATTGACACTGGTTCCGACATTAGTTGTTACCCGCGTACACTACTCAAAGGAAGACACGTAACTACTTCCAACTTTGATGTTTCCGCGGCTAACGGAAGTCCCATAAAAACATACGGCTCTATATCTCTTTCTTTAAATTTAGGGTTACGCCGGGATTTCAGGTGGAATTTTGTGGTAGCCGACGTAAACACGCCAATAATCGGCTCTGACTTTTTGGCATATTTTAATTTACTGCCAGATTGCCGCAACCAGCGTTTGTTAGATGGCACTACACGTTTGTCTGTCCACGCTATCGTCGCGGACACTTCTCAAACAAGTATCAAAACTATAATAAGCGGCAATTCCACTTATTTAGACCTCCTGAAAGAATTCCCGGATATTACACGACCCCCTGGTGTTAATAGGGTTGTCAAACACACAACCGTACACCACATCCTTACCACAGATGGTCCACCGCTTGCGTGCCGCCCTCGCCGCCTCGCTGCGCAAAAACTTCAGGTTGCGAAGAAGGAATTCGAGGACATGCTGGTCTGCGGTACGGCACGACCGTCCAAAAGCCCCTGGTCCTCGCCTTTGCACCTAGCAAAGAAGGGCGAGAATGGTTGGAGACCCTGTGGGGATTACCGTGCTTTAAATGCCCGCACTATCCCAGACTCTTACCCAGTTCGTCATATAGGTGACTTTGGCCAAGACTTGGCTGGTTCTACTATCTTCTCGGTGTTAGACCTGGTCAAGGCATACCAGCAAATCCCCGTTCATCCGGATGACATTTGCAAAACGGCCATCACCACTCCATTCGGGTTATTTGAGTTCCCGTATATGACATTTGGACTTCGAAATGCTGGGCAGACCTTCCAAAGGTTTATAGACGAGGTTGTGCGTGGTTTAAATTTTTGTTTCCCCTATGTAGATGACATTCTGGTGTTCTCCAGAAATCCCAAAGATCATGCTGAACACCTTCGCGTTCTTTTCAAACGCCTGTCAGATTACGGGGTAGTTATTAATTCATCCAAATGTGTTTTTGGCGCTGATGAAGTTAAATTTCTTGGGCATTGGATTTCTAAAGATGGCATTCGACCACCAGCTGAAAGGATTCAAGCTTTGCGGGAGTTTCCCTTACCGAAAACGGTTGAGGGCTTGCGCAGGTTCCTCGGCATGTTAAATTTTTACCGCCGTTTTATCCCGAAGGCTGCTGAGATACAAGCCCCTTTGATCAACATGCTGGCTGATTCTCAGTTAAAGGGTCCCAAACCAGTTCCTATAGTAGTGTATAAGTCCTATAATAGTGTCAGTAGTCCAACTACTGACACTATTCAGGCTTTCCAGAACTGCAAAGACCATCTTGTCAATATTACTCTTTTAGCCCATCCAGATCCCACTCCAAAATTAGGCTTATTCACAGACGCATCTTGTAGCCATGTCGGTGCTTGTCTCCAACAACGTGTTGGAGATGTCTGGCAGCCTCTTGCTTTCTTTAGTAAGAAGCTTACCCCTCGCCAGACAACTTGGCCTGCGTATTACCGTGAGCTCCTTGCGGTGTACGAGGCTGTTCAGCATTTTAGACATGTTTTGGAGGCACAGCATGTGACGATCTACACTGATCATAAGCCCTTAATTTATGCATTCCTTCAGAGGCGCGAAAAACTACCTCCTCCACAGCTAAATCAGCTTTCACTCATTTCTCAATTTACCACTGACATCTTACATATTAAAGGTCAGGACAATGTGGTTGCAGATGCAATGTCTCGTGTTGAAGCTGTAACGTTGGAGGAGGAATATGACACTTTAGCCAAGTCACAGGAGTCTGATGAAGAGTTAGCCAAGTTGTTGACTGAAGGTTCCAGTCTCAAGTTATCTAAGGTTAACATTCCTGGTACAAAGTTCGTAATAGTATGCGACACCTCAAGAGGTAAGGCTCGTCCCTTTATTCCTCGTGACTTGCGCCGTGTTATTTTCAATAGGGTTCACAATTTAAGCCATCCGGGCATACGAGCGACCACAAAATTGGTCACTGACCGCTATGTTTGGCCTTCGATAAACAAGAACTGTCGGGAATGGACGCGTTCTTGCCTCGATTGCCAACGCTGCAAAGGTACCCGGCATATTTCCACTCCGGTTGGTACTTTTACCACCCCCACTCAGCGTTTCCGCCATGTCCATGTGGACATAGTTGGCCCCCTTCCACATAGCAAGGGCTTTCAATACTGCCTTACTGCTGTCGATAGGTTCACTAGGTGGCCTGAAGCCTGGCCTATGATTGGAATCACAGCTGAGGAAGTGGCTGAAACCTTCTTCAGGGAGTGGATAGCTCGCTATGGCGTGCCTCAAATTATTACCACCGATCAAGGCCGCCAGTTCGAATCTGCTCTTTTTCGAGCTTTAATGCAACTATGCTCTATCAAGCGCGTTCGTACCACGAGTTATCACCCGTGTGCGAATGGCCTTGTTGAACGCATGCATCGGCAACTAAAAGCCGCAATTATGTGCCATCAAGAGTCCTGGGTTTTATCATTACCCATCGTGCTTCTTGGCATGCGTTCTGCGCTAAAGGAGGATCTACAAGCTTCTTCTGCCGAGTTAGTGTACGGGGAACCCCTGTGCCTTCCCGGAGAATTTCTTGCTCCTTCGCAGACTCCCAACTCAACTGTGGACGCTTCCGCCTTGGTATCCCAGCTTCGCCGCCACATGGCACAGCTGAAGCCTGTTCCCGGCTCACGTCATGGGCAGAAGTCCTCTTTCATTTTCAGAGACATAAATAATGCTTCTCATGTTTGGTTGCGCGATGACACAGTACGCCAAAGTCTCCAGCCTCCGTATAAAGGTCCATACAGGGTTCTTAGCCGGAAGGACAAAACCCTAACAATCGCCATCGGAAACAGGAATGCGGTTGTCAGCATGGACCGTGTCAAACCCGCATACCAAGTGGTTGACGACTCTCCATTTTCGGTCACAGTCTCATCTCCATCTCCACCTCCACCTCCACCTCCCACACAACAACAGAGCACCACAGACAACAAGAAAACCTACACCACCCGGTCTGGTAGGACAGTCAAGTTCAAGTTACCATTTGGTTCGTAGGCCCTTCACCTGTTGCTGTGCTTGTTAGTAACTAAGTTTTTTTTTACTATTGTAATAATTAGTATTTTTAAGTTCTTCTTTTTGTCTCCGTGGGGGGGTGGTGTGGCGAAACAAACCTTTTCGCCCACTGCCTGGCAGGCGATATTTTTAGAGTGAAAATTGACAACTGTGATGTGACATGAGAGACAGAGAAAAGTCTTCAACAAAAATGTACATATTTTCATCCCTTTAAATCTCATTATATATTTAATGTTACTTCTTTCGGATATGTAAATATTACGTACAAAATTACATATATTATAAATGAACGGGTATTTATTTCTTCAACGACCCGTCACTTACTTACTCTCATTTCGTATACAGTGTAGAAAAAAAGGAAAGAAAGAAATAATACAAATATTATTTTCATACAATCGTATAGTTCAATTTAATGAGGTCGACACTCTGCATATAGTTATGCTGGAGTTTCTTGCAGCATTACGCTGAAAATCACAGCACCAACTCCAATTTCAGCTATTGACCATTATGATGACCCATCGTTCCAATAAACTTAAGATATAATAATATACATACATATCTATACATATAATAAAACTGTACAGGTCGAATTTCTGCACAATAAAAAAAATGCTAAAACCGAGTCAGGGGGATGTAAGAAGTGAAATGGAACTAATTTAGATTTTTTTCAAATTTTTTGTTTCTCTGTTTGTCTGTCTGTTTGTACCGGCTAATCTCCAAAACGACTGGACCGATTTAAATGAAATTTTGTATGATGGTAGCTTATATCCCTGGTCAACATATAGGACACTTTGATCCCGAAAAATGAAGAGTTCCCGTGGGGTAGTTAAAAACCGCACCACGTGGACGAAGTAGCGGGCAGAAGCTAGTACTTAATACGTAAAGTATAATATTATATAAATGGTAAGAATAGAAAAATTGTATACCAATGTGTTTAATTGAAAGGTTCTAATAAGCCGCAGGGCATTTATTAATATATTCAATGTTTTATTTATTGGTTTTTATTTGGTTTTTATTAAACTCTTATGTATATTTTATTAATTTCAAATAACTCTAAATAAACATTATTTTCTTTCTTTTCTCTTCTTTCTTTTCAATGTAGGCTTTATTTCGTAAAATTTAAATACAGATTTTCAGACAGTGGGTTATAATGGCGATTTTATTACGTAATGCTTCGTGTTTGTTTAATTATTTTAAACAGCAAAACAGTGTATTGCGTGGATTTAGACTGTCGTAAACCGCTCTTAGTGGTGGATTACCGCCATTAACCGCTGCGGCGGTTGTAATACGAGTGATCGATGCGCACCCCGATGTTTATTGTCTATTATTATGGACAAGCGCGGGAGGGACACTACGAGACTTGTTTACAAGAGATTTATACACAGATTTGTACCATAACTACAAAATGTAGTGCATGTGAAGTGATATTATCAAATCGTTTTATAACAAGCGAAATAGTGCTTTTACTGCCAAGTTGGCTGGCAGGCAAACGGCCCATCGAAAGGATTGTAGGTGTAGTCGCCTATAGACGTTTGCAACAGTAGGGGCGAAACAAACGCATTGCCCAGCCTTTAGCCTGGGATAGGAGGAATGGCATATTGCCCCCCTCCCCCCAGTAGTGGAAGAGGCCAGGCCTGCGAAATGGCTAGGCCAAACACTTGTGACCCTGGGGGGAAAGGACGGACCACCGGGGGGATATACAAATTAAAAAAAAAATTTGGGTGAATACTAAACGTAAAAACTACATATGTATATTTACAAATGAAAATCGCTTCCAGATCGCTGTTGGTGGGAAGCGTACCCGATATGCTGGCCGCATTTCCACGTTGTACGGTAACGCCTATGCATTGCCCAAAATGCAGAGTTCTGTATGATTCTATTCATTAATTTACTAGCTGTCCCGTCAGACGTCGTCCTGCCCGGAAAAGCTTCAATCGATATGCCGACAGCAGTGCCACCTATCGGGTCCAATTATGAACCAACTCGGAAACCTTCTTTGGCTCATTCCCAACAAATTTGAGATCATCACATGATCAGATGTATAGTTTAAGATTCTATAAAAGACATACAGATACATTTTCACATTAATTTTTATATATAAGAAGAAGATGTTATTATTTTTCTTTTATTGTGGCAGATGCAATTGCAATTGTCTTCAATAATTAATTGTAATTTTTGACGGGCAGCTGTCAATTGGCGGCGTTCAACCCTTCCCTAATCCAGCGCAAGACGCGAGTTGCCGCGCCGACTCCTTAGCCGCTCCCTCCGAATAAATTAGCTATCTCCCGGCCACATTGGGATATAAAATTTTGAATATGAATGGAAAATTTTGCATTTGTAATAAACCGCTTTACCCTGTAATACTGCAGATGCGTACTCGAGCACTGGATAAAAATGGAATATCTTGCGGTGTCCCCGCTCCTCAGGTGGCTCGCCATAAATATTTATTAATTATTTTTTCAATAATCTCTCCTCCGTCGTATCCTCAAAGGACGGAGGGATATCTCCACCGTTAATTGCTTTTTGTTTCATTTGAATAAGTATTGTTTTTGACTGCTCAAGCGTGATGTTGAAATTTTATAAAATCTCAGCCATGAATAATTTTGTTGAAACAATGTTAATTGAATCTGTATTGGTTGTAAGATTTTCCTCGAAAGGTAAATTAATTTTAATTAGCGATGATACAATTTTGTTACAATACTTTTAGCTTTAGACAGAATGTACTCAGTGTTATACGATCGAGACATAGACTTACTTATGCAAGGAAAGGGTAGAAGATGTAAAAATTAGTCCATGAGAGATGTTTAATAATTTAATTTAATTTTTATTTTAATATTAGGAAATATTGTGCATAGCAAAGTCTATTAAATTTGTCATGTAATACATGTAATGTAACATGTAACGGTGCAAGTTAAATTAAATGATTAAATATTTCTTCTGGACCAATTCCTGTTTGTTCTGTTAGAGTTTGTATATCAATACTCTTTATAGTGAAGCTATTGAACCTCCTTAGATAAAAGGAAGTATCCTTTGACATCTTTAGAAGAATAAAACAAAATGATGGTGTCACTGCTTTAAATAACTTATTCCAAGCGAAACATCTATGCTACAATAAAACTCATATCAATTAATTTATGCCTTTATTAGTTATACTTTAATATGTTCCACCCTTTCGTTGCAAAAGTCTGATCGGCCTGTCGTGAATTCGTGATCACAAAGTTCTTAGTGCGAGGTTTGTGCACAAAATATCAAACGATCATAAAGCACTTGGAAATACTCGTTCAAATATTTAAATACAGATGGAGCTACTAATAATAATCTACGTATGTGGCGAATAGCAACACTAGCATAATAATTGTGTAACTAGCCTAGTGCTAAGGAATATTTTCCAAAACATGTGTAACTATGCATCACTTGAACATTTTATATTTTACTAGAGCATGCCCGCGACTTGTCCACGCTTGACTTCAAATTCCCGTGGAACACAAATTAGCTAATTTTTATGCACCCGGACAACTTAGATCCGCTCTCGGGAAAATTCCCGCGGGATTTCAGGGATAAAATGTATCACACATTTTATTACTGAAAACACCGCATTGGAATTATTTTTTATTTAATCCGGTCAATTTAAATAATTCCCAGAAAAATGACTGTGGTATTCCCACGATTAAAAGTAGTGCAGATTTTAAGTCAAGGAAGTCGCTGGTGACCAGCGCAAACCGTATCAAAATCGGCTCAGTAATTTTTACGTGAATCCCGAACAAACAGACAAGGATCCTAAAAAAAAATGCATCGTGTTCTCCATCGTTTATATAGTCTATTACAGTTGTTTTCTTTTACATAGCTTCAATGTACTAACACAGCATGTTCAGAATTTTATAACATTATAGATATAGGTGACTATTTCAGCATTCTTTATTAATTTGGATGTTAACTACATACCTAATGAAAATGAAAATAGATAAGCTGATTTACATTGATCCCATCCTGACTTGGGGAGCGGACTGACTTCAAATAATTAAATCGGAAATATCGAAGTCAGTCAAATTTGGTGGCAGTGTACTGACTTCAAATCAATTTAAACGGCGCCAGTATGAAGCCAGCAATAGCTTCGCGCGACATTGAAATTAGTAGCTGGATCAATGTAAATCAGCATTAACAGACAAATTCAAGGCCTAAAAACTCTTTTAAGGAGCTGATAATCAAGCCTTGGTCCTATGTAATTCAGCGACCTAGGTGGACCAAGGCGAAGACAAATTGGCTGCAGAAGCAGACTATTGATACCTATTTGAGTATAAATTGTATCTACAACTAGCAAATGTTTTATGAATCGATGGGTAGGAAACATGTATCATACAATTCCACCGCTGCTGGCTATCGGTGACGGATTGTACCAATTTGTCGATGTAACGTGCGGTCACCCTCACTGCATGTTAATTTTTTATTTGAACGATACAGTTACGTAGCAAAGCGAATACTTTCATAATAAGCCAATTTTTGATAATACTACACTAACAAGGGAATTGCTATGGATTATTCTTTCAGTATAGAGTAAATTATACACGTAGACGTGTCATTTTGGTGGCAATTTTAAAGTCTTTTGATTCCAATTTGTCCTAATTCATTGAAATTGTGGGCTGTAGATTGAATTAGATTAATACTAC
Organism: Dendrolimus pini; assembly: GCA_949752895.1. Taxonomy (NCBI): domain Eukaryota; kingdom Metazoa; phylum Arthropoda; class Insecta; order Lepidoptera; family Lasiocampidae; genus Dendrolimus; species Dendrolimus pini. Next base: position 18,265,837 of record OX457128.1, on the reverse strand, counting down.
GCTATTGACTTAAGAATTTTTCAATTCTTGAACGCTGCATGAAGGCAGTTACAGACTAGAACAATTTTAATGGATGAATCAATATTATTATTTGCAAATAACTTTCTATAAGGAATGGCATTTACAAAAATCCATTATACTGCTGCTTTTAAAATATACTGAATACATTATTTATTTATAAAAAAAAATATTTTTGTAGGGAACATGTAAGCGTGCTAGGTAAGCAAAATGCATCGTGCAAGGAGATGTATGAAAGGCGGGCGGCCACTGCGAGCCGACCCGAGCGTGAGTGAGGTTGTCGCTTTGGGGTAATAAAATAAGTTAAAATATTCGACTTTTAAATTATCCCAAACCTCATCGCGGATCGCAGCATCACATCACGAAATTATCCCGAAATTGGTGACCTCCGAAAAAAAAAATACGCGTAAAAAGTGAACATTTTTGTGAACATCTATAGTGACATTATTACGTAATAGAAAATGAGTTGGGAACAACCGCCAGCGACGCAAGCGCCGGCCACGGCCAGCACCAAACAGGAAATAGCTGAATACAGCAATTTAGCTCAGATTACTGTATCTTCGCGAATTCCTGACTTCTGGATGGACCAACCACGTTTATGGTTTGCACAATTCGACGCTATAGTGGCCAATCAAAAGTTAAGTGAAGGCAATAAATACAATTTGGTCGTAACTAAATTGAACAAAGAAAGCATACAGCAGGTAACAGATCTACTTCTTCAACCGCCGCAAGAGAAACCATATGCAGCACTTAAAGAAAGATTATTGACCGTATATGAAGAATCAGAAATACGTAAAGTTCAGAAATTACTTAGTGAAATTGACCTTGGAAATCAAAACCTTCACAACTGTTGCGAAAAATGAAAGACTTAGCACAGGACAAATTCCCGGAACAAACTCTGCGTATTATGTGGACTGGACACCTTCCACCAGCAGTACGAGCAATCTTAACGATCAGCGAAGTAGCGCATCTGGATAAATTGGCAAAATTAGCAGACAGCGTCATGGAAACGTCGGGAAGCGGTGACACCATTCATCAGGTAACACAAACAGTGGGAACCACTTCCAGCAGTGACCAAGTGATAGCCGAAATTGCTAAACTCAACCAGAGGGTCGACGAGTTAAGTAGAAGAAGGACACCAAACCGATATTCTCGCTATCAAAGAGAGCGGAGCAATTCTAGGAACCGGCAACGTGTAACGTCAGCACAGCGGCGCAACCCTTCGAGTGCAGACTGGGTATGCTTTTACCATTTTCGTTTCCGAAACCGAGCTAAGAAATGCATTAAACCATGCAACTGGAACAATGGATCGGCGAATATGGAACCCCAAGGTCCGGAATCCCGCAATGCGGAAAACTAGGATCGGTGCAGACAGCGGCGGATAACTGCATCGATACGTCAAGCCACCGCCTGTGTGTTACGGATGTCAACTCCGGCATGCGTTTTCTGGTAGACACCGGCGCCAACGTATCGGTTATACCCGTGAAAAAGCGTTATAACAATGTAAGTCAACCTACGGATTATAAGTTATTTGCAGCAAATGGGACTGAAATTCATACTTACGGCACTAAACATTTAGTATTAAATCTTAGGCTAAGAAAAAATTTTCAATGGAAATTTATTATAGCAAATGTAAAACAGCCTATTCTAGGCGCGGATTTTTTACGTCATTATAGATTATTAGTAGATTTAAGTGCACAAAAGTTAATTGATCAGCAAACAAAGTTATTAACACTCGGCAGTTTAATCATGCATAGGGAACCGTCAGTAAATACAGTGGGCAACAATCATCCCTTATACGAAATGTTATCTGAGTACGCAGACATAACCAAGCCTATTCCATTTCATAACGATAACTCAGATACCGATAGCAGTAGTACTATATACCACCATATCGAAACTACAGGTCTACCTGTTCATGCACGTGCTAGACGTCTTCCTCCTCACAGGTATCACAAGGTTAAGGAAGAATTTAGGATGATGCAGGAGATCGGCATCTGCAGACCATCCAAAAGCGAGTGGTCCAGCCCGTTACATGTGGTCGCGAAGAAAAATGGAGACATCCGGCCGTGTGGAGACTACCGGAGGCTCAACGCCATCACAAAGCCCGATCGTTACCCTGTTCCTCGTCTACACGACTTCACCTACATATTGGCAGGTAAAAAAGTCTTTTCTAAATTAGATATAAATAAGTCTTATCATTATATTAAAGTTGCTAAGGAGGACATTGAAAAAACCGCCATTATAACACCTTTTGGTCTGTTTGAATTCCCGCGTATGACCTTCGGTCTTCGAAACGCTAGTCAAACATTCCAACGTTTTATGAACCATAATGTGTTACAAGGCCTAGATTTCCTATTCAACTTTGTCGATGACGTTATCATTGCTAGTGACAGTATAGAACAAAACAAAATTTATTTACGTGAAGTTTTTGACAGATTTAGGAAGTATGGTATTACAATAAATATCGCTAAATGTGAGTTTTGTAAACCAAATATTGAATTTTTGGGATACGAAGTCTCTACTGATGGAATTCGTCCTCTTAACAGTAAAATTAGGGCAATTACAGAATACCCGTTACCAAAAACCATAGAAGCACTAAGACGATTTTTGGGCATGGTGAATTTCTATAGAACAAGTATACCCAACGCCGCCACACATCAAGCAAAATTAAACGAATTTTTAAAAGGTTCTAAACGCAAAGATAAAACTATTATTCAATGGAACGATGACGCAATACAAGCATTTCAATCGTGTAAAGACAGTTTGAAAAACTCTGTCTCGTTAGCGCATCCTGTAGCACAAGTACCTTTAGCTCTCATGACGGACGCGTCAAATACATGCGCAGGAGCGGTATTGCAACAACAAGTAAACGGTTTATGGCAACCCTTGGGATACTTTTCTAAGAAGTTTACCAAAGCTCAACAAAAGTACTCCACATATGATAGAGAATTATGCGCAATTTACATGGCCATAAAACATTTCCGCTATCTTTTCGAAGGAAATCAGTTAACCATATTTACAGATCACAAACCTTTAATATATGCATTTAATAAGTTAGAAAGTAATTGTGAAACACCGAGACGGACTAGACAATTATTATTTGTTAGTGAATTTACAACAGATATTAGGTACATAAAAGGCGAAAGGAATGCAGCAGCGAACGCGTTATCGCGAATTGAAACCATACACTGCCCAGGTGCAATCGATTTCTCGGAATTAGCACTGTCTCAAAGCACGGACATAGAGTTAAATAAGTTATTAGAAGAGACAAATAATAATTTTAGTTTAAAGAAATGTTTTATTCCAAATTCTAAAATACCTCTTTATTGCGAAAATTCAACTAATACTTGTATACCTTATGTGACCGAAAATTTTCGAAAATTAGCTTTCGATTCGGTACATAATCTTAGTCATCCCGGTATTCGTGCAACGCGAAAATTGGTCGCGCAATGATTTTTTTGGCCAGGTTTAAATCGTGACGTAGGACAATGGGCCAAAACTTGTATACAATGTCAAAGATCAAAAGTGCATAGACACACCGTGTCAAACTTACAACCATTTTCAGAGGTTGATAGATTTCAGCAGGTGCACATTGACATTATAGGACCTTTACCAACATCTCAAGATGGATATAAGTACTGCGTAACAATGATCGACCGTACCACTCGTTGGCCTGAAGCCATTCCAATACGAGACATAACAGCCGAAACGGTAGCGAAAGTTTTCTATGAAACATGGATCACTCGATTCGGCTGTCCTGTTAAATTAACGAGCGATCAAGGTCGTCAATTCGAAAGTTCGCTATTCTCACAGTTAATGAAATATATGGGTATTAAAAAGTCGCGTACTACACCATACCACCCACAATGCAATGGCATTGTGGAACGCTGGCATAGGTCTATGAAATCAGCACTAACTGCGCGTCTTATAGACAACAAATCGTGGTGTGATGAGTTGCCAACTGTACTTCTAGGGTTACGTGCAGCATGTAGAAGTGACAATGGTGTGAGTTCCGCAGAATATGTGTACGGGAAAACACTTCGGCTACCAGGAGATTTTTATAATATCCCTGATAACCCAAGTATTAGCGATGACGTATTACTAAGTAAATTGAAAAACACAATAAGTAACTTAAAGCCCGTTTCACACGATATGCGAGACTCACGAACATTATTTGTACATGACGATCTTAATAAATGCAAACATGTTTTTATCCGTAACGATGCTATTCGTAAGCCATTGACACCCATATATGAAGGACCTTACCCTGTTTTAGAGCGAAATACAAAAACATTTATCTTGCAATTACCTAACAGGAAGCTTAATATCTCAATAGATAGATTAAAACCAGCATATTTAATCAATGAACAAAATGAGAATAATTTTCCAAAGCCTAAATTTGAAGATAAATATGATTCAGCTGCCAATAAACATTCTAGCATTATACCTAGTTCCGATAGTTTATTAAGAAATACTAGTGATAAGAATATTAATATTAAGAAAACTAGGAGCGGTCGCATAGTTAAGCCACGTGTTACTTTTAATTTATAGTATGTAACCAGCCTTTAAACATAAATTCCTACGCTTACATTCCAACAAATGAACTTTGATTTTATAAGTAAACAACTTGTTTTTCTGAGTATCAAATAACTTATTTCACTAAACTTCATACAGCTGAATATATCAAGGTGTACCTTGAGCAAGAATGCTTAGGTATTGTAATTATTTGTAACATTCTTGCAAATATTGATATTGTAACAGTGAATTTAAATATAATAATAACAAGTGTAATTAATTAAATTTCTTTTTTCTATGTGTCATTAAATTTTATCGCTAATGTGTTGTAACAATAATTGTATTATAAAATTTTGGGAAAATTTTGGGGGATGTAGTGTAGGGAACATGTAAGCGTGCTAGGTAAGCAAAATGCATCGTGCAAGGAGATGTATGAAAGGCGGGCGGCCACTGCGAGCCGACCCGAACGTGAGTGAGGTTGTCGCTTTGGGGTAATAAAATAAGTTAAAATATTCGACTTTTAAATTATCCCAAACCTCATCGCGGATCGCAGCATCACATCACGAAATTATCCCGAAATTTTCATGAAAAATGTTCATAAAATGAAAACTACGGGGCCAAACTATGTAAAATGTTTAGGGAACCAATTAGAAGCTATTCCGCGTCGAACAAAAAAAGAATCACGTAAATCGGATCATAAATCACGGAGTAATCGGTGTACATATGGAACGAAGTGAAAATTATTTCCATGAAAAATGTTCATAAAATGAAAACTACTGGACCAAACTATGTAAAATTTTTAGGGGACCAATTGGAAGCTATTCCGTGTCGAAAAAAAAAGAATCACGTAAATCGGATCACAAATCACGGAGTAATCGGCGAATATACATAAAAAAAAAGAAAAAAAAAGATCCCGATGAATTGAGAACCTCCTCCTTTTTCGAAGTCGGTTAAAAATAAGCTAAAATTATTTTAAAAATTAAACTAAAGTATAAAATAGAAAACTAAAATTAAATACTAAAACTGAATAAATAAATATTAAAAATACACTACAGGTCACCCGTGGTCGAAATTCAACCATAATGATTAATGTCAAAGACTTATACTTCTACTCGTATAATCATAGATTTCGCCAAGGCTATACTGTTAATTTGACTAAAACAACAATCAATAAACAATAGATATATGCGTGAGTGTGTCAAATACATGGTAGTGTGTGTAATGATTTTTTTAAGATTTAACGTATTTTTTAGGCATAATTTAAAAAAATGCATTCGTCGCTTCTTCGCTATATTAACTATAAGTGTGCGAAACTTCGTACTTCTCCGTCAGTGCAGTTTTCGTAGAAAGGGGTACAAAGTTTTTACTTCACGTATTAATATGTAGATACTACGTTCACTTAAGCACCGAGAATTTTATAATATTGAATAGGTTCGCGTTTGACCGACATAGCGCCTGAAGTTAGGTGGAAATGCAGTCTAAGATGGAGCACGCTTAACTAGAAAATACTTGTTCACGCAAGACTTGAAGACATCTAAATTGTATGTTTCAGGAAAAACAGACGGCAGTAAAGAGTTCCACTCTTCAGCGGTACGTATGATAAAACTGGAAGCATAGCCTTTTATCCGCCTTGTTGGTATTTACACCATGTATAGGTATAGTGAACTCGTACGTCTGCTTATCCGGGTGTAAAAAGGTGAGTGAGAAATTAATTTGTGCAATTCCGTGGCACACTCGCCAAAGTGTACTTATCCTATAGATACCGAAAAACTAGCGAATTTACGTCGATGATCTAGGCTTTGAAGCCTCTCATCGAACAGTCGGTTACTGCCTATTCGCTTCCTAGCTCTTTTTTCAATCGACTCGAGTGTCTTGAGCTGGTATTTGGCTGAGCCATCCCAAAGATGAGAGCAGTACTCCATGCAAGACCGTACTTGTACTTGCTAAAGATTCAGCAACTGTTTTTATAAACGGCAAATAGCGTCTTAATGCGATTATGATTAACACTATTTAACTCTCTTTTAACGAGCCTTTAAAAGTCATATAACTATTATGAATAAGCGGGTGAGTGTACGAGGAGTAAAGCTGGTCATTTTGCGTAATTTGTCTCTAGAGAATTTTCATCGCAAATTGATAATCGATGGGTAGGCATGCACAATGCGGCTAACGAGCGAGGAGCAACTTGGCAAGCGTTATCAATCTTGGCTCTTTTATCGTCCTGTTCAAGGCCAGAAATTACTAATAATGGATGTAGTACAAGAACCTAAGTATCTTTGTACTGATGTCTCTGAAATTAATATTACTTAGATATATTGAGAGGCGATGATTTATTTTTTCCTCAAATGAATTAAGCTAACAGAATACTAGAACTTTACGTATGATACGACTTGGTACAAAGTCGTATATATTTCTTAGAATTTCGAATGCTATTTCTTCGAAGTAGAAATGCATGCTTTATAAACACATCCAGTCTATCATTTGGGTTGAAAGCCCGATCACCAGTAGTAATCAATTACAGCAATGGCGTTCTGATCTGTCCAAAATGCAAGCGCAACTTTGCGAATAAATTTGAAAGAGGGCTCATGAAAGCAGCGAGAGCGAAACTGAAGCTGGCTCCATAGTCTAATCCGTTTTTGGATTTATACCACTCAGTGGGATATCATTGGAAATTCAAATTTAAATTTAAAAGTTTTTATTCAAAATAAGTTCTACTGTAGTACACGTTTGAAAGTTATACAATATAAGTTAAAATTTAATTTTACTTCCTAGTCTATGTACGCTGCTTCGCAACATGTTATTGCTGTTAAGGAGAAGAAGCGGCAAGAAACTCCCCAGCAACACATCTAGCTAAAAATTGATTAACTAATTAAAAAAAATATATATTTTATACAAAAATGTAACACAATTACTTTTCGAAGAATTAATGGAGTTGTAGCAAATTATATAATGATAGGGAAATGGAATGAAGGATGAGATAGGGAGGATGGCATAGATGGAGGGGAAATGGCCATTGGATCTCCTACTAATCGTACGAAACACGATTAGTACAACGTTAACCGTTTCATGTCGACACTCTGTGGCAGTGTGATATGACACCGATCAGGCCCGTCCAAATGCCCGGAATAAACGAGGCTAGTTTTTCCAAGCTAGGACAGCAAGCTAGAACCTTGGTATACTATCTTGACCTGGCAAACAGCAGTGCTGTGTACATGATGGTAGGAAATTTGATACCAGTACCATTGCAGTGATTGGTGGTTAACGTTAATGTTGCTTAACAACACGTCTGTGAAATAAAACCACGTGGTCAGAAAAACAAAACGCGTAGTCACTGCTCACTAGCCAATCGGATACTAACTTCTCCAACCACACAAGTCCAGTACACATGCCAGGATAATAAAATCAGTGGTAGAGGCGCTACTAGCTCAAAAAATAGAACGCCATCTTATTAAATCTTAAGACGCTAGCTTACTAGTTTTCTCACATCAGAGTTACTATATTGCTATCTTTGCTAGCCTAGCTTGAAGAACTAATCAAGCTAATGAATCCAGCATGGCTCTACCAGGTCGGAAATCATACAGTGTAACAAACTGCTCTGGCAAAAATCAGAACGTTTTATTGAGGCAAACCGCACGACATTATTTACCCTGACAGAGAAGCGAGTTTGACAAGTGATTAGGGATTATTAACTGTATTACTGTGTCGCATCACATCGGCTTAATATGAATATGATTCGCTCGAGCTCGTAAATCATAGACGGAGCCAATTTGTTTTGTTATCACAATAAGGTTTGTTGAGATACAAAATTAATATTTTACTATAATGTTATTTAGTGCTTGCTTTCTTTTCTTGCCAGCTTCTGTGATACAGTGGACTTAAAGGTCGGTGCATTTGGATCACCAGGACTTAAAAAAGGGATTTCCGATTGGCGTGGGTCACGGAAATATTTTGCGTGCTTCAGTTTGGTTTCATTGTGATTGATCTTATAAGTGTAACTTGTTAACTTGGAAATATGTAATAATTTGTGTTTGCTTATCAAAATGCATAGGTATTATTAAAAATAATATGCTATCGAGTTTCAAAGACAAGTAATTATTAATAATATAATATCCTTAAACATTCTTGCAAAGCGCCCTGAAATATTTCCAAGTAAATTGTTCTGCATTATTTAAAGTAAGTATGACTAGCTGTCTAAGTAAATAAGTAAATAAAAATAATATTAAAGTTTTTGAAATTATTCTTTAATGAAACTTTGTAAACTTCCTCTTCAAAGTTTTCTATGTCCGTCTCCTGCGAAATCAGACTTTAAATTTTATTACGAAAATATTTATAAGTATATGCAAGGTCGTGACGGCGGAACAGAGAAACATGCACACAAATTCATTTTCAATAATTGATATATTAAACATGGGTGTTCAGATTTCAAAATGTGAACGGGAATGGTAGCAGGCAACGTGTTGTAGGGATAACGGTAATGCTCCAATCGCGTGAAACTGAACAATATCTAACGACGATTGACTCGGCTCAAAGGAAATGAATAGATTTCATTTTAGTGTCATTTGTAGAGCTAATGGCGCTTTGGCTAATGTCATGTCGACAAGCGTCGCAACGGGTAAACACGACGCGGGGCATTCAATTTTGTGCGTAATCATTTCTCAGGTTCTTTATTTTATTTTTAAAATGCGACTGACAGTTAGGATCTACATAACTGCGTGTGTGTGTGATTCGCATCCTTATGTGTACGTAGCGAGTAGAACACTTTGACGAGCAACGCCTTGTCAAAAAGAACCGCCCGAACCGCCGAAAATCTCTTACTCCTACTCATACGACTCAACAGGACGGCTGTATTGCGCTCCTTGCAGAAGAACTATTAAAACCAAATTTGGTTTCGCTAGCCACCTGCGCTCGCACAGCCGGACTTGACAAGGTTCGCCGTTGACGGATACGTTAAGGAGGACTATATATGTGTAAGGTAAGGATGTGTATATTCGATATGATGACCAATGACTCGACTTATCAGTGTCAAAGAGATCAAACTTACTTACATATTGTCATAGATATACAGTCAATCTCTTGTTTATGTGTTAAATACTTCAAAAAAAAAAACAATTGTATTGATTTACCTACTCAAAATTAAAAAACTTTGAATTTCAAAAGACACCATTAATTTCATATGTAAGATTGCTTATTATTTGTGATTATAAGGAGCCTCGTGGATTTCACTTTTTGTGTGCTTATGACCATAAAGTACGAAATTGTCGTGCCTACATATCACCGACTGTTATGAAACTTAATGGGCGTGATTTTAATGAGTTGCGTATTAATCTATTCTTTTACAAAGAATAAGTCGGTAAGTATAAGGTTCGTATTGTAGAAACATTGACTCGCATGTGCCATCAGATATGTTAAATAAAAACATTTTTCCCCAAATGGAAAATTACCTTTGAATTGGTACCGTGCCCCAATAAAAAGCTCAATTACATCACAATCTCTTCTTTGTATTTTTCCCCGAAAAAAACCACTGTAATAAATAATACCGTATGTCATTTCACAGCACGTATGAAATTTATAACACACGAAACGATTTCGAAGGGCAATTTATTTGTAATAGAGCCATACAGCAGGGAGTAACAACAGGAGTAGTGGGGGCCGACCCGTTGTTTAGTAACAGAAAATATTCTTACTAATAATTTAAAGCAAATGTATCTTCTTAGATGCAGTCAATAAAAACGAATTTACGATAGGGTAGTTGATAGTGAATTGACTTTTATTATATTACAAAACGATGAATCCCCTTATAGAAGGTCCCCCTAATTTCGAAAATTCTGATAGCCCATTTCCTTCTTCTCCTATTCCCATCTTACCTATCCCATCCCTGTATTTCTGTCTCGTATCTCAGTCCCAGTCCCGGATCTTGAATTTTCTCGAGGGGGACAAAAAATGAAAAATGCCGCCTCCTCCCGCCTATATTTCCTTAACCATCATCGTCATTTCAACCATAACACGCCCATGGATGGACACCTGTGCTGCTGTGGTTTTTCACCTTTACTGGACATCTCAGTCGTCAAAGCAGCGTAAATGATGAATTTGCCGCCGTCTGACTTGGCCGCCCGAGGTATGGGCCCCGGCTTGAACGCCCCCCCCCCCCCTAGATCTGGCGTTTCTCAGACCTCCTTTCTCATATCCATCCTATCCTAAAGGCTGGCAACGCGTTGTCTTCACCTCTGGTGTTGTGAACGTCTATTGAGGTAACCAATTTCCATTAGATGGACCGTCCGCTTCTTTCCAGATTTGCAATAAAAAAGTGGTGACTAGTGAAATGTTGAATACTAGATAAGATTTAACTTAATATAGCCATTGCTGTAAAATAATAAAATAATCTAAACTTTTATAACGTATACATATTTTAGTTATCGAAAAAAAATGGTAATTGAATATTCACACATTCATTCGAAGGAAAGTTTTTAAAATAAATCCGTTTTACACAGTGTTTTTCGTTAGTTTTATCAACCCCTATATTATATCTCGTAGCGGGAGAGTAAAGAGGCGCCATCCTGGTACGATTTGTGACTTAATCACTTTATTGGCAGCGGGGGAGATGGCTTATCGGAAAGAAATGTTGACCCGACCTGCTGATATATGAGTAAACAAGCTTGCACTTTTCCTCAGCGACATTTGGCGGTCACTGCGGCCATAAACTCGTCGGTAAAGTTTGGATTGCGTTTGTGGGGAGACCAAAGTGCTTTTTAACGTTTTTTTAAGTTTAAAACGTTTTAGTACTCTTTTAGCAATGTATTTTAGTTATCTACCTTTTGAGCGTTGACGTCGGTGCTGTCACGTGCATCTGGAAAAGAAAATTTAATATCAATATCTATCCATTTTTAATCAATCTGTAGGCGGTTTGAATTTGTAAAAGGAATTTTAAAAAAAGAAAAAAATCGGATGTTGGCGCTAATTTAGAACAGCACATTCTGAAAATAGCATTTTTAGAACTTTTGTTAGTCTCTCTGTTAGACTATCACGTGAAAAGTACTGAATGGAATTTAATGAATCTCGATATAGAGTTAGCATATATCCCAGGTCAACACTTAGGATAATTTTAATCCCAATAAATGACATAGTTTCCGTGGAATACACGAATATAGCCAAAAGTATGGCGGCGCGGTATTAAAAAAAAATAAAAAATATATTCATATTTTATTTGTCCAGCCGACAGGCAGACGGCCCACCTAATGGAAAACGGTTACCATCGCTTATGGACATTTGTCACACCGAGCTACCTATGTGCTGCCGCTCTCTAAAGAGAGACTGGAGCCTGGCATGTTGGCTGGTTAGGTGGTTGTTATGGCAGCATACTTTAGACCAGGGGTGATACCACTACGACCTGACCGTGAGTTGTTTTGTCGCCTCTTACGATATGTCGCACAGCCGCAAAATATTTGTATTCTTTCTCCGTTCCTGCACGGATAAAAACGTTGCAATTTACCAATAAATACGTTGTCACCATGGCAAAGCGAACGAAGTTAAGCACGCTCTAGTTTTGAATATATCTTTAGAGTTTTGTTGTTAAAAGACTTGTACCATCGGCTCTGAGGCCATAAATCCATATAAAGAGCTCTCGAAAGGCGTAATCGACTTATCAGGTGATCAGAGGACTGGTATTTTTCTCGGACAACGGATCAGTATGACGATCTTTCAAGGGAACGAAGCCAGCATTTCGGGCATTCTACAAATGTAAAGGTGGAACAAAAAAGAGATGGATGAGTTTTGTGAAGGACAATATGACGATTTGTGGTATAACAGAGGATATATGTCAGAATAAAGGAGTATGGAAGCAAAAGCTATATTGTGCCGAACCCCAATAATTGGGAGAAAGAAGGTGAAAGAAAAAAAAGATAACCAATAGTTATTAAGGTTAAGTTTTCTTCGTTGTATTAGTTTAAGTATTTTGATTATAAGTAAACGATGTTTAAAGTCTTCATATCTTTTAATCTGGAAATATTAATAACAAGGAAAGGGTTTTATAGGTAAATATACGGCTGGGTATCCCGAGTGGTGATTAGCCAGTGGGCACACTCCGCGGTAGCACCGGACCTAAATATGTTTGTATTTTGGCTTTGCCGGTGCCTGTACACATACCCAATATCCGTTCCCTCCTGAGGATCAGCCATTACGCAGCCTCTTAACGGAGGACGGTTTTAATTAAAAACTTCTTACATTAGCATGTGTCTGTCCAATCATTGTACTAATACCTACAAAATATTATTTAATTTTGCACGAACCTTACTTGTTTTTGGATTTGGCTGAAACAAATTACTAAATTCACTTAATTTTCAACGAAAATAAGGAGCGTATTTTATGAATTTATTAAAAACTAGCTTCGCCCACCACTTTATTCGCTTGGACTTGGATTTTTGAACCCTGCAAAAAATTGAAATGATGCATAAAACGAAAATTTAAGAGTAAATTAGTATCTTTTGACTGTAAACTTTTGACGTTACAATAGTTGAGACGTCGACATTTAGTCCTATAAATGTTCATAGATAACTGTCGAGCCGCGGTAGAATTGCGAAGTTTGCCAACTGTTTTTTGACTTTTATTGTAAACAATATTTTTAAGGAGGTAGGCACTTACTTTCCCAAAAAAACGATTGACTCTCAAGAGGATTTACATTGAAATCCGATGAGAAATGTTTGAGACTATTAGAGATAAAATTCCTAATAGACTGAAAGAAAATATTTTAAAAACGGTTACTTATGAATTGATTTCGAATATAATATATCAGTTATTACTAAAATTTAGGCATTTATTTGGAAATTACAGACAGACATTTTAGTATTATTGGCATAGATGACGCGGCATTATAATGTTGGAAATTTGTTATGTATATCGATTGGAATTATGGAATATTATTAATACATTTTAAGTGGGTCAGGAGGGTTGTTCGTTCCTCCGTAGCCTAAACAAACAATACATCAGGTCGAACGGTAGAAGTCTTAAACGCAATAAACAAACGCAGGTGTACCTGCCTCAACCGCTGTCCGGACCAACTTGGAAAGTATTCGTAAGCGTTCAAACATACCGGCCTCGTTATGCATGCCTCGCTGGGTTTAATCACAGCACAGCCCCGCCTCGGGCGGAGCTAATGTTTTCACTATGTATTTTTAGGCACTCCTAACTTGCGCACAACAGCTCTTATAGGCAGGTTGTAGGGTGTATATAAGTCAGATATTTTACTGTCTACTAGTGCTTTTCAGATGTCTTTGCAAATTTCTACTCCATGTCGTGAAATAAAGAGTATCCTATGTTCGTTATTGTTTGACGAATAGTTAACTCAGTTTCGCTCATGTATACTTTGAATTCGGGATGAATGATTGGTGATATTCACTCTCATTATTGATTATGTATGTACATCTTTGTTTTCCTCAGGTAATTGAAATCTATTGCTGGATGATGGATGTAGATCATGTTTGCGCCATATACCTTGGTCCTCCCCTAACCCAGCATCTTCATCCAGTTCCCGTCTCCGTTCTTGCACAGGTTATCTATTCTCCAGGTCGAAGGTCCTTATACATTTAGTAAGACGTGGTCTCCACTCCAGACTCATCTGCTCCATATGTCTTTTGCAGGAAAGGAGCCCATGTGTTTATTGGCTGAAGTGGGTAAACAGACAAACGGTTCGCCTAGGCGAATGATGTTACCTTCGTATAAACAAGCACGGGTGATGACAACGCGTTGCCAACTTTTAGGATGGAATAGATGAGATGGAATCCGATCCAGTAACCATGAGAATTTATAGACTACTAGAGTTTACCCCGCGGCTGCGCCGCGGGTTAACCTCTAGTGCGTGTCTCTTGTTTATAGAGCAAGAGCTACAGGTTATATTATACAATTTTTTATGTATTTGCCCATGGAAGATTCACTTCATTTTATAACGCTAATTATACCATCCCCCGTCTAACTGTAAACAACATAAATTACAAAACTTGACCAAAATGGTCAAAATGGCCAAAAGACGACAGTGACCGACATGGCCAAAATGACGGAATAGGCAAAAACAACCAAAAAGGCCAAAATAATCAAAATGGTCAAAATGACCAAAAAGGCCAAAATGACCAAAAAAGGCCACAGTGACCGACATGTCCAAAATGACGGAATAGGCAAAAACTACCAAAAAGGCCAAAATAATCAAAATGGTCAAAATGACCAAAAAGGCCAAAATGACCGACATGGCCAAAATGACCAAAACGGCCACAGTGATCGACATGGTCAAAATGACGGAATAGTCAAAAACGACCAAAAAGGCCAAAATGACCAAAATGGTCAAAATGACCAAAAAGGCCGGAATGACCGACATGGCCAAAATGACCAAAAAGGCTACAGTGACTGACATGGCCAAAATGACGGAATAGACAAAAACGACCAAAAAGGCCAAAATAATCAAAATAACCAAAAAGGCCAAAATGACCGACATGGCCAAAATGTCCAAAAAGACCACAGTGACCGACATGGCCAAAATGACGGAATAGGCAAAAACGACCAAAAAGGCCAAAATGATCAAACTGACCGACATGGCCAAAATGACCAAAAAGGCCACAGTGACCGACGTGGCCAAAATAACGGAATAGGCAAAAACTACCAAAAAGGTCAAAATAATCAAAATGGTCAAAATGACCAAAAAAGCCAAAATGACCAAAAAGGCCAAAATAACCAACATGGCCAAAATAACCAACATGGCCAAAATGACCGAAAAGGCCAAAGTGACCGACATGGCCAAAATGAGTAAAAAGGCTAAAATAGCCAAAATGACCAATAAGGCCAAAATTACCGAAAAGGTCAAAATGAAAAGTATCCCTTGTCCACCCTCGGTATTTAATTTACATACGCACCGAATTTCAGCCAAATCAGCCCTTTAGTCCTTCCGTAAAAGCATAACAAACAGAAAGACAAATATATTTCTATCCCGGAAACTATCCCATTTTTCGTGATAAAAAGTATCCTAAGTTCATTCTCGGCATCGAAAATATATATATACTGACTTTCAGCCAAATCGGTCCAGTAGTTTTTACATGAAAACGGAACAGACAGACAGACAGAGTTACTTTCGCATTTATAATATTAATAGGGATAATCTATAATATTATAAAATTCTAAACATGGCGTGTGTGTACATTGAAACTATTAAAAAAAAATACTGGGATAGACTATATACTCGTAAACGATGGAGAACATGTGTGATGTTTTATTTCCGAGCGTCCCCCTGGAATTTTCTCGGGAGCGGTTTTTAGTTGTTCGGGTGCATAAAAATTAGCTTATTCTGACACAGTTTTCACTAAAACGATAGCTTACATTCTATTTTAATGCTGCGGTACTTTATGTCCTGGGGATCCTGCGGGAATTTGAAGTCAAGCGTGGACGAAATCGCGGGTATAGCCTTGTAGATAATATCTGGTTAGTAAGATTTTAGCATAGTACTTTCTAGCCAATTGATGTCCTGAAAGTAAGTCGCAAGTGTCTTATCTACTGAGCCCCTAAGAATTCTAGTTTCATTATAAGCGACATTGTCGTAAGCATTTGTTGGATCCATTTCAATATCTTCTGTTTATGCACAAACAATGCTATCATAGGACCTTGTACATCTATTAGCGTTGGTGTATCGGACGTGTGCCCACATCCGACTGTCGCGACTATTATACTGTGTGTCCAATATTGACACTACCGTGCCGTGCCGATTGTGTTTCTGTCTCAAAGAGCCCTTGTCAGTTCACATGAATTTGGGATGTACCCGTACATCGTCTTAGTATTGTTGTTAACATCAATGTTCGCTTGTATCTTTCTCATGGTCAATTGGAATCGCATTATGAAAATGCATATGCAGATATATATGCATTTTCGGTAACAGGTACATAGGATTGGTTTAATATGTTTATTCCTGTTGAATCCTTATATCGCGTAAACTAACCCATTTCTGGGATAAAAGTACCTACTTTTATCCCAGAAATGGGGCTGTTTCCTCGGTATAAGGATTCATGAACAGAATTAAGCCATGTGTGATCTGTGGTAAAGAAGAAAATCGAACACAATATCAGGCCATAAATGTTTTCGAAGAGCGGACGGTACACCCATTACTCTTGTTGAAGGCAGATTGAGAGGTTTTATACGTTGGTTAACTCGATGTGCAGGTTTCATTAATTCTGTATAAAACTTACAAAAAATAATAGTTTAAAAAAACTAAAAAAAACACGCTTTTATAAAAAATCCAACTAAAAAAACAAAAAATAAAATTTAATATAATAAAAAAAGCGTGGGGTGTATTCAAAGCGCTTTTTAAGATATTATATTATTAATTGAATACACCCCACGCTTTTTTTATTATATTAAATTTTATTTTTTGTTTTTTTAGTTGGATTTTTTATAAAAGCGTGTTTTTTTTAGTTTTTTTAAACTATTATTTATTTTTCATTTTTTAGTTGATTTTTGTTTAAATGTTTTTAAATACAAGCTTTTGAGATCCTGCATATCATGTAGCAGCAGAGTGCTAGCCAAGACAAGTAAAACGAGCCCAAACACGACGGGTCTATCTTGTTTAGTACAGGAGTTCCTATGGCCACCTTCCGACTCCATCATCAGATCAGCTCCATGGTACCATATTATTGCATTGTCACGCGATATAAACATACGAGCCCAAACACGAAGGGTCTATCTTGTTTAGTACAGGAGTTCCTATGGCCACCTTCCGACTCCATCATCAGATCAGCTCCATGGTACCATATTATTGCATTGTCACGCGATATAAACATACGGGCCCAAACACGAAGGGTCTATCTTGTTTAGTACAGGAGTTCCTATGGCCACCTTCCGACTCCATCATCAGATCAGCTCCATGGTACCATATTATTGCATTGTCACGCGATATACACATACGTGCAAAATTTCAGCTCAATCGGAAAACGGGAAGTCGGTCAAATTTAGGGGTCGGTTACAGACATACTGACTGACATACAAGTGAAGCTAATATAAAGCGTGTAAAAAAGAGAATAAGAGAAATATAAAGCAACACAATTTTTAGCTAGACGTGTTGCTGGTTCTTGTCCTTAACAGCGATAACGCGTTGAGAAGCGGTGTACATAGACTAGGAAGTAAAATTAAATTTTAACCTACATGTATGACCTTCAAAAAGTGTTCTCCAGTGGAACTTATTTTGAATAAAAACTTTTGAATTTGAATTATGATGTTAACTTCACTATCTGAATACGGTAATAGTAACTTGTAAGTACATATGTATTATCACGCCTGTTTCCTTAAGGGGTAAGTAGAGACGATTTACATAAAATACCGCAGCATAAAAAAATTGGGTAAACTATTGTTTCAGAGAAAAAAGCGTCAGAATAAGCTAATTTTTATGCACCTAAAGAAGTACAAACCGCTCCCAAAAGATTACGGCGGGACTTCGAGAAAAAAAAAACATTTTATTAAATAAAAGTTGCTATCGATTAGTGAAAAAAATATTCCAGCGGGATTCCCGCATAAAAACATCGGAATAATTAAAGTAAATTACCGCGCTTAAAACCGTTAAAACGTAGTTTTATTATTTATTAAATAATTTTTTTATGTATTAAGAAAGAGAGAGAAATTAAACCACCGATATCAGTACCTACCTAGCATTTTTACTATAAATAAACTGCTTTGTAATATGAGTCCAGTCTTCCTTAAGAGAGCAGCAGCGCATTTGTAGCACCTTTGGTGTTGCAAATGTCCATAGGCGATGGTAACCGCTTTCCATCAAGTGGGCTGTCTGCCTGTCTGTTGAACTCCTGCAATAAAAAAAGATGAATTATTCTCGAGTAGTGTTTAAATTGCCGAATAATAAATGCAGGCTTATTAATCTCACAGCGTCTAACGACGCGGACTAATGTTCGGTTTTGTTTGACTTTGCAAAACTTGCCGAATCTTATTTATTTTTTATCAATTTCACCCGGGCGAGCCTTAAAAGCGTTGCGGTGCCCCGATTTTATTATAGGGACGTGAATTAGCAAAAAGAGAATAGATTTTGGCCGCGATTATGTCAAAAATAATTAATTATTATCGATTCGGTTGCGGGCAGGGGACCGGATTGATGGGAGCCATTGACTGTAGAGCAGCTCTTCAAAATTGGAAAGCTAATTACTCCGTCACGGAGAAAAGCCACCGACCGGCTACCATCACCAAGATTATTGCGGAGTTAAACTAATTTTATTGTAGCCATCGTAATTTTATTTTGCGGAAAATGAAATTTAGAATTTTAAAGAAGGCATGCAGACAGACGGTCTACCTGATGAAAACGATCATTATCCCCCATAGATGTTTTCAACACCGGGGGCATTATTAACGCGTTACCAGTCGAAAATAAATCTTATGATGACCTGCTTAAATAAACTCATGTTGTAGCACGAAGTCGAAATAAGGGAGTGTTTTAAAAATGGTCAGGAAAATATACTTACCTAATATAATAACGAAAATGAACCCTTATTTAAAACAATATTTCGATTTTAATTATAAGCAGAATAGTATATTTACTCACACTCGTAGTTCTTCAAGAGTATCGGTCTTATTCATAGAGGGTTAGAGTAAGTTTGAACGCTTCTTTAAGAACCATAAAGAAGCGTTCAAACTTACTCTAACACTCTATGAATAATACCGTATATGTATAACACTCAGAGTTCACTTTGGGTTTTATATTTGACCGACATTAAAAAAGGAGGAACTTCTCAATTCTTCGTGTGAATATATTTGTGTGTAGGTAAGGTGACCAGAAGGCTGATAATATTAATTCGTTTTATCACATTTTACAAGCTGAGGAGTCAAGCTGTCTATATATAGTTCATAAACCTTCAAAGCTTCAGAAGTTAGAACTATGGCCTAAGCGTCCAACAGTAAACAAAACAAACACGTGACTCTTACTAGACTACATATTTACGTCGCTCAAACGACTTCTTTGTTTGTCTCTGTAACAATTGATCTAACCAATTTAGATGGCTGACGGTGGCTAATCAGGTAGTAGGAGTTTGCTAACTGCGAGAAAAGAAAAGACAGTAACAAATTAAATTTAGTAGTAATTTTGTTTATTTACAATTGTGTTTAGTTCCTTGATATTCTATAATATATTCTTAGGGATATTGCTAAGGGTTCGTGAGAGGCTAGGGGGCTTTACGGAATTTCTTCATTCATTAAGCCGGGCGCAACTCCGTGACTGGCCTGCCGAAGTGATCGCTACATTGTACAGTGTACACACATCGCAGGAGAGCAAAACTTTAATTTAAGCCACAGTACCTGCAAGTCGGCCATGCGGCTCATTCATTATGAGTCCTCTTCACCCTCTATTTAGTTTTGGGTAGCTACCACTGCTGTGTGACTGACACTTTATATACGACCTTGTTTCTACGCTCAAGTGTAAAAGCCATCAATAAATCACGAGTCAAAAAGTTAGCTACTCTAAAGAAAAAATCACAGTCATCGGCCTTTTTTAAATTAACGCCATTAGCTTCAAGATTTCCTTTTCGAAATGGAGTGCAAAAATTACCTCTCTTCAGAAGAGAGGCTCGAGTAATTAGTAACGCTCCAGTTTTATTTGTTGACGTTCATTATTCGTTGATTTTGTGAGTCGCGTGGGAACGGGACGGATGTAAATGTTATATGAAGTAGAAAGGGAGGTCCATGTTCAATCGGGTGGCTGCACCTGCCACCGCACGAATTTGCAATTTAAATTCCAAACGAATATTCCAGAGGACCTCCTTAACACGACATCTGTTTAAATCGTCGACGATAGAGTGACTGCTGTGGTCTCAAAACTCTTTGTGATTGCGACTTAATTGAAATAAAACAAAACCCTTCTCGAGATTTCGAGGGTGACTTACGAGTCGAAAGCGTTCAATCTGAAATTTTCTCATAACAGTAATATTACAATTTAATGAATGAATAGCCTTGATTGATTAGCGTCCTCTCTGGCTTATAGTGAATAATATTTTTACAATTACCATGTACTAACAGAAGAGAAGATCTTTTGGAAATTGGAAATCTACATTACCGAGCACTGAAATCTGCGAAGTCGCTTACAACTAGCTTGGTGTTTACGCCATATGCTCCTGTAAAATCGTGAGGCACTTGCATTGTAGTGGGATGATTCATTATTAACTTGAAAGTAAACAATCAATGAAATAGGTACCTACAAAAATTCGTCTGAAAAGTGAAAGGTCACAACCAATTCGTTTACGTTACAAATACACCAAATTGATTGATACGTTCCTCGCGGGATGATATATCGTGGAAGGCGATGTAGTGGACGTGGTCGGCTAATAGGTGTTAGTGGGTAAATAAAGAAAGGCGGGCGGGGCCGGGAGTCATTAATAACTATCGCATCGCACCACTTCATTAACAATCAATCACATGTGGACGCCCTTGCGGCGGACAGCTTGTTGCGTTGCTGCGTCTTTGATTAATATTTTTAAAAGTGGCCCCTAAGTGTGTTGAAAGATAGGGTTCTGTGAAAAATGAACGATTGCTGATGTTCGTGATAAATTCATTCATACTTCTTTCGTTTATTTTCTTACGTAGCAATTTTGACAAAAAAGGAACTCGTATACTTTCGTCATATCCATCTGACTTAAAAACATTTTCCTCGGAAGCAACTGGATCTGTAAGAGTGAAGTTTGACAGAAAGGTAAGTAAGCTATATATGAAATCAAGACAAGCTCTATTATGCTGAAATAGTAATAAGGACATAAACAAGAATATAAAAAATATAAGTGAACAAATAACGAAAAGGTGAATCAAGCTTTCTAAACATATCAGGGGAGGATGGGAGTGAAAAAACTTCACTAAATATTTAGTGTGTAAAACCGTGAAACAAATATTAGGTGTGGCCGCTGTACAATGTAGGTAAGGCATATATGCAGCTGAAGGTTGAGTTTTTTTAGTGTAGGTAAAAAGTCGTTTCCGGTGTCGTTAGTCAGATCATGAATAACAGTAATTATAACGACGGTCTTTAATGAGATTTTTAGTTTAGTCAATAGCACTTTGCTCCGTTTCTTAATTTTGAAATCTGAAAAAAATAAACAATGTGATATATATAGCTCTAAGTAATTTCAACGAAAAATGGTTATACAATCCTCTTTGTGTAGTCTTTGAGATAATATCTACGTATTTGTTTCGATATGGGTTTGTAAAAAGTTACAAAAACAGTGGAAGTTATTCACCTCTACGGAACGGTTCATTGTAAGTTGATTCACACGCACTTGGCCAATTTTTACGCCATGTCATTCTGCAGTAAGTTAGAATAAAAATGTCGGAAAGAGTTAATAATCTTATAAATTTGTTCTCGCGTTACCCGCGGCGAACTCACTGGTCTCGACGTTCTTTGTAATTAATGGGAACACCTCATCTATTAAATTAGTACAAGGGCCTGTGAATATACGTCTGGAGCTACTTAACCAATGTAACGTGACACATCACACTCTTAAATTATATTAATGAGGGAAAGCAAGGGAGAGCTCCGACTAATATGGTTATGTGTCATATAGTCTTAGCAAAATAAATAAATGGCTCGAAGAAAATGAAGCAAGAAAATTCATTTATCAAAAGCTCATGTAAGTAACACGGGTTTGAACTTATTTTCTAATTGGTTTTAGATTAGTCGTGGGAAATCCAAACCTTTTTAATTACGATTAAGTAATAGAATTAATTAAGTGTGGCAAGAATTTTAATTATAGAATTATGTTTAAGCGAATTTCATGATAAGGCGGTATAGAATAGAGTAAGTAAGTTAAGTCCGCACCATGAAAGTGGCAGCTTCTCTATTTGATAGAATTTTGTTCGTAAAATAGCTATGAAATAAAACAGCTTTAATTGTGGAATATTTTGTATTTCTACATCCATTTATGGATTAGTAAATAATTACTCTTGCAGGATTAAGCAAGGCGATTGTAGCGCTGCGTCTGTGGCACTTCACTTGTAGCGCGGACTCTAGTAATAATTTTGACTTATGGTTTGAAAAATTAATCATCCGAAAGAATGAAAAGATATTACAAACATCATACATAGACATAGATATATCGAACAAAAATTTGTCTGCATGACAATGATTATTTTTGTAAAATATTCGTAATATAATATGTCCTTGATGACCACGGGTCATAAAAATGGCCCATACTTTTGGAAGGCTTGCGTGGAGTCATAAGGAGGCCAACATACAGAGGCCCCTTGATAAATTTGATGTAAATGTGGCGTGACGCTGACCGGCGATCATCTCTGTGTCTACACTATATAGAAATGCACCCAATGACAAGCTCCGGTCCGTGTAGGACTATTGCAGGGAATGAGAACAAAAGGTACCGGGCTATTGAGATTAACTGTTAGTGGAACTAGTGACTTGGGTCTATGGGGACTGTGACGTCTGCCCGTCGCAATGGTCGGGGAACACGGATAAAATGAGCCGACGGTGAACCTACCAATTGCTGCAGTGGTCACAAAAAATTCCGTACAAATTAGCGAGGGGTAACATGAGTATGAGTGGCTAAAGGGTGTCGAGTGCGGACTGCAGGTTTACCGAGGCTACCTCCGACGTTATGCCATGTATCACTTCCACACCTGGAGTTTGAGTCTTATCTCTAGCGATTCCGTGCCAGCAGGTTAAGGGAAGCACGGAGGCAGGGACCTTGCATTGGCTCCCTGAAGTCGGGTTTCATAAAATATTGTTGATAATCGTAGAATACAGATTTATTGGTCGTAAGTAAATTTTTATCAATTTCTCAACGTTCAAAAACTTGGTTATGCACGAGCGAGATAGTGAAGTATAATTAAAAGCTGATTTTTCATCAGATCAAAATTATCACTCGAATAAATTATAACCTGAGTGGATTCAAAAGTGGAAACCATTTAACTATTTTATTCCTGCAACTGACATTTTTGATTTGTCCATATTATATTATTATACTGTAGGCTATGAATAACTTTTATCTGATAATAAAAAGCCCTGAGAAAAGAATTACAATACATTTTTTTAATTTGAGCTAATTGATTAAACATTACTCTCATAAGGGTTTCCGATCAGTTGGTTAGGAACTAACAAAGGTAACTGAAGAGGCCTCATAATTTATAGTCTACAAACTATTCGCTTTGATCAATTAAATTTTATTACATGCGTTAATTAAAGGGCGTCCTAAGTGAAAGATTTATTGGAGGTTTATCCTCATAACCGTAGCTTTAAGGGCATTACCCGATGGTTGGCGATAGTCCTTCCTAGGACAAGGGTTGCGTATGTGTTCTGAGACTATAGAGTTATTTCGTTGAATAGACGCCTTTAATATGATATACATATATGCATTTTTAGGTACTTTAATGCAAATGGGTAGGTGACATAGTATAAAACAAAGTCGCTTTCTGCGTCTGTCTATCTGTATATCCGCTAACTCCTCCTAAACTACGCACCGGATTTTCAAGTGTTTTTTACCATAAGTTAGATAATTGGCGCTATATCTCGTTCAGCCGCCTCCTTTTGGGCCATTACTTGTTCATAGAAGGAGGTCACGGCATGCCGAAATTGTTTGTTCCGGAGCATGGCCTCCACCATGTCCCGGAGCGAGTCCGCTTGGCAACAACAACAAGGACTTTTTATGATTAGCTTAAATAAGGTTACTTAAGATAGTGGGAAAAACAAAAAAATACTAAAAAGAAATATAAGTTGTAGTAGAGTATTCTTTATTCTTTGTTGTATTATTTGACGTATGTGTGCATGGAAAACATTTTAGAGACAGAAGTCAATAATTTAGACATAGTGTTGTTGGGGGCGGGTGAAGAAATAATAAATTAAAAACTTACATTTTTAACGAGCTTATAAACCTCGTATAACTATTATGACTAAAGGAAGACTTAGTATACTGCAATATATGTAAACAACAATTGTGTAGAGGGTGGGTAAGTAGTGAAATTAATCTGGACGTTAAACGCTTACCGCGCGGATATTGCGGGTCCACAACTCAAAGTAATCTCGCGATTCGTACTGGGACTCGGCTGTGTGACTATGCATATGGTCACGTGTTTGTATGAGATGTATGAATGTTGTGTCTTAACCCATGTTGTTTGTCAGATTGCTTGTTAAGTTGCCTATATGAATAACAGTAGATAAAATGCATATGTATGACCTTTAGTGCATTATGGTTACGACTAATATTAGTAGTAGTTGTCTTTGGATGCGAGGAGAAAAATGAGTCTTGACGCAATCGTGGTGTAAACAAAGTGTATTTAATATTAGAATGAATCTTAGGGCCGCTCGGTAGAGGTTGCTTTAATTTATTTAAGAAACATAAAACGTATTGACCACCCTTAAATACAATTAGCGTCTTGCACAATGCAAAATTTGTCGTTAAAAATGTTTAAAGAACTGTCAATACGTTCTGTGTAAAAAGTATTTAGGCAGTTTAATATGATTAACTGATTTTATTTAAAGGCGATCTTTATACAAGCGGCCCTTAATAAAAATAATAGAGGTCTAGTTACAATATGATGATCCCATAATTTCTATGTTAAGTACTGTTTGGGCAAATGACAGGGACTTGTTTTTTCACTTTTATTTATTTTATTATTATTTTATTGCAGGCCAGCGCTAAGCTTTTAAAGATTACATGTTTCAATAGGATACGGCACGGCAGTAGTTGAAGTAGAACAATGACTTTTGAAAGCTGGGTTTTCGCATAGGACGGAGATATGGGAATAAGTAAAGGCCGGCGCAGTATTCTGATTATGCTACGTCTAATATCAAAAGTACTGCCAAAGTGACACCGTTCTTGAAACTTTACTAAAAATTCTCATGCGTAATTTTGTATAAAATGTATCTATCAGATCTATCTTTATTGACATTAATTTTTAAAATAAATTTCTTTACAAGTTTTATCTCAGAAAGACGAACGAAAGAGGTATGAAGAGTTTATTATTTTTGTGAGACTGAAAACAAAAATAATTAATCAAAACCGCTATTAATTTCGTCACGACGGAAATCTTAAGATTAAGAAAAAGAGCAACACAAAGCGCGGGCAACTAGTAACAAAAGCTAATTATCCCGTGTTTACTTTGTAGACAATGCTCTTTGGTGATATATGCGCAGTAAATTCTAATGCGAGCGTCGGCCCCGCGAGGTGTCGCCCCAAAGCCGCACCGAATACAGAATGATCATAATAAAGTATGATTTCTTGGTCGGGGACGCGGCCTTAACTCGGATAATCACTCCTCAGGCGTACCCATATAATTCCTTAGTGCATAATGAAAGTTGATTAACATTATACCCGTACGAGAGCCAGCGTACATGGGTATATGTATGTGCACACTTGTGTGTGTGTGTGTGTGTCCGCCGCAGATTCCGAGTCCTAATTAAGAGCGAGGGCGGAGGGTCGCGGCCGCCGGCGGGGGAGGGGTATCGATCATCGCCCGCCAAGGAATCGACGCAGAGACCCGCAAAAAGGGGATGCCCTCATCCGAAATCAGCGTCCGGCTAAGCCGGCACTCAGCACATGTGTTTTGATTTAAATACGCGCTAAGGGTCAGTTTAATACGGTGGCGCGGAAACGGAGCGCTCCAGGCGCGATTTGCAAATCCGATGTGAATAATTACACGGCTTACGAGCGTTTACCTACTGCCTTACACTCATTTGCATATTTTCTTGTGGCTTTGCCGGCCTTTCATCTAGGTGTTATAATATACGAAGCCTCCCAAAATTTAATGGATATTTTATATACAAATAAATGTATGCATTCTCTTTATTGTATGTACATTATTAGAGAAAACTTACGAACTAGATCCTGATTGTGTACAAAGGGCGGTCTTATACCTAAAAGGCGATCTCTTCCAGACAACTCGAGCCAGGAATATTACTGACTTGTGTTGCTATAAATACTATGTATATAAATATACAGGTACGTTATATATTAGTACGTAATAAATTTAGCAATAAATAAATTTTCACTTGAAACAGTATTCGCATGTTTTCTGCTATAAGACAATAGATGACTAAGCAAACCATGGCACGCTTGCTTGAAAAGGGTTAATTTCAGCTTCGCAAAGTGGTATTAACCTGTCGAAACTGAAGGGGTGATAGATGATTGATAGAAAAGCGTAATATTTAAAGCATGCTTGAGGAAAATTTCTATTCAATATTGCTAAGTACTGCTAATATCTTTTTGTTATTAGAAGTCGAAAAAAATATATGACAGTTGCTTTATTGTCAGGCAATTTACAGTTGAAGAATACAACAACATTCAAGAAAAACAAGGGACACTAACAAAGCTGTTTGTAAAAAAACACGTTGAAAAACACTTATCGCGCTCGAGTGCAAATCGTCGACTGTCACTTCAAATCCCGTCGACGCCCGGACAAAATGGGAAAAAGTAACAAAAATAACAATCAAATAGAGCATCCGCGGAAATGAGATCTGAAGGAATGATCACGCCCGACCCCGGGGACCGGTTGCCTCTTCAAAAAGGACTTAATCTCTCAATTCACTAAGGAGTTAAGCTTTAAAAAATATTTCGATAGGCAACAAAGGGCCCCCGGTTGTCGTCGCGACGCCTCGCCGTGTCTTTGACACATCGCGGCCGGATTTTTTTCGCAAGATCTCTTTAGAGGCGGGATGTCACTCACTTTGTATCGCCTTTGTCGCGAGAGGTTAAGCGCCGGTTTATTAGGCTCAACTTCCGATTTGCAAACAGAGGGGACGTTTGCAAATTCGTTTCCGTTGTTCCTTTTATTGGCTAAAAAAATTAATACGTCAAATTGATTCCGATCTATTCGCATATAATCCACCGAAGTGGCATGTAGGGGCAGCGCTCTCACAATCGATATGAAAATGTGACGAGTGGGGAACTCGACAGCCGGCGGGCTTTAATTAAGAATACGTGACAAAAGACGAGACAGGCACACACAAATAGAAGTCGCTACGAAAAAGGTCGGGATTATGTAACCCTTTTGCGCTTTTGATTTTAAACGCCGCGTGAAGTGCGATCTGGTGCCGGGCCGTGCCGGACCGTGGCGTCTAATTTAAAAGAGCCTTGACAAATCTGGCTTCGGAACGCCCCTCGTTTAATCGAGCCTACGTTACACATGCTGTCGATATGAATGTTGTTACAATGAAATAATAGAGAGCGGAGTGTTGGGCGGTCACTATGGTTACGGTCGGGTTGGACGGAAGCCGTATTTGAATGGAGCCGTGAAAGGCTTTTAGCCCCTTTTGACCATTTGGAGCGGGTCAGCACTTTGGGCGCCCACTGGTTGTCGATTCCGGGATAATTAGGAGGCAAACAAAGAGCACGGCACCCGCACAACTTTCGCGAACCGTTCAGGTACTCTACAAACATTGCTGCAAGAAGTTTAACAGCAGTTTAATTGCGAAACGAAAACAGAAGCGCACTGAAAACAGTTTAGTTCCTGTGAAAAGAACCTAGTCAGTTATTGAGGTGAACGAGCATATTCAAAGACCGAGTTTGAAGTTTATTGAAAATGTTTCGAATGTCTCGCTGTGTTTCCGAGAGCAAACAAATTAAAAGTTACTTCTGCAATTAACCGTAATGAAGCGAGAATAATGAAATTTTAATAACTCTATTTATAATTATATTTCTCAAAAAAGAAATAAATAAATAGGTTTATTAAGCAGTTGGTATTTTAAATTATGAGAATTCATCCTAGTACAAACGTGAAAGTGACTTTATTGGGATATTGGTTAGTTGCTTCTTCATGACCTTAGATATAAACGATTTTCCATGTAAAGAGTCGAGAGCCGCAGTTTGCCGGGACAACACTGTATATAATCCCGCAGCTTAACGTAATCTATTTAACGGTTAAATTATTATTTTCATGTCGTCCTTTTGGGGCGTTAATAAAATGAAACGGATATTAATGACTTTTTAATTCACGTAAATCGATCGGGAGGTATTTCATTACAAAGTCGTTACAAGTGCGTGTGTATACCTCTTAACTTTTGCACTACTGAAAAAGTCAATGTAGTAAGTATGTTATGTATATTATTAATAAATATGCGTTGTCTGTACATTGAAGCTATTTAAAAAAAACAAGTGGAATATACTAAATAAAGAACACCATGCAATTTCTTTTAGATTTCTTGTCTGTTTCTGTACTGAACCAATTTCAATGCGTTTTTCGCTGATCGACAGCTAATTCTTAGACTTAAACTCTGTGCTACTTTTTATCCTTAAAATCACGCGGAAATTTTTCTGGGAATAATTCAACATGGCCAGGTTAAATAAAATTGAATTTCAATGTGATTTTTTTGCTGATTAATAGCAAATTTCATGTGAATTGTGTGATATTTATTATACCTGTAATATGTGTGAATTTCACGTCAAGCGTAGATGAAGTTGCAGGCATATTCTAGTTAAAAATATTTTAAACGAGAACTAGGTAGTTTGTGAGTATTTTTTATTAAATTCTTTATAAAACTCCATAGTGTAACGGCAATAATAATAATATAGATATCGGTCATTTATACGAAACCTTTAATTGTGTGCGTACTTAACACTTGTCCGAAATTTATTTTAATTGAAAAGCATCATACTCAAACATAATTCTTTTGATAGTATTGCATTAACCGGCTGATTTATTTAGGAGAAATCCGCGTGAGTATATTGGTCTATAAATCGACCGCGTCAACACCAGAGCGGGGTAAAGGTGGGAACAGACCAGCGGTGATAAATAAGCCACGACCCACACCGTGACGTGCGTGCATTTGTGACGGCGAGTGCCGAGTACGTGAGCAGTATAATTGTGTACCTGCGGCTTAATTGAACGGCCTCTGTGGTTGAGCGGGCTAAACCTCTGCCGGTCTACCTCACTGCAATACAGAAGCTCCGGGTTCGATTCCTAGTATAGTAAATTTCAGAAACATGTTTTCTCCGTTATTTACTATGGTCTGGGTGTCTGGGCTCGGCCCCAGAGTAGTCCGTTATACCACCCATGACACAAGCGTAACCTGCTTAATTTGGGGATATATGATATGTGGGTTTGTCTGCCGGTTATTATTAAAAAAATGTAGAAATGTAGTAGGTTGGATATGCTAATAGTGTTTATCCATTTTTATTAACTTTTAAGAATCACCATCATAGTTTTTACAACACTTTAAGTACGATGTAACGGCGATTATACGAATGTGTTAATCAATATAAGCTACGTTTGGTCGTCATTAGAGTAAGTTTGTAGGCTTCTTTAAGGTTCTTAAAGAAGCCTACAAACTTACTCCAACTCAGTATGAATAGGACCGTTTATGTATACAGCTTTACATTTAGTAAAAAAAAATCTCAACGGTATTTGCTACTATGAAGTATTTGTTAATTAAATATACATTTTGTCAAAAATATTTCAAATGAATATTAGTAGTAAAATAGTAACTAACCGATTTTATTTTCCATCATCGGATAAAAGTTATCAGGCGAATAAATTATAAGCTTTGAGAATTCAAAACTGAAACCATTCGACTTTTTTATTCATGCAACATTTAAAATTTTACATATTGTTACATGCCGTCGAAGATAAACGCAAACGCAACTGCCTTTCGTAAAACGCATTGCCTTCCCGGATTTAGGAATTCTTTTGTTTACTTAGTGTTTAGAATTTGTAATTAAGAAAAACACGCTATTGTTTTTCTACTTGTTTTATGTCCGTCATTAGTGTCGAACTAATCCTTATTGTTATTGTTTTCGACTTTGTTGGCCGTTCGCAGGTGAGCAAATTACATTTCCTTGGAAGAACCCAGCCCGCGCAATCGATTATGTATTTTACAGTTTACTATAAAACAATGCCCGAAGGGAGGGGTGGGGCAGTCAAGCGAGGATTACGATACGAGTATGACGTACATTCGACAAGCGATATAGTGACGGACTTTGCGCGTGTTTTTGAATCGTGCAATTTTGCACTGGCTGTGCCCAGTTATATTTGTACCTGTTTTATACGTGTTTGTATAGTTCTATTAATTCTATAGTAGTTCCAACGGCATTTTTAATTCGAGTCCTGTAACTCGTAACTATATTATTCTGTGCATAACTTTTATCTGGTGAGTGAAAATTGGCCATTAATCAAACATTTATTTTACATAATTATGGATTTTATTTTGATGGACTTTGTGACCCGATGTTATGGCTCGCTTAGTTCACTTAGTTTAGTCAGTAAGGATGTAGTAAGGTTCCGGGTTCAATCCCAGATACACGCAATTATCCTTACTAGTACATCTACCACACACTTTATATATTATACTAGCTGTGCCCGTTACTTCGTCCACGTGGAATATTTTTTTGCGGTACCCTTAAAAAAGTTACTCTTTATAACATCATTTATTTGCCAGTCAAAGTCCCGTCAAACTCGGTCCAACCGTTTCAGAGCTAAGCCGAAACATTTAGAAAGATAAACAGAAATTCTAAATATTGCGTTTTCGGTATCTCCTGGTCCAAAATATGATCCCCTGATTTTCCAAATTTTTATTTCGACATTATATACAGCCACTTTGATTTCATTTATCTGTAATAGATATATTATTTAGAAAGTTGTAATAGAGGTTTTGTTTTTATTACAGTATTCATGGCACACAACACAAAAGTCTATAATCCCTGAAGGGGTCTCGCATGCGAAGCGATATATCCAAGTTTTGCTAATACATAATTGGGACCAAATCCCTATTGGAGCCGACTATTGAGGGACAGGTTTCTTAGTGCGTGTTCGGCCGGGATATTAATGAAATTAACCGATACACAGTCGATTCTGTGGGGCGACCGAATCTACCGCACCATATACCTTGTATAAACAGTGCTATTTACGCTTATAGATTGACATGCACGTGTGGTGGCTTAGTGAAAAAGCCACTAGCATCTCAATCCAACGATGTGGGTTTGCATCCTGACTAAGGAGCATACTATAACAGCCTTGTAGATATTTGGGTCAGTGTACCAAATTTACCAAATATTGACTATTTGGGCAGGGTTTCCCCTTTATTGTTCAGTCTTTGATATGACTATGCACACTGCACAGTGTAATGTAATGAACATCGTTTTTGTTTTTTTGTTTGACTTGACTTTATGTTGTTGGTCCGAAGACCTCACAACTTTACCAGGGTTTTTGGGGCGAGCGCCTTCGCATTACGAAGGCGCTCCAGTCCGGGGGATGAACAGCGTCTGAACGCCACTACGCTATTTATACGAAAATGCTACCCTACAAAACTATAATATTGCATCATTGCTAAAAATAGCAATTACATCATAGTGTTGCTAGGATCACAAAAACAATTATAATAATTAGTTGCTCATGCACTAAATTATCTAGACGATAATTTATTGGGCTTATAAAATTAACTAACCGGTAGAACATGGTAAATTAATTAAATCGAAACATCTGATAAATCGACAAAACAATATTATCTATGACGATTGTTTCTGTGATATTAATACACACTATGGTTCTCGTGACTACTGTGGTGGACTTCTTGTAACAATACATTTTTTTTGACAGATTTTCAGATCTACTACGTATGTTGTAATAATTACCATGTGCTGACAGTGAAAGAAAATATAATTTTAAACTTTTATTGTGTGAACGACGGTAATTGAGCCACAATTAAGGTAAACAGATCCTATGAATTACTTATAAATATGTAATTAAGAATTAAGAATAGTTAGCAATTTAATTAAAACAAATTAGTTTAGTGCTTTAAGTTGTTAAAAGAGTTCGCGTAATATGAATGGTTCTGTAAAGGTTACACTATGTTGACTGTTTTTGTTATAAAAATAAGGTTATTTTTATTTTCTATGCGTGCAGTAACGTACAAAGAATACAATTTCGCTGGGTGGCCTGTCGTAAGAGGCGAAAAAACAACCCACAGCCAAGTGTAAGGGTATTTGCTCATTTGGATGGTTACCACCCCTGGTTTAGAGTATGCCGCCATAAAAACCGTGAGCTGTGTTCAGGCATTAGTGGCCAGGGTCCAGTCACCCTTCAGAGACCGGCAGCACATTGGTAGCACCTCTCTCTCTCTCTCTCTCTCTTCTTTCACCATATTCTAGTTATTCGGGGTCGGCACAATATTTATTTTCCTTCGACGCTTCTCTATTTTGACATACTTCTTCTGTCACACCACAAATTATCATATCATCATTGCAGTTTTTCAATCTTCTCCCGCCGTCTCCCTTCCATCATCGGACAACCAGACGCTATATGGTGGACATAATACACCTATACGAACAAAGCACTTTGAGTGCACCTTCATTACACGCACCGCAAAGGAGTGGAACACACTGCCGGAGTCTGTTTATCCCGAAACGTACAAATTGGGTGTTTTCAAGTCTCGTGTGAATAGGTACCTTTTAGGTATGCTTGCTCGATCTTAGACCATATTTCCGCTCAAATCGAGCGAGATAATGGTCAAACGCGAACCTATACGTGATAAAAAAATTATCTTTCACACAATCCATCAATCTCTTTTTTGGTCTGCCTTTACATTTGTATCCATCCATCTTCTAGTTTAATATTCCTTTTGTCACGTGACTTTCATTCCTCCTCATTATATGCCCATACCAGCTTAATATCCTTCTCTCAATTGTTCAGTCACGGTTGCAACTTTCAAAGGTAGAACCTGTGGTGTTATAAATGTCCATAAGCGATGGTAACCGCTTTCCATCACGTGGGGCGTCTGCCTGTCTGCTGAACTCATGCAATATTTTTATTTTATATGTGTCGTGTCGTTTTTATGTTGTTGAATTTAAAAATAAAATTCTTTCTTTCTTTATTTGACTAAGGTTTTTGCCAAATTGACTACGGAACCCTAAATTATATTGAGTTATCATGTAATTAAGAAAACACGGTCTTAATTAAGCAGATAGACATTAGAAAAATTACTCAAATTACTACAAACGAAAAGACCAATTGAGCGGCGTGAAATGACATAATAACCCAAATTAACAAGTGAAACTAGCCGTTGTTACGTACATTACGGACTGGGTACGATTCCCAGGCGTACCTCAGTGCGGTATCGATCGCACCGTGGAGCGACAGAAAACTTTCTAGACAGCTTTTATATGCAACGACTCTTTACCCGCTCTACGGCAAGTATACGTCGCTACGTTAAATCAAATGCGTTTAACGTCATATTATGTACAGTGAAGAGGTTCATTAACAATTTTTAATGATTTTAATGTTCTGTTGTATTTAATTGAGAATGTAACTAATACTATAATAGTATAAAAAACAAATTAGCGTGTAAGGAATAATCTATACATGTAATAAAACTGTAGAGGTCGAATTTCTGTACAATGAAAAAAATTGCTAAAAACCGAGTCCGGGAGATGTAAGAAGTGAAATAGAACTAATTTAAATTTTTTCAAATTTTTTGTTTCTCAGTTTGTCTGTCTGTTTGTACCGGCTAATCTCCGAAACGACTGGACCGATTTAAATGAAATTTTGTACGGTGGTAGGTTATATCCCTGGTCAACATATAGGATAGTTTTGATCCCGAAAAATTAAAGAGTTCCCGTGGGATAGTTAAAAAACCGCACCACGCGGACGAAGTCGCGGGCAGAAGCTAGTATTAAATAAATCACAAACGTTATTTTAATCGGGTCTGTAGCTTTAATAAAAAAAGTACATGAAAAAATATTTTGTTGTTAATTAAAGTTAGTGTAGAAGACGAGTAATGTGGAAATTATGAATCAGTAAACGCCATCGTAAAAACGGAGTCTTAACTTTGTCCACATAGTATGTTACTATAAATAATTTGAAATTATGGAACGATTAATTAAAAAATCAATCCTTTTCCTTAGTTTGAAAATTGACACATCTTTACAGAAATCTATCCTTATGAGCTACACTGGATTGGTGCTATACAGCTTAGTTTTTTTTCAAAATCAGCCATTAGCCTTACTAGGGTAATTGATTTTTCTGATTTGAATTTTTTAGTTTTCATCAAAATCGACTCCGAGACTCCTTTGAATATTTTTCGCTTTTTCATATTGTTACAACCTAGACACCGACAAAGACAATTCCACGTACAGATCTGCAAGAGCACATTTCATTACCTGTCGTCATTTGAACTAATTGTAATCCTTTTATGATCGTCTTCTTTTTTCACGTATTTATTGGCATGCGTTTCTAGTTATTGTAGGGGTTACAGCCTATAATTCCATTGTACTCGTTCACGGCCGCTTGCAGGCTGCATCATTAGCCAGGTATTGCGGATTACGATTACAAGCTGATTGTGTCGACGTTGCCGGGCGGGCACATTTGCATTTGTGAAGTATAAAACGACGGCCTGATGGAGATAGGGGTCAGTTGAGCGACAACTACGATACGATACGGACGTGACGTGTGTACATTCGGGAATCTAATAGTTACGGACTTTGCGTGTTTTATTTAATTTCGACCTTCTGCATTACGTTTGGGTTTGTTGCGTTCGGTTATATTAGTACCTGTGTTATACGTGTTTGTATGGTTCTAATAAACTCTATAATAATTCTAACGGCATTTTAATTCGAGTCCCGCTAACTCTTTAAAATATACTTTAGGATTTGGCCCTTAAGGTGCACTTGAAAAATTCACCTGTATAAGGAAGTAAAACAGCCCGAAACCAAGCAGTGGCAGATTTAGTTTGATCTTTGTGGTTCAGCGGGCTAAGCCTTTGACAACTTACCTTGCTGCAACGCAAAGGCTCCGGGTTCGATTCCTGAGTAAATTTTAGAAATGAATTTTCTTCGTTATTTACCATGGTCTGGGTGTCTGGGATCGGCCACAGAGTAGTCCGTTATATATTATCCATAACACAAGTGTAACTTGCTTAATTTGGGGATACACAATATGTGTTTTTGTCTGCCGATTATTTATTTAATTTTATCGTCTTATCTGTACAGGTACAGCTTCTTTTATTAAAAATGGTAAATTTTCATTTAGGTACTATTCCTGGTATATCCTATAAGTTTTAATTAATTATGGTGGGACATATTTTTGTTTGCTAAGACGTCAAGTATGACGTCAGCGGTGACGTGGCGTGCATCCGACACTTGATAGGGGTAAGCATCAACCGAGCTCAGCACACAAGACACCGTGCCTCTACTATGAACAATCTATTCAATTCCTGTGTTTGTTGATGTAATCACATTGTACGAAGATTGCTTGAATATTTCTGTTAAACAAAAATATATTTGGTGAATTAATCTTAATATATAAAAATGTATGTTTGTCTGTATGTCGTTTATAGACATGTGATGATCTGTAGCAAAGTTGTTGTGCATGAGCCAAAGAAGGTTTCTGAGTTGGTTCACAATTGGACCCGGTAGGTTGCGCTGCTGTCGGCATATCGATTGAAACTTTTCCGGGCAGGACGACGTCTGCCGGGACAGCTAGTAATAAATAAAAAAATATTTATTTTCTTTGATAGAATATGTGTGAATATTAAAAATAAAATAAATCTTTAATCGGAGTACGCGAATTCAATTTAAAATGGTTGAAATCATCATCACCTGTGCTTTAATCCCGGTTGCATTCGGAGCGTCTGCTTCGAAACTTTCCTATTTTTTTCTCCACTTCTTACGCTCTTCATATCCCTTGTTGTAAGATCATTGGTACGTGTGTCATCACTCACGATGTTAAGCCAGCATTTTTTGGGTCTAAATTTTCTACCAGGAACTATCCACTTTTTGTAAAACGTAATCAGACTAACGTTAGTGAATCTCTTGCAGTTTGTCAGCTGGTGTGTCCGCTGGAGTTCCTTTTGATGTCTTTCTTTCTTTTAAAATAGTTTCAATATTATACTTTAAATGAATGACATTAGATTGGACCCACGCACGTTGAAGGGTTCCGTAGTAGCGACAAAATGTCACTGTCTTTGTCATTTGACTTTTAAACTCTGAAATGAGACCATAAATCTGACTGTGATATGCTAAGACAAACAAAGAAAGAGACGAACCGAACCGACAGGCAGTTCCATTTCTACCTAAATGGCCACAGAAATATAAAAATCGACTTACCACTCGCGAATTCGTCAAAACAGATTTAATTATGCATAAAAGAATCAAAATGTTAAAAATAATTTGCCAAATGTGGTGTAGGCTATCAAAAGTTCTTGATCAGTGTTCGTTATAATAATTCGCCTTATGACATTCGCTCACATTTCTGTTGATTACCGAGTAGAATGAGGGGCGTGACGTAATCGTGTGATCCCATGTGGGTTGGGTCTAATCAGCTATGAAAATTAGGTTCCGCTGCGTGTATCTCCTGCTTTGTACCGGTAATGTGGAATTTAATTACTATTTCCAAATATTGTATTAGTCTGTGATGTCTTCCGTGTAACGTACATGATGTTTTAATTGACGTCTAATAACGTACGCTTTTGATTTGATTAAGATTATGTTTGGCTTTCGGAATCATCAAAGTTGATTAAATTTGTTTTCGAACGAGGACGAGATATAGATTTTAGATAGGAATCCATATGAAATGAAATGTAGAAAGTCATTTCACCGATTATTTTTTCGGTAACGTTAAAATATAGGGTTTAAGCACACGTTTTCTTTAACGTAAATAGAGCTTTAACGGGATAGAAATGTCATATGTTCTTCCACAAAACTCAACAAAATTAGTTCAGTATTTCAAGAAGAAAAATAATTATTTTAAACTACATTGAGTTAACTTAAAATAAACAATCAGTATTTTAAAGTATTAGTTTATTATTTTTCTAAAGGAGCTAGGTCACATTTATAATTTTCTTATACATAGGTAGTTTTAATTTTATCTTTAAATAATACATTTTATGTAAATAATCAATGTGCATTTATTTTGAAAAAAATATAATACATGAATTTATTAACTATGTTTACAATTAAATTTGGAGTTAAAAGTACAAAATATTTAAGAAAATTTCATGAATTTTGATATTTTAGTATTGTTTCATGCCGACAAAAGCAAATGCACACCTGCCCGCCACAAAACCTGGTTTATTACCTTTTCCTGCATTTGGACTTCTTTTGTTTACTTTGTGTATAGAATTTGTAATTAAGGAAAAACATTCTTTTGTTATTGTACTTGTTTTATGGCCGTCATTAGGCAGGTGTGTTGAACTTATTTTAGTTTTGCATCGAGGCATATTGTATTTGTACAAAATAAAAGGAATGCCCGAAGGGAGGGGTGAGGCAGTCAAGCCACGATTACTATACAAGCAAGACGTGTACATTGATAAGCTATATAGTGACGGACTTTGCGCGTATTATTGAATCGTGCAGTTTGTACTGGTTGCGTCTAGTTATATTTGTACCTTTGTTATACGTGTTTGTATAGTTCTAATAAATTCCATAGCAATTCCAACGGCATTTTAATTCGAGTCCTGTAGCTCGTAACAGTATTAAAAATTATTAAGTTATTTAGTAACGAAATCTACTGCGATCATTGTATAAAACTTAAAAGAGAGATAGAGAGGAATGTTTCTTAGCTTCCTGTTTCGCTCTTACTTATTTTATCAACCCCGTTAGCAAAAGGGAATTCAGTACATATTTTAAAGCTACACTGTCTTAGCCTACGGTTATCCATCATATAATTAGTGACGTCATCAATCATCGGGCCGATCGGTCCCCTGGCCTGCAACGCGATGATTTTTCCCACTCGTTGTGTATACCACTGGGGGCTTGTTAATCACTCACGTGTAGAATACTCTATAAAATGTTGACAGTCAAATTTTTTTTTGATCTTGTATTCTTACGCATGTACAATGGATTTGATTTGAAGGATCTTCGTTATCTGATAGTTAATATTAAGTAGATGCACATTACTTTATTATTCAGTTTTTATTAAACCAAATTACATTTTAAACTATACTATAAATAAAACTATACTTACGTAAATCTTTAACTAAAAAATTAACTCCAAATCGCTGACGGCGGGGAGCGTATACAGAATGCTGGCCGCATTTCCAAATTGGATGGTAACGCTGGGTTGCCCTAGATTCAAGCCAACGTTTTGGTCATGAGACAGCTCAATTAGACGTGTTGAGTGGTCTCGATAGAGGTGATGAGCTCCAGGCCAATTATATGAGGCAAATTGTTGTTTATGTATCTTCTTTAATTGTGTCTATTTTTTATTCTTACTAATCTGCGCACATCTAATAAGAACTGAATTTAAATTTAAGTTCCTTTCACCTTATTCTCAGAAAAAGTTCTTTGTATAGAATAAGAATATTTGAAGTGGATACATTATTTACGTGTATACGTAGGTATACGTCAGGTTGCCTAGAAGTGATTGCTTTTAGCAATGAGGCCTCCTTTGTTTTATCAAGTATTTAAGTATTGTCTTGTTGCGCATTTTTGTAATTTGTGTTTTGGTGCACAATAAAGTGTTATATCTATCTAACTTTTCTGATTTTGATTACATGTTAGTATTATTATTTTCTTCTTCAAGGCCTTGGGAATCAACCGATTGTCATGTCAAGCTATTCTCGATAAATATTGCGAATTTGAAAGTATCAAAATGACGTGGAACCCTATGCTATGTCTTTCATCTGTCAGTATATTTGTGTCAAAGCGGTTCTGCGAATGCAGCCGTTATAGGCAACCCGTTCTTAATTTGAAAAATCACTTTAGAAACCAACTAAGTTCAAGTTTGATTATTGTGTGAAATCCCTATACAATTTAAAATAAAAATAAAGCAAAAGCTGAATAAAAGAGTGTTAAATTTATATCAGTTCAATCACGATAATATGAAGCTCCACAAAACGGCACCCATAAAAAGATGAGCAATAATTCTTTTTTAGTACTCACCAAAGTGGGAATCTCATTGTCGGCGAAGATATAAATTATATCAGGAAGGAAAAAGAAAAAGGAAATAACACAACATAAAATATTAAGATTCACCCTGGATTGGCATGATTCTGCGGTCGCCACGGATTTCTTAGGGGCCGAAGGTACCTACATCTTTGAATGTTAATGCTATTTGCATATCCGAAGTCATGAAATTAATCAGCCGAGACGGACAGTGGGGACTGCTGTTCATTATGCCTCCTTTGGCTACAGTGTCTACACGACTAGCAATTAATATATACAGAAAATCTTGCATTAAAAGTTGGCTATCCTGATGTTGGTTTTTATAGTGGTATAAGCGGGCCCAGTAGGCATTACCAAGCCCTAAAAAATAATATCGGGACCCACAAAAATATTTATGAAATCGGCTCAAAGTTAATTTTATATCTCAAATAATAAATCAATGTGCGCTATAATTATATCGTACCCAAGAATAACAAATACAAGCTGACAAGTCTACCTGAAGGAAAGTAGTGTGCATGTGTAGCAAATTTTAATATTAGATTGTTATACGAGAGATGAAAGTGACCTAATTAGGCATAAGATGGTTTGGCACACGAGAGTGGCGGGGACACATATAATTTGAGTGCCTAAATAGGCCTTTCACGTGAGGTTAACACTCAGCTTTTCATTTCGAATATGAGGAAAGTAAATAAAAACTGATTAGTCAGCCGAACAACTACTTCTCTAGTAAACTCAGGCATTAAATCCATATCTAAATCTGATGAAATGTCATCACGTACGTCACATGTGAAACGTCAAGTCAATGTTTGTTTTCTGTGGCATTCTATCAGCTAGTATTTTTTGTCACTGATGAGATATATAAATATTTAGTTCAAATTTATGTAAATTAAATAATAATTTAGTGAAAAGTTATTTATATGCATAAAATCATGTTATAACATTTTTGCTATTTTTATTATAATTTATGCCGCGATTTAACACTGACTGTAAAAAAAAAGTTGGGATATGAATCGCATACATTATCTAAGGTTTAAAGTAATCTTAATTTTTTACAGCAGGGAGAATCGTTACCCAGGGAAGAAAAGTGCTATTTTCATCCCTGTGATTAGGCAACTCTAAGCGTACTTTCAGAACATTAGAAATGAAATGTTATATGTGTTGTATATTTGGAACTGAGCATACATGGTAGTTTTCTCGCAAAAAAATTGAAGTAGGATTCAATTTAATCCAATTTTTAAAACTTAGTTTTAACATTTTTAAGCGCGGCGTTTTATTTGATTTTTATTTTGACGACAGGGCCAATTTTCCTAAGTTTTAAAGAATTTTCAGTAGCTGTGATGAAGTCTCTAAAACTTAGGAAATACTTTGTAAACCCATTTTCTCTTTTACTTTTCAACTTTATAGGTTTACTTCCTATTGTATAACTTTATTGTGTGAAATAACCTCTAATCTACCCGTTGGATCAACAATTTGTATATACCTAGAATCTTTGCGAGTCATCAGGTCACTCTCGCGCGTAATGTTGGGATTATCGTCAAATTGTGCTGTATTGTGCGAAAAACGCGGAGAAAATGTAAGGGCAATATTATCATAAGTTGAGACAGAGGGTCTCTTACAATACATACAAAAATATTCAGGGTCGAGGTGATGACAGCCCTCCGGGTGACTTCCATGCATAGCATTTATGATGGGGAAAATATTTACTGTCGGCGCGAAAACGCAATATTTATGGACCTTCTGAAAATAGCGCAACCATGCGAGGGAACCTCACTGCATATTCAACGTGATGCGGTTTATTGTTTTATAACGTAGTAAGTAGTAAATTGTAAGTTATTGCTATGAAGTGTTAATGTTAAACCTTGTGGTTGCTCAGTGACTAAATCATCTGCGTCTTAGCAAACTAATGCTGCCTTGACAGTTTATACGTTTCACTTCAAAAATGTATTTATATATGTATATTGCTAAAGTTTCTGGAAATGATCGCTTTCTAGTGATAAGAATGTCCAACACATTGTTACTTAGATAAATGTATATTTTTGCAACTCTTTTTTGATATATAATAAAAGAGTTGTATATTCTATGTGTATTCTTGTAGCTAATGCAACTTAAAACCTGATAACGTTCCGTTTTGTTTACAAACTGACAGAGCAGTTATCGATTGTGCAGGCGGGAAACTTTTATGAATTAACCGTCAAACAAGTAAAGAAGAACAATGAAAAAACAAACTCTTCAAACAAAAATCGATGACAATCTGGGCCAAAAACTTCGTAGAAGTTCGCCGGCAAAAAGATTTATATACTTATAAAAAAAGTGAACGGGAAAAAGAAGTTTTGGAAAAACTTTAAATTGCGACCTTGAACCGAGTGAACTTTGTTTCAGATTACTATTAGTGATGTTGAAGACGGAAAGTTTTTAATGGAAAGGGGTCGAGGAGCCCGTTAATGAAGTCTTCGTGTCATAAATATTAGAAGTAATATTTTGACTTTAACAAAACTATTTAACACGTTCATAGCGGCACTGAGTTATTTGTATTTTCCATTCCTGCAGGACCAATGACCATTGTGGCGGCACGAGACTTATTGGATTATATATAAAATAGTTTATGGATTTTTGTTTTGTGTTGTGCGGTACTATAGTAGAATTATTTTCTCCGTGCAGTTTGGGTCATAAATAATCGGAGCAGTGAAGCGAGTATTTCGCTCTCTCTTCCACTCACGGGCCTTATGGGCAGGCATAGTGATACGCATTATTGTTGTCGATAAGCGTTTCGATAGTGTATTTAGTTTTGTCATTTTGTGGGTTAGTGATATAAATGAAAGAAAAAAAATTAGATAAAAGAACGTAATTTATTAAAATAAGAATAATAATGATTTAAAATAAATTATTAATTAGGTATCTATGTATTAAAAAACTATAAACAAAAGTTTAGAATGTAACAATTTATATTAAAAATAAATATAAATACTTATATCTAAGTTTAAAATTAACAGCAAAAAAGATAATAATGATTTTTTTATAAGAATGATAATCTTTCTTTGATAAGAATGAGTTTTTATCGTTAATGGCGTTGCGCCCGCGCAACATGCTCGCCGCCCTAGCCGGGCTGAGGCTGAGTTATTTATGACTCAAACTGCACGGAGAAAATAATTCTACTATAGGTAAAGGTAACCCCGCATTATAGAAGCCTCGGAACTTTAGCGTAACAGCACATGTTTGATATATACTCATCATTTTTTATACTGAATCAAATTAAACCTACGCCCTACGTAATACAGAAGAATAAATATATTGCTTAGCCCCACTGCAAGTGAAATACGTTCGGGGCCACTTAGACCCCGTTTTGCAGTGAACGAGTTAAGTATGATGCACATTTTATGTTCAAAATAGGTACGATGAACCAGGGATCGATCGCAAATGGGTGGCAAGTGCGCCCGGCTGCGGTTGACGTCAAACTTTTGGGTCGGTTTTAATGAAACAATTCCGTAACTTCAGTGAATTTGGGTCATTGTGTACTACACTTATGCGTAACGCTCGTGAGCACACGGCACGGATTTCATTTGATTATGTTCAGATATAATTTCATTTGCAGATAAACGCTATGAATACTAAGAAATAATTATA
Organism: Dendrolimus pini; assembly: GCA_949752895.1. Taxonomy (NCBI): domain Eukaryota; kingdom Metazoa; phylum Arthropoda; class Insecta; order Lepidoptera; family Lasiocampidae; genus Dendrolimus; species Dendrolimus pini. The sequence continues at coordinate 18,222,878 of OX457128.1, read as the reverse complement.
AGTTTGTATGTATTTTAGCTTGATTACACACCGCACCGCCCTCGGTATCGGCAGCAGTGGCGTCTCTAATGACGCGAGTTGGTGTCCTGGTTGGAAAGCATGCACTGCTTAGACAGTATTCTGACCTAACATGCATATTGATACAATTACCACGTTCAGATTGTGAAGGAAAGTATCGTGATAAACCACACTTTGAGTTAACCTATATATCAAATCTACCATGCTGCCTTGTAGAAGTTTGGTAGGGTAACAGTCAGTATACTCAGACCAGAGGCGGATTAGCGGACCGGAGGCAACTAGGCACGTGCCTAGGGGCGTGTAGTTACAAGGGGCGCGCGAGCTCAGAATTTTTAAATAAATAAAGACAATAACATATCGATGATTAAAAACTAAATGCTGATCTATAATCTAAATCTATAGCAGATTATATTGCACAAGCATCGATGTACTAGTATTATGCAATATTGCGGTCTACTAAAGTCTAGGGTTTGATGATACAACATCATCGTAATTGCAAAAACAACTAATTTTTTTTTAATTTATAATATTACTAGCTGTACCCGGCAGACGTTGTCCTGCCTTTAAAAAATAAAAATTTAGAACCCGATGCCAGCGTCGTCTAACGGGATCAAATGTTAATCTAAACTATTCTCAAATCTACTTGAACAAACAAAAAAAAAAAAAAAACTTCGTTTAAAAAAACCGACTTCAAAAACTAAAAAACTAAAATGTATAAAATAACTTATTTATAAAGCTATTATTATTAATATATATTATCTAAAACATCTTAAAGTCGGTGCTTAGTAATTTTCAAAATATAGTAATTTTTATGTTTTGCTTTGCACCGACTTCAAGATGTTTTAGATAATATATATTAATAATAATAGCTTTAGAAATAAGTTATTTTATATATTTTAGTTTTTGAAGTCGGTTTTTTTAAACGAAGTTTTTATTTTTTATTTGTTATCTTTTAGTGTCTAGCTATGTATGGGTGGACCTACGAATGGTGCCGCGCTTCTTAAAAAATATAGGTCCCAAGAACCGGGATCAAAAAAATGATCGTAAAATGAAAACTACTGGGCCAAACTATGTCAAATTTTTAGGGGACCACATGGCAGCTATTCTGCGTCGAACAAAAAAGAATCACGTAAATCGAATCATAAATCTCAGAGTAATCGGTGTACATATGGAACGGAGTGAAAATTATTTTCATGAAAAATGTTCGTAAAATGAAAACTACTGGCCCAAACTATGTCAAATTTTTAGGGAACTACATGGCAGCTATTCCGCGTCGAACAAAAAAGGAATCACGTAAATCAAATCATAAATCTCAGAGTAATCGGTGTACATATGGAACGGAGTGAAAATTATTTTCATGAAAAATGTTCATAAAATGAAAACTACTGGGCCAAATTATGTAAAATTTTTAGGGGACCAATTGGAAGCTATTCCGCGTCGAACAAAAAAGAATCACCTAAATCGGATCATAAATGACGGAGTAATCAGCGAACATACATAAAAAAAGGCAACAAAAAAAAAAGATCCCGACGAATTGAGAACCTCCTCCTTTTTTCGAAGTTGGTTAAAAAATTCATCAAAATCAGGCCCAACGTTTAGGAAGAGTATCGCGGCGCCACCTACTGGGTTCCATCGTTTATTTAAACCATTCCGGGACAAACTTCAACACATACAAAAACAAAAAGAACACCTAAATTCTGGTACCCAATTGCAGCGCCATCTACCTGGTTCAAATTAAAATTACAAAAATACTAATATCGCTATTTAAAAAAAAATAGGGGTTGATCGTAGAGGGTTTAAAATTTAGGGTTGTATGTATTTTTTAATGCTGTATCATAAAAATATAAAAATGATCAATAAATAAAAAAAATATATTTAGGGGTGGACTACCCTTAACATTTAGGGGGATGAAAAATAGATGTTGTCCGATTCTCAGATCTACCTAATATGCACACAAAATTTCATGAGAATCGGTCAAGCCGTTTCGGAGGAGTATGGTAACTAACACTGTGACACGAGAATTTTATATATATAAAATAAGATGATAGCCATTTATGGCCGGTACAGGGGCGCCGATAAAGTGATTTCCTAGGGCGCTCTGGACCTTTAATCCGCCACTGACTCAGACTGTCCGTTCTTCTGCCCTCCATAAATGGAGAGGCCAGTGGCACCCAGAAGTGGGGCGATATGAGTTACTACTGCACCGGTTACAGTCGCCGGGGCATTCTTCTCCAAGTCTTAATATTCCTGTACGTAAATTGTATTTAGAACTTCTGCTGGAAGTATTCCTGACGCACTACGATGTCAGGTTTACAAAATTCCTGCGAGGTCAACAGTTCATTGATGGCGAGAGTCCGTGGATCTATGGCCGTGCGGGAGGGAGTTAGATGCATTTCCGAAGGTTTTCTGCTTTCTATACTGACAGATTATGGTACGTACATGGACTAGTCAGTTTTAACCTTGATAATTATGTAGCAATAAATTTTTCCATGTACGTAACATGATCTATTATAGCTTAAAAATAAATAAATAAGAACTAAATTCTATGACAACGGCTAAAAACTGCCTAAACATTTGATAATTAAAAATAGTTTGATAACCGATAAAACGCAGCTTTGATAAGAAGTAAAACTAAACCTATTATACAGAAGTTATAAAAACACTTGTAAAACAATGTTCCATAAACATTTCCATCTAAAAAGCGTTTAAACGAGAGTGCTTCGTCAATTGTGACATCGTTTCCTTTATTAACTGTTAACTAGGACCGGGTATTTATGTAAATTGTTATTGCTTTTTTAAGAAAAACCTCGTTCGACACGTCCCGGGCTCCGTCCGTTATTACTGGAGCACTGCGCTTAGCCCCGCTCGGGTCACAATGGGATTTTGAAGGTAAATAAGTCTTTAAAAGAGGAATAAGTAAATTAGAAGCGACAAGATAGGAATCTCCCCTATTTTTTCCAAAGGTTGGGGCGACAAAAAAAGTGATCGCCTTGAATCACCGCGGCTGGGGAAGTATGGAAGATGTTTTGTTATAGTTTTATTAGTATCTTCAAATGCACAGATTTGAACCACTGGTACTTAACAATGAAATATTCGATAATAGTAATGTTGATATTAGACGGATTTACAAAATTAGATCAATTTGGTTGAAAGGAATATTCAAATTCAAGTTTCTATTCAAAATAAGTTCCACTGGAGAACACTTTTTGGAGGTCATGTTAAAATTTAATTTTACTTTTCATTCTATGTACACCGTTTCGCAAAGTATTATTGCTGTCAAGGAGAAGCATGTGATAAGAAACTGCTCAGCAACATGTCTAGCCAAAATAAATTTGAAGTGAAACTTCTTTAGAATTTTTGTGATTTGAAACTCGATGAAACGAAAAAGCGATAATAACAAGAGATAAACACATACGTAAATCTATAGGACTAAATCTGCGAGAGAATGAGATATAATACATTATATTTAATAACTAGCTTCTGTTCACGACTTCGTCCGCAGGGAATAGTTTAAAAAAAGTTTGCGTGATAATATATAGCCTTCCTCAATAAATGGGCTATCTAACACTGAAAGAATTTTTCAAATCTGACCAGTAGTTCCTGAGATTTGCGCGTTCAAGCAAACAAACTCTTCAGCTTTATATATTAGTATAAGATTTAAGCACTATGCTCTCACATAGAGTTGGAAATATTTTGAAGTTTTTCGTTAATACTTCAAATTTCATTTTTTAAAGCTTATATATATATATAATATTTGGAATGTGACGTCATGAAATTTAGAAATCCTCCCATCCCTTGTCACACTTTATGTGCCTTCTCTGGATATTTTCAGAAGGAACTGTATTTTTATGGCTCTTCTTATTTATAACTCTTTGCCAACTGAAATTATAAGTGTACTCAAAAGTGGTCTCAAATAATGGCTGATCGAAGAGTGTTTCTATATATACTATAGATGAATTTCTCAAAAATTGCTTGTCGTTATTAAAGATTTGAGAAAGCTTAATTGTTTATTTGTTAATGTTTTTTTGACATTTTGTTATTTATTATTAAAGCTTAGTTGACATATTTCTAAATTAAAATATTAATGTTAATTTAATTTTCGTATTAAAGTTATTTTGTATATAACTCTATGCGGTAGAATGTACTGTGCATCTAAATTGTATAACATCTGTATGAACTACTTTCTCGTAAACAAAGATATTGATTGAGTCATTGCAAATATGCATATTTACAACACTTTCTTGTCAAACCAATAGGCAGCATTATCGCTTAAAGCGATCTCTTCCAGGCAACCTAGCTTATAAAGAATTTACAGTTGATGTGGCGATGTAGATGGTGCAGAAAACGAAGATTTCAGAAGAAATGGCAAAGCGTACTCATTATTCACGTTGTGTTAAGGAAATTGTTAATAACAATACGTGTATATTGTACCACGACTCAGATGATGTTAGGCTAAAATATAAGTGGACGTACATTTTAGTTTTCTAAGGTTAAAAAATGATGGGACATAAAATTTTAACAACGTCCATTTCCTTACTAAGTTTGTCCGTAAAAAGGCATTTTAGGGCGAGTGGTACGACACTCTACCGGTATCATAACAGCTGCTTCCAGCGATACCTTCTTATTAAGCCATCGGTCCGCCTCAGAACCTCTGCGTTGTCGTTCGCCATTATACCTGCTCATGTTTTTAAATTATAATCTGCAGATGGATGACGGAAAAGCCAATTAAGGCTGTATGGGCTGCGACACGAAAAAATAAATTTCAAATATTTCTCTATAACGCTGCTAACGTAATGAGATACGTAGGTAAATAAATAACGTAGCAGTTTTATACATTTTTATATCCCTGTTAATATATTTAAAGTTTGTATGAAGATCTTAATATACAAACAGATCTTCATAATATTTGGTTGAAATTGAGATATATTTGTGGTTTTCAGGGTAGAAACTCTAGGGTCACGGGGTCTTGAAGCTTATCGACTTTATCGAGACCGATCAACACGTTTGATATAAGTTTAACGTGACTAAAGGGCTGGCCTATATTTAGGGCAGCGCATTACCGCTGCCAGCATCCCAACGAGGAAATGTGACGACCAGCTTTTTTGGAATATTCTACGGCGATTTGGGACTCATACGTCATCTTTGTCTTCGGTGACCCCGGCCACTGAAAAGCGGCCGAAACGTCAGAATAACCAAAATCAAATAAATTACCGCCGAACGAAAACCGTTAAAATGTAGTTTTAAGTTGAAAACGTAGTTTTATTAGGGAATAAAGTCGCGAAACTTAAGAAAATATTATGAAATTAAATAGACTTAATAAATAATTATATAAACTCAAAACTATCACTACAACTTCAGAAATTATTAGTTTAATTTTAGTAATATTAAAGTTTTTAAAATATTAATAAATCATTCCCAGGAAACAATTGATAGAAAAACACAATATATGATATTCTAATCTAATAACGTATATATATTCTTCCACTATTTACTTCCTATCATTACCAATAAACTTTTATCCGTGCAGGAACGGAGAAAGAATACAATTTCTTGCGGCCGGGCGGCCTGTCTTAAGAACAACAACCCACAGCCCGGTGGGAGGGCATTGGCCCGACTGGATGTCTACCACCCCTGGTCTAAAGTATGTCGCCATAACAACCTTGAGTTGTGTTCTGGCATTAGTGGCCAGGTTCCAGTCTCCCTTAAGAGGGCAGCAGCGCATTTGTAGCACCTTTGGTGTTTCAAATGTTCATAGGCGATGGTAACCGCTTTCCATCAAGTGGGCCGTCTGCCTCTCTGCTGAACTCCTGCAATAAAAAAATTAAAAATAAAACTGGAAACGAGAGCTCCTCTAATATAAAGTACTTTTGTTTATACAATACAATTAAAATACACCAAACATTGTGTTCTTTAAATAAATAATGAAGTGAAGTTGTTAACATGTGTCTCTGAGAACTCAGATTATAAGACAATACGTTATTCTCTTGATTAAAACCGGTATATGCCACATTAAAATTAAACGTTGGCTTTATAAAATTTTGATAATCTTGTAGGGTCCAAATTAGCTTCGTTTGCCGAAGGGCTGTCTGAATATGACAGCTGTCAAAATATCCTCAGTTCAAATGAGTTAATTTCTTTCAGTTTTCCCGCATTTTCCTATATATAATGATGTCAGTATATATAATACTTGAGATGTCAGTGACGTATTATAGAATTTTGTGTTTGAAATTTTAAAATATGAATATAGTTATTAAGTTTCGTTTTTAGTTATACTCGTATGTGCTGCAAAGTTTTGAATAAATTAACAATAATTATTATTATTATTATGAATAAAATAAAATTATTAAATAAAAAATCAATTTATAGTATACTATAAATTATAGGCATTATTAGGCATTGAAAAATCATAACTTTTGTTCTTAATGAATAAATAAATATATAAATGAAAAAAAGTAGTGAAATTGAGGCCTCCTTCCCTCCTCTATCTTCTAAACTCTGAGGTGAAACATTCAAAAATAAACTGGTAGAGCTCAAGATCTTAATTTCAACGAAAATTCATTTGAACAATTACAAAATTTTTGTAGCTTTCAGATATGGAGAATTGTAAGAATTCCGTACTCAATCAATGGACGTTTTTCAACTTTACGGACCCCTTCACAGTTTTTTAATTTTTTTATAATTAGGTTCCCGTTTGATCGACATTGCGCCTTATGTCAGGCGGAAATGCAGTCTGTTGTGGTCTGTGGTAAATAAATATACTGGTTTTGTGTTAATTTACTATTATATAAACTTAATAAATACAATTAAAATATGAATTCATATAATTCCGTCAATATTTTTCACACGACAGATAAAAGACAAACCAAAACTTTGACATAAAAAGATACATTCAAAAACGCTGTTCTATAACACAAAATAGGTTTCTATAAGCACGAGACTCCAACATCCTCCACAGGGCTGAAGTTATTAATAACGTTTCACTATCTATCTATTCGCTGGCAAAATACGAGCATTTCCGATTACGAACAAAATATGTAAAAACCGAATCAAATATAAGTTTATACTTGCTTCTTAAATAATAAATGAAATTCCTTTAAAATAAAATAAAAGAGTAACCAAACTAATACTACATTAAACACCTTCTAGTGGATACAAACATGTAAAGGAACGCTTGTATTCTCCATGCTGTGTCTTAACTTTAGCAACTCTACACACGCCGTCTTTGCCCTTATAGAGTTCTTGGACTACTCCCAGGGGCCAAAGTGACCGCTTGTCAGGTGTCATTACTAAGACAACTTCTCCAATTCTTGGGATGTGTAAACTGTCCTTTCCTTTCAAAACAAGTAATGAAAGATATTCGTTGCAGAAACATTCGTTGCAGTATCTGACGCGCACGTTTAAGCTCTTGCCATCTAAATAATCTAAATCGGAGACATTGGTGCCAAGCTTATCTGTAAAAATGCCTTTTTAATATCGGCTGTGACACCATACTCGCGCATACGAAAGTCAAGTAAAAGTTTTGGTATCAATTCCAATAAATTAATACCGGGTCCCAAAGAAGAATTAAGAGACCTGCTATGTTCATCTTTTGCTGATGCGTCAAATACTGGTCTTACTCTTGTTGTTAGGCTTAATTCTTTAATAACGGGATGATGTGCCAAGAAATGACCATCCTCATCACCTTTTACCTGTTCAATAATACCACTATGAAGCCATTCCTTTAAGGAACTGTCATATTCCTTATAATTCCCGGAAGAAATTAAACGTTTGGTTGTAGAGTGAAGACGTTTCAAAGCTAATGTTCTATTATTTAATAAGTTAACGTCTTCTCGCCAAGGTAAATTGACTTCATACCGACCTTCTTTACTAATTGCCACTGTATCTTCAAAAAATTCATTATTTCCCTTTCCATAACCTCTGTTTTCTTCTTTTGAGCCGGGTCTTTGATACCAATCGTTTCAAGCTCCCATAGCTGACCCAAACAATTGAAGTTTGCTGTTTGGCTCAAGGAATAAGCAGCGCTAGTAACACCTTGGATAACCCAGCCTAGCTTTGTTTTCATAGCTGTCAAAGTATTTGTTACTTGAATCACGTCACCTGTAAAAAGAAAACCTGAATAATCTGCGCCTATTAAAAGACCTACTTCTGTACAATCACGGTCATTGTCATTAAATATTTTTTGCTTGTTTAAGCGTCGGTAAATCTCTGGATCACTAAGTCGTGGTAAATAGCCACATAATCTATCTTTGTCTAAAGCACATAATATAAATTCAAAATTGCCTTATATATTCTGAACATGTAAATTATATAAGTTATAATTTTGAATAGTAGTATTGACTCCCCCAAAAAGACAGTGTGTCATATACTCACTTCTAATAGCGTTTACGCCTAATTCTTTAATGGTTCGCTTAGAAACATAAGATCGCTGAGCTCCGCTATCGAAAAATGCTCGTACTTTAACAACCTTACCATTGTGAACTAAGTTCACTAAAACTGTTTGTAACAAAGTAGTTGTGCTTTTATGGCATAAATAAACTCTCTCATCTTCGGCTAAACCATTATCTTCTTTTTCACAAACTATTTTCGACATATTGACATCTGGTACCCATGGCGTTTTGATTTTAGATCTTCTTATCGTATCGGAAGTATCGCCATCTACCATATTTGCCGTATTAATGTGTGACATTTTTTGCATTTTGGCATTAGTCGCATTTGATGTCGATGGTTGGTTGTCAATGGAGAAAATGTTAGCCTCTGGACACATTATGAAATAATGCCGCTTAGTGCAATATAAGCAATTTGGATATCTGCTACAATTGTTTGCGAAATGGCCGATCTTCAAACAAATGAGACAAGCTTTTTTAGACTTTAAATAGTTTATTCTCTCCTCTAGTGACATTTCTTTGCTACTTATGCACTCCGAGCTAAAATGAGAAGTTTTGTCGCACCATATACATTGCTTTTCATTTTTTCCGCTAAAATCCGATTTCTTTTTATTGTTAAAAGCGACTATACAGGAAGCTGTCGGCTGTTTTTCTCTTTTAGTTTCAGTAAACGAATTTTTTGCAATCTGCACTCTTTCTTCACAAATCCACTTCCAGTTTTAAAAATTCCAGCAACTGTTGCAGTTGATCTGTATCGGATCTTTTTGGTATACGTTGCCAAACTCTCAAAGTACTTTCTGGAATTGCAGATTCGACGAGTGGATAAAGCATTGCTGCGTATTTCTTGCTTGTTACACCTAATGTTTCTAAGGCCCTTAGCTGGGTATTCAACTTGTCGTACAGAGTTTTAATCTGAAAAATCGCTGCAATTGCCTTGGGACAGTACGATGTCTAAGAGCTTACGGACGTAACATTGAATGAGAATTTCGTCCTTGGCAAACCTGGCTTTCAACTATTCTAGCGCCTTATGATAATCGGGCCCACTTGGTGGAAAGCTTTCAACTAGTACTCTAGCTGACGAACCTGGTTCTGTAGCTTTTAATAGATATTGAAATTTGTCGTCATCGTCTATAGAAAAATCTGCATCTATTTTCTTAAATTGCCCCCAAAAACCCAACCAGTTTGTAATGTCTCCATCAAATTGTTTGAGCTCTAATGTAGGCAACTGAAATTTCCTTTGTGTAGTCTGGGGTTTATGACTTTTATTATTTAATAGTGTGTGAACGTTTCCAAATTCACTGACCTCATCCGACTCTGTGCATAATAACTTTTCACAGCGCGTCTTCAAAAGGGTATAATCAGTCTCTCTTTGATAGAAGCCTTCTAAGTCTAGTTCTTTAAATGTTTCCTCCTCTGAAAGGTCCAAATCGAGAACTGCATATTTAAACCTTTCTTCTATCTCAAACATTTGCTTAGCTCTATCGTTTAAGGTGGTGAGAATTGCACGAATCTCGTCTATTTCTCCTTTGCTAAGCTTGTCTATACAAGTGTTATAACTTAAGGAAAATAGCCTGCGACTTACGGTTCTTTGTTTTTTTAAATTGCTCACGGTCGCCATTCTGTTGTGGTCTGTGGTAAATAAATATACTGGTTTTGTGTTAATTTACTATTATATATACTTAATAAACACAATTAAATTTATGAATTCATATAATTCCGTCAATATTTTTCACACGACAGATAAAAGACAAACCAAAACTTTGACATAAAAAGATACATTCAAAAACGCTGTTCTATAACACAAAATAGGTTTCTATAAGCACGAGACTCCAACACAGTCTAAGGTGGAGCACGCTTACCTAGAAGATACCTGTTCATGCGAGACTTAAAGACACCTAGATTGTATTCTTTAGAAAAAACAGACGACAGTAAAGAGTTCCATTCTTCAAATTCAAATTCAAATTCAAAATTCAAATTCAAAAGTTTTTATTCAAAATAAGTTCCACTGGAGAACACTTTTTGAAGGTCATACATATAGGTTAAAATTTAATTTTACTTCCTAGTCTATGTGTCTTCAGCGGTGCGTATGATGAATGTGGAAGCATAGCGTTTCGTCCGCTTCGTTGGTATTTCCACCATATATCGGTGGCGTGAGGGCGTACGTCTGCTTGTCCGGTGGTTAAATAGTTCGTGGTCTGTTACTTACTTACCCGATTTTTTTGTAATTACCTGCGTGTTTAATACACGTCTTAAATCACAGAGATAAGTATTTCCCTTCGGCGATTAGAAATATAATTTAGAAGTAAGTTTCGTAACAGTCCCCTTGCGCAGGCCAGAGTGGAGTAAAGTCTGAAAATGATCTTACAAAGTGTAGGCCGCCATCGCTCCCCGACGCCGCCTCGGGGCTCCAAGGCGTGCTGCGCCGATACAGAGTTTAAGAGTTATGCAAATGTTATGGACAACAAAAAAGTTAATGTCAATGATAAGTGCGGCCTCGTGGGGACGATCGCGAGCACTTCACGTTTCTTACTAAAGCCTGTCGCGCCCCGTTCCTTATTTGTGCCGACACTGCCATTGTGCATCCCCCTTAATTTAGCTTGTTATTTTGCAAGTCATTGCCACGGTGTTTATTGTTCAATGGTGTAAAAATGGAAAATTCTGCACAACTAGTTAATATTTTTTCTTCGCAAGTTACCGTTCAAGACTTCCGAAGCCATTTTGACATAAACAGAACCCTCGTGTTTTCATCATGTCCGCCCGTCTATCTGTCTGCGTCTGTGTATGTTACCGTAAATTGTCTACGAAATAAATAGGTCTATGTCGAATGTATTTGACAGGAAAATGTAGTCTACATGGCACTACACAATAATGTAGGAACGCGCGAAGCAACTAAGAATTAGTAGTGGTATATTTTTAACTAGCTTCTGCCCGCGACTTCGACCGCGTGGTGCGGTTTTTTAACTATCCCACGGGAACTCTTTAATTTTTCGGGATCAAAAGTATCCTATATGTTGACCAGGGATATAAGCTACCACCATACAAAATTCAGTTAAATTGGCCCAGTCGTTTCCGAGGTTAGCCGGTACAAACAGAGAAACAAAAAATTTGAAAAAATCTAAATTTGTTCTATTTCACTTCTTACATTCCCTTGACTCGATTTTTAGCATTTTTTTTCATTGTACAGAAATTCGACCTCTTTAATTTTATTATATGTATAGATAGAAAGAAATAAAACATTTATTTGCCAAACGCGACACTGACAAAATAGAAAAAACAAAACATTTTTATATTTGAATGCCGCAATTGGACAAATGAAGTTGGTACACTGTATATTGCTGTGTCGAAACTACGATACGATAATAATCCACCACAGCACCTCTGATTTTACACATATTATTACCTAGAGACCTGTATAAATTCCTTAACAAACTCTCATTTTTTTTTTACATAGACTACTAATAGTGTCAGTGGTACCCAGTCGCGTGGAGAGCAGAGGTATAGATAATAAAACTACGTTTTAACGTTTTTAAGCGCAGTAATAACGTAATTTTATTATGTATACGAGTACAAGGCGCAAAAATTAAGAAAATATTAGCAGAGCATAGTTCGATGCAAACTTAAGTTTGTCTCCATTAATGTCGGCTCGGAACATCGCACATTCCGATGCGCTGAACGCGATTTTAGGTATTAGAGGGACGAGGTATATCCTCGCTCGCTCTCTCGCTCGCTTTACGGGATTTGCCCGGCGCTCGGCTCACTGGGGCTTCAATAGCGCTTTCGGAGATAGATAAAGCGCTTTTTAGGGCAACCCAGCTCCGAATTCTATTAAACAACTTCTGGCGCAAAATCTTACGCTTTTTGTAATATGCACATATCGAATTAATTTTAAAGTAAATATATGAATATCTGGACTAATATTATTAAGAGGAAAGATTAGATTGTTTGTATGCATTGAAGAAGCTCTGAAACTACTGAACCGATTTTAAAAATTCTATCACTGTTGGCAAGCTACACTATTCCTGGGTGACAAAGGCTATATTATATTTACAAAAAAATTAGGGATCCTTACTAAAACTCCAATAATGTAACACAAGGTGTAAAAAATACCTAAAATCGCGTGCACTGCGAAAACTATTGATGATAGAATAAAATAATGTACTACGACTTTGTAGAACACATCATTATTTACAAAAAGTGTCGCGATAGCATATGTCTAACTATTATAGTTATGCCACAATAAGTGTTTTTTTATTTTAAAAATTTAATTAAAATGCCGCCGCTAGAAAAGGCTCTTTATTTGTATCTTGGTATTAATCCTTATCAAAATAAATTACTTCATATTCAAGACTGCTTCAATACCTTTACATAACTTTTTGAATTATTCAATTCGAACATTCCTTTCGAAAGATATCACGAGTTTAAAAATGTAAGAATTAGTGACGGTGACCACGTGACCGTGACATCTTTTCGTGAGCCAAAAATTCGTAAGACCCTCTCTCTATAGAAGTTTCAATTCAAAAATATTATTTAATTTAATCATAGCAATAACAACTGGGATAAAAAATAATATATAAAAAACCTTAAACTTAAACTTTAGGATAGCTTAACTTAAGCTCTTTACATTGATCAGAAAATAAAAAGCAAAAGCTATAAATGTTAGGCTGCGTTTGACTGTAAATCTTAAAAATACGCCGCGAAAGCTTACCCCATCTACTTATCAAATCTCCAAGGTACAATCGTCGTTTTGCCATCTGATTATTCTCGAGCGGCGTCTAGTGTCTGTAAAAGTGTTTGAGTGGAGAGGTAGAATGAGGATCTGGTCCCGAATGGGGGACCGCACGGATCCCATTAAAGCTGCGGAGAAATGCAGGTGTCTCAGCGCGGAAAGCTTAGCGAAAGTCAACGAACTTTGCTAACTAGTGCCATTAGGATGTCAAGTCTTTTAAGTAGTGTACGAATATTTTTCCTAAAAATAGTGATATTTAGTAGCGGGATTCGAATTAAAATGCCTTTAGAATTATTATAGAGTTTATTAGAACTATACAAACACGTATAATACAGGTACAATATAACCGAGCACAACAAATCCAAACGTAATGCAGAAGGTCTTAATTCAATAAAACGCGCAAAGTCCTTCACTATTAGATTCCCGAATGTACACACGTCACGCCCGTATTGTAGTCGTAGCTCAAGCCTCCTTTCTCAAATGCAAATGTGCCCGCCCGGCAACGTCAACACAGGTTCCTAGAATTAGCTTGTAACACCTGGCTAATGATGCTAATGAGCGAGTACAATAGGACAATAGGCTGTTCTCCACTAGAAACGTATGCCAATAAATAAGTGAACAAACGAAGACGATCATCAAAAGATTACAATTAGTTTAAATGCCGACAAGTAATAAAATGTGCTTTTATAGACCTGTCCGTGGAATTTGTCTTTGTCGGGGCCTAGGTTGTAGCAATATTATCAACCTAAAACCTTCACTTCTGGATTAAGGCCATTCAGTTTCAAGAAAAAGAATGGTGTGCTGATTCTCTGATATGAGTCTTAAGTAATCTCGGTATCACCGTGAAAGCGTGGTATTTGTAAATAAAATACACTATGATACAAAAAGCTGCCGAAATAATTAAAATGAACAAGTTGGAGGTAGGCTAAATAAAACTTTAAGTGTACTTATTGACACTTGACATCTTTGTCTTCCGTGATCACGGCTACTGAAAACTGGCCGAAACGTCGGGATAATGAAAATCAAATAAATTACAGCGCTTAAAACTGTTAAAACGTAGATTTATTATGTATACTAGTCGCGAAAAATTAAGAAAATATTAATTTTTAAGTTATTGGGTAATTTCAAACAAATGTTTTTTTAAGATTTCCTAACCACATAACTAGAACAGTGGGTGTTTGTGACCTCTATGGAACTTTTCATTGTGCGCACTGGTATAAAATTGTCATACTTAATACATTTGGAATGAGAAGCAAATTGTGTCTGCAGGGTTACATCAAGTTTCACTGTAACAAGTTCCATATCCTGTACTAACATAATTTGGTTGCTCTATATACAAAGTTGCGAGTCCTAGATATCGATTTTCCCCAGAGCACATCACATCCTTAATCTTAAGTAGCGTTCCGTAGGTGAAGTTTTACATGCAAATGAATTAATTCTTCGCGTCGCGAGTGTTCGCGGTGCATCGGCGGAGGCGATGCCTCGTTGCATTTATAATGTGAGTTCATTACCTCGCCAGGGCTCGAGTCTGGCTCCAACTAATGGGTTTGGAAGAACGTTCGCTTCAATTATGAGTGGGATATTAAATCGGTAGCTATCTGCGGGTACATGTGTAGACGCTGAGCGCGCGCTTGTTTTGCCGCGAACTTATACTACTATTAAAATTTTCCTCTAAAAATTAATACTCGTTTTACATTGCTTTAAAGTCATATTCTGATCAACAAAAATCTGATGCTTATAAATATTGATATCTCACTGTGGTCATATCGTTTTCATAAGAATAGATGGTATATATATTCAACACACTTATCTAAGGTGGATTGGCGCGTAACATACATCAGTTATATCTCGATGTTTGCTTCCTCATAATGTGCACTTTGACCGTCATGAGTCAGCACGTTTTAATAGTGACAACATGAATATCAAATCACAAACGCTAAGTGGTGCTTGCTTTTTGCCGGAAGTCAAACTTGCATCATTTTATGAGACGTGGATACTTCATCCATTGCGCTACCACGACTTCCTATTACTTAGATTGGGTGTATGACACATGCTACAATAAATTTCTAACATTATAATTTTAAAATACTATGACATAAATAATTTTAATTACTACCAAGGGTGGGTTTTTCAATCATCAGATAAAAGTTATCACTCAAATAAATTATAATTTCATCATTCATTCATTCATTTTATCTGGTGATTGAAAAATCGGTCCTTAAATAAGAATTCATTTACTTTTTGACTCCTTTTACTTCTACAAAATTGTGTTTGTACGATAATATAAAGTATTTCAATTTATTTGACTGTTTTTATTTGATTAGCAGTTAGATTAGAGTGGACACCGCTTGTCGGCAAACGTAGCCTAGAACACCCTCCAGCCTGGTAGACTGATGTCCTGTGCAAGGTTGCTGGCAGGGGCTGGATGAAGAAGATGGGAGACCGCGATACGTGGCACAAACTTGGGAAAGCCTACATCCAGCAGTAGACAGGGAGCGGCCGAAGAAGAAGGTTTGATTAGTGGAGTTTTTTTAAATTTAGTACAGGCCAGTACAGCAAATAGGTTGCCGGCCACCAATAGAAAACAATTACCGTCGCTTATAGACATTTAAAGCACAAGGTATTACGATCAGTCTATCAGGCTCATGAGGATTTTATGTTTTAAAATAAATTATGCCTAAAGCAGTAAAATTGGAAGAAATAGAAGCTTTGGAGCCGTTAAAACTCTATTTAAGAGTTCAATACACTCAAGGTGGTTTGTTAGAAGAAAAGGACATTCCTCTTAAATTTTCAAGAGGTGTTCGTTTCGTTGAACATATTTTCCTTGAGGCGTTGTAGGCGCGTGTGCATTTTTAATTTTAATACCCACTCAACTGTAGATGACGCGTTGAATTTTTACTGAACCGGGCACTTTCTGTCTTATTAACCGAGGGCGGGTTAATTGTGAAACAAGCTTAACTAGTGCCGACGGTGGACGCGTTTTAAAGTGTTACGTGCTTTCGTTAACAAGGTTACTTATTTTATGTATGTAATTTTTACTTCAAAATTATTACGAACACAAAAAGACTTAAAAATACTGTGAAAGTATTGTAATTATTGTATCATTGTATTATGGTGTGGTATTTCGATATATTTGCACGACTGTTACACTTCATTGTCATAATTTAATGATTTTAATTTAATTTTTCTTTGTCATATTACAGGTAAGTATGTATATACCTGGTTTGAAAGTCAGAGACGGTTCAAAGTTTTGTTTAGTATTTTAGGGTATATATTGTTTATTTTTGTACTTTGTTTTATTGCAAAGGTGATAAAATGGTGAGGGAGGCACCAATTCGTGTAGTTTCGTGGCACGCTCCCTGAAGTGTATCCTATAGAATACCGACAAACTAGCGACTTTACGTCGATGACTTAATTTCAGTTTATTCTATGTCATTGTTGGTTTAAGAAAGAACTATTGAAAATTAAATAAACAAACAAAAAACAAATAAAAGCAGCCCAATAAAAACATCATCCAACCGATAAAGAGCGACAATCTTATGATTTTTATCTTGAATCAACTTATTTTCTGGTAAGGTACACCACTGGCATAGCTAATAAAACATAACCCCTTCCGATATGTTTATCACGTTGGTGTCCCATGATTTAGCGTGTGACAGCCGTATATCACACGGGGTGCTTCCCGACGTAGGAGAGCGCGATTTTCAAATTGAATTGCTATGTTCTTGCTAACGGTAGGTGGCTACGATTGCGGCATTTTTCATACCGTATCGCGTATGATACGCGTTTAAGCGGGCGGAAAACTGCTTATGTACCGTTGGAATATAAATTAAATAATTTATATTAAAATGAAATTTTCATTGCTTATGGAAACCAAATTATTATAGACATTTTAAAAATAAATGCACTATCTTTTTATTCGTTTCACGCAGACAAATAGGTCGACGACCCACACGATGGAAAGCAGTTTTCGTTGCATATGGACGTTTCCAACACCAGGGGTGTCGCCAACGCATTGGTGACATCTAAGAAATTTTTTAACGCCCTTAAAGAACCTCTTATCATAACGCAGAGGGAAACCGTGGAGGGAAGTTCCTTCCATATGATTATTGTGAGCGGAATTAATGTTATTTTGAACCATTGCGTTGATTAGGGTGAAAAAGTCTAAAAATGAACTAAATTATGCTTATGGCTGCATCCTTGACATGTGTTCTGGCGTTAGTGACCAGGATCAAATTCCTCTTCCAGACCGGCAGCATATTGGCAGTATTTGGTGTTGCAAACGTCCATAGGCGACAGTAATCACTTTCCAGCAGGTGACCGTCAGCCTGACTAATGTACTCTAATAGTAAAAAATCCCATAAATATATAAAAACAATGTGCCATTTGTGTTCACAGATCATAAATTAATTTTATATATTAATATAATTTTGTATCAAAACCACGATTGTAATTTTAGATTCCTAAAATTGAGATGTGATGCTGTACATTTTTTTTGCGCACTGTACATGTATGATACAGTGTGTGATGTGTGAGATAGGGGTGCAGTAAAGAGTGCAAACGATCGGGTCGCAGTGTCAGACGCTCTGTTCCATGGAATGCTGAGAACATTGCCAATTCCACATATTTTATAATGAATCAAATTATGATGAATCTTGGAACAGTCGTGATCTCGAATTTTGAAACGTTATTAGTATAACATTTTGTCTTGTTTCAAAAACATATACTCGTATAATATATAAAACTAGGATTTTGAAAATTACTGTTTCTTTCTTTGAATTATAGTCTTATGAGTTATTGTCATTTATAATTATAGTTTTTTACATTTAATTGATAAGTTTTAGGAACATATTACCTCCAAGACAAAAAGCTGCGAATCTACCAAACAGTTACTTAAAAAATTATAATTAATTTTTTAATCTACATGCTTTCTCTTCGGTTTAGCTTGTAGTTGCAAATGTGCGTAAGTATAGTCATATACATACACACATTATCTACGTATATACAATCAATTGATGTTAATGTTTTTGGATTTAACACATGCATTACACACGGCATTGCTTGTGAATTCTTTGAATCAATATTTCATGAAACTATGATATTTTTGCAAACGGATTCTAATCCTTTACAAGTGTTTTATTACTTCTACAAATTTCAGTGACTTATTCTCGTTAATCACTTCGTACGTTTCCCGGTAAGACGACCTAAATCCTTACTTTCTTTTGTTTGCATTTCATCCACATTCTTAGAAGCTATAAATAAGGCTACAAGTTGAAAATTCCACGTAATATTGGTCGTGTTGCTAGGGGGCCTTGTATATTTTACAAATATATAAGGTCGGCCAACAGACTCAGACGGGACTCGGTTAGTTGAGTTTTAGCTGCGATCGAGGCGTTACTTAGTGCACTTTCGGAACGAGTATCTTACGACGACGGACTTTGCGCGATTTATGTCTTTTTTATTATCTGCTTTACGATTTGGACTTGTTGTTTTCGGTTCTGTTTGCAAGAACTGTCAATCACGTGTCTATATTTTTAATGAACTTTGTGACAATTCTAACGGCATTTTAATTCGTATCCCGCAAATACGTAACAATATTTTCCGCAAAAAAATATCCCAAGTTTTTTTCCGTCCAGAATACCTATATAAACATTTATGTCCTGAAATATGTTATGATGCCAAAACCATAAATAATGAAATAATATATAAAAGAAAACAACTTATTTATATTGTATTCTACCCATAATCCCTCAAGACTATAAGTAGAATACTGAGCCTAGATCACCGTCTTCTATGAGTAAGGTGCCCAGAAGTTTGGCTATGTTTCCTCGATGGATCGCCATACTGATCCATTGCCCGAGGTAGGCACCAGCCTTCTAATCAGTGAAAAGTCAGTGAGTCCTGTATGTCCTTAGTTCGTTAGTATAAATACTATAGACTTTGAAACTATTACTACTGTAAATCAAATTCTTTGCTTTGTTGAGAACTGTTAGAAAACAGTTTACAGTTTAGAATACAAACTGGAAAACTATGCCCCTTGCAGTGAGATGAATAAGCCGATCCGACAGTGGCGCTGGCGGCTGTATCAAAATGATAAAAATGCTCAGATCCAATAACCATTCATCCATCAAGTGTCAAGATATAATCTTAGGGATGGCGCGACTGCTTAGCCCCGACCCGGGGAGCTGGCGAATATAAAAATACCTGGAAGATTTACAGGTTTCGCTCAGATATCGCTTACTGATTTCGGTTGCATTGTGGTAGGGTCTGATTTTTCTCGCAACATAAAAGTGTTTCAAAGATACTTGGAATTGTCTTTAGAACATTTTTTTAAATTTGGTGTCACAACATGGGTTTATATTAAATTTTATTTATACTAAAATATGAAAAGGACTATTTATATTTATTTATTCGTTCTTCATAAAATCGAAAACGAATCGATTAACCTGACATTTAATAACAATGTAATTAAACTTAAGACCAGAGGAATGTATTTAAAATACTTTTTACTTAAAAAACTGGGATAGTTTTCATGGGACAGTGTTTCAAAGTTTAGGGAGAGCGATAGTTTCAGATAAAATTAAACGTAGAAATTAATTTAAGAAATTAATTAAAGGGTAAATCAATGGGGACTAGTAGCACTATAAGATGATAAAATCACTGTACCTATGCTACAAATGTAAAAAAATATTTAAATATTTTAATACACTTTAATGGGAGTATAAATTTCTAAGTTATTTGAGAGCGTGCACAAAACTATGGCGTTGTATTAGTTGGCATGAAAAGCTTGGTATAGATAGGTAATAAATAATTGGTTTGCATGATTAGGTACTTTGAAAGTAAGCGAAAGAATGCATAAAAGTAATAGCGTTATATCAGTTGGCAATAAAACATTTCCAAGATATCATTTCTACTAAGCGAAGGGCAGCAAAGAAATCTGTTTGTATCTGGCATTCCGGGCCAGCGCGCGATTTAAATCTCTTAAGCTCAGTGCGACCGGCCGCGGGCGCCACTCGACTCACAAATCTTTCATAATCTCAAAAGATCCCACGAGGGGCGTTTTTCATAGTGTACTTACAGCCTTAAAGGTTGTAGGTGAGCAAAAACTACTGCCGCATTACATTCGATCCCCACTTGGGCTCAGATCGTCGAATAATGTGTTCCCATATGAAATGATTCCATCAACATTGTTTTTAATTTTATTTTCCCGTATCGCATCGTGTATTTATATTTCACAATATGGGGGCACGGGCAGGTACGGCCGGTATTCATAAGCAAATACAAGGCGAGGGACCCCATAATTTTCGGTTTGCATTTTTCCATCGCGACCGCGAACTCGATTTTCACTCCCAAGGGCGAGCGGACGCTCGGTCTCAAAAATATTAATGAAAATTTTTACATAAATTTATTCGCTGAGGGGCCCATGCGTTGTTCCGAAAGTCGATGGGGCCCCGCTTCTGTTTTTTATTTATTAATTTAATGGTATTTTCGGTCTAATTACCTGGCTGAGGTATAATTCATTGGCATTGTGTATCGTAACGAGTATTTTTGGGTATTCGTGTGTGGAAAAATATATTAAAAATATATTGGCCGAAAAAAGCGGCCATTTTTCATCTCCAGTCGTCATTTATGTGGTGCCTACTCCACTTCCATCCTAAATTTTATATTTGAACGAAAGGAAATTTTATTTAATTTTTATAAAGCCTGATATAATTGTGAATTACTTTAAATGATTATTTTATTATGGAAGTATGATCCTATATGGAAATACGACATTGGTAAAACAAATATACTGTTACGAGTTACGCAGGACTCGAATTAAAATGCCGTTGGAATTACTATAGAATTTCTTAGACCTATACAAACACGTATAACATAGATACAAATATAACTTGACACTACTAGTACAAACTGTAAGATTAAATAACACGCGCAAAGTTCGTCACTAAATCGTTCATCGAATGTACGTCTTACTCGTATCGTAATCCTCGTTTGACTGCTCCTCTCCGTATTGGGCCATTGTTTTATGATGCACCGATGCCATAGTTGGCAAGCTCCGACGCAATTCAATAACAACAAGGCCAATCCTCGTTGTTCGACACTAATGACGGCTATAAAACCATAACAATAGAAGGTTTTTCCTTAATTACAAATTCTAAACACAAAGCAAACAAAAGAATCCCTAAATCTGGGAAAGTAATAAACTGCGTTTTACGACAGATAGGTGTGCGTTTCTTTGTCGGTATGTAACAGTACCTTAGTATTTTTGGAATCTTAATCTTCTTCTATTTGCCAGTGGTTGTTTCCTAAAGCGTATATTCCGGGTTATAAAAGAATTGGACATATGGATTACCACTCTGAAAATATACTATGTTCTTGGATATCAGTAATACACCTACGGTCTTTGTAATTCTTACGAAAATGAAATTAGCAATGAAAAATATAGTCTACAACGCTAGGTATGTGTATATAATTCGCCCTAGTGTACCAAGTTTACTATAAAAAGCAAAGCATTCTTGGCTTTAACCCTTCACCGGCAGCTTCAAAAGAACAAACCCAATATATCGGGGTTCGGCTTAATTTGGCCGCTGCTTTAATGTAGCCCAACGAAATGCTCCAAATTACTTTGCGATATTTTTAACGTCAGGAATGCAACCGTTTTGGGTATTACAAAATAGACATGGGGTTTATAGGTACAATTCAAAAGGTTTTTTAGTCAACAATTAGATAAATTCAATAATATTGGAACGAAGTTCCTTATCGCGCGTTGCGAAAGGGGGCTAGACGAAAAAAATTAAGACCAAAAGTTGTAACGACACTTTTTGCTATAGTTGTAAGCCGTGCGGCGAGCGCGTGTTTCTCTGTCTGTCTTGCTCTCTCTCTCTCTCATTATTACTAAAATTGAGCCTACTGGTTAAGTTTATATTACATTATATTTGTTAATAATAAAAAAATATAACTAATTTTTTTTTATTACATTTCCTTCACTAATTAATTGAAACGAACTTCGTTCCATCCGGGTGTCCCTTGAAACCTCTCAAGTTTTTATATATACTAGTAATGTTTGCCACTAAAAATGGATGTAATATCTAAAATGGAAATAAATAAATGTTATATAGTCCATTCCAGTTTTTAAATAGCTTCAATGTACTATATGTTTATAATTTTATAATATTATAGATTTGAAAGTAATACAGCATGAAAGTCTAAATATGAAACCTTAAAATAAATTAAAACCTAAAATAAAATACATATTATACAAATGAAAATTCATCTAACATATTTATAATAATATTAAGTATTAACTTATTATAAATATTAATTTAGTCTTCATTGTTAGATTTGATAGTTTATCATATTTTTAAGGTTTTTAGGATACCATAGATAATTTAAATTTTATATCACAAAATCGTGAAAATTGTATTTTCTCTTATAATTTTTAAACTAAGAAGTGGAAAAAACCGAAAAATCCACATACTAGAATAAAAAATATTTTCAAAGACAATTGTTTTGAATTATTATTATTCAAGGGTTCTTGTTGAGTAGTTGTTGATATAATAATACGGTGTATTTTTTTAGGTTTTATGGCCAAATGACAAAAACAGTGATCGTAGCTTCTACGCAACCCTTTAATGTATATATATATATATATATATATATATATAGTCTGACTATACTTGGCTTATTTTATTTCTTGATCAGTTGTCTCACAAGAAATATTCGTGTTGTAAATCTTAAATAGTAAATTTCTTAATTGGTTTTGCAATCACGATACTTTTTACCAAACTCGAATAAACAAAGCGGGGGACCAGGATTCTTAATTTGTTGCGTGGCGTAGGACTGATTTTTTTCCAAATGAATTTCCCATCTTGGGGGACATTGGCTTCTTGCTGTGTTTACAGAGAGCTCTCGACGAGTCCCACTTTGTTGTTTAATGAAATTATCGGTTTACCGAGTAAATGAACAAAGCCAGATTTCGCTTTTAACGGTACGGTCAAAAAAGGGAAGGGAGAACGAGCCATGTTTTTGTTTTCTCCGATGGTGGTTGGCATGGACTCCTTTGTGGGATTCCTTGGCTCTGCGTTGTACTTAATCAATTATGATCGATTCGTTAATTCGGGATGCAAGGGGAATTAATTCTGTTCGACTGTACCTTCTATTCGATGTTCACGAAAACAAATTCCTAATAAAGAGATTAAGTAACATTATGGTCATAATTATTAATTATATTTTTGATGGACTACAAGTACTTAAAATATCATCTTCTTCTTCTATATAAATATTAATGTTTGTCTGTATGTCCTTTATAGAATGGTAAACTATACATTTGATCATGTGATGATCTTTAGCAAAGTTGTTGTGCATGAGCCAAAGAAGGTTTCTGAGTTGGTTCACAATTGGATCCGGTAGGTGGCACTGCTGTCGGCATATCGATTGAAGCTTCTCCGTGCAGGACGACGTCTGCCGGGACAGCTAGGAGTTAATAAAAAAAACCACGTAAAGTATAATTACTTATGTTACGATACGTGGTACTTATGTTACATGTTATATTACTTATGTAGAACTCAAATTTTTCCGATTGTGTATTAATCGGAAATCGGTCTACAATGGACGTAGAAATGGCGTATCTCTTCCTGTTTGAAATCCGTTAAAAACCTCCCAAATAACTGATTATAATTTTGCATGCTTGTAAAATGCGGATTACATACAACCAAATTAACATAACACCTCGTAAAATTAAAAATAACTGTTTTTTGGATATTTTTACAAAAATGAATAGGATACTTAAAATCACAAAAGTCCACGAAAAGAATACTCTGGCTCTAACGACACTAATGGCCACCCCGCTTAATTATATAAAGTGCTTAAGTAAATGATAGCTAATTCAGCGTCGTGCCCACCGTCCCGTAAACAAGAGGTGTGACTTTTCACCATTGTCGACAATCTGTCACTTACACTTCCGCTCTGACTTCAGTGCAATTCTTTTTCTCATTGTTGCCTTTTCCGTTCAAAAGAATTCTTTCTTTTCTCATTTTTTTTCTCATCCGGCGCGTGCAATTGTCACCCTCCGGTAGTACTTGTTGCGAGAGTTGATTAACCATTCTTTGAAACATTAGTTAATTTGTTCTTGTATGTCTTGTTGGCTTTACTTCACTTTATTTATCAAAGAAGCTTTTTATATTTTATGTTGATATAAGTTTACTCTTATGCTGCGGCTGCGCCTGAGTTAGTGTTAAAGATTTAGATTGTGGCCGAATGCGTCTTATTTAAAGCGTTAAAAACTAAGGCATTAACGCATAGCCACAATAATGTAATTACGTTATCTAACAACTATTTGTGCCCACGACGTCGTCCGCGTGGAATTTGTTTTCAAAACCCCCCGATTTTGAAACATTCTTCATTGGTGCTCCGCTCCCATTGGTCTTAGAGTGATGATAGTGCCTATAGCCTTCCTCTAGCCTTAAATGGGCTATCTAACGCTGGAAGAATTTTTCAAATCAGATCAGTAGTTCCTGAGATTAGCGCGTTCAATCAAACAAACAAACTCTTCAGCTTTATAATATAATATTAAGTATAGATATTTAACGTCATTAACGATGTCCCATCTCAAATAACACCTTAAACCCGTCGCTATATCTGCGTGAAACGGCCTAAATCTTTAACACTATTCCAGATGAAGTCCCACTTTTAGAAATTCTTAACATTATTTTTAATTAATAATTTATTAAGATTCTTCTTTCTAATCTAACATTTCAGCCACAGAATGAGTCATATGTGAATCTTGAGCTAGTAATAATAAAGATATCCTCCATTTGTTTTGATTATGTTTATGATCACTACTTACTCTACTCGTATTGAAAAATAATCTAATCTACCGCTGCGGTATCGTGTTGTGGTTTGAAGAGAAGAAACGCAATTGAATAATTTTCTACCAAACATGCCTAGTTAATAATTTTAATGGATAGCTAAAAATAACTATTGTTACCTATTTACTATAACAGAATTATAGATAATTTATAATGGCTACTGTAAAATGAGAATCCCAATTAAAACGCAGTTTTGATTCTACCCTACAAACGTAAAGCCATAACAAAATATTATATTTGATATAATTTTGACAGCCTCATCAAATAATATGATTTTTTTTTATCCGTGTAGCCGGCGTTTCGGTAAAAAATTTACATATAAATAGAACATCTGCGAGGTCGAAACTCTCAAGGCGTTCCTTAGCGTTTCTACCCGCTAATTTGTAAATCGCTTCGTAATATTGGCAAAATTAAAATGCTGATGTCATATTTTACTCGCCATTTATATGTTAATGTGGTAGTCTTGGAATCTGTGAAGGGATGCTCCTTGATTAAAATATCAATGGGTAATTTGTGAGGTGCCCGTTTAAGACGGGCTTACTAAAATAGTACAATTTCAAGATCGTGGTAAAAATATCAATCAGAATAAATTCTTCTGAATGTCTGAATGTTTAAGCTTGCTATTACAACGGGTTATTCAGTACAAAGGCCATGACGAGCCTTAATCTCAACTCTTATCCCATTCCTCAAGGCGTAGTAAGATCACTGCAATTATTTGTAAGAGTGAAGGGTTGAGACGGCTGCAGTAAACCTAATGCCGCAATATTCCTAAATTAAGTACCTCTGCCGTCGGCGGGTTCAGTAAATATTATTTTTTTATGTTAATAACCGCCCGATTGCGTTAATAAAGCCTTACATCTCGTAATTAGCCGACCCATTGTCTGCGGAGGCGGCGGAGTGGAGCCGAGAAATGAATTGAAATAATTCGGGTGAAAGGCATGCCCGTCAAGTCAGTTGTCTGAAGTATATTTCTCAGATTGATAAAAGGCTTATCCTTTATAGGACTGCAATACTTAGAGTCAGTTAATAATCTGTTTACATTAAATAGATGTTTTTCGCTACAGCATAATTAAAATGTATTTAATGTATTAAAACCGGCTTAATTTATGATAGTAGTTAACACCGGTAAGGCAAGTTTTATGTCTGGATGAAAATTTTTAAATTTGATCTTTTCTACATAAGTAATAAAATCTGGCAAATTAATAACAGTTAACGCATAGTCAAAAGTTCCGTAGAAATACTTAAGCGGTGGTTGTTTTGTTTTTGTCTTTAGCTACATAAGCCTAAACAAAAATGCAATCTAAATAATAAAATACCGCAAGTCACAAAAACGCAGTTTGTTGAATTGAAATTTCTTGCGAAATATTTTTAAGCTCAACAGTTAGTAAAAAAAAATATTTTTTACATTACATGAGTTCAGCAGACAGGCAGATGACCCACCCGATGGAAAGCGGTTACCATCACCTATGGGGATTTGAAACACCCAATAAATAATAAATTAGGAACACAACTCAAGGTTGTTATGGCGACATACTTTAGACCAGGGGTGGTAGCGATCCAGTCGGACAAATACCTTACCACCTGGCTGTGGGTTGTTTTATCGCCTCTAACGACAGGCCGCCTGGCCGCAGGAATTTGCATACTTTCTCTATACCTATACGAATGACATTTAGTTAATTCGTTAATGCAAAATTTATGAACGACATTCTAACTGAAATTATTATCTAAGCATATCTTCTTATATATCTTCTTTACCTTGTATAAAACAAAGTCTCTTTTCGTGTCTATCTTTATATCTGCTTACTCCTAAACCATGCAACGGATTTTTAAGCGGCTTACCACATCAGTTAAATCATTTTTCACTGAATGTATGTAATATATAAAAAACCTACTTATTTTTTTATGTAAATAGCGCGCCTAGATAAAAATGTAATGTAATCTGTGCGAAAGCGTGCTTAGTAAATAAACAAGTTTTACGTACTAGGGCTGGACTAGGAAAAACCCGTACTGTGAAAATTGAATTTTCTCAAAAATGAATAGCGTTCGTATTGGCGTAATCTGTTCCGCTCAGCAGGTCGCCGTCATCATCGCGTCTCCGCAACACTGGTTCCATTAATTAATAAATTAAACAATGCTCTTCTTAATTCCGCGGCGGCTTCTGAGCCGCACTCAAAATATTTGCCATGTATAAATTCACGCGGTGGATGATGAAGACAACCCTTCAACGGCGGCCCGTCTTTATAGCTCTATTTGTGTATTTTAATTACTGTCATTATATGCTAATGACTACCATCCCTTTTTCTTATCCTCCTAAATGGGTTATTGCAGTCTTATATCTATATCGTGCAGTTTTGTCGAGTAATTTTGAAGATTTAAATATGAATAAAGAGCTATCCTTTTAATTTTTTGCAACGGTTGATTTTTTATGATTAATTGTTTTGACTCAGTAAGGAAATTGCCTTGGCAATTTGTTTTCAGCTATTAACTTGACAAGGAAGTCGTTTTGTGATTTGGAAAATTCAAATCATTCAATCTTGTTTGTAGCTTCCATGTTTAAATTGTTTGATAGCATTCATTATTAACTTGAATAAATTAATGTGATCACCAATTTATCATTTTGTACTTGTATCTTGTATATTATTAACTAACTAAGAGCTAGGTAAGACATCTCAATCTTCTGGGGTATCTAATATAATAAACATGAATGTAAATTTGTTTCTCACTTCTGCAGGACCTTACGACAGAATCGATTATTTGATTTACACATATTTTCGATTTCGGGGCTAAACATTAGAGAAACTATTTATTCCGAAAAATTGTATTGCGTCAGATGTGAGTTCAAATAATAATATGATGTGAGTAAAACAAAACAAATCGATCATTATAAAATTCAGTATGCATATATATACTTGAGATAACAGAAAATCTGAAAAAAGGTACTAATTTACCTGTAGATAGATAGATAACACATTATTGCATACTAAAATAAGCAATTACAAAAAACATACATACATACTACATATATTACATACATATTATCCCAGAAATTTCGACGTTTACCTTGGGAGACCAATCTAACATTTATGCGATCTAATTTTATTTTGTCACGTGGGTTACCTACACACGACAAATTTATTGCAAGATTATATTTCATTGAAATAATTCACAGTTAAAGTAAGAACAATGCCTCATGCAACAATAATATAATAATCAAGCTTTATCGTGAGAAAACGCTCCCCTCGAAAGAGTGGTAAAGATGCAAATCGTGGCAAGCCCGCGTCTTAACGACACACATTTTCTTTCCCTCGTATGTTGAAATCTCGGAATTCTTTTACATAATCATGTGTTGAAAATATAACAGCTTTTTAGCAATGGGGTGTTTTATAAACTTAAGTATGCATTGTGCGTCTGAGAAAACAATACTTGAGGGTGATTAGAATAATGTTCGTTTTCGGAAGTATTATGAGATTTCTTATATTATAATTTGCTAGCTTGTTATTGAATACAAAGAAGTTATTTTGGACTAGTTGCATGATATATTACTAAGTTATACATATATTTATATATGCTATACAGGCCTTGAATCTTGCCATTTTGAAAAAAAACCGGGATTTTTCCTCTTGGTGGTATTAGATATCTTGGCCATGTGAGGCGGTGAAGAGATTGGGGTTGTCTGCGA
Organism: Dendrolimus pini; assembly: GCA_949752895.1. Lineage (NCBI taxonomy): Eukaryota > Metazoa > Arthropoda > Insecta > Lepidoptera > Lasiocampidae > Dendrolimus > Dendrolimus pini. The sequence goes on along the minus strand of OX457128.1, from coordinate 18,194,204 downwards.
TTAACAGAACCTTTCATTCATTACAACCTCATTTCATTACTACATAATATTATTATAAATCACACATGTCACTCAGCTTACATACGTCTAACATAAATTACCTAAATAATATCTATAAATCTAAGTATATAAAAAGATGTAAAACAATATATATACTGAAATCGAAACAGATTTTAAATTTAATATATTATCTAAACAGGGGCCTTGAGGAAAACCTGTTTGTCCCGGCTTCTGCTTGGCGGGTGACAACCCATCGGTGGTGAGGTTTGGAACCGTTGGAACTTGCCTCATAATTTACAAGATGTTACAATACATATATATGCATGGTGATAGTTTCACGTGTGCTAGCTATATTGGCGTGCAAAATTATTCTTAAAGTACAATTTTATTATTCTGATTATCTTATTATATTACAATTAAATTATAAATGGCAATAAAAAATTTGTCAATATTGTATTTATCTTATATAATCCTGCATTGAATAGAAAAATTTATTCACCAGCCAGCTAAAAAGCTTTATATTAAATAAGTTACCTTTATATTCTTTGATAAGTGGAGGTATTTTGTTATAGATTTTTATAATCATAATATGGCTATTTCTACTATAGAGATGACTGTTCACCGGGGGGTGTGCTAAACGATTTCCATGACGAGTGTTAAACCTGTAAACATCTTCAAATTTTAGAAATAGCTCTGGATTGCTCTTCACAAATTTACGAGCTTCAAATATGTAAAGGCTGGGAAGCGTTAAGATTTTATATTTTCTAAAGAGGGGGGCACAAGAAGTCCACGGCGGTACATTGAATATTGCTCTTAAGCATTTGTTTTGGGCGATAAATACTTTATTTACGTCAACAGCATTTCCCCATAATATAAGTCCGTATCTAATAAGAGAGTAGTTTTTTTTTCAATATAGAAAATAAGTCATAATTATATAGGATCTCTAGATTAGAACTTAAAAAATGATGATGATGTCTTTTAATTAATTATTAGTCAAACTTCAGAAGAAGAACTTGAAGAAATTGTGGCCCGCCTTTAACTTTAAAACTATGATTCAGAAATAAAAAAAACAAATGAGAAAAATACTTTTTATGAAAATTGTTCTTGAGGTAGTTTTGATTACTTAAATAGGTTTTATGGTTCCGTAGCCAAATGACAAAAACCGACGTATATATCATCTAGAAAACAGTTCATTGTGCGCGGATTATCGCACTTAACCTTTCATTTATTAGTGAATTATATCAGACCCAGAATAAAAAGAAATAATCATCACAAACGTTTTGTCGGATCTCAATGAATTATATGATATAATCTTTTTACAGAATCTGGTTGGTTTGCTATCAAAGATCATTTTAGTTTAAAGCACTTTTTAGAAAACCCGAACAAAACAATATTAATAAAATATTTGCTTCGAGATCCCCCAGCAATGGCGAACATGTCGTTACCGTTTTTGCTATAATTTTAGTAGCAAGAAGACATCGTCAGTCTGTATTTATTATCGTCGTTGCTTTTTACGTAGTATCATTCAACGGTGTTTACGACCACGTCACAGGTTTACTGTTATGTTATAAGTAAAGGGGTTAATTTTGTTTTTTTTTCTATCGCTACAGGTGTACAATATAAATTGGTAATAATGATTGCTGTTTTAGAAGCGAGAAAGAGATTTTAAAACGTATATAATTGAGGAAAAGCTTGTCATGCCTCATCATGGCGGCTGTGTTGATGTCATAAATACCTTTACGATTTACGATATACTTACATAATAGCCCATAAACCTCTCTCTGGTAGGATTAAGTCTCAAATTCCGGACAACAGGATATGCGTCACGTTTAGTCAAGGAGGATGGGTGGTTTTCATACGTTAGTATATTTGAAAGCATCGATATCGACTAAAAGGCTTGCACCTAGGGCAACTTATCAGCTTATCATTCCCGCGTTGGATGGCAACATCCGACGCGTGAATGCTTATTTTTAATGCAGACAAGTGTGTCTTAGCATGGAATTATATTACATTTATAGATCAAAAGTGTGTAAACCAAATATTTAAAAGGTATATTAATATGTTTTAAAATAAAAAAAATAGGCACAACTTTGATTCTGCTATTCCCATATCTTGGCGTTGCAAATGTATTCAGAGTACGACTCCATTGCGTTAGTGTCAATAATTCGTATTCTACTAAATTCACAAAATCGTCTCGATATCGTCGCGGTGGCAAAACATGGCATTACCGTTAGTTGAAATGAATATTGAAAGCTACTAAAATTTAAATATTTATTTCACGAGTTTTTGTTTATAAACATTAATGAAAATAGAATGGCGTGTCACGGGCACGCCCTTGGAATTGACAGAATACCAAAATTAAGCAAACGATTGAGATGACATTGTCCCGCGATTTTGACAATATTTCAGTAGCAGGGCCCCAGGTCTAATCTACAACCAAACACATCGATTACAAGTTGACTTTTACAGATACAAAATCATAAAGTAGCACGGATGATGTAGGTTATTTTTGCAAGAGCAAGGTTAATGCGCTTTGCTCGGCTTACTTACATATTTATTGCCATTGGAAATCCAGTGCTGAAAATGTATTCAGGCGTACGGGCGCATAGCATGTTTCCTTGTCACATTAGGCATAAGTAGTACTCTCTCCTCACCCTATTAACCGTGATATATGCGACAATTCTTTTCCCAAATCCTCGGAACAGAAGGGAAGCGAACTCATATCGCGCGCTCCACTTACCATCGACACCTTTTGCTTTTCTGTATTTCTTTTGGTTCGTACCTACTGGTAATCAAAAAATCGCTTAACTATAATAATTGTAAGCACAGCATTAAGAGTTGGATAATGGCCCATTAATAAAAAAAAAATATAATAACTAAAATGTCTTAATTTTAGGCTAAACTAGAGTTTTCCCCGCAGCAAAGGTTGTAGCTCTTTCTTATGGACAATCTTCAATACTTAAGTTTCTTTTTGAATTCACTACAATTACAAAGAATCTATATCAATATAGTGTAGACAACTGCTCAGCAAAACATAAAGAAAAGTCGCAGCCAACCTGATTTGAAATATCTAATAGATAATGAATGACATGTGGGCAACCTGACAACGTATTTGTTACTGAATTACAGCGATGGTTGTCTACATCGCGATTGCAGCGTTATCTTTTATAATAATCCGTCTATTCCACGGAAACGACGTGATCTATTGGGATAAAAAGTATCTTAAAAATTGACTCGGGTTATAAGTCAGCTCTATATCGAGTTTCATTCGTATACATTCAGTAATTTTCAAAAAAGATGCGATTGCAGCGCCACCTTTTTTTCTATTTACGTCTATCCCACGGAAACGACACCATTTATTGGGATAAAAGTGTCCTAAGTTACACCCCGTGATATACATATTTAAACACAATGTACAAATTCGAACGACTTACAGATTTATTATAGTATATATAGATTGATTTATTATAGTATATATAGATTGATTTATTATAGTATATATAGATAGATTTTTATGCATGTATGTATGTATTTAGGTGTTTATTTTTAACTTCTTTGTTTATTTAACCTAAGCAGTATGTCACAATATACACATAAATATAGGGCGCCTAAATTTTAAGTAAAGAAGCTGAAATATGTTTCTCTGATATTTCAGAAAAAATATAACATTAATATAGGTTTAGATATAGGTGAATTAGTTACCAACAAAAAAATCTAAACAGATGCAATCCGTAAACAAGTCTGTCACAAATGTATGGACCAAAAATTATATAGTAAACGAATAAATACTCTTTAGAGTCAATGTTACCAGTTTCATCGCCTCGGGCTTTGTCATAGAATCTTTCGCAATCGGGGACTAATAAGAAGCATACACGCGTCCCAAACGCGATTCACGTGTACAGACAAAAACCAGCATCCGTTCCCCCCGAAAGACACCCGCGTATGTGATGTATGCAAAAAGGGAATTGAATAAGGTGATTTCGTTCCGCGGGGTCGCTCCCGTAGGAAAAGAATTCGCAGCGCGGTAATGGCGAATACAATAAATTTTCATAAACAAATTGCGATTTGATGGCGGCATATCGGCGTGGTGCGCGTGTGCCTACTCCCAATAAGGATTGATAGGGAAACAATGTCGCGACACTGATTGAATGTCAATTTGCGGTTCGCGCCGCACACGTTGCGGCTGTCGGCTGAATAATTCCATGTAATGGCTTACACGTAGCCTTAACGATGTGGGCGATGTTCCAACACTTGCCAAATGGATATTGTCTTTGAGAGATACTTTTTCTATCAATTTTTTTGTCCTTTGCCTCATTTAAACGATTTCATATCAGCGCGTGTGAACTACGTGCTTGGTGTATCAAATGATGAATTGAAGAATCCAATGTATCGATAGATTTATTGCACTCTGAAATTGATTAAATTGTGATCGATATTTAACACTGAGGAGATCGTCGAGATTAATTGCTGGTTCCTATATTTCTATAAGACTCCTACTAGCGTCAAGATTCATCATACGCACCGCAAAGGAGTGGACTTCGTTGCTGGAGTCTGTCTTTCCCGATACTTATAACCTGGGTGTCTCCAAGTTCCGTGTGAATAAGTACCTTCTAGATAAGCTTCATCCTAGACCACATCTTCGCTCATTATTTTATTATTATCGGGCGAGATGGTGGTCAAACGCGAACCTATACTACAATAAAAATAATTACATTTAATTAAAAGGATAAAATTTTAATAACTTTGTTTAAAAAAACCGACTTCAAAAACGAAAAAACTAAAATGTATAAAATAACTTATTTCTTAAGCTATTATTATTAATATATATATTATCTAAAACATCTTAAAGTCGGTGCTTAGTAATTTTCAAAATATAGTAATTTTTATGTTTTACTTTGCACCGACTTCAAGATGTTTTAGATAATATATATTAATAATAATAGCTTAAGAAATAAGTTATTTTATACATTTTAGTTTTTTCGTTTTTGAAGTCGGTTTTTTTAAACGAAGTTTTTAAATTTTATTTGCTACTTTTTAGTGTCTAGCTATGCATGGGTGGACCTACGAATGGTGCCGCGCTTCTTAAAAAATAAAGGTCCCAAGAACCGGGAACAAAAAAATGTTCGTAAAATGAAAACTACTGGGCCAAACTATGTCAAATTTTTAGGGGACCACATGGCAGCTATTCCGCGTCGAACAAAAAAGAATCACGTAAATCGAATCATAAATCACGGAGTTATCGGGGAACATACATAAAAAAGCAACAAAAAAAAGATCTCGACGAATTGAGAACCTCCTCCTTTTTTCGAAGTTAGTTAAAAATCCTCACAGAATAACACCACTTTTGTTTTATTTTAATATATACTATATAATACTATGGATACAAAGTTAAGATTCAATCTGTTTTATATTTGGAATATATTTGCGGATATGTGCAACAGCAGCTGTATTTCTAGAACGTTGCCAACCTCAAAAAAAATTATGACACTTCTCTTAAATAATGCCATAGACACAGAGGCAAAATTTAGATGGAAAGTTCCGTCCAAGTCGGTTATTTCAGCAAATCCGGCAATGGATATTTTGTAAAGTAGGTGTACTAATATATCTACCATTTTCAGCTAATTATCCGCTTACCCAATGGAATCATTGTTATGCAGAAAACTTCGTCACGGGTAGGTAGCCACTTGATACGTAACATTGTGACAAGGTGTGTGCGAGGGCGGGTTCAGCTTGCCGGGAGGTGCCACGGGTGTCAAGGAGTTTTGACTTGCAAAGCAGCGCCGAGATTTTTCACTAGGGTGGTAATGACTACTTGATGTGTTTCGATCTAGATTAGTATGGAAAGAGACATTGATAAAAAAAAGACCTTAAAAGTAAATTCGTGTTAGATTATATTTTGGCACAGCCAAATATAGATGAATCTCTATTATCAAATTGGTGAATACTTAAAAATATTTTGTTCTTTTTTACTAAAGAAACAAAGAAAAAATAATGTTTTTTTTTAGTTAATTAAGTTTGTTTTCTATATTTTGTTTTTGGAAAATATACTTTCGTATCTTGCTGTAATACTAGAAATATTTTAAAAATAATAGAAATATATGTAAAACAGAACTAATTTAAATTTTTATTACGAGAGTACATTATACGGCCTAAATGCACGGTATTTTAGCTATTTTTTTAAAATGAGTAACAAAATTAATAAAAAATCTTTGATTTTCCAAACTTTTTATTACTTTTATATCAAAGTACACAATCACAAAATTGCCATTAGGTACTACGGATTGATTTTAGTTAGGTTTTAAGTATATGTCGTTTGAATATAAACATATTTGAGTCGTAATATCGATATTAATTCAATATGTAAATATACAAGAATATTCATTTAAAACACCATTTATATATTTCATCAAACATTTAAATGACAAATCATTTTGTTACATAGTAAGGAAACAGATTGACACGATCCGTATTGTCTCATATCTCATAACGTGTGTAACCCTTTGACTCGAAATACCCATTTCCATGCAGAATAGGTTCACAAAACGACTAACATAAAGGCGATTCCACACTTGGCTAACTCGCAAGCACGTCACCTTTGATGCGCGTATGATTGCCCGCGCCCGCGACACATTGGATCTATATTGTTGTCTTTTTCAAGTTTCGTAATAAGGGATGAGGGTGTATTAAAGCCTTTTATCCGGCTCGTCACGCCGGCACGTGGGGTTAGGAAGGGGTTTAAGGTGAGCAAACATTAGCTCTTTTACATTTTTGCAATTTCATCTACGACGCCTGACGGCTGTTTGCCCACCTCGAGTTTCGGGACCGTAGAAGGAGGTTTTCAAGGGTGTTACAACTTTAACTCTTTTTAAAAGGGTTCAAGAAAGCAAACGAGTTTTTAATATTTATTTACAGATGTGCTTGCGGTGTTGCTAAAAGCTGTGGCGTAGTAGTACGGAGAATTCAAGAAATCTCGACTGAAGTTAAGTCGTCTATTAAGCCAACGCTAGGCCCGCGGCCAAGTTCGTGCCGCAGACTGCAAATCTTGGCTGCATTCTCAAACATTCAAGAAGATGTAGCTGGAATTAAACGACGTGGTACACTCGACAATTACACTATATCCCGAGTGCAGGTAAGGTTGCATATTTTAGGAGCGAGACAATATTAGCTGCGGCACTCGACTGGAAAATGAGACTGTTTTTGGTGGCTAATTTACAATACACTTGCATTTTGGGAGAACAAGTTCCGTTCGCCAAGGTGTATATTCAACGTTTTGTGTACACTAGGAACATTTTGAAACGTGTTAGCTCAGTTTGCAAATATGCACTATGGAACAGTGCTGAGAGGTGAGTAAATATTAGCACACTTATACTAATACGATTGTTGAGCTATCCTGTTTTTCAAGGAGTGATTTTCTGACTGTATAATAAAAATGCTATTAAAATTTCATTCTATATTTCAAGCCCTATTTAGTTACGGTGTTAGTTGAAAATACACAGACAAAGTTTGGTGTCAGATTGTCTTTTTGGGTTATTTAATAATAATAATCAACCTTAGGGTTGCGGTAAGTTATGTGGGGAACAAATGTCTAGCCATGCCGCCTCCGCCAGGTCCCGGTCGAAGGGGAAGGCCCAAGAAATGTTGGCTTAACGTTGTGAAGGATGACAAAGACCAATGGTCTCAAAACGGGAGATGCTGAAGACCGCGCAAAGTGGAGTAGGAAAAGTCGGAAACCGGACCCTGGGCGTTGGAGTGAACGCTCGGAACGCAACCGGGATTTAACGGATGATGATGAGGGTTGCGGTAAATGACAGTTTAGTACAATTACAAATAACTACTTGAATTTTCAAGTTATCGATAGTTTTATAAAATAAAAGAGTTTGGTTATCTTTGACCTGCAGATAAATTATGTCGAGAATATTTTTAATGCATTTTTAGGGCGCAGTCTGATAGTTTTGAATGAGGACAATGAGATAATTTCTCGGGTTACACTTTCGAAATTAACAAAGGCCAAGCATAGTAAAATGTGGCAACGTCTTAGCGAAATAATAATATCGTTAGGTAGTATTCTACGACTGGTACAGTGGCACGGATCGCGCGCCGCGGGCGACCACAATTCAGGAATACCTCATAATTCACGCTTAATCTGCGCTAGTCGCGCGACAACGCTGCATCCTGCGGGTGATAGCGCGATCGTGCCGCGAACCATTGTTGTACCCTTAGATGCAATTTCAGTGAATAATTAAGTGCAATATTTATTATAATTATCTACAGCACGGTTATATTAGTTATAATGTTTCGATTTGTTTCACTTGTCACCTCAGGGCAATGAAGATTTTTTAGGGAAAGTGGAGATGCCGATTTGAGATTCCATCAATTAAGCGAATAGGTAGAAGGCACACCGGAAGGAAAACTATTACTGCTTCCTAAAAAGTTTATAATTAATATTAGATTAACCGTTATTTATTCCTCAGATCAATATTTATTTAGTAGATATAAAAAGAAGTATATCGCCTCTTTGCTTTAATAATGTGTTATCTTGAAAATTGATATTGTAGAAAAGATTTTTTAACCTGAATAAAATAATTTTATCAAAACAAATAACGTTTTAACGAGAAGGCTCAAAAGGACAAAACCATTTGAACTAGTGGTATAAACAAAACAAAAGTGTAGTATAATGTGCTAGCTATTAATAAAGAACACATGAACAAAGTGTCTTCGCCTTAATAGAGACAATAAGAAAAGTGTTAATGGACAGTTTCTTAGTATGAATACTTTTAGTTAATTTAGGTTATATTTAAATTACTTATTAATCTTTTTAGATTAGATGGTAATATTAATAAGGTATTTATTTTTAAATATCTTATTCATAATAAATAAAAAAAAAAAAACAAATAACGTGGTATCTTTTAAAATACATTGTGGAGTAGCAGACAAAGAAGTTATTCGCTATAACACATTATTAAAGTAGAGGCGATATACACATTGCGTTTCTATATTAAGGTATTGCTTTGTGTCTTATTTATAATAAATCAAAATAAATTTTCTATCATTAAATGAAAATACCTTTCTATGTTAAAATGAACACCGCCATTAACGCACCCGCTCATTGTTCAACACATTATTCAAAAAGCACGTGAGCCACGAAGACCCTTAAAATTACACACGAAACAGTGCTCTTTACCAAGTTTCCCATAAGAGCCCATTATTTACGGAGCCATCGTACCATTAAGATTCTCCACATATCTTCGAAAGGCGTGTTATGGTAATTACGGGTCGCCATTTTATCTCGCGACTCTTGGCGATTAGAACTCGCGCGCTCTCGCTCGGCTGCACGTAGAAATAACAAGTCCGCGAACTTAGTTCGTTTCTGAGGAGGAGCGCATTCCGAAATTAATTCGGATGGAAGATATCGGGTGGTGCGATAGCGGGTCGCTTCCGCGCCATTTATTGCTCGTGTGGTGCCGCCACTGCCGGGTATCGGCAAAGGGGTAAAGAATATCAAGATGTAACGAGCGCCAGCCGGAAGGCTCGCAAATGAGCTCGCCGACTTATCTGTGTTAATGTGGGTGAGGGTTAATTTTGTCTTACATGAGCAATTTGAAGATACCGCTCTCGTACACAACTTACATTTGCTGTTAGTGCAGGATAACATTTTCAAATTGGATTTGTTTCGTGCTTTCTCGCTTACTTATTATTTATTTTATACTTCAGCACTAAAAATATCTTCACTTTCAATTAAAGTTTGTACACACTTCCATATTATCTCTAGTACTAGATAGAGACGGCTTACTAGTGACGGCCTCTGTGATTGAGCGGCCTATCCCTTTGCCGGCCTTACTACAATGCAGAGACTCTGGGTTCGAATCCTGGCAAGATAGTGGAATCAGCCCCACAGTGGTCGGTTGTATACTACCCATATCACAAGCGTAACTTGCTTAACTTAGGGATATACTTGTGCAATGTATGTGTTTGTCTGCCAATATTTTTTTATTATTTATTTAATTTTAAGTCTATTACTAAGAGCGTCTATTGTGTTTGATTCAGATATTAGACGTGTATCAGTGCAAGACATCTACGTATCGAATTTACTAAAGTATGCAAATCAACAAAACACTTTGGACAAGTGTGAAGAGGTGAGCTCTTCACACTGCCTTTTTAAAATGGGCTCTACAGCTAACTGAGTCTAAGAATGAGAAATTAGCGAATTTATATTTTTTGTAGTCAGACAAGAGACCATAGAAATCCCGTTACAAATAGAGGAATTTAATTTACCCAAGAGTTCGTCATCTAGTACAAAAACACTTTAATTAAAAAAAAAAACCAAGGCAGCATCTTACTAATTTACAAACTTTCTTATAACATATGTACACGTGTGGTACTAAAACGTGTGCTTTCTATCTCATTCTACTTAAATATTCGTTAAGATTTCGTCTAGACAAAAGGAAAATATAGTGTCTGTGGAATAGGATGAATGCGGTGAAGCACAAACACGGATGGCGAGCAAATACGTACGGTGTATATTAGCAAATGAAATTAATTTTCAAGTGCAATCTAGTCATTTGCTATTATTGCAGGTATAATTGAGAAAGCGAATGCTATATGACGGGATATCGAATACAATTAACTGCATGAGATTCAAAGTGGAATAATGGTTCGATGATATTAAGTCTGTATTGCCTCTTGGATTAGATTAGATTACATAATACATACATAACTTCACGCCAGGTTCCTTGCGGGGTAGGCACGAACCACAGAGCGCCATTTAGGCTTATTCTTACACACCTCAGATTACATAATTATTAGATTAATTATTGTTCACCAAAATAAACAATTACAAAAACAAAATGCATAATTACAACAAACTAGTGGTCGCCGGTGGTCGAAATTTAACCATAATAATTAATGTCAATGACTATATATACTTCTATAATCACAGATATCGCCAAAGCTACACTGTTAATTTGTCATGAACAATAAACAAAAGAGTATAATGCGTAACGTGCGGCACACTTGATGGAAAGTGGTAACCATCGCCTATGGACATTTGTATTGCAAAGGTGCTACAAATGCGCTGCTGTTCTCTTAAGGGAGACTGGAACCTGGTCACTAATGCCGGAACACAACACAAGGTTTTTATGGTGGCATACTCTAAAAATTAATATTAAAAAAAAGATTAGCATTCATCGCTTTTTCTTTATATAATATAAACTATAAGAGTACGAAATTTCATACACATCCATCCGCGTAATTTTCGTAAAAAGGGGTACAAAGTTTTTGCTTCACGTATTAATTAATATAAAGACTTTTTGGTAAAACAACAAGCGGCCTTATCACTGAAACGAACTCTTCCAGGCAACCTAGTTTCAAAAAAATAATTACTAATCTAGCGGCGCAGGCTGAGCAAGAAAAAGATAGGATTGTACAATTTAAATATACTTACACTCTCTTTGTAACAAAGTAAAGATTTATCGTTGATAGAATTCATGCAGCAGACAGGCTCATCTAAGTGGTTACCGTCGCTTTTGGAGATTAGCAACACCAGATGTGCTGCTCTCGGTTTTGCCAGTGTGCTGCCGGTCTCGAAGAAATTCGATGACTCCTTTTTGTAATAATCTTCTTTATAGATTGGATGTCGTCTCTTATAACACCATGCCGATAACGAGGAGGGAGAGGCAGTCAAGCGACGATTACGATATTAGCAAGATGTGCGTACATTCGACAAGCTGACGTAGTGACGGACTTTGCGCGTGTTATTGAATCGTGCTGTTTGTACTGGTTGCGTCCAGTTATATTTGTACCTGTGTTATACGTGTTTGTATAATTCTAATAAATTCTATAGTAATTCCAACGGCATTTTGATTCGAGTCCCGCACTCGTAACAATATTTTAAGCTCAGCCCTCTCGCCTTAAAATGTCTTTCCATGATTTTTTTACTTTAATTTAACAGAATTCTCTCCAAAGTGTTGCCCAATAAACCAGTTAAAATTCATCTCTTGTGAGGCCGAATACACAAAACGTTTGCGGTCGTAGGTGAGAGCTCAAAGAGCCATTTCACACGAGCGCAGTCTGCGGTGCCACGTCAAAAGGATTGACCGAATCGTGTCTGGGGTGAAGTGGTGTAACCACAGCCTAGTCGCTAAACAACCATGTTTGGTGTTTTTGGACAAATGCCGATTTCCACCTTTGAAAGTAATTTTAAACGGAACTATTAATTTTATATGAAACTTGGAAGTAAGCATTTTGATATTTGACTTGTGTACGACTTTAGCCAAGTACGTATATTTAAAATTACGTTCGCGTTACAGTATTATATTTATACTGTATGTCTTTGAAGACCACGGGCCATAAAAGTGGCCCGAACTTTTGTGGGGTTGCGTGGGGCCATGGGAAGGCCAACGTAGAGGCCCCTTGACCAATTTAATGTAAATGAGGCGTGACACTGACCAGCGATTATCCCTGTCTACACCATATAATAATGCACCCAAGGACAAGCCCCGGTGAGCGTAGGACTATTGTGGGAATTGAGAACAAAAAGTACCGGGCTATTGGGTGAACTTCTAGTGGTACTAGGGGTCTGGGAATACGGGGACTATGGCTATTGAAATGTTTTCCACGCCGAATAACTCGATGCCAGTTTCCTTAGGATGTTTTTTCTTCATTTTCCGCAAATGTATATTCTAACCTCTACCTTATTTTTAAATTGTTACCAGTGTGCCAAAAGTTAAAAGCAGCAGGATCTCTGCGAAGTAGGTACTACTATGAACTACGGGTAGTGACTAATACTTGAAGAGTCTCTGAGAGGTGATTAATTTGAAAACTGTTTTTGGCACCTTGTGAAACTATTAACGATATGATTTTATATTTCCTGCTTAAAATTAAGATGATTTTTCAAATTGAATTTAAATAAGTTGTTTGCTATTGAGTGTTTGAACTTGTTCCTTGAATTAATATCCTTTTGAGTTGTTACTACTTTTGCTAATATTTAAGTAAAATTAAAGTTCACAAACTTATGTTTGTGTTATAAGGAAATGTAGGTTTTATTTTTGAAATATGTTGCATAGTATGATTTATATCATACTATGCAACATATTTCATAAATAAACCCTACATTTCCTTATAACCAGGAAACGACTCTTGAAATAAACTTACCAAGTCAACATAGCAAGTATCAAGACTAGCTGAAAGGAACTGAACACGAGTTGTTTACGTGAGGGCCGTCAGCAAACACCTGTAAACGCCTTTGCTCGTTTGAAGTGGACGGTCACGATTGCTAGGTACAATTAGCCGTAGACGTGTCCTGCGCTGCTACCCAAATAGATGTTGATTTAAGATTTGTAAGGATTTTGAACTTGGCAACATAAATGAAACGACTTAAAATTACGCAAATACAATTTTAGAGGAAATTTTGTTTTTGGCTAGAACTTGTAGAATGAAATGAAATGATACATACAATATTGCTAAAATACAAAGAACATTCAGAACAAGATGCGTCCCAAAGGAAACTCTTATGCCCGCGCTAGGTCTCTTTAGAGCCTGTGTGACGGGCTACAGTTGAATTCGCTTCGTTCATATGGTCCTCATTATAAATGTATAGCTTATAGCTTCGATGTCTTTGTGCATTAAACATCCGTATAATAATAATATATTCCAATACTAGATTAAAGAGTTAAAAGTTATTTATAGTAATATTAACAATGAGTTTCATGTGTGTGTGTGCGTGGCATGTGCATGTATGTTTGCGTCTGTAGGTTCGTATATCCATAAGGGCCCGTGCGTGCTTTTTGTGTATTTAGAAGGAATTGTGTGATAGAGTAATTAATTATGTTTTTGTCATTTCGCTATGGAACACTGGAAAAGGAATTTCAGAGTAAATAATAAACTTTGAATCTACTCAACGGTGCTTACTCAAACAATTTTTACTTAAAGTATTTTTTAAGCTCTACCCCCATGACTTTTTTCTGAATATTTTAGCTCAAAATAAAATTACAACGACATTTATGAATATTTTTTATGTCAAATTTCAAAGGTGTAAGGTGTCTTCTTTTTTAAGTGAATTTTAATCTGGGATGATCAAGATTTATAATATGTGTATTAAAGATCAAATAAGGCTAATAAAATAAGGTTGGCTACGCAAGTCACCTGCGTGCGCATGAACGTCAAACAGCCAATAACTCAAGCGATTGCCGTAACCGAAACCGGTTAGGAAGACATAATTAAAAATCACTCAGTTAAAGCTTATTTTTGATTACAAGCTTTTTAGGCTTCAGAGGCTAAGTGGCAAAGAGAGTAATCTTTCATTGCTAATACAGAACCTTCGGGTTGTGGCCCATCTTATACTTGGTCGAACTTTAAAGAAATTTGCATTTCTTGCATATAGAGCATTTCTTTACTGTCTGTATTTAATATCACTATCAAGACACACTTGCATTAGTGGAGCATTATGGCAAAGTTTTTCACTTATAAAAGACGCAAAAACTATTTTTATAGAATCGATGAACATCTACGAGTATAAAAAAAATAGTACATGTATATGTTATTATCAACATAGAAACAAGCACTTCTATACGTATTACGCTATACAGGTGTGTAAAGCGTTATTAAGTAAGTAGCATAAATAATTAAATTACGGTCGGGCATAGGTGAATAAGGCAGAGGTGTTAAGGGTAGACCGCATTAATGTATTTAATAAACCACATGTTGTAATTATTTAATACTTACCTTCATGTTAGGAGCCTTAAGAACAGACGAGCGTGCATGACAAGAGCTATGAATGTCAAAGAAGCAAGTGAGGTGTGTAAAAATAAGCCTGTATGGCGCTCTGTTGTTCGTGCCTACCCCGCAAGGGACCTGGCGTGAAGTTATGTATGTATGTATGTATGTTCATGTTAAAGCTCGAAGTAAATGTTGGAGTACCTAATACAAAGTAATTATATTTTTGTATAGCCGGTTTATAACTTACTATTCATGCACTTGCCTTGCCATCGGTAGAAAATTACCATTACCTGTAAAAGGTTTATGTAATTTTAACCTACAGTAAGGCGGTTAGTAAGATGTAGAAACCAGCCATAAGATAAATAATCAGTATGTTCTAATGAACCTATTTTGAATTTTGTAAGTGCGTTGTTTGAATTTTGTAAGTTGCACGTCTTATACCTGGTTATATTTGGTTATATTATATTTAAAAAAAATTAGAACTAGGCATGTTTGCTGAAGAGTTTCTTGCGCCGCTTCTTCTCTTCAAGCCACAACATGTTGTGAAGCGGTGGTAAATTAGATTAGGCTCCCATAGAGTAAATAATAACCATAAACAAAATTAAAACTAAATAATTAAAATGAACAAGTTGGCGGTAGGCTAAATAAAACTTTGACAATACACGTTAGACAAATGTCATCTTTGTCGTCCGTGACCACGGCCACTGAAAAGTGGCCGAAACGTCGGATAAACCAAAATCAAATAAATTACCGCGCTTAAAACCGTTAAAACGTAGTTTTATTATGTATACAAGTCGCGAAAACTTAAGAAAATATTATGTTTAATGTATATTATATATAATGAAAGAATATCTAATATCTATTACATCTAACAAAACCGTCAACAACAAAACGTCAAACAAAAGATATGGAATAGATAAACGCCTAATATTGGTCAGTTAAGTTGAGCCTAGTTTAAATATCGTACGATGGTGTATTCGGAAAAGCAATCAGCTCACGTTAAATTTAGTAGCGTAATTATTATAAAGCGCAATCAAACAATTAAACCATAGTAAAGTCCAAATATTTATAAATCAGAATGAGACGAAAATATTGCTTTAATAAACCATCTCGGAATAAAACCATGCCTGCTCCGTATTATTTACATGCAAGCACTTGGAGAGTGCTCAATCGTATTCGCAATGTTGACTTCTGGAAACGACCTCTCAACTCTCCATGATCATAATACCCTTCGCTGCATCTAACAACCCCTTCTACATCCATAAACCGGTAACAAATCTTAGGCGAGCGTTCGGCTTCTTTATAACTCGTGCAGTAAGATCCCTTAACCCAACATAATGGGCCGGTTTGCTGAGAGGACCGTCGTAAAATGCCCCGTTCGCGACGTCCAGTGCACAACCTCGAGCCCTGCGAGTGGGACCCTTCGAAATTTCACGAACTATTTGCCCCGCACTAGCCCCCACTCAGCTTTTTTGTCGGGCTTTATTGTCCGGATTTTCTGCTCACCTTTATCGTTATTGTGTCCGCTCGGCTTCATAAAGGACGGCGGTTCACTATTAAGACCTCATAAGCGTGGGAAAATTTTGTCAAACACTCGATGTCCGGTTGACAAAATTTTCCCGAGAATAAAAACGGTTCGGGCCGAGTCAATAAATCGTTTAGTCAATTGAACGGGATGCAATGGGCGTGTTAATTGGTTGGGTGCGGGACTGCGGGCTCGGATGCCGGCCGTGTATCGTGTGGCATCGTGCTCGAGGGCGACGAGTGGACAGTGAGCAGTCATTGCTGAATGATAATTGCCTGCAAGCCGGCCGCCGCATAAATTCAGCCTATTGGCGTGGAATTGAATGGATGCAAACAGGTTCCGGTTAGAGTTACACCGATGTTGGAACATACATGGAGGGGAATCTAAAAACACGTGTGTACGAAAATACGAAAAAGAAATTGAGTTTAGAAAAATATTTCACAGTCAATATTTTATATCATGTTATAAAATGTCAGGATATGTGTATATTATGATATATTTATTAGTATTTAGATATATCTGCTAATATCCTTTTTAGCAATGAAAGGGGCAGTATACTTAATACTTTCCATAGTGGTTCAATTGAATAAGCTCCAAATTGGGATCCTAATAATACCATTTCGTATCTATGATCATCGCTGTCATTAAAACTAAATATCACCGAGTTTAAATGATAATATTTCGTCCTACTATGGACTATAATTTAATAACATAAAGAATATGAACTAATTGTCAGTATATAAAAACAGATAAAAGGAAATATATACATAGATATCGGGAAGGTACCTACCAGATATCGATTTCAGGTACAGCTAAAGTACTTTCATATTCCATTTGTTCCTTGCAAAAAGCATCAACAACATATGACCAATATTTTTGCTTTAAACCAGGTAATATTATTTAGGTTTCTCCAATGATTTCTAGTTCTTAGTTTGCAGCTGGGCAACCGGTGAGAGGACATGAGCCCACTGCATATATCCCGGTGGAGATAAACGCATACGATTACACGTGCGAGCCACAGGTGGCGTATAACATTTTTCAGCGGCCCGGACGGGCCATTGGCTGCGCACCCGGGTGCACTGTTGGTACGGATTAATCCGACACCAGCACACCGATGTGCGGTATTTCTTTTTATTGAAAAGCGTGGGATTTTTTTTATGGCAATATTTATTTAGACTTCAGCTCAATATAGAAAGTAAATTGCATTTTCAGAGGGTTTCTTTTTTGAGGGGTATTCAATTTAGTAAGAATATGTAATATACACTATGGTATAGTGTAGTTTTATAAGTGGCTACTCTGGTTGACTTCCTGGAGGAGTTGGGCTGGATGGTTATAAACACTCATCCAAACTACACGCTAAATAGGTGCTACGTCGTCGATTTGCGGAAACCCTTCGCTTGGAGAAGAAGAAGATGAGTGGGATGAATGGGTGGCTGCTATATATATAACTAAAAATTGATATATAATCGTGCTCGTCAGATTTAAAAAAATACGGTAATGTTCCGTAGCGACTTTTTTTGGTTAAATAGCAAAGATATTCGCTTACTAAGTCGTAATTAAAGAAAAAGAATTAAAAATTCTTACTCCTGAACTTTACAGTGGTGTTAACTTCCGAAAAAAGTTAAAATATTAATGGAAATTAGTTTTAACATAATCCTTTGAATAGTTTTTGAGAAATGACATGTTAGGGATTAAATACTTTTTAGGGTTCTAAAGTCAAACGATGAACACAGCAGACGTTTCTTTCCTCTGCGGAACTGTAGTTCGTAGACTACCTCGTGCTTGCCCGACTTTTAGCTTAATGTATCCACTATTCGTATTACAATAAAATCAATTTAAATTTTGTTTAAAACATGAGCTCATTCCTTTTAAATGACTGAATAAAATTGTATTAATCTTATAGTAATATATAAGAATGTAATATGAAGTAATATGAAGAGTTTGTTTACTTGATTGAACGCGCTAATCTCAGGAACTACTGGTCTGATTTGAAAAATTCTTTCAGTGTTAGGTAGCCCATTTATCGAGGAAGGCTATAGACTATATATTTATATCATCACACTAAGACCAATATCGGAGCACCAATGAAGAATGTTTCAAAATCGGGGGGTTAAAAAAAAAATCCACGCTTATATAAATTAGTGGGCAACCCGGTTGGTCTTGTCATCATAAACCTGGGGACAGTGCACACACGTGTGCGTATGCGAATACGGGTAATTTCATAGTGGACCTGACGTTCGTGTGTTACGATGCCCATACTACATATTATTACTATTTTTGCCAAAGAATTATTATACATTAATAAGTAACAAGACCTAAGGAAGCAAGAGTTATGGCATTTTGTCAATTCAAGACATATCGTATAAGCTGTTCCCGTTGAGCTACGAGGGTTGGAAATAATTATTGCTTGCTTGACAAATTGCCGGTAAAGCCTACGTGTCGCTACCACAATTTGATACAATTTTCGCCTTTTCCCCGTGCGGGTTAACTGATTTGCATACGTGCGCCCCGGGATTATGCAAATATTTTTTTACATACTGTTTACGTTCCCTATATTAGCCATTTTCCCTACACGGGAAAAGGAAGCACTCGGGTCGCGCGTTTTAAAAAGATTTACGCGCTTTGTCGGATCATTAAGTGCGGAACTAATTTGCTTACCTTTGAAATGTGTAAATGCTTTGTTCCGGATAATTACTGAAGGGTAGCAATCCCCGTAACGTGATATGCACATTGTGTTGACTCTTGGTTTTTCAGGGAACCGTATTGTTGTTTAACTTTATTTTAATAGTCCAAGTCGTAGCGGACCAGTGGATTGTTTTTCCTAATATGCACATGCTGTTTTACCGTGGGTCGCATGGCTTTTGTGATTAAGGAGGTGGACACTGAAAATCAGTGCTGTGTCTGACTATGTTCCGGCACAGCAAAAACTTAGTGCCAAGCTCACAAATTGCAGCACACATTTTCATTGTTATGATTATAAATTATTGTGAAGTGTCGCATTTTCAGAAATAAATATTTTATATGTAGTTTAAATTTGACCGACGGTTAACCAAAAATAATCACTGCTTTTTCATACATTTTTGGCGATTATTTTATTTTAACCATCGGTTAAAAGTCGGTGCACACCAGACTTAAAATAAAGTACAACGTGGGAAAATTAAAAATAACTGTTGCGTGAAGAAAAAACTTGTATTATTTCCATTCTTGAATTCAGTCAGGTTACAATTTATTATAGTGATAACTGTTATCTGATGTTTGAAAAATCGGCCCTTAGCATAAAATACTTTTGCAATTTAGGATGGTTTGTGCTGTCGTTATTATACGTGGAGGATTTGAAAAAGTTAAAATTCAAATTCATTTTCGTTATTCAAAATAAGTTCCACTAGAGAACACTTATGAAGGTCATACATGTAAGAAAAAAAAATATCTACTTCTTATTCTATATACATCGCTTCGCAATGTGATATCGCTGTTCAAAGAATATGCTTGCTGCGGTCTAGTCGTCTGTCGAAAGAGGTGACAAGAAACCACAACCAGGTGGTTAGATATTTGCTCATCTGGATGGCTACCACCCCAGGTCTAGAGTATACCGTCATAACAATCAGGTGTTCTAGTATTAGTAGTCAAGTTCTAGAGTCCCTTTCAGGCCGGCGGAAACTTTGGTGCTGCAAATGTCTATAGGTGATCATAACCATTTTCCAAAGGCTTGATTCTAAGCCTGTCTGCGGTACTCCAATAATAAACAAATTGCTCAAGATATTATTTAATTTTATATTAGACTTGAGAAAGCGGCATATCCACTACGGCGAACTGTTATTTTTGACCTGTTGTCAAATTTTGTACTTTTTATGAGTATTGCTATATGGTAGAGGATTTTTAGGGGAACGAATAGTATATTAGCGATGCGTTCTTAATGTAATCTCTGCTCTAATTCTAATTCTCTATTTAAGGTAATCGCGATATGTAGATTCTATTACAATGTTTTCCTGCACCATCAGAAAGCAGAAACGCAGGTGTCTTGGCAAACTACCGCGATTTATTTTTCTAAATATATCAAGTTTTTTAATTTGCATGAAGAGGGCGTAACTCCTTTGCGGTATTGAGCATGTGGGAATTGTCGAAATTAAATTTTCTTTGTTTTCCTCTGGTGGGCCGTGGGTTCTTCGCGTTATTAAATTTTCTTGTGTTTTTTAACACAGCCGTATCATTAGATTGAGGGTTTCCGTCAAGAGGAAATTGTGGCGGCGAGGGGAGCGAACTGAGCACCTAAACATATTGAAAATATAAAAATCCCAGCCACTTACTCTTTGCATCACGCTTGGACTGTAACTCTACATAAAACAAAACATTGAAGATATATATATATATATATAAATTTTTTGAAATGAAAATTATCTAGAAATGTAATATTATAATTATTTCAAATGCCATGTACATTTTAGAGGTTGTAAGATACGTTATACTCCTATTTAGATATCTCGGCCACGTTGTACGCATGAAAGACACTAGAATGCCTAAAGCTGTCTTTTACTCACAGCTTAAGGATGGAAAGCGCCACCTGTCGGCATGTGACATCCCAAGTGACGGCTGGGAAGATCTTGCTTTGCAAAGAAGGGAGTGGTGTAATTCTATTGATAAGGCTGTTGCTGCCTTCGAAACACAGCGAGTAGAACACTCTGACGAGCAACGCCTTATCAAAAAGAGCCGCCCTAAAATCCTACAACTATACATACGACTCATCAAGACGGCTGTATTGTGCTCTTTGCAGGAGAACTTTTAAAACCAAATTTGGTTTCTCTAGCCACCTGCGCTCGCACAGCCGGACTTGACAAGGTTTGCCGTTGACGGATACGTCAAGGAGAACTATAATATATACTCCTATTTAGATATTTGGATACTATGACAACAAAGAATGAATGTAATAGTGTAA
Organism: Dendrolimus pini; assembly: GCA_949752895.1. Lineage (NCBI taxonomy): Eukaryota > Metazoa > Arthropoda > Insecta > Lepidoptera > Lasiocampidae > Dendrolimus > Dendrolimus pini. Next base: position 18,173,037 of record OX457128.1, on the reverse strand, counting down.
TTGACAGTCAAGCCAATTGAAACACTTTTTATAATCTTACAAGACGCTGAAGACCCTAGATTTTGTTCGAGAATAGTAAATTATGACGCCATCATTTAAAAGAGTTAAACAGCGAATTAATTGTTATTTAAACAAACATTAAATTAGTTTTTATCATGATATTTTGAAAGTAAGATGTATAGTGCCTGGTCTTTTACATGAAAATAATTATAGAATTTACTGTAGTAACACGTGTCATCTACCCAATTAGAGAGAATAAATTTAGTTAAATGCGTGTTTTTTTAATGTAAACAAAATAACTCGTATCTAGTAAAATTAGCAAGTTTAAATAGCAATGTGGCGTTCATGTTAGTTGCCTGACCGATGCGCCATGAGGCAGACGAGTTCTGGAGTAGAAAGAAACCCGTCGCAATAAACGTAGTGTTGGACGCCCTCCAGCCCATAGGAGTGAGAACCTGCGCAAGCTCGCCGATAGGCATTGGACGAGGAAGGCGGAGGAGCGGGATTGGAAAGGCCTAGGTTCCGCAGTGGACTGTGATGACTGACGACAACGATGATCTTTTTATACGATTGTAGAAAATACAGCGTAATTTCTTGTTTCTCCTAGCAGTCTTCATGTCCGTGACATAGCAGACAAACTGCAAGAGTGTCGCTTAAGGTGGTACGGCTACGTTCTACGGAGATCGACTAATTATGTGGGGAAAAAAATGTATAGCCATGCCGCCACCGCCAGGTCCCGGTCGAAGGGGAAGGCCCGAGAAATGTTGGCTTGACGTTGTGAAGGATGACATGCGTACCAATGGTCTCAAAACGGGGGATGCAGAAGACCGCGCGAAGTGGTGCAGAAAAAATAGGAAAGCGGACCCTGGGTGTCGGAGTGAACATTCCAAACGCAACCGGGATTTAACTCTCGGATGATGATGATGATGACTTTCTACTTTCTCCTAGATTTATGTAGAAACCAAAAGTCGACCACTTCATGAATATTAGTTACAGGTAGAGCATCTTGTCGTTAATGCACGCACACAGGCGCATTCAGCGTGGAAAGACGTTTGAGTGGTATCGCGTAATAAGCACAGCCGCGACAAAATTCCACCGGCCCCACAACCTTCGGCAGCTTCGCCTTAAATATACATATTACATTACGTGAAATTGCCCATTTTTTCCACTCTCCACCCTAACAATTAGGGTAGCTTGTGTATAAATATTGCACGGCCCTCATTAATGTGCGTGTTCGTTTTAGTACAGTACATATTTTTATGGTTCGCCTTTTCGGTTGACGGCGGCTCAGGCCTCCTCGTGAGATATAATGAATAATTAAGACGTGTACAAGGAAAGTGCTTTTTTACTTCAAAGTTATTGACAAGATTTGGAACAAATTGTTCGTTTTGACTTTCCTTATATTTCATAAATAAATATGTCGGAGAAGGCCTCGTTCTCGTGATATGTTCTTTATAGATTGCAGGTTTAGTGGGCGTCATCAGGATAAAATGCGAGCATAAAACATAATGGCCACGATTTATACACTTTTAATTTAGATTAAAACATTAATTCGACATAGTTTAGACCGAGCAGCGGGTTCAGGGCACCGCTCATACTTCCAACTTCAATACTTTCTTTAAAATTCTCAAAGGTCCAACTCGACCTGTTGTCACCAACCAAATGTGCCACAAAAACTCCTCCGTCTACCGAAGTAGATACTACTAAAGTATAGAGGCCGTCTGACCCCGCTCGGAGCCATATGCTCTGCTCTGATTGGTCGTTTATTAAATTACAATATTCATAACTTTTATTAGGTTAGAACGATCTTTAAGTTATAAAAACATTTAACAAATCAAATTAAATTAAATTAAGAATTTTATAATTTCACTTTTTATACATTTTGACACAAACAATATTGCGAGCAAAGTTTTTTTTAGCTGAAGTGAATACTAGCTATAAAATGTTAACAAAGCAGCTTCAAAACTATTTAATGTTCTCCCTTACCTTGATCTGAAGGCGAAGGCATGCGATGTCGCAAGGACGCCTGAAACAAAAAAAAAACAAATATTAAAATTCAAATTCAAAACAAAATTCATAACAGCTACAGCTGTACGCGATCGATCTTAAAACTGTCACGTCTTAATTTTATTAAAATTCATTTCCCCGCCAAAACAGCAACAACAAACTTCTAAATTAAAAATATGGAGCGTTCGAATGATTAAAAAGCCCTCTCCGAAGATTGCATTTCGACAATTAACACATTAAGACTTCTCTCGCCAATAAAGAGCAACTCTCTCTTAATTAACGGTCCCTGTTAAAAATTGAGTACAAATTCAAGTAGCAAATCCCCGGCCACCCTCGCAGGGGTCTAGTGAATGGCCTGTAATATTTTAGTTTGGTTGAAACAAAAACGCGTCTCATGGCCCTAGGAATGAGGGCTGAGGATCTGTCACGTAGACACAATAAGCCTTTTAATTCGATTCGTCAAGACGGACGCAGGAGACAAAGGGCCGCGAGTTATCATTCAATGGGGCACTCCTACCTTTCTTATTACTTAGCTTCGGTTTTCTTGTGAGCTAGGAAACTGGCATACACGAGATTATTGCATTGGGTATATCTTGCGAACAGTAAAAATAGTGGCATTGTTAGTGATACAACGATACGATACGACTGTATTTAATAGCAGAAATATGAGAGATTATTAAGAAAGGAGTACAGGAGGAAATAAAATACTTACTTAGCAACATATTTAGTTTGCCTTAAAAACTGAGTAAATATAATATAGATGAGTATAAACAATCACAATACGAGCTTATTGAACTTAAACACACATATTTAATAGCACAAGTGCTATTATTGGCTTGTTTAAATATAAAGTAGAATTCATTATAACTTTTGATTCAAATATATTTCAAGTGAATTAATTTTACAGACTTTACATAGTGAACATAGTTATCAATGTAACGTGTGTAATATTGTATCTATTCCATTACAATATATTGTATAGTTAAGGCGGCGAAGTCCGTTAATGGGGTAAGTTAATACATCGCTTGTTTCTCAACTTTTATAAACAGAATTTACAAGTCGAAAACAGAATTCAATGGTGTCTTAGCTTCACTGACTGATTTGTTGTCGTCGTAACTATTCAAACACGGAAGTAATGAGAGGTGTATGGAGTTCCCCCACTGACGGACTTCACCAGCTGGACTATATTTCCATATATATCGTCGTTGTCAGCCATTCGCAGTCCACTGCTGGACGTAGGCCTATCCAAGTCGGCGCTACCCATCCCTGTCCTCTGACGTCCTCGTCCAGCGCCTACCAGCGACCTCGCACAGGTCGTCGGTCCATCGGGTTGGATGGCGTCCGACACTACGTTTATCAATATATATAATAATAATAAATTGTGTGTCATTATAATTATGTTGTCTGCCAAAATAAAAAAAAGACAAATGATTTTCGTAGCGTTAACAACCTTGCATTAAGCCGCATGAGAAAAAAATAAATTAAGAAAATTGTCATGAAATAACAATGAATAATATCTTGAGATTGATATATTATCTTAAGACTCCCGTCAGTAACTCTAGTATCGTGTATATCGGTACAGTAGTGAAGTGCACTTGATCCCGTGCGTCGTCGTGACCCGACTGCCGATCGCAATCTAACTGCTTTATTTGTTGCCACCGCTCTTTTAAACTCACCTTAAATGCAGCACGTATTAGTTGGCTAGAATAAATGATGTCCCGTGTAACATGTATTCTGTAGAGGTGACCAATGCCTGACATTTTTTCATTTGGCTACAAAATCCTAAATCCAGCTATTTAATCGAAAAAATATATAAAACATCTTATCAACTACTCAATGAATCATATTTAGAATTTGTATATATACCCGTGTATCTATAATCCATATAATATTATAAAATAAATGCCGAGTCTGTACATTAAAGCTATTTAAAAATACAACTGGAATATAAACTATATAAACTATGGAGTGCAATGCAATTTTTTTTAGATTTCTTATCTGTTTGTTTGAGATTCGCGTAAAAACTATTGAGCCGATTTCGATGCAGTTTTTGCTCATCGATAGGAAATTCTTAGACTTAAAATCTGCGCTACTTTTTATCCTGGAAATCCTGTTGAAATTTTTCTGGGAATGATATAAAGTGGCCAGATTGAAAAACAATCAATTTTTTTATTATTCGATGGCTAATTTTATATAATTAAATGTGTGATTTTTTTTATCCCACGAATCCAGCGGGAATATTCCCGGGAGCGGTTTGAAGTTGTTCGGATGCAGAAAAATTAGCTTATTTCGACGCAGTTTTCACTAAAATGATAACTTACAGTTTTTTTTTAATGGTGCGGTACTTTGTGTCTCAGGAATCCGGACGAAGTCGCGGGCCTATTCTGTACAAATGTATAAATACCGAATATTTTTTTTTTAGATTTCTTAACGTAACCGTTGTCCGAAATTAAAGTAAAAATTACTGGGCTGATTTCTATACTGTTTTCGTTGATTGAGAGCAAATTGTCTGACTTAAAATCTGCAGTACTTTATAGATAGATAGATAGATAACACTTTATTGCACACCAAAATATACAATTACAAAAACAGACCATGTTTACAATATTTTCTAGGCAATACAACAGGCGGCCTTATCGCTCAAAGCGATCTCTTCCAGGCAACCTAAACCTTTATATTACGGGAATCTAGAAGAATTTTTTCGGGTATAGTTTAGAGTGGTTAGGGTGAATAAAATCAGATTTCGATGCGATTTTCTGGCTGATCAATAGAAAGTTGCCTGATTCAACTTGAAAATAAAAACATAAATAAAATATGTTCAAAGTTTCTTATTTTATTCAGTACTAGCTTCTGCCCGCGACTTCGTCCGCGTGGTGCGGTTTTTTAACTATCCCACGGGAACTCTTTAATTTTTCGAGATCAAAAGTACCCTATATGTTGACCAGGGATATAAGCTACTACCATACAAAATTTCATTTAAATCGGTCTAGTCGTTTCGGAGATTAGCCGGTACAAACAGACAAACAAACAGAGAAACAAAACATTTGAAAATATCTAAATCAGTTTTATTTCACTTCTTACATCCCTCTGACTCGGTTTTTAGCAATTTTTTTCATTGTACAGAAATTTGACCTCTACAATTTTATTATATGTATAGATTTTATTATATTTCAGTATTTTATTCAAAGGTAAAAATAGAAAATAAACTTCAAGTTCAAAATTAATTTTGAAATTGAATTAAGTTTGAAATAAAATATATCATATTCATGTAGAATTTTGGCAACTCATTTTTACGTACAACACGATAGCTACCGACAAGTTTCAATTTACCAGCGTTGGTTTTATCTCTAATGCTCGGCTGGTAATTATGCCGCCAGACAGTGGGATTCCAACCCCTTTCAGACCTAGATATCGGTAGGGTTTTTAATAATACACTTAATGACTAAATTATAATTCCATTTTGAACAGCGTGTATATTGAATTTGTTTGTGTATATTTTATAATTGGCGTATCCATTACTTGTTTTATTACGTTCCTTATCTTGTTTAATTAAGTTTGTTATTTTGTTTACTGACATAACGTAATAAGATCAGTAAAGGTCAAAAGGCAAGATAAAAAATAATTGTTATGTCGTGTAATCATCGTTTTGTCTTAAACATTACATGACACAATTTTTTTTTAATGCGAAGCTGGCATACAAGCCAGCTGCTCACGTAATGGAAAGCGGCTTCTGTCCCTTATAGATGTTTGCAACACCAGGGGCCAATCTAACTTGCCAGCCTTTGGGATGGCATAGGAGGGATAAAAGGGATGGTATATAGAGATTGGGATATGAGGTGTGGTATAGAGGGGTCCGACAGAAAAAAGAGGTAGATGGGGGCGATAGTTGAATGCAATAGGGAGTTGCGATCGGGAACATGGGATCGAGAACTTGGGATCCGGAAGACAGGATCGGGAACATAGGATTGGGAAGATAAGATCGGGGAGGTGCGATCGGGAACATGGGGTACGGGCAGGAGGATATCGGAACTCTCATTCACCGTATTAAACGCCATTAGCTCGAGGGTGATCTTTTTTTGATATTACGCCTTCTCCTCCGCCATGTCTTAAGACAGAGACTTTTCTTCTCTTGTCTGATTTATTATTTTCTAGTTTTAACTCAGGAATAATAAGTAAGGATCTTCACTAATTTTTTAATATTTTCTTTCTTTCTTTTATAACAAATCTTATATACTGATACATGTTTTCTTAATTACTATTACTGAGGCTAACCGTTTCAGACCTATATTATATTGGCCCGTTCCTATATCTTAACAAACGTTCATTTGCCTTACTATCAGTAAAAAATTGATAAAAGCTGATAAAATGTCAAAATTCAATCGATGATAAGGTAAGCTTTTACTTTTTATTTTTATACGTGCAGGAACGGACAAAGAATACAATTTACTGCGGCCAAGCGGCCTGTCGTAAGAGGCGCCAAAACTACCCACTGCCAGGTTGTAGGGCATTTGCCCGACTGGATGGCTACCACCCCTATTCTAAAGTATGTCGCCATAACAATGTTGAGTTGTGTTCCGGCATTAGTGACCAGGTTCCAGTCTCCCTTAAGAGAGCAGCAGCGCATTTGTAGCACCTTTGGTGTTGCAAATTGTCCATAGGCGATGGTAATTGCTTTCCATCAAGTGAGCCTGTCTGCTGAACTCCTGCAATAAAAAAAAGTGGAGTCATATGAGCGTGTTAGGTTAATCTAATGTTTGGTACATTGTATTGTTTACAACCTTCTTAAAATTTTAATATATTGTATAAAAACATAGAACAATAACAAAGTAATTGTTTAAACAAACATCTGATACTCAAGCTTAAATACATTATTTTCACCTTTGTTATTAATCCAAACGGAAATCTAAATCCGTAACCGTTAAAATTTAAAAAGAAAATGTTTCGGTCAGAAAACGTCAGTTGTTTGTTCACGACTATAAAAGCGGAAGGTTCGGCCGGCATGTCTCATTGCTGACGTCACACTTTTTATGCACACTACGGTGGTTCCTCCTCCGTTAAGTATATTATTGTTCTTATTATACACCTATACCAATTTGAATTGAGTTAAAAATACAATAGTTTGAACTAATAATTATTTATAGATTATGTACCAATAAATTAGCAACTATTTAAAAATTGAATATATTTTATTAGCTATTAAGCGCGTGGTATCACACCGGTCTACCTGGCCTTGAAAACTGTAATCAAGATATAATGATGGAAACATTATAGCATAGCTTAACACTACCACGTCGAAAACTGTAGCACATAATATGTAAGTGGTGTTAAAATAACGCTAATAGCATCATATTCGCAATAAATCCATAAGCACGTAAGAGTAAACTTTTGTGAACCGAAACAACAATCAGCGGGCGTCACGTTAATCATAATATAACATAACAGAGTGTTCGCTGTAAAAGAGAGTGTTTTAATTAAACTAATGGCGTACGAATGTTAATTATAATAGAGATTCGCCGAGGGCGATGACTGTTAGCACCAATTTTCCATTTGCTACATGCATTATCATTTTAGATTCAATTCAATTTTGACGTAAGTAGTAAACGTCTTCAAAGTTTTAATGATCAGTTGAATTAATTAAAACTGTTTAAAACTCGGCAATTATATTTCTTTAGAATCAAGTCGGTTATGGTATTTTTCCCAAATAAGGGGGGGGGGGGGTAATTCTGTTATTACTATCTCGTCTAAATCGCCAGAGACTTTCGTCTCAATAGTAATTTTATCAGATTTCGATATTATGTTAATTCCAATGTCGTGCCCGTAGCAAGCCACACTCTATCTAATATATAAAATTCTCGTGTCACAGTTTTCGTTGCCATACTCCTCCGAAACGGCTTGACCGATTTTGATGAAATTTTTCGTTCTTATCCGGTATCTATGAGAATCGGCCAACATCTATTTTTCATCCCCCTAAATGTTAGGGGTAGTCCACCCCTAAATTTATTTATTTATTTTTTAGACAAAATTTTTAATTTCTATTTTTTTATGATACAACATACAAAAATACATACAACCCTAAATTTTCAACCCTCTACGATCAACCCCTATTTTTTAATAGCGATATTAGTATTTTTATAATTTTCTACTGGGATGATTTATATTTTAATTTGAGCTGCAGTCGGGTACCAGAATTTAGGTGTTCTTTTTGTTGTTGTGTGTGTTGAAGTTTGTCTCGGAATGGTTTAAATAAACGATTGGACCCAGTAGGTGGCGCCGCGATACTCCTCCTAAACACTGGGCCTGATTTTGATGAAATTTTTTGTTTGTTCAAGTTGATTTCAAAATAGTTTAGATTAACATTTGGACCCGGTAGATGACGCTGGAATCGGGATCTAGATTTTTGTTTTTTAAAGGCAGGACAACGTCTGCCGGGCACAGCTAGTCTTTATATATATTTATAAGCGAAAACTCGCTCGTATATTCGTACTCGTATGCTTGGCAATAAGTTGCATATAAACTCGTATATGCATCTTATTGCCAAGTTTAGTCCTTGGGTTTTGAGATACACGGGAACCCCCAACAATCTTAATCCCTAATTACTCATGACCAACGTTAACAATTTTCTAATATAATAAATATATAGTATAGATAGCTCGTCAGATGTTGTTCTGCCCTGAAAAAATAATAATATAGAACCCGATTGCAGCACCACCTGCCGGATCCAATTATGAAACTCTAAATCTAAACCATCCAGGGAAAGTGAAACACACACACAAAACTTCATCAAAATCCGTAATGCTGTTTTTGAGTTTCAGCCAGACTGACGAGCAGCAATTTTTATTTATAAGAAAAAGATGTTTTTTAAGTTTAATTTTGTTTACTCAGATTCCAAAAAATTGATAGTAGATAGATAGACTTGTTCTCTTAAAATACAAAAAACAGACTTGTCAAAGAAAAGAAGGAGGGCGATAGCTTAAATAATATCCTATAAATTGTTGTCTAATTAAAAGGCTATTAAATCACGCTAATTGCGCTTTTGTTTTTATTTTGCGGCGTAATTTTTCGTCGGCCAGAGAGACGCAATGAATGGAATTCCTTCCATTCCATTATTTGGCGGAACACAAACAGGCTGTTTACTAACAGCGGGTGGTGACAAAGGACATTTAAAAATTATGCCCCGGGAATATTGCGAATGAAATGGTTGAAATTTATATAGAGATGACTGAATGTCGGTTCTGGAGATCAGAGGATAAGGCAATAACTTCTTGTTCCAAAACTACCTGTTTTAAACCAGGCATAATCATTTTTACCATGACTGTAACAATCGCCTATGGACATTTGCAATACTAAAAGTGCTACCATTGTGTTGCCGCTCTTTAAAGATAGACGAATCTGGCCACTGATGCCATGTTCCACTTGCCACTGATGCCATGTTCCACTTGCCACTGATGGCACACAACTCAAGTTGGTTATGGTGGCAGACTCTAAACCAGGGGTGGTAGCTATCCAGAAGGGCAAATACTCCTGGCTAAATATAATAAAGATATTTATCAAATTAGAAAACTCATGTCGATTGGCATTTTTTTATTGCGAGGCTGGTATACAGGCAGATGGCCCACCTGATGGAAAGTAATTATCGTTGCCTATAGACGTTGCTAGCCTTTAGCTTATGAGGCATTGAATAAAGAGAATAGGATCGAGGGATGGGTTAGAAGAGATGGAATATTTGGATGGGATACCGGGATCCCGCGGAATCCCCCCCCCACCCTCCTGTTAAAGAGAGTGTGCTCATGCTACTCATGGTGTCCTGCGGGGACCCTGTCCCCACCTATTCAATTTCCTTTGGCGACCCGTAAAATCGTGTGAGTTAGGGGCGCAGGTTTAGGTTTAGTGGGCTGTTTGAGGGCCGACATACCCACGGCCTCCGGTAGAGGTCACATAGGGCATACGGCCGTTCAAGAGTCCCACACATCCCTCGGTGTAAAGCCTTTACCCCAGACCCGAGGATGATGTCCCAAAAAAGACATTCCGCCTTCGTCATCAAAAACAGGGGATGTGAAAGAGAAAGGGGGAAGTGGGTCATCGGAACTCTTATTTCATGGTAAGTGGTATAACATCGGCGAACCGGTTCTACGAGATGTAAACAAAATAATTATTGCAGCATGGCTCTACAAAATGAACATCAAATGCAGAATGAATTATATAGAACTAAGAACGAGTAAATGTTTGATGCAGCCGCAGGAAGTAGCCGTCTCCGGTCTATTGTGGGCATCACACAGTCAGAGCAGCCCTACGTCTCATATCCTTAATTGTTTTCTTTCGAAGCACTCACGCCACAATGGATAATGACACTTGCTTTGATCTGCTTGTCTCTACATATATTTAGTTTGTATAAATCTTAATACATATCAAAGTATACGCTATTTCAAGGGTATAAAATAGAAATGTGTCTGTGTTCTATTTTTAAACTATAAGTACTAAAATGTAGTGCTCGAAAAGTACATTTATGACTTTGCTAATATTAGTGTCATTTTTATATTGAAATTAGCGCATCGGTAAAAAGCAGTGGCATACGGACCGAAACGATACAGATGTGAATGAGTTTAAGCAAATTTCCAAATTTGAATAATCACTTAGCAATTTCATCATCATCATCTAAGTTGACATGTAGCAAGATTGGTACATTAGCAACAAGATTTATATGATTATTTATTACACGATAATAAAGTATAGAAGAAAAAGTTATATCTACTGCGCTACCCCCAAACGTTTGGGAAAGTAATGGGAACAATTTGGGGAAGAGTTTGTTTATTTGCTTGTTTGCTTGCTTGAACGCGCTAATCTCAGGAACTACTGGTCTGATTTGAAATATTCTTTCAGTGTTAGATAGCCCATTTATCGAGGAAGGCTATAATTATATCATCACGCTAAGACTGCCGCGCTAAGGAGCGGAGTATTTTAACTTACTTATTTAACACTATTCCACGCAGTACGCAGAGTTGGTGCTGGTAAGACGTGGCGTACTTGCCACGATCAAATCTCAAATGTTTTAAAGCGTGGTCTGGTGGAAATCACCTATAATAAACGTGTACTCGTGTGTATAACGAGATTATTAAAAGTACGTGAAGCAAAAGATGTATTTCAAGATTGTAGTAAGCGGACATCCCCCCTACCCCTTACCCCTATGGGAAACAGGCATGATAATATGTATATAAATTATTCTACATACTAACAACCTTTGTTATCGTTTATATTATTTAAACTTAGTGTATTTCCGTAGAGTTAAAACGTGCAAGGTTAACTTAGTTTTCATTGCCAACGTTTAATATGATTTAATACTCAGTCCACATGGGGTACGCTTCAATATGCTATTATTCAGAGTGGCACGCTCATAAACCCTTTACTAAGATTTGTCCAGTCACGTAGGTCGAAGACACGTGACATTTCGAAAACAACGGGTACAAAACAAAATTACGAGGCAACTCGAAGCCTGTGTGTGCGGCGGTTGAGCTGTTTGCGCCGTGGTGTGCGTGCGCCTGAATTAGACGCGAAACTTTCAAAGTTTTCCCAAATTTGTGCACCCCGCGTCCCGCGCGCCACCTCCTCGCCCCCCGATCGATAGCGGGCGCTGAGCGAGCGAGCCGAGTCTCGCATCTCTGCCTCGTGAAAATACCGGACAACACTACGCCTCAGTGTTTACCATGACGTGTTTTGCGGTGACATTTGTACTAAATTGTGTGACCATGTGATTTATTTATAACGGGCATGTAGTGGATTCAGCTGTCACCAAAAGGTTAGATAGGAGCCGGTTGTTAACAAAAAAATCATAGTTTTGAAGACAAGCGGATAAAGGCGCTTGTGTAGCATACACATGAAAAACGCGCTGGCAACGCCCCTGGTGTTGCAAATGTCTATAGGCGACGGTAACCATCTCCCTATAGTGGGCCGTCTGCCGGTCTGCCTATCACAGGTAATAACAAAAGCCCGCCACTTTTTCCTTTTATCTGCAAGTATAGCGGAATTCTGTTGATCTATCCACCAAAATACTCGGATAGATTATCATAATTAATGGGGAAACGTTTACCTAGAAGCTAAGTCAGGACATAACATATTTTCTACTGTAATATAATATCTTTTCTTTCAACTTCTCCCAATTATTTGGGGTCAGTACAATATATCTTTTCCTTCTATACTCCTCTATTTTCCTATACGTCCTCTGTCACACCACAAATCAAATAGCCTGTCATTACGTCCTTGTCTATATACTTCTCTACGTCATAATTCTTATAATATGTTAATCCACATTTAAAACCCGAAAGTGTACAATTATAATAAACGCTTACAATATAATAGAGCTAAACCTAGAAGATTATTTGTTTATCCTTGAATACTGTTGCTTTGGGAATAAGGCGGGCAAGTTTCCGTGAGGAGGCCGTCGCGGGTCGACCCATGCCAACTGTCACCGAGTAAAACAAGAGCGACAACTGAAAATTGGACGCGTGAGGGCCGAGACATTGTTTGCCATTAATTGAGGGCTTGCGATGCGATGATCTTCGCGCTGGAGTCCCTAAGAGGGCCGCAGGGCGCTGCTCCAGGGAGATATCGGCTCGCCAATCGCGTTGACAGCGACCCTTCCGACTGAAGTGGACACTCGCTAACTCGAGGTGGGAAAAACTACAGGCTGACACTACTTAACGAACGGACCATCGCCCGGGAATTTTCTTGAGTGCTTGTTAATGTTTTATGGGCGGAACTTTTTCAAAGTAGTGCGTAGATTGACACGCTAAGTGTACCTAAATAATTTAACACGTTTCCCCTCGGAAGTATTGCCCGTTCATCGACGCCTTTTCCATTCACCAACAGCACATTAACTGGGCGGTCATAGCAGATTTAATAAAATACTAATTTCACAACAATAAATCGGAAATTTTGCGATCGGCAATAAAAAATTAAATGACGAACTTTTCTGATTTATAACAATTAATATTTGAAATATTGACAATATTAAGGGAAATGGACGACAGCCAACAAATCATATAAAAAACCGCCCCGGAAGGAGGAAGCACTGGCCCGCTGCTCGGGGACTTTATTTGGAAATGGAAAGTCTAAAAAATAAACGGCAGGCGAGCGCGGGGCCGTGATTTATAGGCGGCGGGCAGCGCGGCGGCGCGGGCGCTCTCTCGATTATCGGGATGATATTTCTCGATATTAAAGTGTTGCCAAGAGGACTGTGGACAATATGAGCCGTTTAAGATTTATTGGCCTATTCAATGTGACGTCGACGGCCGTTACGATTATTTCATTATATTGGTGGCGCCGTAAAAACTGTTAGCGTTTTATTTTATTGCTGGTTCGCGAACCAATTTTTATTTCAATATTTTATTGCGCTGTAAACCAGCTACTGCTGTAGGTTTTGAATTGAGCAATTGTTGGGGAAACTTTTGCAAATTTTAATTACAGCAATACTTCGAAAACATTGATCGAGTCTAAAATGTCAACATAGACTTACACAGACGATTTGTTTGATTTATTATATCCACTCATAAACGTATCATCGACGGTATACATACCAGTAATCTGCTTACGCAGGTTTCTTCACCGTGTAGGAAACATTAAATAAGAAAAATGGTTAGGCGTTGGAAGCTCTTTGGCAGTTTATTCCAGTTTATAATTTGTATAACATGTGGCCTTTACCAACTAAGCTTTTTTGATATAGCCAGAAAATATTTTTCGCTATGTACAAGAAAATTTATATATATATGTCGCAGAACGGCCTCGTTCTCACGACATCTTCTTTAGTTATTGCAGGTTTAGTGGGCGTCATCAGGATAAAATGCGAGCATAAAACACAATAGCCACGGTTTATACACTTTTAATTTAGATTTGATCAACATTATGACATAGTTTACACCGAGCAGCGGGTTCAGGGCACCCGCTCATACTTCTAACTTAAAACACTTTCTTTAAAATACTCTAAGGTCCAACTCGACCTGCTGCCATCAACCCAATGTGTCTCAAAAACTCCTCAGTCTACCCAAGTAGATATTACTCAAAGTATAGAGGGCGCTGACCCCGCTCCGCCATATGCTCTGCTCTGATTGGTCGTTTATTAAATTACAATATTCATAACTTTTATTAGGTTAGAACGATCTTTAAGTTATAGAAACATTCAACAAATCAAATTAAATTACATTAAGAATTTTAGAAGTAATTAAAATGTAAACAAATGATATTGTGCGTTATACATCCAGTCAAAGATACGTCCAATTAAAGCTTCCCTCCGACACGGCCTTCCTGACGTATTACACGCCCTCGTGTAATAGGCCGCCCATTATGGATTATCTGCAAAAAGAAAGAGATATAGTTCGGCCACTCCTGACCAAGGACATCGTGTACATTTTATCTTCTGCGCAACAACTTTATTCTGTATTTTTTTTTGAAATCCGAGTCCTAACAGACTCCAGACTACACACCAAATCAAGTCAGCAGTATCGAAACTGCCACCTCGTCGCCATCGAGCTACGTATTTTGAGTCAAATGTCAAAACACAAATCAAAACATCAAACAAAAATATCTCCAAATAATACCCAGCTTCTCATTCTATCGATACCACTTTTCAATCGCTACCTCGCCTCTCGTTCCACTGATTTTACTTTTCAATGGCCACCCCGCTTTTTATTCCACTGATTCTATTTTGCAACGGCCACGGCACCCATTAAAAACCTAAAACAACCCAGATGGCCACCTCGCATTTTATTTCACTGGCCACCTCGCCTCTATTTCACTGGCCACCTCGCCTCTATTTCACTGGCCACCTCGCCTCTATTTCACTGGCCACCTCGCCTCTATTTCACTTTGTAATGGCCACCGCGCCCGCTACAAAGCTTAAATAAACCCAAACAAGCACTCTGCTACCCATGAGCACTAATGACTACTTCAACATCCAAGTCAAAATAAACTTTCAAAATTTCCAACGACTATTATTTCAATAATAATATCACAAATTCACAATCTTTGACTATCAGACTAAAATCTTTCACTCTATATGTACCTATTTAAAAACTACCCATTATAATAGTCAGCTGCATTTACCACGTTTAATAATTATTGAAATTCCATTATTTTAACCTCAAACAAAAACCGTGTGAACGCATCAGTCATCCAATTCGCTAACAACACTTCTCAATCAGTCAAACAAACCAATACATCTAAATGAGTGCTGTACTCTCAACCAACCCCCGCTGAGCGTGGCTCGGTTGACACTTTTTGACCAAAGTAGGCAATCAGAGCAACGAAGGTTGTCACTCTACGGTCTACAGGGTCGACAACTTATGAAAACTCATTATAATAGAAGAACAAACAAACTCAAAATAATTTTCCGATTTACAATGCGTTCAATAACTAGGGTATTCACCCTAATTCGAATTTGAAACTATCACAAAAATAATCTTAAATAAAAAATCAACTTACCAAAGTGTCTACTAACGTAAATACCCCCTGTGTACCTTATAGTGGCTTTCAAACTTCTTCATAGCCACACTTTCTTCACGGTAAAATTATTATCATCTGAATCTAAAATGTCTTTCATATAATGCCTGTAAACTTACTTTTACAAGAAAGATAACATAGCGTAGCAATAATGTGTCATAACCATTTTCCACTATACGTTATCTAAGTAAAAAAAACTCAAAAACTAGATCCGATTTTCACATAAAAATTATTGGAAGGTAAACTTGAAAAGACAATGAATTTCATGCACATCGTTTATAACATACAGAAGTTTTCTTATCTTAATCAGAAAACCAAGGAAAACATCGCATAGGAATAATATGTCAAAGGCAACTTTCTACCATACATAATCCAAGTAAAATAATTTAAAAAAACTAGACCCGATTTTCACATTATAAAAACTCTTGGAAGGTAGACTTGAAAAGACAATGAATACACGCACATCGTTTATAACGAACACAAATTTCTTGTAAGTAACCAACTCCCAAAAATAATGATGAAAAAGTAAACTACCTACGTAATTTGTTCGTTTTCCATTTTTTGGCAACCATATCGTAATTTTTCGTACACGAAAAATATCACTTAAATATGAGGGTAGTAAAATTGTCTACCACAAACGATGAACTATAATTTGTTTTTTAAATCTCGCTTTCTTCATTTTCAGAATTCGCACTAAAATAATAATTAAAAATTACCATACCTCCTGTGCCAAGTAGAATAGGCACGTAATTTTTACCTTAGATTAGACTTCACGATGCATAAAACTGCCTTTCTACTCGCTGTACTAACGTGAATTTGAACCATTGCTGGCACACAGTAGGCCCAACGGTGACCAAACCATGCATAGGCCGACACACCGCCGCTCCACAGGCACATTCAGGACGTCACCACTACGTCGCCGCTATTGCCGCCGATGGCCCCGACATGTCAATCGTCCTCAAATGCTTTTGCTTCCACTGTGGGCATCCTTCAATCCATCAGCACGCCTTCTTATACTGGCAAGGCTTCGCAGTCATTGCTTTCATTGTGGGCACAGGCTGAGATCCCACTTCTGATGTCGCAGAACGGCCTCGTTCTCACGACATCTTTAGTTATTGCAGGTTTAGTGGGCGTCATCAGGGTAAAATGCGAACATAAAACACGATGGCCACGGTTTATACACTTTTAATTAAGATTTGAACAGCATTTTGACATAGTTTAGACCGAGCAGCGAGTTCAGGGCACCGCTCATACTTCCAACTTCGATACTGTCTTTAAAATTCTCAAAGGTCCAACTCGACCTCTTGCCACCAACCAAATGTGTCACAAAAACTCCTCCGTCTACCGAAGTAGATACTACTCAAGTATAGAGGGCGTCTGACCCCGCTCGGAGCCATATGCTCTGCTCTGATTGGTCGTTTATTAAATTACAATATTCATAACTTTTATTAGGTTAGAACGATCTTTAACTTATAGAAACATTTAACAAATCAAATTAAATTAAATTAAGAATTTTAGAAGTAATTAAAATGTAAACAAATGATATTATGCGTTATACACCCAAACAACAATCCATCCAATTATAGCTTCCCTCCGACATATATATGTTGGACATATGGATGTTTGAGTCACAGATATTTTTTTCGGAAAATATGGATCTACATGGATGACCTTCGATAGGAATTTGTAGTCTATTTAGCAGTACGATGTTATGATCTTTATAATTATGATATTGAAATCGTGAACGTCTAAGGACTGATTATTTTTTTAAATTTCTGTATTTAGCATAGTAGTATCCATAAAATAATAAAATGATATTTCTTAATGACTTTTAGAACAAAGCCAATAGGTAACGGGATATTTGCTCTCAAAGTAATGAAAGTTCTGCCTCTCTCTTCTAACTTTTAAAGTATGAAGTGGAAAATTCTAAAGAAAATTGGTGGTAGAGTCTGAAAATAATTTCATTTTGTTGAAATTATTTTTAGGCTCTACCATCAACCGGTTTTGAACCATGTCTGGTCATGGTTTCCTTTTTTTGAAATATGGTGTATTTTCGAGTAAATACTGTTTATTTTGTTCCATAGTCAAAAATCGAAAAAAGGGGCGATGAATGAATGAAACTTTTTATTCTTCACCATAAACTTAAATCTAAACAATTGATATGGATACATTTGCATTAGAACAATGGGCGGTCTTGTCGCTTATAGAATAGAATAGAATATACTTTATTATACAATAAAAATTTATGAAATAATACACAAGAACAGCTTAGAATTAGGTACAAATGGCGGTCTTATCGCTGACAGCGATCTCTTCCAGACAACCTTGGGATGGAGAGAGAAATATGGCACAAAGCTAGGGTAGGTTTTAAAAGTGTTACATATTGTATATACTAATATTATTATGATTACACATATGGATTTATATACACATGATTAAATACATAAAGCATAGTAATATTATATATATATAAGCATATACATATACACACACACATACATATTACGTCAATTAAAAGCAATACATATTAATAGCATAAAGATACGTATTATAATAACAACATAAATTATAGTTTGAGGTAGTAATCCTTGACAAGCTTATTAAAGGCGGATAGGGATTGGGCTTGCCTTACTTCCAGTGAAAATATGTTCCATAATTGGACAGCTTGAACAGTGAAAGAGTGATTATAAAACCTGGTTGTATTGAGCGGTGTCTCTAGTCTTATATTCACTGATGACCTGAGGAATTTCTCCTGATTGAAAAATTGGAAACGTTCCTTAAGATAGGAGGAGACTTGGGACTAAACAATACATTGTATAATAGAGACAGGATATGCGTATTCCGGCGAAGGCGGATAGGGAGCCACTTGAGCTTAGTGCGAAATTCAGATATATGATCAATGATCATATTTCCGCAAACTAAATATGAAACGGATACAAAAATTCTGGAGTCGCTCAAGTTTATCCAACTGGTATTCTGCGAGGTCGAGATAGCTGGCATCGGCATAGTCTAAAATGGACAAAAGAAGGGATTGTGCTGTTGTGATCGCTTATAGCGATTCCTTCCAGGCAACCCAGTGTCTAAAGTGATTATAAAGGAAATTTCAAACTATTTTTGGTAGTGTAGTACACTAACTAAATTAAAAGTAATAAAATCACAATCAAATACTATTAATAATAAAGTACAATATAAATATACTACTATATATAACTATGTAATTAGATAAAGATGATGGCGATACTATTTTGTTCACATGTACGGAAGCCTTCGCCGTGCGCGGACTGTAAGCCACTTATCCATTTTTTTCTAAAGTCTTTGCGCTTAAGGCATGGTACATGATTTGTGCGTCTCGCCGGTATTGGGGACCGAGACCCGTGTCGATTGCACGTGTTAAACTTGACACAAACATTCGTGTGCTGGAAAAGACTTGAATTATCGTTTCTGTAATTGAACCGACGCTTTTGTAGTCGTGCTGACTCATTGGTTAAGATATCTGCATGCTATTGTGATGCTGTGGGTTCTTACACTGGTCTGTAATCGGTATACGATGTGTTTGTTTTAAATTGAACAATCGTCGTATACTGCAATAGTTACTTACTTGTAAGAAAAGTACCCTAAAAGAAAAAAGCAGCATAAAAAATAAAATTAAATGGGCTCTAGAAAAATGATTAAACTAGTAAATATTTTAGTTTTTTTGACGTCGGAAAAGCGTTCAAACGCATGAACACATGATGAACTCATGGTGTTGAAAAAATCTGTGACGGTGGTCATTTTCCATGAGGTGGGCCGACAGTCGTTTTGCCTTGTACTGGCAAAACAAAAATAGTATCACGAATGAGTAGGCGTACCTAATGATTATAGTAGTCACCCATTTTTGACCAGTAATACTCGTATGAGTCCAAACACATGAAACAAAATATTGGTTGATCTACAAGCACCTTATTTCCAATCTGGGTGTATATTGTCTCCTTTATTTGTATTTTTATATCCTGGTGAGTTAGTGATACTCCAATATTAATACAGCTTGGAAAATTATAAAAGTCGTTGACAAGTTTTTTTTGAAATTCGAACACAATGCAATTTGTACATCCATATGCAACATCCACGGTATGGAACCGGCAACATCCTCGGCTTATTTAATAACAGAATGAATCACCGCTGCACGCTCCGCTGGGCTCCCCATACGTTTTGTTGCGATCGAATGCTGGCCGAAGTTTCAAGCTTTACGCTCTATGCACGCGAGTACGACGCTTTTTATCTCGCTTAAGAGTGACTTACACGACATACATTATGTCCATCCAATTTGTTTTGAAATGATTTCTAGCATTTTCTTAATTTTTCGCGACTCTCGCAAAAAATCAATACCACGTAGGATTTAACAGCTTATGCAGATTTTTATTTTGATATTGAATGAGTAAAGTTAGTATCATCTGTAAGGTGATTGACTTGATTATAAAATAATTATAGTATAGAATATTTTTTATTGCACACAAGAAAGTAGTTTACATAAGTATTCACGATATTTTAACTCGAACAATTGGTAGCCTTATTGCTTACTGCGATTTCTTTCATACATCATTTCATAATTAGAAAATTAATTATAATTAATGTTGGCACAGTTTGTGGATATAAAAGTGAAAAAAGGACTTACAGGATAAGGTTGCCACACTAAACACGCTACGGAAGATGCGGGCTTCGCAACTGCAGGCACTTCTTCCTCATGATACTTTCTTCACGTCTTGTGGTTTTTTCGATAAGTGGACCAGCTAGTACGGTACAAGGGGTACCTCTCAGCACGTGGTTTAATAAATACGGGTGTAGAATATGATACGACACACATGCAGCTAGGTTTTCGCGAAAGCAACAGCGCGAACAGCGATCCAACTTAGACTACGTAACATTGACATAATGGCAGATGCGGCGAAAAGAAAAAAACAAATAGTTCGGCGTTAACAATTAGTTATAATCCCTTCATTATTCATTTGCAAATTATCTAAATCGGTATTGACTTATTTTCTATTATTATTTTATTACACGCCAGAAAAGTTATCATCCGTGATGTAATACATAATTACTAAATAATCAGTTTTTATAAGATACTATAGAATTTTAAGTCTTATTTTCATATATATTTAACTGGATTTTGTATGGCGAACAAACATTGCACACAAGTTTGTTCAGCATATACGATAACTTCTAAACTGCTAATGCTCTTTGCGACATGTGTCATATGATTATACGTTGGACATTGTAGTTAAACGTCAACTGCGTTACGGTCTACTGGTACGGGATATGGACTTACAAGTTGTCGAAGTATTGGTAATAGTTGGTAAGATTTCGATTTGTTCTTTGTTGGGCACACGTTCGAATCTGAATTAGAACTATATTAAAGATTAAAATAATGTGAAACTATACAATGAGATAGGTATGTAAAACCTAACACTGTCGTAGACAGGGCAAGCAAGTCGGGTTAGATGATAACGGGTACCCCAAATCCAACAGTAGCAAATATTATTATTATTGGTTATTTGGTATGTTTGCTTTGGTTTTATTAAATGTTATGAAATTATGATGTATAAAATATATTTTTTTATCAACTTTGTGTTATAGAAAGATAGTATTATACTAAGGCTATTCACGCGGTTTCTTTGGATTCGTCGATCATTGGTTCAATTAAAATTTTACTAACGGAAAAATAAATAAATACAATTATGTACTGATGATGAATGATTCTTAGATAATATTATTGACTTTAAAATTAAGTATAACGTAAGGGACGGATGGATATGATAATTCTAAACAGGTATCGTTTTTGGCAAAATAGCTATGGAACTTTAAAAAATAGCGCATTGAGTCACTGCAAATTATTATATGTATGAATATGTATGAATATGTAACCTTCAAGACAATACGAAACCGACTCACGATTCGCTCATTGTCAAGTTGCTGGGACTTATCACGGCATTCAGCCGGTCGCACACCAGCGAAACTTATCCGCCATATGAATGGCTTCACATCAGAGCTGAATTTGTAAAGAGTAGACGTGTATCGCATGCATATGACCAGCTTTATCTTGCTTGGCTCTTACTGGTGAAGTTTTCGCTGCGGACCGCTGAATAGGCATCGTTGCATAGCGGAACGTAGATTAGGCGTGCCGGACGCGCGGATGGCGTTGTATGGAGTCGTTGAGAGCGTACGGTGTCAAGAAGAACATGTGAAATAAAAGATGTGGCACCTTGGGCCATGTATGCATTCTGTTTGCAACTGACAGCTATTGTAATACCCGAAAATAAAACGGTTTCAAATTCCGTGTGTATTACGAACAAGATGTTTTGCCGAATTGTAAGCACCTGTTTGAATTAAATTTTTATACGTTTTGATTTATTAATTTTTTTAAGTACTCATGCTCAAATTTATTTTTTAGTTTATAGTATCTTATAACTAAGTTAATTTTCAAAATTAATACTCATTTATAATTTTATTGGTTTAAAGGTTTGCACTGAAAATCAGCGTTGTGTCGGATATAACTCCGGCACAACAATATGCTGAGTGTAAACCTTGTTTGCTGAAAATGTGGCGTACAAATTCTCAAATAATGTTTTGTGTATAATAATGTGTAAAGAATGTAACTACGTCGCTATTTTTCTCAAATAAAGTTTTTCTTTCTTTCTTTTAATTTTATTCTTACACTACCTAATTTGAAAATATACTATAGACAGATAGATAGATACATAACACTTTGTTGCAATACAACAGGCGGCCTTATTAACAGTTCATCCCAATAGTCCGGTACCTTTTGTTCTAATTTCCTACAATAGTTCTACACTGAACGGGTTTGTTCTTGGATGGATTTTTATGTGGTGTAGACAGGGATGATCGCCGGTCAGTGTCACGCCACATTTACATTAAATTTGTCAAAGGGCCTCTACGTGTTGGCCATTCCATGGCCCCGCGCAAGCCCTCCAAATGTCCGGGCCATTTTTATGGCCCGTTGTCGTCAAAGACATACATTAATAATTATTATTAATATATTTTTGTTTTTTTGTCAGCACAATTGTAACAATATGCAGATTAGGCAAGAAAAACCGCCTAAACGGTGCATTGGCTACTGCCAAGATTCGAAACGAAGTTATTGGAATGGAACACTAGTACCTTATCTACTCCGTGATTACGAACTATCCTCTCACCATCACACAAGGACCGATTTGAATCTCATTATTTAATTATAAGGAATCTCATGAGGGTTGAGGAAGGAGCAACTCCTACGCCGATAGACGACCTGTCTAAAGTCACCCCCAGGGGCGGCCAGTCACCTTGTTCGTCTATTTGATACGCCAATTATTTAGACATACGGCGAACTTCCTCTTACGTGCGCAGTTCAAAAGTTAGATGATATATATACATTGAGCATT
Source organism: Dendrolimus pini (assembly GCA_949752895.1). Classification (NCBI taxonomy): domain Eukaryota; kingdom Metazoa; phylum Arthropoda; class Insecta; order Lepidoptera; family Lasiocampidae; genus Dendrolimus; species Dendrolimus pini. Next base: position 18,150,133 of record OX457128.1, on the reverse strand, counting down.
TTTTCCTCGTATTTGCATCCGTTGAAGTGCAAGGAGGACTCTATATGTCTATCTGGGACAAGAGAAGGTAAGACCGTAATCCACATTCTTTATGCATACTAGATCTACGAACATCAGCGGTGTAGAACAGGACAAGAGTTGATGATCTTAGTACAAAATATTAAAGAATTAGTTAGCAAAAACAACCGCTATACATTTATAATAATAATAATTATTTATTTATTTCAGACGCAAAGATCCATAAAAACAACACATTTTACAATTTCAAATTACATTATTATAAATTAAATTAAGAACTTAAAAAATATAGATACAAATTAAATTAAAATTGAAAATTGTCAGCTGTCAGTCGGTTAGTCCCTCACTACTAATAACTAATAACATGTCATTTATATAAATATTTTACATAAAAATTAATTATTTTTCTATGCAGCAATCTGCAATCAATCCCAATACATTTTGGATTGATGTAACCTGCTAGCTATGGTAATTATACTGTTTCTACACCCTTCAACCCTGGCCAAGAAATTTGCAATGCGACTTCTCCGAATAGCACAAAACGTGTTCAATCTAGCTTCAAGAAACATACTCGAGGCACTACAGTATCTTTTAAAACCCATTAGGTGTCGAAATATGTTGTTATATTGAACACGTATGCCATACAGAGAACGCCTTGTGCATTCCGTCCAGAGCTGACAGCTGTAGAATGTCGGGCAAAACGTCCTGAACAGATATATTTTAGTGTCATTACTAGCTTTAAAAAATCTTCTGGCTAAAATATAGCCACACACTGAGAGACATCTTCTTTGTCTTTCTATATCGTGGTTATCCTTTCTATCAGAAGAAAGAATATGAAAGAATATTTATTCACTTTTGCATTAAAGACGCAGAAAGAGTAATAATAAAAATGACCAGAAATATATATCACTGGTATATATATTTACAGCCATAGCAATTAGATAGTACGATAAATAAATTATAAAAATAATGTAACGTAGATAACAGATTATAATAAAGTAAATAATACCGAAGAGAAAGTAGTGGCGAAGAATTCCAATTATGGTTACATATACAAATATGAGCATAAATAGATACAGTATTCATAATTACAAACTAGAAACACATCTTAAGAATATAAAAGTAACGTAAGATTAAAACGATAAAAAAGAATCTTACAAAATAAATCAGTTAGATGAGGAAAAAGAAATAGATTGAGCATTGTGTCTATTGCATAACAATTCAAAGAAAAAAAAGTTGATAAACTGCAAATTAATTAATCAAAATCAATAGCAGAACCCCTCTAAAGGCACGCAGAATTCGTTGCGTACATACACAATTCAAGTGGACGCAAAAACAGGATGGCGAAATAATTTGAATACGTAACGAATCGGAGGGTAACGTACGGACGAGCCATTCTTTAACTTACTCTCCTACGGATAAAGAGCTAAACTTGTTTTTAAGGGATGACCGATTGTGAAAATTTATGTATCGCGAACATTGCCGGCGGCCGGACTCCGACAAAAAGAGGTCCAGGGCTGATACAGGAAGACGACAGATGGGGTGAAGAACCGCGCTCCCCGCAGGCTGATGAGGTAAATGTGATTGTGAACTTTTCGACGGTATGTAAATCGGACAAGCGAAACGATATATGCCGGTCGGACCGGATTCAGCCGAAAGATAGATGCCTTACTTTCTCATTTCAATTGACGTATCAACAAATGCACCATGACTTTAACTGGGGATTGTAACAATGCCAGGCTATTTTAGGATATCGTAAATAGAAACCATATCATTTCGTTAAGTTCGTCCATTTGTCTGTATCGATGAAATGTGAGGTCTTATAAACTCTTTTATAAATCGTTATATGTAGGTATTAAGAAGATATCTTATTTTTCTGTGTCCTGGTATCTGCGGTCGGAAACTGTTCAATGAGCAGATAACTGGAATAATTATGGTCGTGGAGAAAATAACGTCCAATGATTTACTTTCTCAAAGTGTGAAGTTGTGAATACAATCTATACTATAATAATAAATGGTTCGAGTTAATTAATGAGTTCAAAAATTTAAAAAGAATCGGGGGGTTAAAAAAACACACACACACACAGAGCTAACTCATATCCCGGTGCGTAACTTAGGATGCTTTTTATCCCGATAAATGACGTCACTTACGCGGGATAAACGAAAATAGTAGAAAAGATGGCGCTGCGATCGCATCTTTTTTGAGAACTACTGAACGTATATGAATGAAAATTGACACAGAGCTGGCTTATATCCCGAATCAACACTTAAGATAATTTTTATCCTGATAAATAACGTCATTTCCATGGAATCAACTTATTAGCAAAATAGATGGCGCTATCAATCTTTTTTACTTTTTTATACTTTTTTCAATTCGGTAACAAATACCTATGTTGTCATAAACATCATGTCATTCATTGTACTACTTCACATCAGGTTGGCTGCCACTCGCCTCTATGTGTTGCTGCGCGGTTTTGTAGACTTTATGGACTTAGTTTCTTTGTTATTCTAGTGAACTTAGTAACAAGAAACAGTAAGTTTTAGGTAAAATTAATTTTGTATATATGTAAAATAGAGGTACCACCTAGGTTTTACTAGTGAAAAAAAAACTGGGTGGCACTACCTGTAAGTGCACGGTAGAAATATAAGTGTACATAATCGAGCATCGTTAGATAGATCTGAAAGATTTATAACTATGGTATACTAACTTGATAATCAGTTTTTTCCAAGTGCATTAGTAGGTTTTTTTTAAATGGATGGTTTAGAATCACAATAGGAACCGGTAGGTGGCGCTGGGATCGGGTCCTGAATTGTTATTTTTTCAGAGCAGAACAACGTCTGCCGGGGCGGCTAGTTTTGTATATAGTTGATAAATGGCAGCGTCCGCAATGTTATCTTTACAAAAGAACCCTTTAAACGGTTTTATTATTTTATTTATAGACACTGCCTTTATTGAGATAAACTATGTTTATATGAACTCAGTTGAATGTTCAATATTATTTAAACCGACTAATAGACGAATGACCGACTTGTGAGAATACTTCGTCCGGCTGAAAACATTGAAATAACAGTCCATCATACATTTGAACATTCAATACGAGTAGGCTCGTAATCGATACCCGAATCATAGTTCTGTTTAGATAGGGCTAGTGTTGTTTTATTGAAATACAAATGAGTGTCGGAGGAGCTCAGCGACCCATGTACGGAGTGTGCCTCGAATAAAAGGGCCACATTAGAATAATTTGCCTACCGAACGAACACAATTCTTCACATGGAGAGACCTTAAATTTCACTATTTTACATACTTGGGATTATCATATCTGCGCGGGTGTCGAGGGGCCGGTCCGGACAGCCCCTACTTTTTGTTATCCGCACCCGACCTCTATCGGCCCGTCTCCCAAATATTTAGTTGTTACTTTTTGTTGTACTGCACGTGAGTGAACTCTTAATCATAGAGTGCCTACCACTTTGCTTTGTGGAGTGTTTTTCAGAGAGATATCTACTTTAAGTAAAATTTACATAATAAATAGATAGATATTTAGATTACAAAAGCACTCATAGGGATATGTTGAGTGTGTAGATGAATTATATAATATCGAAAAATATTTTTTTATTACCAAGCTGGCAGTAAGATTTTATCCGTGCAGGAGCGGAGAAATAATGCAATTTCCTGCGGCCAGGCGGCGTGGTGTAAGAGGCGACAAAACAACCCACAGCCAGGTGGTAGACCCCTGGTCTAAAGTATGTCGCCATAACAACCTTGAATTGTGTTCCGGCATTAGTGACCAGGTTCCAGTCTCCCTTAAGAGAGCAGCAGCGCATGTTTAGCACCTTTGGTGTTGCAACTGTCCATAGGCGATGAAAACCGCTTTCCATCAAGCGGGCTGTCTGCCTGTCTGCTGAACTCCTGCGATAAAACATAAAAAAAGTTACGAAAACTGCCCACCTAATGCAAAGTTGTTACTGTCACGTATATATACATTTGCAAAACCAGGGGAAAAGCCAACGTGTTGCTAGGCTTTAGGATAGGATAGAGATGAGACAGGAGGAATGGGACAAAAGGGATAGGATCGTAGGGATGGGATAAAGGAAGGGGCCATCGGAACGAACTACGAAAAACGTTTAGCTCAAGACTAACATTTTCACGCCGATATTCTGTGAGAGCGTGATATCACACCGATCGAGCTGGCCCTGAGAGCTGTAATCAAGATAGTTGTTGACCATAGATTCTTTTGGATGAATGGGTTGCTTAGTGTTACCTGTAAAATAAAATAAATTATTAATTTACATAAATGTATAAATAAAAGAAATAAATTTAAATAGTATATAAAAGATAAAATGTATAATATTTGTGTATTTACCTGTGTACTTTGTTAATATGAGGCCCGAGCCCAGCAGTGGGACATTAATGGGCCGTTATTATTTTATATTATATTTGTTAATATATAATAGCAATTTGAGTGCCTAGAGAACGAGCGAATACATACGAACTTTACTCGAGATTGGCCCGAACCAGTTGCCCGCAACTACAGACCGTACTATACGTGCCATACATTCGATTTCTCTCTAGCACTCAACGGCTATATTTAAAACCCTAAAAAACGTTGTTTTTATTGCCCTTCGCACGTTTGGACGTTGTGTCCGTTACAATAGTGATTCAACATTGGCTCTACCACATCAATATCTAAGAAAACATTTTTCAAAATTTATATTTTTCCCTAAATAAAGGTTTACATAACATTGTAGCAGTACATTCATTTTTTCAGACAACTGTCTCCATGAAGTAAGTATGCTTTCCGGTTAGAACTCGAAGGTCATTTGAAACGCAAATTCGGGACGCGAGTACATTCACCAGAGCCGAGAAGATTCTGTAAAAATTTAATTACTGCTCCACTTAGAACTTGGCAAATATCTCCCATTTTACATATTATAACGCATATAATGGGAGTTCCTACGTGACATTGTGTACACATTTCCGCACTTAGCTCGGTGTTAATTTGACGATGACTGTCGCACCGCCATCCGTCATCGCCTCAGGCCCGAGACACGTCTTTATGACGTCTAATTTGAAGATCATTCTGTGAAAGGGTGAGAGTATTGTGAAGGAGTGATTAGCAATATTTCTTACTGTTCAAAATACGATACAAAACAAATTTATCATACTTTTGACTCGTAAGAAAATTAACAAAGAGTTGAAAGTAGGAACTTAAGATATCAATTCAGACTCATGATATTGTTAGTTACAATTGTTAATTTGTGTTATATACTAATAGTTGCTGTACACAGATAGCTTTATATATTGAAGATCAAATAAAAATATATCTATAACAATAAAAATAACTATTCTAAGTTTGTTTATTGTTTAAGGTGATGAGATACTAACTTTTAAACTTTGAACTTTAAAAAATATTTGAACAAAAATTAGCTACAAACGAGATCCATTAAGTAATTTTTGAGATATGGGATACTAAATAAGCGCTATTTTTGTTTCATTAGCAAAATGATAAAAACCAGAGAATATTCGTTACTTCTACGAAATCCTTCACCGTATGTGGACCGACTAACCTTGCGCTTATCTTATACTAATATATAAAGATGAAGAGTTTGTTTGTTTGCTTGAATGCGCTAATCTCAGGAACTACTGGTTTGATGTGAAAAATTCTTTCGGTGTTGGATAGCCCATTTATCGAGGAAGGCTACAGGATATATATTTATTATCACGCTAAGACGAATAGGAAGCGGAGCACCAGTGAAGAATGTTTCAAAATCGGGCGGTTTTTTATTTTTTTAACTATTCCACTCGGATGAAGTCACGCGCAGAAGCTAGTTTATATATATTAGAAAAAATATATATGTATGCAGTTCACACGCAGTAGAAGCGAAACTTTAGAGAATATAATAACATATAATTCTTCTCAAACTTTTATTAATATATATATATATACCTTTAGTCTCCATCCGTCAACATATTATCATTCAAAATAAATTTCTTGAGTACCATTTTCAATTTTTCACTGTTTTAGTTTAAAAATTATCATTATCAGATTTTTTTCGGTCCAAATTGGATCTGTTTAATCATCGGTCTTATTGACTCTCTAATTGGTGCTGCACAATGTAAAACTCGTAGTTCTCTCTATTCTATCGCAGGCTTAGTCCCATACATTTATATTTTTGTATCTTTGTGTCGCTATTTTGTTTCATCGAGTTTTAAATCACAACGATTCGTAAGTACTTTCACTTCTATAAATTCGAAAAGTTTAATAATAAAGCCATCAGAACATATTCTAAAATCACTTACGAAATATCCATTGATTCAATACTACACCGCGAATGTTACAATTTCCACACCGCTATTGTCTGAAGCCGAAGTCGGTTTCAAAATGGAAACAAAGGTACCAACCGCGATAATTGGACGCGGCCTTTCTGAATACGCGCTAGACGAGACTTAATTGAGGTTTTAGAGTTGGGCTAATTCGCCCACCTTCGATCAGCTGCCCCTCCGGCTAAGGGGCTTCGTCTGGCTCGGTTAGCGCCAACAATAATAAGCAAGAGGTTAACCGGCACCCCGACACTTGGCATTATGTTTCTTGGACGCAAATTCTGTTGAATTTGCTCTTTGAATGCATAAGCTTACATAGCCAGACCATGTATGGTGTTTGTAGAATAATTTGATCAAATAGGTTTGATATTCATATATTTTAGAACCAAGTTTCAACTGTTTTTTATTGAGACTGGTTGAGAAGAGTGCCACACAAAATATATGCTGTTATAACAAAAAAAAAACAGCATTTTGTGAGGAGTTGGCAACTTTTACTCTTAATTAAAATGAAATTTATATTTTCTTTTACATACTCTCAATTATTTTGGATCGGCATAATATGTTTTTTCTTTCGACACTCCTTTGTTCTGACATACATTCTTTGTCACACCATCAATCATCCTATCACAATTCACACAATCCATCCTACTCTTTTTAGCAGTTTAACATTCCATTTGTCACGTGACTTCCATCCTCCTCATTACATGCCTAGACCATCTTGATTAAAATTAAATTTAAACCTATTTAAATGTGTTTTATTCATGGTTTACTTTAGTCTGTCGTTTTGATCACTCATTTCGTAATAGCTGTTTTTGCATTATGACTCAACTGTCAAACATTCTAGTTGAGAAGGATACAGAGCGTGATGACATTTTTTAGATTTTCTTTTACTCATATACCTCGGCAAAAGAACACACATTTTCTGTTATGGTTGACATAAAATGGACAACTTTGAAGATATTTGCAGTAGCACTCATACCAGAGAAAATATTTTATATGGGAAGTTGGTACTCCCATCGTACCACTACACACAATCAGGGGCCATAAAATGTATATCAATTAAATCTTCTCATACATACCAAACGTTGTGAGGAAATTAATTAATTTTATTTTCCAATATCCGTAAAGTCTCCCTCCGGGGCTGCCATTGCTAAAATTTGCCTTGTAATTGTTAAATTTATCGCAAGGTGCGAGAGCAGCCGCTGGCGGAGGAGCACCGTGATGTTTCACTTTCACACCAATGATTTATTGTCTTCCGAAACAATTTTAATTGCCACCAGTGACACGATGTAAACAACTATTCGATTAAGTTAATTCCATTATTTCAGAGGCAAAGCAATTAATTTAAAAGCGGGCGGTAATACGGTTTTACTGCATTTGTTTATATTGAAAACGAAAGAATATACCAAGCGTGAAGCCTGTATTGTAAGATCAAACCAACTCTTTAGATGATAAAACCATTCGAAATTAAACATCGGCTAAATTTATGTGACAGACGTTTTTGATTTTGTAAATTGTTTATGCAACTCTCAATAGCATTCCATCAAAAATAGCTCATATCTCAAAAATTTCTCCAGCTTATTTAAAAATATGTTTAATTTATGTATCTAAATACTTTTAAAAAATTCAGTATTAAAGAAAATTAAAGTTTTTTTTTATTGCAGGAGTTCAGCAGACAGGCAGATGGCCCACTTGATGGAAAGCGGTTACCATCGCCTATGGAAATTTGCAACACCAAAGGTGCTACAAATGCGCCGCTGCTCTTTTAAGGGAGTCTGGAACCTGGTCAATAATGCCGGAACACAACTCAAGGTTGTTATGGCTACTTTAGGCCAGGGGTGGTAGCCATCCAGTCGGGCAAATGCCCTAACACCTGGCTGTGGGTTGTTTTGTCGCCTCACGACAGGCCACCCGGCCGCAGGAAATTGTATTCTTTCTCCGTTCCTGCACGGATAAAAGTGTCGGAGTAAATTTCCAATGAATGACATGCTTGATTATTGTACTGCGACATATTCATTAAAATGTTCGTGTAATTTAATACCGCCGTACCTAGATACTATAATACCAGTTGAGTCGCTTGATATTAAAAATGAAATTAAACTGTTTTATAAATCCCAAACCAGAATATATCAATGCTAGGAAAAGGTATTTATTTGATGTATTTCTATGAATATCGAATTTAAGCAGGCAAAGTAGCCACTTAGCTCTTCAACTCATCCGCAGAAGAGGCGAACCACTTCGCACACTTGACGCATCACTGAATTTGCATGGACTCGCTACTTAACTTCGTTGCAGGCGTATACAGAGATAGTATTTTTTTAAAACAGCCAGGCAAATATATTTCAAAAATTACGTTTTGTTTTATCATATTAAAATCGTAGTTGATTTGATTTTACAATTAAATTCTGGCGGTTTTATTAGCTTTATTGTGATGTGGTTTTAAAATATTGCGTTATGAAAATTTTGTACTATTTGCTTACTTTTTAAATTAATTACATTTAAATTTATTTATGTTACCAGATAAAATTTTAGTAACGTATTTATGTTTAGAAAAAATAGTTTAAGGAAAATATAAAGGCTATTTTTTTTAAAGTAGCAATTAATTTAAAATAAATTCAGTCAAAAAAATAATAATTAAAATTTTAAGTTATTACGTTTTATATTTATACGTGAAGAAAACACAGTTTTTTTTAAATTTATCTACTGTCCTAGAGTTTATGTTGCATATAAGACAGGATGCGGGTCACCATATGGTCAACATGGTTTGTCAAATCTTTATTGCTTTGGAAATAATTCCACAATCATATACTTATATAAAATAGGGATTATGCTATATATTTCGAAGCAACGCAGCACCGATAGAATCATATATATACTTATATTGTTAAGAGGTAAAATTTGTGAGTTTGTTCATAGGAAACAATCTCTTGAACTACGGAACCGATTTTGATAATTCTTTCACCAATAGAAAGTTACATTATTCCTGAGTGACATAGGCTGTATTTGATCGTGATTAATAATATTTTAAAATAATTCTAGCGAAGTTGGCACGGGTGAAATAGTCTATTGCATAGATATCAAATTATAAACGACGTTTTTGTTGTCGTTGCCCAGAGTCGTACTTTTGTCGTAACATGTGCTCATACAGAGGACGACGTGTGGAGGGCCTTATTTCATGCTCCATGGCACATCTTATCGCCGGAGGTCCGTTGCTTAGAGCTCAAATTATAATTACTAATGCTCGTACGCTCAAAGTGCGGTTTTTGAGTTATGTTTTGCCTTGAAACAGATTGCCCCGTCTGTTTGTGTGGTCTAATATGTGGAAATAATCAAGGGATTACATGCGAGTAAGTGCACGTATGTTATGAAAGCCATTCTTTTCTAAATGTAGGAAATATAATATTTTTTATTATTTTTTATTGCAGGAGTTCTGCAGACAGGCAGACCATCGCCTATGGACATTTGCAACACCAAAAGTGATACAAATGCGCTGCTGCTCAAGAGAACAGCAAAAAAAAAAGAAAAAAAAAGAAAGAAGAACTTTTAACTTTACTTTACTTACTTTTTTACTTTACTTTTTTTTTAACTTTTTTTTTTTTAACTTTTAAGAAAAGGAGACTGGAACCTGGTCACTAATGCCGGAACACAACTCATATTATTAAGCTAATACGCTTATACGATAAGTCAAGGAACTATGACTTTCAAGAAAAGTGAACGTGTAAAATTTTGGGAAGAATAAGTTTCTTTTTTACTAGGTGATTGCAATATTTGGATCTACTAAAACGATTTTGAAAATTCTTTCTTCAATGGAAAGCTACATTATTACTAATTAAAATAAGGTATATTTATTTGTGATTAATAATAAGTATTTTTGAATTTTTTTCTAATGCCCAGACTAAAACTGAACTGTCACATTGATGTAAGTCCCGTACTTAAAAATAAGGATAGAAAAGTAGATATAATATTACAATAGCTTTGTCAACAATACAAATAGTATTACTATATATTGTAGTTTCTTGTAAGATGAAAATCGCCTGTCTGCGGCCAGCTCGGAAATTAATTCCATTCAGTGTTCCGCAACTGTGTAATGAGACACAGCCCTTCATTTGTATCGCTTATTCATTACCACTTGATTTTGTATTGAATTCACAAGTATTATGTAACTTGCCCCTTATTAATAATAGTTAAACGAGGTTTACAGGTTCGTTAAAAAAGTAAAAGCGTGTTATTTGCAATCGTGTTCAAAATGTATAAGAGGGTTAGTAGTCGATGCATATAACATCCAATTACATGACCTTGAATCATGGACAAGAAATGTGAACTGTTTAGGCGGTAGTTAATGTAAACCTCGAATTCACTTTAATAAATAAAAAAAGGTGTCCCGTGTATATCCCGTATATCTTAAGCTTCCCGGGACCCACTTGAACACAAACAAAAATAATTTCACCTAAATATTGGAACCCGACTACAGCGCCATCTACCTGGTTCAAATATGAATCTATACCATCGCGAGACCAACTTGAACACACACAAAAATAATTTCACCTGAATATTGAAACCCGATTACAGCTAAATTAATTATTTTACGTGTATTTTATCAATAAAATAACTCCAACCGAAGCATCATTCAATATACTCTTTGGAAGCATCTGTTTAAAACGATATTCAGATTTTTACATCGTCTTTGACAATATTTGCAGCCCGCATTATGTCAATTCTATGTCAAACGTCATAAGTTTACAATTAAAAACTTTATATTGTCCAAAAACGCTAAGGTTAGATGAGAAATAATTTTATATGGTGGTTAAGTATTCTTATTTTTTTTAATTTTCCGTGGAATTTTTTAATTTTTTCATTTCGTAAGAACCTTCTCCTGACAATAACAAACACAACAAAAAAAAAACCGAGATCGGTCCAGCCGTTCACGCGTGATGGCGTGACCAAGGGAAATAGGGATTAATTTTTATATATATAAGAAGTTTACCAGATACCTATATTCCATACACGAAATATGTACCCAAGCAATTTGATACCTATTAAATTTCAGTCTTTACCTATATGTTAGTAAAATCTGGATATTGAGTCAAATGATTACTGTAAAAATCCATGATCTAAAAACGACTCCACTCATATTACTTTCCTGAAAGTTCATTAATGTAATTTTTGTGTCTAAAGTTAAAAGCGCAGCACTAATGCTGCCGCCGGATATGAAGCAGTTTGTCAGTGCTTGTGTTACTGCTCGTGTGTGGATGAACAGGACGTGAAGGGTTGCGGATTAAACGGTTTTTGTAGGTAGTCTCTAGACGTCATTTTGGATATTAAGGAACTTTGGATGTACTAATACACATAAATTATGATAAGCCGAATAAACATCGTGTCCTTTACTATACGTAGCTAATTTCAGATATATATATATTTTATGGGATGTTATGATGACGGTAGTTTTTTTTAGATTTTTAAATTTAGTGCACGAGTGCAAGTGCTCACCTGATGGAATGCGGTTACCATCGCCTATGGACAAATTGCAACACCAAAGGTGCGGCAAATGTTGCTCTCTAAAGAGAGACTGGAACCTGGCCAATAATGCCGAAACAGAACTCACGATTGCTATGGTGACGTACTCTAGACCAGGGGTGGTAGCCAAACAGCCGGGCAAATACCCTACCACCTGGGTGTGGGTTGTTTTGTCGCCTCTTACGATAGGCCGCAGAAAATTGTATTCTTTCTGCTTTCCTGTACGGTTAAGTGTTCATCAGAGGAAGAAAGACTAATGCCTCAGCTCATGAAGAGTGGTTACCGTCGCCTATAGACACTTGGAGCACCAGGAGCGAAACGTTTCCAGTCTTAAGATGGGATAGGATGACATGAGATGAGAGAGAGAGAGAGAGAGATCAGACACGAGGAATAGGATAGACGGAATGTACCCATATGGATTAAAGGTGTACGGTATAGGGAAAATGAGAGGACAATCTAGCGCACTGGTATAGTCTAGTTTAGATATTAGTTTCCATTGTTTAAGTAAGTATAAGTGTAAGTGTTTTTAATTTTTCATATTCTGAAAGAACGCTTGGAGTTGCCTGATCATAGGGACGAAAACAGTACTTTTCGTCCCTGGGAAACGATGTTCCCAGCTACTAACCATAGATAATACATGCGACTCATGTCCAGACTTTTTTTTACAGCCACTGTTAAATTGCGGTATAAATTGTAATTAATTTTGAAACATCATATTATACTTATAAATTACTTTCACTAAATGATTACTATCATTAGTGACAAAAATACTGGCTGGCAAAATGTCATAGAAAAAAAAATTTACTTGACGTTTCATAATTATGTGACATATTAAACGAGTTCATAAGATTTAGATATGGATTCCTGATTTCATTAGAGAAGTAGTTGTTTGTTTAACTGATCGATTTTTATTTATTTTTCTCATATTCGAAATGAAAAGCAAAGTGTTAAGCTCGGGTGAAAGGCTTATTTAAGCACTCGAACTATTAGCGCGCCTGCGCTACGCTCGTGAACCAATCCATCTCATGCCTAAATAAGTCACTTTCACCTCTCGTGTAACAATCTACTATTAATTGTGTTGTTGATTATTTTGAATCATTAAGCGTTAATTTATTGTTATTAATTAACCATGGGTTTTTAGATCATAAACTTCATCTAAACGGACTACCTACATCTAAATGACATAAAAGACACGTTTATCTGTTTAAACTGGCGGATTCTATTCCACTTAGATGAAATCTAGGTAATAATAATAAATAAATAATAATAATAAATCGGCATCCCGCAGGGGGGCTTTGTGGTGAAGCCTTAGGTGAGTGGCGACACCTCGTACCTGACTCCGGGGGCCAAGACAAGGCCCCCGCCTCCGTGCTTGCCTTAGCCAGCCGGCACGGAGTGGAGATCGCTAGAGCTAAGACTCAAGCTCCAGGGGTGGAAGTGATAAATGGCCTAATGTCGGAAGTAGCTTCGGTGAACCTGCAGCCCACCTCTCTACATCCCTTAGCCACACATACCCATGTTGCCCCTGCCTTTTATGGCATTTTTTGGGGCCCATGCAGGGAGTGGCGAGTCACCGTCTGCCCATTTTTCCATGTTCCCCGAACATTGCGACGGGCAGACGCCATAGTCCCCATATTCCCAGACCGCTAGTACCACTAATAGTTCACCCCAATAGCCCGGTACTTTTTGTCTTGATTTCCCACAATAGTCCTACACTGGCCGGGGCTTGTCCTTGGGTGCATTATTATATGGTGTAGACAGGGATAATCGCCGGTCAGTGTCACGCCACATATTTACATTAAATTTGTCAAGGGGCCTCTACATGTTGGCCTCCCCATGGCCCCACGCAAGCCCTCCAAAAGTCCGGGCCATTTTTATGGCACGTGGTCTTGAAAGACATACATGTATAAATCGGCAGACAAACACACACATTGTATATCCCCAAATTAAACAAGTTACGCTAGTGTTATGGGTAATACACAACGGACCACTCTGGGGCCGATCCCAGACACCCAGACCATGGTAAATAACGGAGAAAATACGTTTCCGAAATTTACTATACCAGGATTCGAACCAGGAGCCTCTGCGTTGCAGTGAGGTAGGCCGGCAAAGGCTTAGCCCGCTCAACCATTGAGGCCGTCACCGTTACCTATATATAGTTTTTAATACTTTTCTATGAACGTAATAGTTTAGTAGAGATAACAATTAATTACTTACTTTCAGTTCGTTACTTCAGTTAAATAAAATGTAGTGGTGAGACGAAATTAAAAAACTAAAGCGCGCTGAAAAGTATTCAACATAGTTTTAATGATGTCTAACAGTTTTAAATACCTAAGAAAATGTTAGATTTAATATTTTAGAATAAGGTTTTTATTAGTAGCTAATAACAAATTTCCGTGTTTTCCTACGTGCGGAAAAGGTTCAATAAGATGGAAAAATTCTAGCAATCTTGTCACACCGTATTAGATTCTGATTTATTCGCGTGCGAGCCTGTAGGGTGGACGAGGCCTTTCCGTTCGGTGATCAAAGTACCAGCTTAACATGAGCCCCCATGCCCCTCTTTCCGTTTATATTCGAAGGTAGATGGAAAGGTTTTTAATAGTGTTACGAGTATCAATAGCGATTGGTTTTCTTACATGGCCTTAGGAAACAAAGATTGCTCGATCCGGCCGATTGAACTCAGCTCCCTGTACTAACTTCCCTCCCATTTAACGCGAATCCATGCAACAAAAGGATCTCCCGCACGGAATAACAAAACTACCAATCCTTCTTTATATGATTCCAGAGGAGATTTCACTAGATATTCTAAAGGTATCAATATAATAGAATTGGAAACAGGTTGTTACAATGTCTTCATACCAAGAACTGCACAATGTCTTTGTAGTTCTCTTTCAACACTACTTACAAATTTATATTCCCGATCTATCCTACGTCAAATTTTTAGGGGACCACATGGCAGCTATTCGGCGTCGAACAAAAAAAGAATCACGTAAATCGAATCATAAATCCCAGAGTAATCGGTGTACATATGGAACGGAGTGAAAATTATTTCCATGAAAAATGTTCATAACATGAAAACTACTGGGCCAAACTATGTAAAAATTTTAGGGGACCAATTGGAAGCTATTCCGCGTCGAACAAAAAAGAATCACGTAAATCGGATCATAAATCACGGAGTTATCGGCGAACATACATAAAAAAAAGCAAAAAAAAAAGATCCCGACGAATTGAGAACCTCCTCCTTTTTTCGAAGTCGGTTAAAGAGTATATATGCGTGTGTGTGTATCAAATACATGGTAGTGCGTGTAATGTTTTTGAAGTGATCACTTTCTCTTACGCATACAGCAGTGGTAGGCAAGCTAAGTTACCACTTCTATCGGGCGTCTCGAGACGCACACGTTTTTATTTTATTCATTTAATGTATTGTTTATGCATAATTTAATTAAAATATTAGCATTCTGCACTTTGTCTCTATATCAACTATAATTGTATGAAATTACATACTCCTCCGTCCGCGAAATTTTTTTAAAAAGGTGTACAAAGTTTTTGCTTCAAGTATTAATATAATTTTATATAAAACACAACAACAATTCATTTTCAAGACCGTGATGAAGACAGAAGTAAACATTAAAATAAAGTCACTTTTAAACTTGTATGATGATGATTTCCCTACCGAGTCCGTTAATAGCGACCTCTGGTATGATTTTCTGGCACAAGCACGAGTATGGGTTGCAAAACCGAATTTGTTCTTGAAAACTTAGCAGCAAGAGAAGCAATATCACTGTCCATTTGTGTCTATGTGTTTTGCAGGAGTGCTTGGGTCGAGTTTTGCAGATCTGGCTTCTAGTGTCTTCAGTACAAATTGTTTCGTATTTCGCATCGTAAGCATATAGTAGAGATGATGTCAGCCTCAAGGTTAATAAACGTTCGAAACCCAAATTTGTATGCCTACATTATTCGTTTGCATATCCATTGAAACGTTTAATAATGGCTGATGCCCTTCTATTTGCAATATTCTTAATAATTACTTCCCGATTTATTTGCGAGGTCCGTTTCGGACGCAACGCCGAGGGGAATGAAAAGTGAATCCGGGGCACTGTAGAGTCAATAAATAATAATAGAAAATACCCAACGGGTGACCGGAGGCTAAACTGCTATGATTTATTATTTTGTCTATATAATTTCGAACTTTTAAACAGTGTTTCAGACAAAATTTAAAAGAGTTATTTTACTGCTTTTGTTCTCTCATTAATTAACATTAAAAGATGTAGTGATAAGAGCTGAAAAAGGAATGTTAAGGTGGTTTGGGTATTTTGCGAGTATGGATGTAAGTAGAATCACAAAACAAGTGTATGACAGCTGTTACGAACTCTTTCGTACTTATTTTTAAATATATTCTGTGAGTTAGAAGTATGACGTTTTCTGTTTACGTAGTGACCAAATATACATGTATTTTTCACCATCGTTGACCAGCGTATTATTTCTCAATATCCTTACTAAATTCATACAGTCCCTAACAACAGCATTCTGGATGGTAGAGTTGGTGCCTATGACAGCTAGCGACAGTTTTTTTTTTTTTTTTTATTTTTTATTAATCGGCTCCATCCCGACGAACATGATATGTCAGGGTTTACTTTTCTTTTTATATTTTATTTCTTTTTTAGTTTCTTTTTTACTTTTTTTTTTATTTCTCTTTGTTTAATTAATATCTTCTTAATACTATTACAGTTTGCTTACTACTATTACATGTTTTTTTGTTTCTAATTATATTACATTTTTCCTATTCTATTTCATCTTTTATTATACTTACATTATTATATTCTTATATTTAATACAGTGATATTACTATTTTACCTTCTCTTACAATCGGGTCATGACTTATTTTATTGCTATTTATCATTAAGTTATTTGCTATTTACTACGTACTATTTTGAAAAACTTGTTCAATATATTTTCTACTTGTTTCTACACTAGTGTGGTATTTGATTATTTGTTACAGGTAATGCAACCCCTTGTGATACACATTATAATATGTAGTCAAGTTGTTATTTATCTATCTTTATTTCTATTTATTACGATCTTAATCATTTTTATACACATATCTATAAATCCTTGATAGTGTTTTTTAGACATCAAATCTTCTATATTTCTGTATTTGACGGGTACCTTCGTTTTGATTTCGAAATCACACCTTAGGCGGACGTGCATAGGGCAAAAGAAAATGATGTGTGGTACTGTCTCAGGACAGCCCTCCTCACATATGCACGAGGGGTTCTCCTTCAACCCGAAACGGTTCAGGTATTCGGAGAACCCTCCGTGCCCCGTAAATAGTTGGGTGTGCACGCCCGAAATCCCTATAGATCTTACCTGTTTGAATGCCCTCGTGACATCAGGGAAAAAGAGCTTGGTGACAGACGCAGTTGACTCTTGACAATACCTCTGGTTCCATTCACCAACGGTTCCGAAACGGATCTGCCGTTTGGCGAATGAAACCGGAAGTTTGTCATAGTGCGGTCGCACTTTCAAGGAAAGTGCGGCCGACTTGGCCAACTCGTCTGCCCGCTCGTTCTCCCTGATGTCTACGTGGGCCCTCACCCAGAAGAGTTCCACGATCTTACCTTCCTTACGGCTACTGGCAATATTCCGCCGAGCGTCGACTGCTAGGGGGTTCACGGAGCCCCAATTGCATAGCGCTTGCAACGCCGATCTACTGTCAGTATAAACGCCAAAGCTTCTTTCTGGGCTCCCCAGGATTTCCACCGTTGCCTTGTGTATAGCGAGCATCTCAGCCTGGTAGACCGTGCAGTAGGATGCCAACCTGAGCTTCCGGCATTTTGTCTCGGCATCATTATTCCAAAAGGATAATGCTGCTCCGACTTGCCGATCGATCAGGCTGCCATCCGTGAAGATGCGCACCGCCTAACGGCGTTGCGCATCCACCTGCCTCTGGTCTTCCAGGCAATCGAAATCCAACGCTATACACTCGGCCGGATGGGGTGAGTCGACGTAAGCAGCCCTCACTTCGACCTCGCTGTCCTCATACGCTGGCAGCTGACACACCCCCCGCTTGACCTCATACAAGGCTGCGGCCTCGCGTATCCTGAGGTCAAGGGGGAGTATTCCAGCGATTGCCAGCGCGGAGTTCAGCGAGATCGTGCGGTACCCACGACATAGCTTCTGAGCAAAGCTCCTCTGAACCATGTTAATCTGCTTACGTAAACCCAACTTCCTGGTTGCCGGGGCCCAGACGCTCGCTGCATACATGAAAATTGGCTCCAGAACCGCTGTGTATATGATGCGTATGATCTCGGGATCAAGACCCCAGGAGACTCTTGCAGCGCGAGACAACTGTTTATACAGGTTTAATGCCTTCACGCAGACATTAGTCGCGTGAGATTTAAAGGTTAACTTATTATCTATTGTCAACCCTAGGATCTTGATCTCGGGAGTCATGGCTATGTCCACTCCGACCATGCTCAGTCTTGGGACATCAAATTTATGTTTATTTGTGAGGACCATGGCGCAGGTTTTCTGCGGCGCGAACTTAAGCTTATTTTTGATGCCCCAACTCTGAACATAGGCGAGAGCGGAGTTAGCCTGCCTCTCTATCTCCAGTCCAGTTGCTCCGTCAAACACCAGCACGACGTCATCGGCGAAAGCTTGGCAGTAGTCGCCTCGCTCCGTCAGTTCCTTGAGGAGTGGATCCAGCAGCAGATTCCAAAGGATGGGGCCCCCGATTGACCCCTGTACGCAGCCTTTAGACGTTGAACGTACCACCTCCTCCCCAGTTAGCGACAGTTGCAATTCTGCAAAAATTGTAATGTGTGGATATTCGTGACTGTGTATTTAGATGCCCCACATCACCTTTACGAGTGGAGTCGTACGTACTAAATTAAGGACAGCTATATAATTTAATAAATTATTTTATTTAATCTCCATCTGCTCGACACGCCACGCCATAATTGGAGACAGAAGAAGAATCATACATAACATTACAGCAGTAATTCACTTATATCGCACAGAGTAAGTTGTCTAACATGATAGTGGTAATCTACTTATAATCATAGTGCCGGTAGACCGCGGCGTACACACCATGATCAAATAGCAGAACTATTAAAGAAATATTAGATAAAGCATCTCAAGTAAAAGTGCGTGTATGAGGTGAATAATGAAAGGAGATGAAGCAAAAGTTGTTTTTCAGGATCGTCGCAAGTACAGATCCGTCGTCTCTGCCTACCCCCATGGGATAGGCATGTATGGGCGTGATAATATGTATGTATGTATATATGTTACGGGCAGTTTGATTAAACGGGCAGTATTAATATGGACCGATCATTATGAATAAAGACCAAGAGCGTCGGTCAATTTGATCAATTAATTACTTTGGCCGGCTTATATTAATAACATACAACGGCGCGTGGTCCATTTAAAAAAAAATATGCTTTGAGATAACTTGGATTTATTACTTGGACCGCGCAGTATCAATACTTCTCGACTTCTAGTCGAACAATGTAATAAATTCAGTTACCTTTCAATAAAAAAATTGTAAGTTTAACTCATTTACGGGTGGGGTTTATACGACTCTTTTTTTAATTAAGACCAGATCCTATTTTTTTCAATATAGGAAAGAAGGCTAAGGTGAGTGCGAAGCGAAGCCCGCCTTAGTCTTCTTGGTTATTTCTTTATAACCACTCAATAAATAAAAATGCCCTATAGCTATACCCTGAAGTCAATTAAAAAACAAAAAAAATACAGTTCATCTGTGTTTCATTACATTGCCATAAGGTTGTCATTATTCATACTGACCGGGAAATGTGATAAATCATGTAGTTTTATTTATATTGTCCGCTTGATATACGACATTATGCATACAGATGGTTCATTATTAATAGTGACCGTATTTATCAAATTTACCGTAACATATACATACATTGTATGTATAACTAGCTCAAGCTACCACTTCGCTTGCACTTTACTCGGACTTTATATAAATATAAAATCTTTAAAGTACGAAATCTACATTTTTAAAATATTTCAATTATTATTTGCATCTATTTACATTTTTTTACAACTAAATATATTAATAAATTTGCCTAAACAATAAACCCAGTGCCCAATTCGATTGTAAAGAGGCTTGGTGCACATCGAAATGAGTCGTAAAGAATAGGGCGTTACGGGCGAAGTTTTCCCATGGAGGGCATAAATTGGATTCGGAAGCAGATCACGTAACGGTTAGAAGTTCACAAAACTGTGCAATAAATCGAACGCGCGGAGGTGCGCCGGAGACAAACGGCACTGGACCAGCACACAGCATCCGACGAGAGTTATATCAACATAGACGTGTAGGTGTTTCCATGTTTTATTGGAAGTTTAATTAAAAATTTTAGGGCGCTTAGAATTTATTCGGGGATTAATAAAAATAGAATCATGATTTCAACTATATTTATTTAACTGTGCCATGCAAAAAGAATATTATTACAGTATTCTTCTTCCATGGCTGTCTTAAACTTTAATATTGATAATAAATCAAATTTTCAATTTCAAACCAAAATATTTTTCGTACTAGATTTTTTACATAACATATTTATTAAAACAAAAATCTAGGTCAGCTATTCGGGATATGCTGATTTTTCCGAGCAAAATTTAGTTCCCCAAGTAACGTTCAATTTACATACGTGTCTCCACGGGTTTCCGAACTCTGTGCCGATAGATTTTCCACAAAAGAGCTATTTAAAAGATAGCGCTTCCAGGATAAGCACCCCGGGGGCGGCAGAGCGCGTAACGACCGAGTAATTCTCAACAGCTTGTACACTATATTAGCATTCAAATGTTTTTAAATCAAACAATTGTTTTAAAACAATTGGCTGGATTTACTCTATTCGGCTTTAAACACGTACAAAAATATATTTTTCGTTCTTAAACGTTCCATTGCTAAATGTGGGCGCATATGTAGGTAGAGCAAAGAACAATGAACCCGTTAGGCCTATTCAAGATGGATCAGCAGCTTCCACACATCGACAGTCTAGATGTCATTTTATATATTTTCATCTTATCCTATATTACTTCTCCAACGGAGCCCAGAGTACGCTTGTCCTCCACTTCATATAGTGCTGAGCATTCGTAATGTAATCATTGACTATTACTAAAATGTAACACATGTTTAATGGATAAGGTATAAATATATTGTGCAATTGAAAACATGCAGGTAAAAATACTAACTACATTAAAACAGGTAGTTTCACAATGAGCAATTGAATTTTTTTTGTTGAAAATTGGTTCACAATTGACGGAGAAATGGAGTAACAAACGTACAAAAAAAGCATACAGACGAATTGAGAACGTGCTCCTTTATGAAGTCGGTTAAAAAGAGCAGTAGTATCTCAGTATTATCAGTTTTAAAAGACACTACAATTGCCCGGTAGCGGTGAAGCGAATTACGAGCGTACATAATTCTCTCGCCGCCAGGTGGCGTAGTGTCTTTGCCTCTCTCTCCAACCGCGGGAAACATAAAGTGTCCCTGCAATTCATGTAAATAGCTTTATCGGTGTACCATTCTGTTTTTAACCGAATTCTCAATTCGTCTATATTATGTTGTTTTTTTTTAAACACCATTCATAGGAGTTTAATTAAAAATCGAACACGATGAAAGATTTTTATGTTTTCATATTTTCAAACTTAGAGGGAGGGAGGGATGAATCATAATTTTCATGAGTTTGGAAGCAATTTTTTTTTAAATATCTCCCTATATAATATAATTTAAATAAAAAAGTCATTAAGTATATAGTTATGATTTTTTAAATCTGACTAATGATACCGTACAATTATATGTAGGTACACCTACATTTTATTTCAAATGCTCAGTTACATGTATGCAGCTAACAGTAATCTTAACCTTTTCGCGATAACACTACCAGTACAACTAGTTATAGAACACATATTTCTACTAAATTTCATGCAAAATAGACCCAATAGTTGCCGAGAATAATAACTGGAATACACTGGAATAGACGACGGAGGACACGATACATTTTTTTTTAGATTTCTTGTCTGTTTGTCTGTGTTCGGGATTCACGTAAAAACGATGCGGATTTTGATGCGGTTTTCGCTGATCGACAGCAAATTATTAGACTTCTAATCTGTACTAGTGTTTACCTTGAGAATCCTGCGGGAATTTTCCCGGGAGCGGTTTGTAGTTGTTAAAAATTAGCTTATTCCGACACCGTTCTCACTAAAACAATAGCTTATATTAATTTTTAAAAGTGTACCCCGGGAATTTCGAGTCACGTGGACGAAGTCGCCAGCATGTCCTAGTTTCATTATATTTATATTTAAATGAGCTATGTAACACTTGTAGAATCAAATTACAAATTCCTATTCACCAGTATACTCGCTTTTAAATGTAGATATGTACAATCGTACACAATAATAACCTTAAAACTATTAGGGTCCCCCAATTCATGCAATAGTAATATCTCGGATATATCTACATGTACAGTATAATGCAGTGAAATCCCATTTGACGCGTCTAATATACTCCTTGTTTGGCTATATTTAGGAGGTCTGTGGCAATCTAAGAGGCATTCAGCCTTCTGAGGTAGCTGGCTACAAGTCTACAGTGCCCCACGTAGGTTTAGTTTCCCATGAGAATAAGAGCTGCGAAGTTTGTTAGAGTCAATTTGGATGCGGTATCGAGCGGTCTAAATTTAAAGTTCCTATGCATGATTTGAAAGACCCACCACATTTTGAGTTATCGACATTATTCATTTACTTTGAATATTGTGTTTAAGACACATTTTATAGTAAATTCGAATACAATCTACACACATAATATAAGAGTAAGCGTTAAAATACCCTGCCTTTAAAAAATAACCATAAAAATAGTTTTGATTACTAATTACAACTAGTAAAGGATGGGCATTGTCTCTTGTGTCACGCATCAAGTGCTATATATTATATAACAGCCACTGTAACCTATTGTTAACAAGTGTATTCCCACTTCTGATTTTTGAAGTGAAACTGTAGAACCGTTGTGATTTGAAACTCGACGAAACGAAAAAAAGCGACACTAAAAAGAGATATATAATAATTTATATACTATGATTATAAAGATAGAGTTGGAAATATTTTGAAGTTCATAAAATCAAATTGAAAGTAGAGTTGTTTCATATTTTAGTTATCATTAGCCTCTGGTGTCATTTGTTCAAAGTGAAAACATGGAATCTGAATAATGTGTTTTTTTTTGCTCAAGCACAGCAGACAGGCTCGCGGCCCAACTGTGATGGAAAGTGGTTACCATCGCCTATGGACATTAGCAAGACTAGAGCTCCTGTGCTGCCAGCCTTGAAGGAGAAATTGGAACCTGGGCACTGATGGTGGAACACAACTCAACGTTGTTATGGCGGCATACTCTAGACAAGGGTTTGTAATCATCTAGTTGGGCAAATGCTCTACTACCACCTGGCTGTGGGTTGTTTTGTCGCCTATACGAAAGGCCGCCCGGCCGCAGGAATTAGTATTCTTTTTCCGCTCCTGCATGGAAATAATATATGTTGTATCTTAAATATTATAATATATGAAATGGTAAAATTTGGCGTTAAAACATTAAAATAATTTTTGAGCTTGGTAAGAAGATTATAAAAATAATAAACTTTATAATTATCCTAATACTCCATATTTATATACTCTATATTCATCTCATTCTCTCGGAGGCTACTTTTTTGAAGTTTCACTTCTGACGCCTGTGAATTGCACACATACAATTTTGTTTCTTTAATGTACAAGACTTAAACAAATACAATAAAATTAAATAAAACTTAGTTAATTATATTACATATATTCTATCTATGATCCTTCAAGACTACAAATAGAATACTGTTCTGAATAGCATACTATCCTTCTGCATTAGTTATTAATTTTTAGAAGTTTTCTTTAATTGAAAAGCCATGAGTGCTTGGTGATTTTTGCATTACCTTTTAAGCACTTAACCGACAAGATATAAATTCCAACTCATTTGTAATATCTTATTTATTACTGTTACACTGTTTGTGATGACCTCCCATTAAATATATTTTGTTAACTTTAAAAATGTGTTTTGTCCAAGAAATCACGCCCTCACATATTTTATATATTTAGTGCGCAAGGGCGTCCCTCTCTCATTATTTACGAAGGGCCGATGGGCTGAAGTGTCTGACAAGCGGCACGTACGGACGCTAACGAGACGCTTTGTGACCATCTCCACGGCTCGAGTGTGGTCACTGCTTGTTGATTTTTTTAATGGACAAATTATATTTGTCCGGAAATCCCGGCGGAGTCGCGTGGCGAACTCTATTGTGAAAGTGGTGTGCCTTTTAAAGCCGTAGGGGACACGCGAGCCTCGCATGCGACTCGAGGTGTTTCGTGGGGATTTATGTGGAACGGCGAGTCGTTTAGAAAAGTTTCCACGGAGGAATTTAACTTGCATTAGGTTTTTTCCTTGTAAAGTTAAAGGAAAAGTTGAAATCGTTATCTGTACCTAATGCACGTTGTTACTACCGAGTCTTACTACTTGAATTGTTGTTATACCAATACAAAACAAAATTCTATACACGTATATTATCTTGATATGAAATTTCTTAAATTTGTTTAGTTACATAGTTCATTTATACAAAATATGGTAATATCATATTTTTTTGATTAACCATAAAATTTTAAAAAACATTATATTAATGGCTGGAGGTTAAAATTTACTTTGCTATTCGTTTAGTAAAATAACCTAAGCTAGTAAAAACTATATCCCAATGTCTTTGTATACAACACGATGAGACATAAGAAAAAAATAAAGTTACAATATTTGAATGTGACTTTACTCGACTATCGGAATAATTCACAATTATGGAAGGTAGAGGTAAGAAGTATAATATCTCTGACAGTAATATTTTCTTAAGTTTTCGCGACTTGTACACATAATAAAACTACGTTTTAACGGTTTTAAGCGCGGTAATTTATTTGATTTTGGTTTATCCGACGATTCGGCCGCTTTTCAGTGGCCGTGGTCACGGACGACAAAGATGACGTTTGTCTAACGTGTATTGTCAAAGTTTTATTTAGCCTACCGCCAACTTGTTCGTTTTAATTATTTAGTTTTAATTTTGTTTATGGATACTATTTACTCTATACTATTTACTCTATATATTTACCAATAGAGAAGATGGTTGGCAGGTACCACCTGTTTGGGATCCGATCATCAAAACTATTAAGACCCAAACCCAGCAAAAACCAACTGCCAGACCTCAAGACACTGTGAGCTCTTTCTGCGTGCAACGAAACACAAACCAACTCGACTGATAATTTATTTTATTTTTCCTTCCACCCATTTTAATATTATATAATTTTTTTTAGAACTAGGCATGTTTGCTGAAGAGTTTCTTGCGCCGCTTCTTCTCTTCAAGCCACAACATGTTGTGAAGCGGTGGTAAATTAGATTAGGCTCCCATAGAGTAAATAGTATCCATAAACAAAATTAAAACTAAATAATTAAAATGAACAAGTTGGCGGTAGGCTAAATAAAACTTTGACAATACACGTTAGACAAATGTCATCTTTGTCGTCCGTGACCACGGCCACTGAAAGGCGGCCGAAACGTCGGATAAACCAAAATCAAATAAATTACCGCGCTTAAAACCGTTAAAACGTAGTTTTATTATACTAGTATTTTATGCAATTTATAGCACTTCAACAATTTTTAATTCATATCGTAGCTTTTCGTGTGACAGCGCTATTGTGGTAGGTATTTGAGCCTCTAATTTCAGCATTCCATTGGACACTTTTTCAACTTCCCCTTCATATAAGACAGTACTGGTTACCTCTACCCTCCATATTCACAATTTGTACAACTTTAAAAACGAATATCTCACCATTTTAAGTAGAAAGGTTACTAGGAAAAATCAAAATGATTTTTCAAGACCTATCTAATGATGATTTTTTCTTTGGTCAATCGTCATTCTCCATAAGTATTGTAGCTACCCGTAATCTTATTTGTTTCGCGGTTCACTCATTCATTGCATAACATAGCAAATATACACTTTTGAGTAGAATTTCATCTAATACTATTAGTAGTTGAGTGAGCGAGTGAGCTGAGTGCAAGCTTTGTTTGCTGAAAATGCGGTGTATAAATTCTCAAATCTGCTCTGTGTATAAGGAATACAATTACATCGCTATTTCTTCAAATAAAGTCTTTCTTTCTTTCTGGTTGTGTAAAAAATACTGACGGATGTATATACGCAGCCGGACGGACTGCCATAACTAATTCGTGTACCTATACTCGAGTTAAGCTGTGATATAAGTATCCGCTATGTTTATCACTGCAAAACCGATTTGCTCTCACAATAGTTCATTTGTTATAACCTGATAGCGTGGCGTTATTACGGCCAAACAAATTGAGTCGAGCCTTCGCCACCTCAGACTAATGTAATTTCGGAGTGCGCGCGCCCAAGAATAGATATTTAGAGTGGATTGTTTTCGACAGACCGTAATGAAACTCTGATGCCGGAACCAAATCAGTTTCGGAGGTGAGCGCGCCGCAGGGGAGGCGAGCTACATTGTAATAAGACGTGGAATAACCTAAAACAAACCGCGCCTAACGCAGCGGCGCAAGATGGACACGGCACACGGGCGCGCGAGCGGGGTCGCTGCGGCCCCTTACTGCTTAATTTGCCTACCGTAATTACTGTCCTCTCGGGTTGGGGAAGGACCCCGGGGCTCGACCCGGCCGTCTTCCAGGTTATATTGCGCTCGTGCGGGCGCCGCATGTGTGTTTAGCAAATACTACTCCCTAGTCGTTAAGTATGAATACGGGTGTGGACAAAATGTATTAGCTTAGGCTGAGATTCGGACCGTGTTTGCTCAGCGATGATAGATTTATAGTAATTGTGTTATTAACGTTATGGGATAAGGGTTTTACGGGACTTAAGTAATGAACGCTTTTACCTAATGCTCGGATTTATAGTGAATTTGCACACGTGGTGCGCATTGAGTAATCAACTTAGCTAGTTGTTTTAGGGCCCCATATGAACGAGAGCAGTTTCAATAAACGCTGGACTTTATGTACATACATCGTTTTTAATAATATATAAATAGTTGAAATCTTTTGACTGGCACCAATATTCAGATCACTTTTCCCGTTCAACTTAATGCTGTTTAGATACTAACATCTAAACAAGTTCAAGAATTTCTCGTAAATTTTAGTCTCCTTCAGTGACTTCAAAGTACAATTTAAAATCTAAGAAATCAAAACATTAGTCACGATTAGAAAAAGTATTGGAAGTTAGTAGTTAGCGAAGTTAACTAAAGCAATAAAAATACTGTGTGGCATGGAATACGCAATTTAAGTATTGATAGTGGGAGTATAGCGTCTTCAAAACTCGATGTTGAATTCGATACACGCATATTACCTAAGGAGTATCTCTATCACATTCAGTAGTTTTAACAAAAGACAATCGCATTTTAACAAGGACCTACAAAGTATAACAGTAAAAATACAACCATTTTGCAGGTAGTCGTAAATATGTGTCGATCATCAACAACGGTTATCTGTTACATAATTTTGTACATACCATAAAAGGTTTATATGTCATAGTAAATTACGATTATTTAATACAGTGTGGAGGACGTTTGTATTGTACAATAAATTTTATTGGGCATAAATCATAATTAGTTTAGAAGAATCTAGACGCTTGTTTGTATTTGTTTACGCATTTCATTTCGCTGGTCCGGTAACGAGTAAAAATGCAAAAACTTTGGCCAACTCATAATGACGAGGACATACCTTCTTTTGTTTTGGCGCGAGTCCCAATTGAATAAAACATTTATGTCAATGGAGTCCATTAGGATTCGACGAAGTTTTGTAAGTTTTTTAATGCCAGTGTACCTATATTGGTCCCTCCGCTGCTATTCCATCCCATATAAAGTTTCTTTTTCTTCAGACTAATTGATATTTCCAAATAATAATACAGAATTTATACCTATACTTAAATGTACACTTATAGATGTGAAAGTTACCTCGTTTGAATGTTTGTTTGTTGTTGTCTAACGGCCTTTACCTATCAATCTGACCTTAAATTTTATGTACGTATACACTTTCAATAAATTAAATAAACATTTGATATTTTTAGTGCAGTTAATATAAGTTGGAATACTTCGCTGGAATGCATTGCTCCCAGGTTCAGGTGTTGTGTGATAAACCAAAAGTAACAAATTTAGTTTAGGAATGTGAATATACTGTGTGTTTATTATTAAATTTATTTTATCTATAGTTTTAGATGGATGTGCATTCGAATTTGCGTGGAAGAAGACACCGGGTCTTTAAATTTAATATAAGTCCGAAATATGAGAAGGTTTCTAGAGGACATAACATTTTATACGAACGAAGCCACGAATAACGCTTTTAATATATTCTAGGAATAAATAGGTACACATAGTTTCATATAGCTATGCTAGATCGCGACGTATTTACCTCGCTCAAATCGCATGTTTAAAGAATGGTCAGGTCAGAAGCAATTTTAATAAACGTGTGTGTATGAAGAGAATAATGAAAGTTACTGAAGCTAAAGAAGTGTATAAAGATAAGTAACAATTATAGATTAATCCGTGCTGGAACGGAGAAAGAATACAATATCCTACAGCCGGGCGAGCCGTCGTAACAGGCGACAAAACAACCCACAGACAGGTGGTAGGGTATATACCTGTCTGTTGTTGTGTTCCGGCATTAGTGGCCAGGTTCCAGTTACCCTTAAAAGAGCAGCAGCGCATTTGTAACACCCTTGGTGTTGCAAATGCATAGGCGATGGTAACAGCTTTTCATTAGGTGGGTCGTCTGCTTGTCTGCTGAACTCATGCAATAAAAAAACTATGGTCCCTGCCTACCCCTGTGAAAGCAGGTGTGATAATATCTGGTATATATAGTTTTGGAAACTAGAAACTGCGGCAATCGTTTTGGACACGTCACGTCACCCTTAAATAACTCCATTTTCTAAAACATAATTAACACTTTTACGGCGGTGGTTGGTCGGGATGATCCCGTAATAACCTTGTTAACCCTGGCGCACCGAGTGAGTCGGCTTGCCTTTTAACGGCAGTGTACATGGGTATTAATCCGAAAGCTATCGACCTTTGTCCTTTTCTCACTTGGCCCCTTTATTATCTTTTGTTTCGCGCGTCTCTGCGGGTCCGGTCCGGGGACTACTGCCTTTTAGTGTGAGGTTTTCGCTCGCCTTAACGAAGGGAAGCAGAGCAAAGGTCGTCATTAGGGCAAGCGCGGTGTAAACAAGGTCCGAAGCGCCCGCTAATGGCCAATTCGTGCGTCCTTCTCGAGGTGACCCCAGGTCTGTCTCAGGCCGCCGCCGTAAATGGGGTTTTAATTGCAATTTTGATAGAACACGCTCGAATTAGTTTCGCTGTGTCCACACGTTTGTGGAGCGTTAGTAAATAGTTTATAAGCTCTTGTAACTATCATGTGCAGGGTATGGATTTATATGCAATCCTTTTATTATATTTTGATACAGCAAAACACTGCTACATTTTTACAAATTTTTTATTGTTTTGAATGTTAAACTACGCGTCAAAAACCTATAGTAGAATTATTTTTTCCGTGCAGTTTGGGTCATAAATCAAACTCGGCCTCAGCCCGGCTAGGGCGGTGAGCATGTTGCGCGGGCGCAACGCCATTATCGATAAAAACTCATTCTTATTAAAGAAAGATTATCATTCTTATAAAAATCATTATTATCTTTTTTGCTGTTAATTTTAAACTTAGATATAAGTATTTATATTTATTTTTAATATAATTTGTTACATTCTAAACTTATGTACATATAGTTTTTTTAATACATAGATACCTAATTAATAATTTATTTTAAATAATTATTATTCTTATTTTAATAAATACGTTGTTTTATCTATTTTTTTTCTTTCATTTATATCACTAACCCACAAAATGACAATACTAAATACACTATCAGTAATGCGTATCACTATGCCTTCCCATAAGGCCGTGAGTGGAACAGAGAGCGAATACTCGCTTCACCACTCCGATTATTTATAACCCAAACTGCACGGAGAAAATAATTCTACTATAGTACTTAGTATTATTGTAAAACAACATAGTACAATGGTAACTTTGAAGACCTTCTAACCGCTATATGTCTAGATAAAGAGACGGTTACATTGTCTGCATTTTTGCCTTTTTTATGGACATAAATTTGATGACTGAATCAATTAAAAAGAAAGAAATACACAAATAAAACCGACTTAAAACTAAAAAGCAGAAAATAAATTTTTTCCACGACGTCTTGAAGGCCGTACCAAGCCCAAAATTAAGGGCTAACAAATTTTCAAAATACAAAAATAGTAATTTTTAGTAAGCGCCTGTAGAAATTGTACTACTGACATGCTTATACTAGTTAGCTTTTCGTTAAGTATAGGCGCTCTTCAACAAGGGATGCTCTCAATTTCCCTGGAATCCACTCACTCATCACATCTTGACTTGTTATCACCAAGTTGGTGACTATATGTTCACCTCAGGAGTATACTCTTTGAATAAAAAAAAAATATTGGTCAACAATTTACTCGCGTAACAAATATATAAAAAAAAACAATATACCTACAGTTGAAACAGAACGTACTCCTTTTTAACGTCCGATAAAACTTATCAAGACTTTCAAATATTATCGGTTATTTCTAAAAATAATGTTTTATGTAATAAAAAATGAAAAAGCGAGACAAGAATGTCTTAAGGCGCCATAGCGATGGAGAGTTTATTATAGTAACATCTTTACTGGGTGACTTTTTTATTGCATGAGTTCAAGAGACAGGCAGACGGCTCACCTGATGATGTAAAGCGGTAACCATCGCTTATGGACATTTGTAACACCAACGGTGCTTCCAATATGATGGCGCTCTCGAAAAGGAGATTGCCACTGATGCCGGAATACAACTCAAGGTTGTTATGGCGGCATATTCTAGACCCCACTGGTAGCCATTCGGATGGATAAATGCTCTACCACCTGGCTGTGGGTTATTTTGTCATGTCTTAAGATAGGCCGCCCGGCCGCAGGAGAGTGTATTCTTTCTCCCTTCGTGCACAGATAAAATTGAATGTGTTAGGCATTCCTAGTACTTGTTTTATATGTCAATAGTAATTTTATTCACTTGTATCCGTATTAGGTAGACCAGACAACATCAGATCACCGGAGCCTGTCTGTACAAGTGGTTGTCGCGGCGCGTGTTCCCGTATTCTTGTTCGGATGTGAAATTACTTTGTCAATTTGTTTGTGGACCGAAATTAACTCGATCTGCGGGCGTCGTCGCGGCGACCTGCGTACTGATACCGCGTAACCGGGACACATCATATTTCCTGGAAAGTAATAGCAAAAGGTGAGCGAGTCAACCTTTCCGCGGGTATGGTAATATTCTGCATATAAAAACAACATTTGCGAAGTTGCTTCCGGCTGTAGAACATAATACGATCGTAAATAATAATATCGGTTGTATTTTCAGCAAATAAAAATAAGTTACGAAGAAAAAAAAAATATTGTTCTCTTATTAATAATGTGTGTACATTTGAGAAAGAGAGAGAGAGAGAGAGAGAGAGAGATAACAGTTTATTGTAGCCATTACAGAAAACATAGAAAAACTTGTAGCCTAAATATATTCTAAATGTGAACAATAGGCGGTCTTATCGCTAAGAAGCAATCTCTTCCAAACAACCCGTGGCAGGAATAAAATAGATTTTTTTTAAAGGTGGTATCCATATATATTATACGATATGCAGTTACTTACATTATATTTTATTCAATAATAAACATGTAAGTATATAAACTATTATATAAGTAAGAATTATACTTAATATTACATACATAAATATATGTATAGACATAAAATAATATTAAATATCACTACGTTGCAGGTAGTGCTTTGCTACAAAAATAGATTGATTGCGACTATAGTCAGTTAATTCGGGCAGACCCAACTGTCTTGGTTGACATGTTACGTGACCAAAAGTGTGGTGTACTTTGAGTATTGTATGGTCAGTCATCCGTCTCTTGTGTTCTGGGACCAATTTTATGCCTTTAATCATAAAGGTATAAATATGATCTAAGCCTTTGTTTTATATATACTTTTCTAGTTTTCGTTAAGCCTTTAGTCCTTTAGTGGTGTAAAATATTACACTTTTATTTACTTCAATATTTTTTTTATTGTTTATTGTTATTTTTAACGTAGACATGTTAATAGTTAGATCTGAAAGTAAATCCTAAAGATTTTAAAAATAAATTATCTATAATATTATAAAATTTTAACATGCCTTGCCTGTACATTGAAGCTTTTTAAAAAAAAACAACTGGAATTACTATTAAGGGATGGAGAAACGATAAAAAAAAAAGATTTCTTGTCTGTCTTATCGGTTTTCCTGCTTATTTAGGATTCACGTAAAAACTACTAAGCCGATTTAGATGCGGTTTTTGCAGATCGACAACCAATTCTTTAACTTAAAATCTGCTCTACTTGTTATCCTAGGAAGCTCGCGGGAATATTTCTGGCAATGATTTAAAATAGCCAGATTAAGAAAAAAACGCATTCCAAGTGTTTTTTTCACTGATCGATAGCAAATTTTATGTAATATAATGTATATATCTTGTTAATGCCAGGAATCCCGTGGGAGCTTTCCCGGGAGCGGTTTTAAGTTGTTCGGGTGCAAAAAAATTAGCTTATTACGATACACTTTTCACAAAAAAGAAATAAATAAAAACGATAGTTTACATTCTTTTTAAATGCTGTGGTGCTTTGTGTCTCAGGAATGCCGTAAGAATTTCAAATCAAGCGTGGACGAACTCGCGGGCATTAACTTAGTATATAAGTAAAATTAACATTTACTCCCAAACCTGTCGTGAGATAACGTTCCTAAGAGGCTGACCATTGCCCGGTTGGCTGCACTGCTTAGCACTTAGCACTGCTGCTAAATGTTACCCGAATTATAAAACCACCCTTTTGGTCACAAAAGACAAATACAAGACTGGTGTCTTCTTATTACTAATAAATCATTTTATGGTATACCTATATGGTAAGAATATTAATTACGAGCTTAAGGGCCGGTTGCTTGAATTTATTTAAGAAACACAAAACGTATTAACACCCTTAAATAGAATTAGCGTCTTGCACAACGCAAAGAATGCCGCTAAATTCGTTTAAAGAACTGTCAACACGTTTTGTGTAAAACGTATTTAGGCAGTTTAATATGATTAACTAATTTTATTTAAAGGCGACCGTTATGCAAGCGGCCCTAAGTCTATTATATTATCATTTAACAAATTGTATAATTCAATTTTTTTGAAACGAAAAATATTACATATTTTGTTAATTGAGGCATGTCAAAACCTTGGAAAAGTAAAAATACATATTTTTAACCTTATTATCTAGGTACAAGGCTGGGAGTCTCTAGAGGGTACATTATTAAAATATATTGTGCACACGCTTTCATTTCCACTGTACGGTACTGAAAATAGTCTGTGGTTTTGTTGCATAAGCTGTAGCGGGTTCACGCCACTATACTTATGAATTTATACGAGAGTGAATCAAAAAGTTCTTGGAATCAATATTAAAAAGTCCGCCAGAACTCGGATCATCTTTACAGCTTGATCTACCTCTCTTAAATTCAGTCACCCAGTACGCAACCGTAGAATGGGGTACAGCATCATCCCCTAATGTATGCTGAATGTCCGAAAAAAAATCGATCGTAGACTTTTTTCAGATATTTTATCACCGCACATAACTCACTTTTATACACAAAACCTTTTATTAAATGCGAACTGACAAAAACAAGTGACATTTGGCATAAATATGTGTGATTGACACTCTTTAATTTAAATAACTAACTTCTCCCAAAAAGGTTTTATATCTATGGACTACTAAGAACTTTTTGATCCGCCTAGGTAGTATGCAGATCTCATTTAGAAACTTTTTTTTAATTCTTAAAACTAAATACAAACAATTTTAAAATTCAATCGATAGCTTACCATCGGCTCACTATTCATTCACTTGCCTTGAGTGAAAGAATAGTGAGACATATGAACTGGTTATTAATGAAAAAAGAAATGTAGATCAAGTACTGAATTACTATGCTACGTTACTTACTACAAAAAAGATTTTGAGAGATATTGAGACCCAAAAAATCTATGACCAAATAAACAGGTAGATTAACTATAAAGTATAAAATCATGTTACATTAAGAGTCTAAGACTCATATTTTACGCTGCTTTTGAATTGTAAATTGTACCAAAACGCTTGTTCTACACTAATGGAATCCTATTTTAGCGGTAAATAAATTAGTTATGCCCAATATTTTCACCCTAAATGTTATTCGAACGCGAATGTATGAACACGAGGAAATTGCGAAGGCATATTTATCAGATGAAGCGGTATCTAGAATCGACCCCATCCCCCCAATTCTTATAATAAGGTGCAGAAAATTTCCGATCCGAGGCACATTTGCATACAACCGGCTCACTCGCAGGTGACGCCCGGTAATTATATTCGAGAAGTTTCCGATTTAAGTTTATGGAGATTATAACATGAAATTGAGGTACTTACCGCCACACCCTGACGCAGATAATGCACCATTAACCTAATATGCAACTATATTACTGCAGTTTGTATTTCTTTTCAGTGAATGTTACGAACAATTATTAATATTTAAAAGTGATAAGAAATTATCAATAGAAATGTATTGTATAAGTATAAATACAATTTCATAGTGCAATTTAATTTCTACAGCAAAATATTTTTTTTTGCATGTAATTGTAGCAACCCTAATTTAACTTCGTCAAACCTACAACACCTACCTAGACAGAATCTTAAGTCACTACCTCTCAAAGCCAAATAAGCATTATTAAAATCAAATATTGACTACCAAATTAATAAATACAGAGTTTCTTTTGAGTGGAGTCTATCGTCGTGGGGTTTAATTACGGCTGGGGTAAACAGAGGCGTGTTCAATCGGGGAACGTATCTTTGCATGCGTCTAAATGAAGGCTGAAGAAGTCTCAAGAAACTATACGAGTGTTTATTTATTCGGTTGGGATAAATATGTGCAGCACGGATCCTTGTATGAATGGAAGTGCTTTTTTGATTGATAGGCTTTATTATTATATGCTATTGTTATGTCACTGTATACTGTACAAAGCTTGATACTTGCTAATATATATTTTTTGATACTTTTAATAATCTATACTGCACGGGTGGGTCATATAAATAATTAGTTTGGATATAAAATACTTTAGAGGGACTTGGCTTGTGGCGTGTGTAGGTGTTGAATGATCAACGAGAAATGGAGTATCGTACCTACACCATCTTGGCATGGCGACCGACATCCCTCGCTCTTCTATTGTTCTAAAAGGAGAAATCGGCCGTAACGGGGATTTTTGTTGCCATTATCATTGGCATTAACGTGACAACTTCCATGTTATTTTAAAAATGAATTTATTTTAAAATATTACTGTTAATTTGATTTTAATTCGCATTCTAACCATTTACCATGAAATTATGTATTAATGTACTTTCGATAAAGAGGATTATGTAGCATACTTTTATCTCGAAAAAGGGCATAGTTGTCACTGTATACGGAAGTAATCAAAAATAAAAGAAACAGCCTAGAAAATTCTATTTTTTTAACTAAGATATAAAATTATACATTAGTTATACCAGAATTTTTCCTAATTACGAATATATAAATAATGATAAACACTTTTAAGGAACATGAAACTTCTAAATTAATTACTAGATTAAAAATTGCGACATGTAGGTAGGTATCTATTATATGCATACTAGCTGTACCCGGCAGACGTTGTCCTGCCTTTAAAAAACAAAAATCTAGAACCGGATTCCAGCGTCATCTACCGGGACCAAATGTCAATTTAAACTATTCTCAAATCCACTTGAACAAACAAAAAAAAAACATCAAAATCAAGCCCAGCATTTAGGAGGGGTATCGCGGCGGCACCTACTGGGTCCAATCGTTTATTTAAACCAATCTGGGACAAACTTCAACACATACAACAACAAAAAGAACACCTAAATTCTGGTACCCGGTTGCAGCGCAATCGTTTATTTAAAGCAATCTGGGACAAACTTCAACA
Organism: Dendrolimus pini; assembly: GCA_949752895.1. Taxonomy (NCBI): domain Eukaryota; kingdom Metazoa; phylum Arthropoda; class Insecta; order Lepidoptera; family Lasiocampidae; genus Dendrolimus; species Dendrolimus pini. The sequence goes on along the minus strand of OX457128.1, from coordinate 18,114,121 downwards.
CATACAACAACAAAAAGAACACCTAAATTCTGGTACCCGGTTGCAGCGCCATCTACCTGGTTCAAATTAAAATCTAAATCATCCCAGTAGAAAATTATAAAAATACTAATATCGCTATTAAAAAATAAGGGTTGATCGTAGAGGGTTGAAAATTTAGGGTTGTATATATTTTTTCATATACATACATACATACATAACTTCACGCCAGGTATTTTTTCATGCTGTATCAAAAAAAATATCTAAAAATTAAAAAAAATAGGGGTGGACTACCCTTAACATTTAGGGGGATGAAAAATAGTTGTTGTCCGATTCTCAGACCTACCAATATGCACACAAAATTTCATGACAATCGGTCAAGCCGTTTCGGAGGAGTATGGTAACTAACACTGTGACACGAGAATTTCATATATAAGAAGATAAACTAACTAATTGATTAATTTCATTGTATTTAGTAGCTCTTGTTCTCTCCCGCGAGAGTTCAGTTAACAATGTGACATTCAGGTCAAAATTACCATACCATTATAAAATTTGCTTAAACCTCCATTCTAATAATTATTTTTTAATGAAAATAAACAGAAGTGTTCTCCGCACACAGGAAGGTTTATTTTAGTAACTTGCCATGCCCATCATCAGACAACCAGACGAACTAGCCTGCGGCACCGCTATATGGTGGACATACCACCCATTCGAACAAAGAGCTTTGGCTTCATTATACGCACGGCAAAGGAGTCGAACACACTGCCGGAGTCTGTTTTTCCCGAAACCTACAACCTAGGTGTCTTCAAGTCTCGTGTGAATAGGTACCTTCTAGGTAAGCGTGCTCGATCTTACACCATATCTCCGCTCAAATCGAGCGAGATAGAGGTCAAACGCGAACCTATACGTGATTTAAAAAAAAAACTGTCACTTCTAGTCGCGTTCAGCTTAAGAGTTGTAAAGTTGGCTCGACAAAGGCTGCGGAGAAAACCTTTATGACACTCGACGTCAGTGCCGCAGCCTCTTCATTAGAGCTCGGAATGACGCCTCCAATCTTAGAGGGATACTCTTGTTACACGAACAGTTTCTGTACATAAATGTTATTTTTTCTTTTTTTATTCGTTTTAATTTTACCTCGCACTGAAACGAGGATGCAACACTACGCTTTAAATATGACAAAAACTTCTTGCTATTCGCGCGCTAAAATTTATGTAATAAAACATGTTACAATATAAATATTATATTACAAATATATTATATAAAGAGATTCTTCACAATATTAAGAAACTTGCTACCAAGATTACGATTGGGTCCTCTTGCTACCATACTTAATTCAAATTAGAATGCTCAAAAGAACATACAAATATTCAAACAAAGTAATTTTCACATTTTATATGTATTAATATTGACAGCGAGATTTTATTCAGGAGAATTAATACGAAGTGCTTATTTAGTGTTATTTTTCCAATATTACTCTGAAATGTTAACTTAACCTTTAAGGTGTCAAATGAAGTAATTTAACATTATGTACTGAACTAGAGGTTGTTTGCTTTTTGAGTTCAACATTAAGTTGCGTTAGTCACAAGAGAATGCCAGAGGCGTAAGAGCCCGCAATGCGCTAAGTCGACCCACTAGTAACTGGTACCCATTGCGGGTTTTACCTATTATCGTTTGTTAACTTGTAAAGAAGCTGTTTACTTTTAGTTACTTTTTAAATACTGCTTAGATACAAATTTCATTATTAAAAATCTTTATTACAGTTATAGATATGGTTTAGATTCACAAATAGACCCAGTAGGTGGCGCTGGAATCGGGTTCTAGATTTTATTTTTTCAGGGCAGGATAACGTCTGCCGAGACCGCTAGTAAATTATACATATAAGCTTAATTCTTCAGGCTTACTTAGAATAAAGATAATATTATATATTTGTTTTAAACCTTAAACCTAATCGTCCCATGCACTTGAAGACTATTCCTATAAATTAATTACACATATAAGGATGTGACACTGGATATATGTATTTTAGCGAAATATTATTTGCAATATGTTATTAGCTAAATATCATTACTAGCTAAATTGTAAAAATATAATTGAAGTTAATTTACTTTAAATTGCTATTTTGATATGGCGAAAGATGTTGGGATTGAAGAAGCGTTGTGTCGGATATAATTCCGGCACAGTAATATGCTGAATATGCACTTTTTGCTAAAATGCGATGTAAAAATTCTCAAAAGCGACTATTTTATAATGATCTGTAAATAGTGTAGGTACGTCGTTCGTTCTTCAAAGACTTAGAAAATCGAAGATCAGCCGTGGTCTGGTGATGGAGTGGGTATTGTTATTAAAAGTTTATTGGGGATATTAATATTTATTTGTTTAATTTATTTAAGAAATATTCTTAGATATAAAATACAAAATTAATACATATGCCAAACAAGTCTTATGTGTCGTTAATAAACATTACACGACAACATAAAAAGACAAAACGGAATAAAAAAAGTGGGATCCAAAATTTAAAACCTTGACATCTGAGTTGTTACTGCCAAGTTACATAGGTACTTTTTAATACTTTCCTGAACTTGCACATTCGCAGCTAATCCCTCTTACGCGCAATCTAGTTTAAGTGTAATGAATGTAGAATGTACAAGTAACATTATAGGTAGATAGATAACTCTTTATTGTACACCATTACATAAAACTTATAGTCTAAAAATTATCTAAATGTGCACAAAACGCGTTTTTATCGATAAAAAGCGATCTCTTCCAACCAACCCGAGGCAGGACTAAAACAGATTGAATGTGTCAAAGGTGGTTCACATATTATATGGATATTATTTTTATTATTATATTTTATTATATAAAATTTATATCAGTACTTATCAAAAACAATCATGTTTCAGGAAGTATTTTTATCATGTAGTGTTAGTGATTGTATTTTAGTATAAATATAATATTGTTAGTCATTTAGCTTGTCTAACAGTAGGAGGCAGAGCATTCCAACCATTCCAATACCTTTTACAGAAAAGAATAGTAATAGAATATTTCTATATTTAATAATAAAATTATGATAATAGCATGTAACGTGTGTAAAGCATCCTCAAGACGAACAAGTCACGACGCTAATTTGGCGTGCGTTGATGGCACGGCAATGAGCGGCCACAGAGCGTCTTATTAGACACGTACCGAGGCGTGCCTCCGGTTGCCGGCATGTCGTCAGATGTGATGTGATGAGACGAGCAGACGTGGGGAAATATGCGTTACATTATACCTATTAGTACAATAGACATCAAGTGTGTATTAGTATAGTATCTGCACTATTCTCGCAGAAGGAGCTTCCTTGTGTTGTAATCAATGATTTAATAGAAACATTTTTTATGTTTGCCGTTAAGTAAACTGATAGACGGTTCATCTGATGATACATGTTTAACGATGCCTACATAAATCTCCAACACTAAGGGAGTTGATTAATTGTCTACCTTGTTCATATTTTAAGAATCTATTTACGTCCTTTTTATAGAGCCCTGCTGTCTGAGAAAATCGCCTATAGTGGTTTCAATAACATACAGACGTTGACATACATTACACAATTATTTATTTTTTGTTTCAGAATTATCTAATGTAGAAAGCAATAACAGCTTCTTCAGATATTAGTCGATTTATTAATTAAACATACATACTATTCATTAACTTAAAATAATACCTGCATACGTTATAATGATGGACCTTTCTTTACATAATCGATGTCAAGGCGATAATCAAGTAATTATAACCAGTGACATTCGTAAGCCCAAATTATAGCCATATTACACAATTTGTTGTAAGAACCTTTAACAGATTATTGATTTACTAAAGTTTTTTGAGCACTGAGATAGCAACCAAAGCGATACAGAATTTTTTTGTAAAACCTTTTACAAATATTACTCTCCTAAGATATTAGTCCCGTCTATCAAGCCTGAAGCCGATGGGTAGTTGATGTCATTATGATAGATTATTCGAAGGCAGCGACGTATGCCTCTGATTGGCTTTGTTAGCAATGCTCGTCTTCGCCTGAGAGCCCTCTATCGTCTGCAACTAATTTGACAGATCGATGGTCCGCCTCACGCCTTGTATTGTATGAGGTCACCTTAATCACTCAATGTATCGATGGTCCTTGCTTATGTCCTCTAACTCTATGTCTATAAAATAAAGAAAACCTCGTTTAAAAAAACCGACTTCAAAAACTAAAAAGTATAAAATAACTTATTTCTAAAGCTATGTATTATTATTAATATAAATAAATTATCTAAAATATCTCGAAGTCGGTGCAAAGTCAAACATAAAAATGACTATATTTTGAAAATTACTAACCTTAGTAATTTACTAAGCTACTTAGTCATTCATCAGATTTCATTACGATATTTTCTACAACATTCAACACGTAGGAATTGTGACAATAAGCATTAACGTGGTAGAACTATGATTATCTTGATTACAGCTACGGTTATCAGATATATTCGAAACAAGTTTTTTTTATGGACATGTACATTTATGAAAACTTTTTAGTTACTGAATTTGCATCGAATGCGAAATTAATTAATTCATTTTTAAAAAAGCCATCTTTGAATTCAGTGTAACTAGCAATTATATAAAAGAAAACGTACAATCACTTTTTACAGTATTTACGGCGCGACACGTGAGTTCGCACGATAATCAATGAACTAATTTGCTTTAAAACCGGACAAGCATAAAGAAAACTATGTTAACTACTAAACTACTGTACGGTCAAAAACCGGACATCCGGCAACTCTGATTACAGTTTTTAAGGTCGGCTTAATCGATGTGATTCCACGCCATTACAGAATATCGCTGTGAAACGGTTATTCTTGAGCTAATCGTGTTTTTAACCGACTTCGAAAAAGGAGGATTTGTCGGGATCTTTTTTTTTCATTTTTTAATTTTATGAACATTTTTTATGAAAAATATTTCCTTTTCGTTCCATATTTACACCGATTACTCTGAGATTTATGATTCGATTTACGTGATTCTTATTTTGTTCGACGCGTAATAGCTGCCATGTAGTCCCCTAAAAATTTGACATAGTTTGGCCTAGTAGTTTTTATTTTACGAACATTCTTTTGTTCCGGTTTCTTGGGACCTATATTTTTTAAGAAGCGTGGCACCATTCGTAGGTCCATCCATACATAGCTAGACACTAAAAAGTAACAAATAAAAGTAAAAACTTCGTTTAAAAAAACCGACTTCAAAAACTAAAAAACTAAAATGTATAAAATAACTTATTTCTAAAGCTATTATTATTAATATATATTATCTAAAACATCTTAAAGTCGGTGCAAAGTAAAACATAAAAATTACTATATTTTGAAAATTACTAAGCACCGACTTTAAGATGTTTTAGATAATATATATTAATAATAATAGCTTTAGAAATAAGTTATTTTATACATTTTAGTTTTTGAAGTCGGTTTTTTTAAACGAAGTTTTTACTTTTCTTCTTTCTACTTTACGTGTCTCTCAGTAATATGTACCTACACGTTGCTATGAGTACTTGGGACTTTATGTTCGTGACATGGTTTTGTAAGATATGATTGCAAATGATAGTATGGGATACGTTGAATTTGTTTCGTGTACGGGCTTAAGATATTTCGAGCGCGTTCACCCCAATGTTATCACCCTTTATTTTGGGTTCAAAAGGCTTGGTACCCAATGTAATGAAGGTAGTTCTAGTCTGCGGTGAATATATTACAAAATCCATAAATGCCTTTCTTCTCAGTTAAGTTTACCGGTTTAAGTGTTATATTTTTTATTGTAATTAAACATGTTTTCTATTAATAAACAAAATTAGCGTTTGCCCGCGACTTTGTCCACGTAGGTTAGGGAACAAAGATTACTGTTATTTTTAACCGACTTTGAAAAAAGGAGGAGGTTCTCAATTCGTCGGGATCTTTTTTTTTTTTGCTTTTTTTATGTATGTTCGCCGATAACTCCGTGATTTATGATCCGATTTACGTGATTCTTTTTTGTTCGACGCGGAATAGCTGCCATGTAGTCCTCTAAAAAATTGACATAGTTTGGTCCAGTAGTTTTCATTTTACGAACATTTTTTTGTTCGCGTTTCTTGGGACCTATATTTTTTAAGAAGCGTGGCACCATTCGTAGCTCCACCCATACATAGCTAGACACTAAAAAGTAACAAATAAAAACTTCGTTTAAAAAAATCGACTTCAAAAACTAAAATGTATAAAATAACTTATTTCTAAAGCTATTATTATTAATATATATTATCTAAAACATAATATCCAATATCTCTCGTAAAATCTTGGTATAAGTAATGTTACTAAAGGCATACACAATTGGGATTGTTCACTTTTTTCAATCTAGCTATTTCAAAAACCATTTCGAGGAATAGTGTCCCTAATCATTTCTGTCTAGATAAAATTGCAAAAAAAGTACGAAATTCTTGTATTTTGTAAGAAATGTGTTTGACCTTACTAAATCCAATCAGGTGGGCCGTCTGCATGTTTGCCTGCTTCAGGTGTAAAAAAAATTCTAGCTGTACATTCTTTGATTTAAGTTCTGTAACATGGATTTTTCCCTAAAGATCACTTTAAAAAATTTAACGATAACTATGGAAAATAATAATGGTTGAACACGAAAAGTTATAAGCCTAACGACAAAAAACACTAAAATGATCACGATACGTAATGAGTCATGACAGTGACATTTAAATAGTAGTAGCACAGATTACTATGATTAGTAAGTTTTATTATTTTTGTTTTCTAGGCAAAGAAATCAATGTAAACTTGTACCTTATGACGTCATCGGAGAAATAATTTTAAAATCGAATCGAATTATAAAAAAACTAACGCTTAAAATACAAAAATATTCAAATTAGTATCTTAAAATACCCTATTTTACGTAATAAAAATATAAAATCAGAGGGTAATTTTTTATGAACAATCCCCATTACAATTTTTTTACTAAAGATTTTATCGAACAGTGAAAATTTCACATCGAAATCAAAAAAATCATGTGGGATTTTCGGGATATAATGTACCGTAGATTTTAAGTCAGGAAATTTACTATCGATCAGCGAAAACCGCCTCGGAATCGGCCCCGTAGTTTTTACGTGAATCCTGAACAAACAGACTAATACAAAAAAATAAAAGACCACAGTTTTACAATTTTAAAACATTATAATAATTATACTTACAGATTAATATAAATCTATTTCTTTAGCTTATCAGTTTTCCATCATCAATTCTTTTATTCTGGAAGACTCTTTCAAAATATAAAGCAGCTTTTCTGAAAAAGATTGCTTTAAGCGATAAAAGAGCCTGTTCATGTTAGAGTATAGTTATTTTAGGAGTACGGAGCGCTTTTGGTCACATTCCAGTCTTCTGGTCGGAGTGGTCATAGCACTTATGGTCCATATTTTTGTAACTGCGAGCCTGAGGCGGCGTCTTGTTAAATTAAAAATTGTCCTAAGCCTGATTTTCATTTGCATTAATGAAGTAGTTACTATATGAAATCTTACAACTATTATTCACAACCATTACGTAAAAAATATATATACCTGTACTAATAATATATATATACAACTTAATTTACAAAAAATGGGTCCGAAAACACCGTTGTTTGGAAACGTTCCCAAAACGCTGACTGCGTCGTATGGCAACGCTTATGCGGTGCCCAAAATACAGGCAAGCGTATTGATCGCGTGAGACATCTTTCAACAATTTAGATGGGTCTCGAATTAAGTAGTTTCTTAATTCGCATATAATTCCTTATCATCCTTTAGACAGACATCTAAGAAATCGACAATTTTTACTATACTTACTTACAATGGCAGATAAATATACATATTTGTATGTCACCAAATTAATCAATTTACGCTGTGTTATGGTAAAAACAACGGACTTATCCTAGGGTGATCCGAGACACCCAGACGATTTATAACGGAGAAGTTACCGAAATTTACTATACCAGGAATTGAATCCGGAGCCTCTGCGATGCAGTGACGTAAGCCATCAAAGGCTTTGCCCGCTCAACCACAGAGATTATAATTTAATTCATTGAACAAAAGTATTGTTACATTCTACCTATAATCTTTTAAGGCTCTAAGTAAAATACTGATCCTAAGTGTTTGAAGTCAATTTCAATCTCTCTGAGAAGTGAAGATGAAGAGTGAATTAAGAGTTTTGAGAGCTTTTTGTGGCCTCACAACACTATAGTCTAACAGGGTTGGATATTTGCGCCACTTTAGTGATTTCGTGCTGTTTCTGTCGAACTGGCCGATCTTATTACTCAATTGGAAAATGTCTATCCAAATCATGACAGGGATGTAACTCGCCAGTTTCGTTAACTAATTACTTAAATAAAAAATCAAGCTTACTTTAGAGGTATGATGGGAATACTTTTATATAATCTTCTAAGAAATAAAGATAATTTAGTACCCCCGGCACCCAGAACGAATTACGGTAAAAGCAGCATATTGTTTGAAGAAGCCCAGACATATAATCAACTTCCAAAAACCATCATCATCATCATCATCAGCCAAATTCAGTCCACTGCTGGACGTAGGCCTCCCCAAGTACCAAGTACCAAGGTCTCAAAAACCATGAAAGAAGCAAAATCCATAAAAGTGTTTAAAAAATTCCTAAATGAACATGTTTTGCAAAATGGTCTAAGGTTACGAAATATTTTAATTTTGCAAAATTAAATATAAACTTGTCGCAATACAAAAAAAATATATACAACAACTACAAATATTATTATAAAAGACATTACTCATATAAAAATAAATACATTATAAAAAATATAAAAAAAAACTAACAAGTTACACAATGACATTGCCCCGAAATCTTATACCCTTGTTTCTTTTGGTTCGAAGGAACTTGTAACTTGCATGTACAAAACATAAATCAAAACTACCTGCAACTTTAGCATTTGTGCTTTCAATCTCGTTACAAGTTATTTATTTTCAACAACTTATAAATGCTCTCATAGTTTAAGTGAATTGTAAAAATTCTTTTGTGAGAAATTAAGTTCTTTAACCCGATATCATTTGTAATCTCTTTTAAGCGTATTAGGTGGATGTAGATCGGTTGTCTATTTGCCCCCATTACAGCGTGCGCCCGTCACATAACCCAACGCAGCGTACGAGTATGCAAATTAAACGTGTTTCATCTTGGCATTTTCACGGGAGCTTGTCACTGTCAGGCCCGTACGTCTGTTTATTAACTTTTTGCTAATTAGACAGGCCCCGGGCCCGTCTGCGAGTATGTTGGCATTTTTAATTACGCCCGATAATTTTGTCTGTTGTAGCGAGCGGTACCACTGGGCTGGTGTACGAAAATGTACACAATACACACAATTTACAACATTGTTACCTAATTCTTGTTTGCTTAAGTGGTTTTATTGAGAGTGATAAGCGGACCCGTCGAGGATAGGCTTTTATATAATAACTGAAAAGAGGAAAAAGGAGTGCGTCTCCTTTTCCCTCGGTTGGACGTATCCCGCACAAAATAATTCAGTTCATTTAATTGTTTCGCGTTGGGGTAAACGTGAAAAATGTCACAAATCAAATTAAGCCAAATCAAAACAAACAAATGGAAGGGCATGCAATGTAATCACTTGGCAGTGTCAAACACACGCGCAGGTACGGCGGATTACGGGAGCGTTTTAAGTTAAAATTTTCACTCCCCAGTAGCTTTTTACTAATTCGCCAAGTGAAAAGGGTTCGCCGAAGTAATACAGTTTACTGCTTATTCAGTATTTATACGCTAAGGGGGCTGCCACTCGCTCTAGACGTTCGCAAATGTAAGGAAAATTTGTAAAATTTGCTTTAATTACTGTGAGCCAATAAATAATTTGCCGTGACCTACAACCGCACAGCTTGCACGATATTAAAACTTTACAAATCTGTAACATCACGAAATAACCAATGTATTTATATCTAAAGAGAATTTCTTAGAAGAGCGTATGTAATTGAATTCGAAGCTCAGTACAGAGGCAAAGGCGTATTATTAAAATCCTACAAAGTTAGATAGGCAATAAAGAGTTACGGCGGAGGAACAAGCGAGGTGCGTTGTTTACGAACGGGATCACATCTCCAATCGAGCGTAATGTATTTATTATTATCGCCAAGACTCTCATACGGCCTATACGTGAGAAAAAAGACAGTCAAGTTTTGCAGCTAATATGTATTTTGACAGTTATTTATTTATTTAATGAACTAATTGATATTAACTAGAGATTTTTTTAATTCTCATCTACATATTTGTCGGTCATACCTAATTTTGAGTTGTGCTGTAGTTTTACTACACTATTGTGGAGCACAACGGCTACACTTTTCTGTCAAATTTTATCCGCATGGGCCTAGTAGTTTTTCAGAAAAATGACTGTCATATTATATTAAGACACATTTTTATCCATGCAGGAACGGAGAAAGAATACAATTTCCTTCGGCCGGGCGGCCTGTCGTAAGAGGCGACAAAACAACCCACAGCCAGGTGGTAGGGTATTTGCCCGACTTGATGGCTACCACCCCTGGTCTAAAGTATGGCGCCAACAACCTTGAGTTGTGTTCTGGCATTAGTGACCAGGTTCCAGTCTCCCTTAAGAGAGCAGCAGCGCATTTGTAGCACCTTTGTTACATAGGCGATGGTAACCGCTTTCCATCAAGAGGGCCGTCTGCCTGTCTGCTGAACTCCTGCAATAAAAAAAAACATGGACGGATATGTCGAAAAACTAAGGGGTTCGTTTATACTAAAATAAGTAACGAAACAAAATGCTAAGAATAAGCAAAAACGAAATTTTGTAATGCAATTTGAATCGTAACGTCAAAATTTTAGTTTAGTTTTAATCAAAGTGAATTTACTAGATGCTTAGAAGAGAAGAGAAAAGAGCAGCGAATTTGTAGCACCTTTGGTGTTACAAATGTCCATAGGCGATGTTGCGCTTTTCACCAAGTGGGCCGTCTGCCTGTATGCTGAACTCCGGCAATAAATAAAAATCTAGTAGGTATACAAAATGTCTATGTCGTAGTATGACGTCAGCGTCCAAAATATGAAAGCTCGTCAGAATGACGGTGAAACTAGTCATATCAGATTGCAATTAAAAAATATATTTTTCGGCTATTTGCTAAGGTAAATTATTAATTGATAAAAAAAATATGCATGCGTATGACTAATTCCGTAAGGTACCAGTTATTCAAGCGATGTTAGTTTACTTGCTGTCAGCTTTATGTCATAAAAAAGCTTTATCGAGAAAATAAATGAGATACGAAGCGGGTGTCTTCTAGAAGGGAATTCCTTCGGCCATCGGATTGGGCGCATTATGGGGATAAGTCTATTGACTAGCCGATGTTGTATATTAGCTTGCGATGCCCTAAATATTGAAGCCCCCGTCTTAATCCAACGGTGGTGAGAGCAAGCCTCTTCTTAATCCATCACGTAACCGAGAACCGTCGAGAAATCGTGTTACATCAACGAAAAATGTATTATAGGGGTGTTCACCCCCCGATCGGACAAACTTTGCTAATACCACCCTCTAACATAATCGCAGAGCCTTTTACGAGAGGAATTTATGGGGATGGTCCCGATTTCTTGCTGTATTTATGGTTCAACTGGGTAGTTACGTGCCGCCGTGGCTCCGGAGTTAATTACGAAATGTAAAAACTCTCTACCGACAACTTTAATGGTTCACTACGAGTTTATTGGTTTTAATGTGGATCAAATATTTCACGGTAACTTTCAAAGTGTCTATTGGATAGTTCATCGCGAATTTCAATAAAGTAATGAATGAGTTTGGATTTTATGAGATTAATTTCATTAAAATATAAATAAATCTCAGAGTAACTGTGGGACGATTTCAAGGAAATAAAATAAGGTATTTCTTTCTATGTTAGTTAGTTATATATACATAATCGTGTGGGGCCTCGTCGGATAGATATTAAAAGTATGTACATAACGATGTTCTTAATGACTTTTGGAAGTTTATAGGTGGTAAGATATTTGCATTTAAAATCATATACTGTTGTAGTTAAAGTTTGACTTCCCCTCTCTAACTTCGTAAGTATATGGTGGAAAACTCTGAAAAATACTACGGATTAAAACATATTTTCAGGAGCAAGATCTTTCGGGTTGTTTTTGCGATATGATGTATTATTATGTTATACATATAATACATATGTATTATATGTATTAATTAAATCCTTTCTAGTCCCTTTAGGACCATATAAAAGAAACAGTGGCTCTTTATCACTTGGACGGAAGCCATCACAGTATATTTTTAAGTCATTTATATTTTTAATTTAACTTTACCGAAAATTTCCTCGTGTTTTACACCAGCAACTAAAAATACTAATTTGCATAGCTATGCTAAATTATAGGTGGAAATTGTGTTGGCTGCGGTAATTCAGCTCGTATTGAAGCCACGTCAAAGTTGCGAAGTCTTACCAAGTCCGGGCCTCAGGTGAGAATGCGCTAGACGCCAACTGGCTAGACGAGTCACGGGCTGCCCGCGAGCCAATAATGCTTCATGTCTGTGATTCATTGTCGTTTAGTTGTGTGAACAAAATGTACGAGTACTCCATAGTCTCCCTTGTCACACTTGTGACATATTAGTAAAACTATATGATAATAATTAATCTAATTAGTCCTCATCCGAAAATTTTGAATTCCTTCGCTACTTTACCTTCCACAATTTGCGCTTTGATATATATCGCATACTCGTGACACCTGCACACACTTCATATTTTTACGATAACTCTTTTTGTATTGCAGTTATTAATAGTTAACTCGACTAGAACAAAAAATAACTACACTTAAGCTGAGGCTTGGGAGTGGAAATATATTCAAGTTTGGGCTTTTTTATAGCAAAGTTGGCAAACAGGCAGATAGCTCATCTAATGGAAAAGGTTGCCATTTATTATTAATATAATTGATATATTTATTGTATTGATTATAATACTCTTGACGTTGAATGGGAATATTCAACTAACTCGAGACTAACTAAATCTACTCATAATACGAAATCACATAAAAAAAAGAAAAGTGGGTTTTACTTATTCTTTTCTCGGTATTACATATGAATGAGTAATTGATCCCATTCCATTGTTATTATGAAAAAATGCATATATTTTTACGCAAATTGAATAAAGAAATGTTAGAATTCAATTATCGTACAAACCAGGTTGCGTCATAAGTTGTATGTCCGTGTGTCACTGACGTATAAGTGAATTCGACAATACAGAATAGGTACTTGTACAATATAAGTGGAGGACGCAAGTTGCGGCTTTGTTCTCGAAACTTCACCCTGTACTGTGATGTATCTTATTGCACACACGCGGCATCCTAAAGGTAACATCGACTGCTTTGCATATAAATTTGTGTAAGCGAATTTCCAATTTTGATACCTCACCGAATTCGTCTAAGAAATTTTACTAAACTACGTTCAGAGCAATATTGTCATTTCATTTTTATATACTTATAAGTATTTTTTTGTTAAATATTCCTTATTATTTTATTCCTTATTATATATCCTTCTATTTTAACAATTACTGGAGTATGGTTAGATATGCTTTTAAAATGATAACTGCGTTAGGCGCTGGTCTCTTTAACAGGTACCGTACACAACAGAACGCAGATTTTTTAATTCAAGTTTTTACCTATTTTGATGATGAAAAAGATGTGGTTGGATAAACGTGGAAGAAATAATTGATATCCAAAAAAAATATTCAATTGCTTAATTTATTTTGATGGTGATGCTTTGGATTAAAAAGAGAAACAATTTTACGACAGAACGTATAAACAGAAAACAGCGAAAGAATTTTGAATAAAGAGATTGAACTTTAAACAATAATATAATAATAATGTATATTTTTATACTAGACCGGCCCGGCCCTTCTTTTCATTTCGACCCCGTCTTTTCGTATCCCGCAGCTATATTTTCCATGACGACAACCTTATGCTTGCCTACCTATTTGCTAAATTCCATAAAACCAGTTTTACAGGCTCTTGCAGAAATAACAGTTCCTTAAACTATGAAATTATAAATGATGTTGCTAATATTTGTGTTGCATCATTCATCATCAAGAATAAGAGGTCTCTTAACAGTTCTAAGTCTCATATATTCAGGGTATATTTGTGTATTATCCCCGCAAATTGCTATTGCCCCTGGCCGCCATTTTGGTGACGTAATCGTAGCCGAACACTCAGTACTGTTAGCATCACTGGCCGGCGAGTACGGGTACATATCGAGTTGCGGATGACGTCACGTGAATGTTAATTTGACAAGGTTCCAGCGCATTAGCAATTTATGGGGATAATACATAGCCATATTACGGGAAACCATTGCTGTGCCATGTGCTGACACACCGAGGGTCCGTCCAACTATAGGTTCATCGCGTCTGAACAATTTACATTCCATTATTTTCGCTTGGAGGCGGGCATCTAAAACTGGCGCGTACGACAGACAGACAAAAGAGCCCAAGGCCTTATTACACAATGACATTTTAATTCAATCAATAACTCAAAATTGCTCATTAAAGTCGTAAAAAGTTTGCCTCTCTGATAACTTTTAACCTGGTATACGAACTGAAATTGTGAAAATATTTGAGTCGTAAAACTAACAAACAACACTATGAAAGCAGCAAAACTAACAAACTCTTTCAAATATTTTGTATAAGACTTATTTTGGGATGTTTTTGACTATATGCTATTTTAGTATTATATTCTCCCCTTATTAAACCCTCCATTGTGTTTGGCTTGACGCGGATTTGCTCATTGTTTTATATTTACGTTTGCTTTTACAGACTATAGATCAGAATTCTGATTATTTTCATAAACGATAAACTCAAAGTCTGATCGACTTTTGGATCATCTATTTTCATTATAAACAATCGCACCAAAACATTTGATTGTTATTGCTGAAGTTTCCTAAAAACACAAGAGGCCGTTTAAAATTAATTCGCATTCGCAAAACTCTTGGCGAGGCCGGCCCACACAAAATCTTTACGCTTCAATTGAGCCAGTTTATAGCGAAATTAATTACTGGCTAGAGAGGATCGACTATAATAGTTTCCCGGCGAAATTATTATTGTGAGGGGTCCACGGCCGACGAAATTGTGTCCGAACAAGAAAATTAGTGAGCGTAAAACGGGGTGTGAATTTGGAAATCAAAGAGCCTCCAGAACTTGTTCCGAGTCTATTGTGACGGTCCATCATTTACATGGGACGCCACCTATACACAATTCGGCGTAGTTGAGAATATGTTTGAGCGAGTAATGCTTTTTGATTGGGGCTAAGTGTATTGTCAGTGTTACAAGTGTTTGGAATGCATATGTAAATATGCCATCTATGTTCTTTGGTTATAATAATTAATTGAACTATATATAATCTATATAGTTATAGTCTATAGACTATAGATAAACTATAGATTTTATAGTTCTTATCTATAAAAAAAAGGCTGTCAATCAAATCGACATCTCTCCGTATTTAATTCCCAAATTAATATTAAATTCTACATAATATTGAAATATTACTTCAGATTTTACACCATTTCATCTACAATAAAACCTACAATATTCGGATTAATCGACACATACATAAATATAGAAAAAAGGCAAGTCATATTATACACACAATGCCAACTGTCAAACTAAAAAGTGAAAAATCAACAAAATGGTTAAATATATTCGAGAATAACAAGTAAGGAGAGAAACAGAGCAAAATAAGCAGCCGAACTTGCGCACGCCCACCACCTGCTGCGCCCACCTCGCCCTGCTCCACGCCGAGGACATTGTCCACTGATGAAGACATCGTGACACAGGCGACCACGCGAACATCGAGCATCAACGAGGATTGATCATTTCGGACGTTTCGGAAAACCTTTCGCGTTTTTTCTCCGTTTTCTGATAATTTAAGGGCTTGTGGTGTCTTTTCTGTGTTTTGGTGGTGGTGGTATACAATAATAAAACTGTGGTCCACTCAATCGAAAAAGAAATCGAACTGTGTGTGGCTCTACATTAGTATATAGTATATATATATATATATATTTTATTAGTTTTATTTATTATTCGAATAAGTTTTTCTTATTATTTTTAGAAGTACCTAAGTTTATATATATTTGTATTTAAGTTTCAAAGCTTAATGCAAAAGTCACAGACTGATCCATCATTCGAGAACTTAATTCAATGTCATGAATGCACCCAGGTACGCTACTTTAAAGGTCAAAGAGGCTTGAAAGTTCATATTGGCAAAGCACATAAAAACCGAAATGAAGTTTCAACCTCTTTGCTAAACCCTCCATCGATTCCGGATCCATTATCCCACAATTCGACACAAATTCCTTTTTGGCAAAAAATTTCAAAATTTAAACAATTGGCACCAATAGTAAAAAGAATTCCTCGAGGGGCTAGAATTAGTGTTTGCCAAATTTTTTCACACAAAATAAGAAAAGTTATAAACGAGAATTCCTTACGTACCTGGGAGCATTTATTGCTACTCCCCTATCATATCCTTAATATTAGCAAAAACGAGCATGGCAATGTTACATTCAACATTAAAAACAATTGCAAACATATTGAAAATATTGAAGATAAATTTGACTTTAGTGAAACCGAAACATACAAATATCCGGATAAACGTTTAGGTCATATGATTGAAAAAAAGCTTTCAGATGGGGATATCAAGGGAGCAGTAAGAATTCTTTTCTCGAATGATGATAGAGCACCTTATGATGAGACAACTCTGCATGCTTTAGAAGACAAACATCCACCTTCCAAAAGCACACGGTTGCAAGATATGCCTGAGGATCCCAACGCGAGTAATTTAGATGTAACCCCAGAGAGCATTCTTGATGCCGTTATGTCCTTCAGAAGTGGCTCGCCCGGTGGGCTGGATGGCCTCACTCCACAACATCTTAAAGATTTGTTGAGTGGGGGCACCGGCAATGCCGGTGAGCTGCTCCTCAAGGATATAACGGACTTGATTAATCTAATGCTCTCTGGTTGTGTTAATAAAGACATCCTTCCAATATTATACGGTGCCAACTTATGTGCTCTAAAGAAAAAAGATTGTGGCATTCGACCTATTGCAGTTGGCACCACGTACCGACGCCTCGCAGCCAAAGTATGCTGTCGAGCTATAAGAAACCGTTGCTCCAGCTATTTTGCGCCGATTCAATTAGGTTTTGGCATCAAAGGTGGCTGCGAGGCAGCGGTACATTCTTTGAGATCATTTGCCACCACCGATTCCTGTGAGGCTATCCTGAAGGTTGATGTCAAAAACGTATTCAATTCGGTCGATAGGTGTGCCCTGCTGTCCGAGGTTAGAAAACATTTTCCCAAAATCTACAAGTATGTTCATCAGTGTTACAATGAAAATTCCTATCTGGTATACCAAAATAACCTAATACATTCGGCAACGGGATGTCAGCAGGGCGACCCTCTCGGGCCAGCAATTTTTTCACTTGCCATCCACCCCATCATTAAACAACTAAATTCTAAATTCAATGTGTGGTATCTCGACGATGGGACCTTAGGAGGTGATATAGATACGGATAAAAGATAAAAGGATAAAAAAAATTAATAGAAGACTTTGGAAAAATTTGTTTATATTTAAATTTTTCTAAATGCGAACTTTTTCTTGCTTGCCCGACGTAGAACAACATCAACACTATTTCCGCTTTTACAGATTTGGCCCCCAATCTAAAAATTGTTAATAAAATTAATTTAAGCCTCCTTGGGTCTCCCATCTTCGATGAGTCTTTCCCATCTTTCGTAGAAGACAAAATTGTCAATTTTCAATCAAAATTATTAAATTTAAAACAATTAAACACACATAGTGCTTATTTTATTATTAGACACTGCGTTTTCACTCCCAACTTTATGTATGTATTGCGCTGTTCCCCCCTTTGGAGACATTCCAGTATTTAAAAAATTTAGACAATATTATTCGGCAAACATTAACTTCCATACTAAATATTTCTTTAGATGACCGATCGTGGACCCAGGCTTCCTTACCGATACGGCTAGCTGGCTTGGGGATACGAAAAATTTCTGACGTAGCACTACCTGCCTTTCTGTCCTCAGTCTATAGTACTGTGGACCTCATCGGTAATATAATAAATCCATCACTCAGTGATTTTGAGGTCCCATATTTGACTGAGGCCAGAAATGCCTGGTCTTTGGCTTGCCCGAATGAAAATTTTCCTTTAGATCCAAAGATGCAGAGGCTGTGGGATGGGCCGCTCAGTAAGTCGGTGTATGACAATCTCATGTCATCTTGCACCAGCGAAACTGACCGTGCTCGCCTCCTAGCTGTTTCAAAATGGGAGTCTGGTCTGTGGCTTCAGTGTCTGCCCTCGGCGAATCTAGGTACACTCCTGGATGATACTACATTCAGGATTGCTGCCTGCATTCGCCTGGGGGCAGACATCGTGGTCCCACATCGTTGTCGGTGTGGAGATAAAGTTGATAGACTGGGTCACCATAGCTTATCTTGTTTGAGGAGTGCTGGTAGAACTTCACGACATGCGGCTATCAACGACATCATCCGCCGGTCTCTTGTCACCGTTGGGGTTCCAGCTGTTCTTGAACCGAACTGACTGTGCCGCGACGATGGTAAGCGACCGGATGGAATATCGTTGGTACCTTGGAAGATGGGACGCCCCTTAGTATGGGGTGCAACGTGTGTCGATACGTTGGCGGCTTCCCATCTTCCAAATACAGCCGTCACTGCCGGGGGAGCTGCCGTACTTCAAGAGACCCTGAAACGCCGCAAATATGCATCCATCGGTGACGGATACATATTTGTAGCTTTCGGGGTTGAGACTTTGGGGCCATGGGGACGTGAGGCTTATCAACTTTATCGAGACCTTTCAAGACGATTGAAAGAAGTCTCGCGTGACCAAAGGGCTGGCCTATATTTAGGGCAACGAATAAGCGTTGCCATACAACGAGGGAATGCGGCCAGCATTTTGGGAACGCTCCCCGCCGACAGCGATTTGGACTACATTTTTTACTTGTAAATATGTTTATAGTAGTATTTAATTTTATAGTTTAGTTTATTTTTAGTTTAATTTATTTAATATTTAGTTTATTCTTAATTAGGTGTTTGATATGTAATTGAAAGTAATATTATTACAATAACTATATACAGGGTGGCGCAACAGAACGTGCATATTGCATCATCTTTTTTCGCGGGGCAGAAAGTGCGCGGGCGGGGGGGAGCCTGCATCGTTGGGTAGGCGGGCTCAGGGAGTTTTAGTCACTATGAGTCACTTCGACGGGAAGCGTCGCGCATTTTGCGTGCGCGCATTTTACGAGAACTCTCGTTCATACATCGTTACTAGGCGTTTATATTGTTCTGAATATGGACTACGGCAAATTAGTGAAGCTCCGAGTGCTAATTTAATTAAAATATGGGTACAGCGTTTTGAAGAGACTGGTTCAACGTTTAAACCACAAGCAAAAGGTCGTCCAAGAACATCTAGGACCGACGACAATATTGAGAGAGTTATGCAGTCTGTACGACGAGATCCACAAATGTCTACTCGCAAGAGATCGTCTGTCTTACACTTATCGCGACGAAGTTTGCAACGAATTTTAAACTTGGATCTTAAACTGCATCCTTACAAGCTGCAGTTAACACAAGAATTGAAAGAGTCTGACTTCGGAGCAAGGCTCGCATTTGCTAATGAAATGCTTAATCGATTTTCCAATTTTGACAATATCCTTTTCTCAGATGAGGCCCACTTCCATATCAATGGGTTCGTAAACCGTCAAAATTGTCATTACTGGAACAGTGAAAATCCCAAACTCAAGCACCAGAAACCACTGCATAGTCCTAAAGTGACAGTATGGGCAGCAATCTCTGGTAGAGGAATAATTGGACCGTTTTTCTTTGAAAATGCGCGGGGGCAAAACGTCACTGTTAATACCGAACGCTATGTTGCGATGTTGGAAGGTTTTTTGGCTCCAGAGTTTGAAAATTCAAGAATAGTGAATTCTAGGACTTGGTTTCAACAAGACGGAGCTACCTGTCACACATCAAATGACTCCATGGCGCTTGTGAAACAGATGTTCCCTGGCAGACTGATTTCGAAAAGAGGTGATATCCCATGGCCCCCACGTAGTCCAGACGTGACGCCTCCTGACTTTTTTTTGTGGGGATACCTCAAGAACAAAGTCTACAGCAATAATCCGAAAAACATCGATCAGCTCAAGGAGAATATCCGTGGTGAAATGGCAGCAATTACACCAGCATTACTGAAGAAAGTTTTCAATAACATCCGTTTGCGATTAGAGGAGTGTCGTCGTAGAGAGGGTCATCATTTAGACGATGTTATTTTTAAAAAATAAACTTCAGTTATTTCTTAATAATACCTCAGTTTTATTTTAACTATACCTTTTGTATTTATTTTTTAATCAATATTTTAAATATGCACGTTCTATTGCGCCATCCTGTATAACAATCTAGATTATTCTATACTATAAACGTCCTGTAGTTTTCGGTCTTTTAAATCCTTCATATCTGCCCAAGAAGTTAATAATTTTTGTTTCCCAAAAATGTTCTATTGTTGTTTATTTATAGGTATTTAACTAGCAGCCTAAAAGAGATATGAAAATTAACAAATAATTTTATTATTATTATATTAGTCTAATTTTTTTTAACAAAACACTTTTTTCATAGATTTTATTCGCACTGCTACTAAATTTTGCACCCAGCTTCGCTTGCGTTAATGTAGATTTTTTTCAACAAATTAGTGTTACATTTTGGGCCACCTGCATATCTGTAAACAAAACACATTTATTACCCGTCGGTGTTTGAGCTAATAACATTGAAGCGCTTATATGACCGTCTTCTTTTGTTTACTTTTTGTTTAAAATTTGTAATTGGAAAAACGGCCCATTGTGTATTGTAATCTTTATGGTAGTCATTAGTTAGGTGTGATTCTTAGAAATTCAGTCTACAGGCATATTGTATTTATACAGTATAAAGCAGGCTCCAACGGAGGGGTGAGGAAGTCTAGCGATAACCACAAGCGAGACAAGACGTGTGTACATTCGATAATCTATACAGCGACGGACTTTACACGTGTTATTGAATTATGTTTGTACTGGTTGTATTCAATTATATTTGTACCTGTGTTATACGTGTTTGTATAGTTCAAATAAATTCTATAGTAATTCCAACGACATTTTAATTCGAGTCCTGCAACTCGTAACATTAGTATTAAATTATTATCGTATAACTGTTTGTGCCACGATCGTCTAAAAGTTATTTTTTGGTCCCTGGGAAGCAAGACATTTTCTTTTCTTTTTTGTATCCCTGACATACCCGTGTGCACCCAAAGTTTCATGATGATGGGTGCTATAGTAGTGAAGACGTAAACCATAACAAATAAATAAACTCACATCATTCGCATTTATAATATAAGTATTGTTTATACTATAAGTCTAAATATCTATGTAGTGATTGGATTTGTAGCAGACAAAAAGCTATTTCTTGTTAAAGGGTGGCTTAGAATAGGAATCAAACACGCGGTCTCCGCGGGTTCACCGTATCGCAATATATGGGTGCCATGGGATATGTCCAGTAGAAGCTCAGCTGAGATTCGGAACGCTAGATTTATGACTTGGCTTTGGGAATTTTAATCAATTTCCCAGAAGTCATCCGTTTCGGAACAGTTCCTATTATTATTTTTAATAGTGAATAATCTGAAAAAATACATTTTTTTATATTGACATTGCAATTACAAGCAACCGTTAAGCTGATATTAGATGGACGAATTCCATTTCAATTTGCATGAATCGACCAAAGTATTTATTATACTACAGCAGTTGTTTGCGATACCAAATTGTTTCTGTACACTTATGTTAGTGGTTTCGAATGAATTGTTTAATTCAAAAATAAGAGATCCATTTAAACACAAACTTGAATCATTAAATGACATTGAAGACCGTTGCATCGTTTCAGATCTGCGCCTTTCAATCAAATTGATTCAGTTTCGTTGATCTGTCTTATAATCAACATTGCGATTGATTTACTAGTATGAAGTTTAAACCATTCGTAATATTTTATTAATTAAACACATTTAAATCGCGTCGGGTGTAAATTACCTAAACTTGAATTTTTACACCTTTTGTCGTGTTTTATATGATGGTATCTTTTATTAAGGAAATTAGTACGTTTATAGTAGTAGGTTTAGATAAGCCTGTCGCTATGGCTTGATTAAAATGAAAAATTACCCTTAAAAAGCGTTAAAACAAAGTTAGAACTTAAATCAATTCTAAGAATAAAAAAAATAAAACTCACTTTCACACATACACTCATACCACATACATATAATGGACCTGAATGTCGAATTTAATAGGAAAATATATCTGAATGTGGAATGAATAAAATAGTTTTAAAATAGCATTTTAATAATATCATTAAAAGATAACTGGAAGACGAGTCTACCAAAGTCGGAAAGACGACGTTTAATGTATGCTTTTAGGTTTAGTGTCGGTACAGAATGTACAATGTCTGAGAGCATCTCCAAACGGCCGGCGAAAAATATAAAAGGATCGTTAGCTAAAAGGGAATTTACTTAATACAGGTGTATGCAATGGCGTACCACGAGTAAAGACTGACGGCTCATAAACTAAACAGGATGCTTTGAAACGGGAAAGAATTAAGTATGAAATATGAGCACCGCGGGCCCACATTGATTTATGTGACGGCGATCTGTTTTAAATATTGTGAGGTATATCTTAGATGCGAGAGGGAAGATTGTGGCATATCCTTTGGGCTATGTTAGAAATAGGAAGACAGTTGCTTACAAGCATACGTATCTCGCATTGTAATTTTGTAACTATAATTTATACAAGTTAAAGTGAATAGCTGGGATGCGTGATATCTACAGATTTAAGCTTAGTTTTAAGCTTTCTTAATTCATAATAAATTTAAAAAATGTTTATACGCTCGATGGAAGAATGACGCGTTATGTTAAAATACGATTTTACCCTAAAATGCAGTCCTACCAAAACCTTGCAATATATTTTCAATCATTTGATAATTTCGAATTGCTTTGCTTATTTTTGTTTTTTGCGTTAATACCCTGTTCATCTAGACCGAAATAAAATAATTAAGTTGATTAATTATTATTGCGCCACCTAATTATAATTAATTAATATATTTTATGTCATAATTTTAATATAAAGTTCAATTTATTTGTACTTGTTTTAATTCAATAATTTCATACAAAGAGAGTTTGCAGAGGATTGTAATTTTTGTACTCCCAGATATCTTATTTCCACGTATGACATCATATCGTATCATAAGAAAGAACTTTCTAATACTGATTGTTCAATAATACTTTATTATTTATTATTATAAATAAAAAACTGTGAGTGTAATTTTTATCAAAAGCAGACGGTTGACGTTTGGGCGCGCGTCGCGTCGCGTGACGAAGGTTCCCCGCAAAACGCAGCCTCACCGCAGCTGGGGCTCGCCGTCGTATAATTTTATTCTAATTGCATTAAGATTAAATAATTCAATATACTTATTATACTTCCGAACGACATTATTACGATCTCTGTAATTTATGGGCTTGTCTTTGGGATTGCTTACGCTTGGATCGTTGGTGAATGTAATTTCTATTCGATCAGAGGAATGTTTGTGCAAAATTGACTTACATTTTAAGCACTTGTAAAACATTTGTACACTCTATGTACATAGCATGTATATAGCATATTGTATGAACCGTATGTACATAGCATGTATATAGCATATTGTAAAGACCGTTTATTAAATATAATTTGGATTAAATGCGTCTGGCTTGCTGGAGGACTATGATATGAGGTATAATATTACTTGTTTCTGGAACATGATCCTACAATGGCCTTCTAAGAAAATGTTGTCTATGTTACGGAACAGAGATGTAAGTGCTAATGAATTGACGATTAAGAAGGTAGTTCGGATTGTAGTTCGCCCAAAATAGTGAAGGTCAAATAAACGCAGCTAAAGACTACCATGAATAATAAGAATTTTTAAATATATCATGATATGACTGGTGGGCTGGTGAATCTTTTGCGATACAGTGGCTTGCCAAAAATGAATGATCTAGCATTAGTTGAAAAAAAAAATGTTTGCGGACAATAATGAAAAATATTTTAGAAAAGTGAACACTGTACTCGCCAAGATTGTCTAATATGGAGTGGAGAGTTTCATACACAGGTAATCTTTGTGTGCGAACATGGTAATTGTAAAAATAATTGAAATTAATACACCAAATCGTCTAAAATATTGAATCTCTCGTCACTGAAACAAAACGCGAATGCGACAACCGTTATACTATCACGATTGCAATTAGGATAAAAGATTAGATGATATTTTCCGTATTATTTATTTTCAAGATTCTTGCACTTATACGTTTAAAGCCATTTTTTAGTGCCTTGGTTTATATTAGAATGGCAAAATTAAGAGATAAGATTGTTTCCAAGTTTTTCACCCGAAGTGCTTTGAGTTTCGTTCAAGACAGTTCCTGAGACTCATTTTATAAGACTCATAGCGAGAGTTAAAACTAGTAACTGATTTAAGTGAGCTCTTGGCGCAAAGTTAATTCCGCCGTTCCGCTATCCTGGTGTGGCCCACGAATAATAGCCGCCGTAAATCCCAGCAGACAAAACTGGCTCACCTGCACTCATTATATTTACGCCGCAATAATAAAACTTTCCAACTCTCTCTGAATATTGAATCCGTTGCGGCGAAGAGAGGCGGTCGCCTTACTTATTGCCGTCAGTTATGCAATATGCTCTCTAGGTTTTAATAAAGGCCCCACCGACGGGGCATTTCGAAAAGTTTTCGTTTCGCGAAGGCGAACGCTATTGCGCCGACAATGAGCTCGGCTAAGCCCCGACGAGTTCGGTTCAAGCATTTTCGTGTGCCTAATAGCTGTATGTAAAATTTTCATACATTTATGATATGACTGACGGTTAACTGCTTTAACTTTCAAAACAAAAATGAAATCATTTTTTATGTATCTTTGCTTTGAAATATGTATACGGAGTTTTGTTCTGTTTTCAGTTGAGCTCAGTAAGAAATCACGCTGTGAAATACTTCGAAAGAAAAGCTTAAAGAAAATAATGTTGAGTTACTTTTTATAATAAAATCGTCTCCTGATACCTCTCGTACACCTGAAACATGTAAGTCGATGTAACTTTAGCGCGGGTATACACGACACCGTCACCATCACGCCGCGTACCTCCACCACACCCACGAAGTGCCGACATCCCACTTTGGCTCTTTAGCGGACGCATAGTATTACTGCATAGAAGAAAGAAACAGTGACGCGACGGCGGCGCAGGCTGTAGTGGCGTATCGGCGGTGCCATCTACATAGGCGCTTATAGCTTTTGGTGGCCGATAAAAGTTACCAATACTTTTTTATTTATTCGCCTTTATTGCTAAAATTAATAAATATAATAGAACAAAAATAAAATCTTATTGAATGGAAGACAAAACCGACTTCACAACACTAAAAACCAAAAAAACCCAAATAAAGTAAAGAAACAAATTTGAAAATTGGTTAAATTTATTAGTGACTTTCTCCACTTCCTTGGGATCCAGTCATCAGATCCTGACATGGTGACAATGGGACTTATTCGGGAGTGTATCTTTTCGATTGACAAAAAAAATTGAAAATCAATTCACGATTGACGGAGTGGTGTGGAATGGTGTATCGAACATACAAATAAAACATATAGGCGAATTGAGAACCCCTTCTTTTTTTGAAGTCGGTAAAAAATGTGAAATTATGTATGCAGTAAAGTTCATTAATTATAATTTACCAGACAAGGAGTACTCATTCACGTCAAAGAAGCCCGATAAATATGAAAGGTAATATGACCCAAGCTATAAAGATCTACAGACTCTTGAATAAAGGCAAGATATTAATTAAGCATGTACTAGCAAATGAAAATTATAGTCAGAAAACGAAAATAGGTATAATACGTGGAGGCTAAGCACCTATAACTGTTTATATCGCTTCTGCCTACCCCAATAGAGGAGGCGTGAGAATTTGTATATATATTTTTTTATACTTCATTTATATTTAGTAGTCCACCGACATAGATAAATACTACACAAAACAACTTCTATATTATCAAAATATAACTGGGATAAAAGAATTTCTCCATTGACATATCAGATTAAATCCCAAACAATATCTTGTGATAACCTAATATGAAAGTTATGATAAAGTCTCTTTATTACAAACGAGATGCAATGACGCGAACGCATTATCTTGTACACCTGAAGGAGGAAATTGCATTAGAACCAGCCGCCGGGATAACCTACAACGCTCAAAGCTCCAGGTATAGGGTTACCAGAATCAAAAAAATAATTAGGGTAAAAATCTAACTACTCTCTCTACATTTATATATTATTTATATAAATCAAAACATAGTTCATGTTGTCAAGAAACTACATAAACATATAATTAAAACTACGTTTTAACGGTTTTAAGCGCGGTATTTATTTATTTTCTGCTTTTGATTCCGACCACTTTTCAGTAGCCGTAATCACGGAAGACAAAGATGTCCAAGAGTCAATGAGCAACGTTTAATTGATTAATTAGCCTACTTTCAAGCTGTTCATTAAATTGTTTTTTGTTAATGATTATGATTTACTTTATTGAAGCCTTATCTAATTTACCACCGCTTCGTAACAAGTTGCGGCGTAAGAAACTCTTCGGCAAACCAACTTCAGCTTAAAACCGATAAAACGTATTTTTAATTTCTCATATTTTGAAAGTATGCTTGGAGTACCTAATCACAAGGACGAAAGGAGCACTTTACGTCCCTAGGAAGCGATTCTCCCTGCTGTCAGAAAATTTAGAAAACTTTGCAAATCATATATGCGACTCATGCCTTAACTTTCTTTACAGCCACAAATTGCGGCATAAATTATAATAAAAAAATATCAACTCGTATTGGTAATATGAGGTTAGTCCGACAAATTTCTACCGTAAGGCAACCTTAACTAAGTAGCTAATAATTTACAAAGAATAATGTGCAGACGAGCAGGTTTTAAAAGTTGTCTTCGGAAAAGTCATCGTTGGAAAAGTATGCTAGCCGCAAAAATTAGTCCGACTTTCGTAGTAATATCTAATTCTATACAGTTCTTAAATCCCCCAGACCTTTAATGCAAGTATAGCAAGGTACAATTATTCCTAGATTACTACCTTAACCTGTCTCAATAGATTGGTTGTTAACTAGTACAAAAACTATTTTTTAAGTCTGACCGCTGGTAAAGATAAACGTGTTCTGATATATAATATATACAAGAGCTCTTAATTTTTTATACGTATTGGTATTTATAAAAAAATATCAGTTGGGTACAGTTTTGCATTCTATCTATTAAATTTTTAGAGCAGGAGACTTGTAGGTTTTTTCAGTTAATGCAATTTGGATAAGAGTTTGTGTCCATACCGTCATTGCGTCTAAAATAAGCAAATGCATAATAGTGTTTTCTTAAGTTTTTGCGACTGGTAGACATAATAAAACGATTTTAAGTGCGGTATTTTATTTGGTCCATATTCCGATATTTCGATCACTTTTCACTACCCATGGGTAGTGAAAAGTGATCATGGAACACGAAGATTCTTTATATTCCATGATCATATAAATTTCTTTTAAGATAAACGCCCGTTTGGTTTATGACAAAGCGATAGCCTATTTGCACACGGACGTGTAAACACAACTCATAGAGGTGCATTGGATTCCACGACGAGGTGCAGCCTTCAAAAGTTCCACGCTCGAGGCCGGGGCCACGGAAGCGCTGTCACTCCCAGGAAATTGAAGTCACTTCATCGTATTCTCTGTACGAACAATGCTTTGTGAAAGAACATCTAATTTATCTCCCGAGTTGTTTCCAGAAACAGCTCGATTTAAATTGAATATCGATTAGTATCAACCGAGTATATGTTTTGAAACTATCTTTGCTTTGAAACCCTTTGTTGTTCGAAACTTATTTAATTATTGAAACGTCGTTTACTTTACCGTTTTGAAATGTCAATAAATTCTGTATAAAATAACAACACATACACTGACTTAAACTATTTTTATAAACTACTTACTTCCATATTTGAGTTTAAAACATATGTAACCAACACATTAGATGTCAGTTTTCATATACCGACAAAAAAGTGTACCTGAAACAAAAATGTTAAAATGATAAAAATGGTTTATTCAAATCACAAAATAGGTATACAATTTTAGGGCTCATTTCAAAATTAAATTGGTATTATGTATTTAACCAAGTTGCAATTAAAAGTGACTTAAAAAGGTAACTACCTACGAAATTATGTTTATAGATGTGAGAGCCTAAAGAGGTCACTATCGCTGATTCATTTGATGAACATGATAAGTATTGGCATAAAGCGGTATTTTATCTTACAACTACCGATATATCTAGACACCAGTCAATTTCACTAAGCGATTCTCCATAGGCGACCGCTTGAGACCCTTGGATCTCGCCCAGCTTAACAGATGGCTGTTATGGCATCGTAGTAAGAGGATTTTCATCAAATACCTTAGTATTTGATGAAATGATGTTAGAGGGCCAAAATTAAAAATTTTGGCCCTCTAACATTCCACAGCTGTGCTTGGACTTTTAGTTTTCTGCAAGAATGTTAATTAATATATAGCTAAACGTTTTCAAGTGGATTCCAAAATCGATTACATCAAAAAGTATCATTAGAATAAGACACAATGTGTTTTGGCTTATTAAGACAAGTAAATTATAGTAATACTTGTTCTAGCGCGTGCTTAGTAATCCATACTCAGTGATTTTATTCTTCATTACGGATTTGGTGATAAATCGTTTATCATACAATATGACACATATGTACACAAAAATGCGACAAACGTAATGGATATGTGTATTGCAGTCTAAATTGGGATGTCCTATTTATGGAACTCTGGTGAGAATATTATATCTTATATTATTTATTATACTTGTTACTTATCCAAAACATATTCAAGCCATTATTAAAATTATCTATTCTCCCATTTTTCCCTACCTACGGAAACATCACCAGGCTCCAAGGAAGCTCTCTATCTACAATCAAACGATTGGTATGATTTCCTGAAACGTTTAAAATATACAGTCGCTGGGCGAGGAAAGTGCTCGTACTCAACGCAACTCAGGTGGGGTCTAGCCACGTATCGAAGCGCGAGCGCCCACCACATATGCCACCCATTGTAAATATTAGTTCGCGAAACTCATCAATTCCGCGCTCAAACTTAATAAAATACTTGGCGCTTAATTGAAAATGAATACTGCCGGCGTCGATGCGATCGATAAAATATTCCGCAGCCTTAATCCGCGATAATGAAGCGCCCCCGCGAAGGGTTGCTTAGAGGGGCCCAATAATAAATGTTGCGTCCCAAATTTAAAATCAAAGTGCGGAATAAATTTTGATTAAGCGATTAGCCGACCCTGTGAGGTGTTTGCTTTTCTTCAGATATATTAGTTATGCTCTGCGAGCCTTTATGACACTTTGGAGTATGGGATTTGTGTAGCTTCTCTAGCGTCTGGATTTAGCTCATGATTTATAGTTTTAATGTGACATTATCGACTATTTAGGTAATCTTCAGATATTAAACGCTGTAAACCAGTAGTATGGCCTTAAATTTATAATACAAAATGGCTGTATGAATAACGATGAGGTTTTGAAGTAGAAGAAATGGATGGGTTATAATGGATGGGTTATAATGATAATTTGTAGTGTGGCGGACGACATATGCCCTAATAGAGGAGTATAGAAAGAAAAGACATTGTGCCCACCTCAATTAATTGGGAGAAGGTAAAAAAAAACGAGAAAGTAAATAGAGAAGCATAGATAAGAAAGTGCGTCCTGAGTTCTGAAATAGAAGGTTAAGACGTAATTGGGATTTAAAAGCAAAATACATATGTTGAGTCTGTTCATTCATGACTTAAACACAAATTAATTATAATTAAATTTTTAAGCTGTTTTTGTTCGTAGATCATTTAATGTAATGCACTAATTTTAAATTTAATAGCGATTTAAGTATGGACAGACGGTTAAACCGGTCTCTTCAAACTTTTAATCACTCTTATCATAGAAACATTGTATAAAAACATTATTAGAATAGTGCATAAATACTGAACTAGATCTTCATAAAAATAATAATAAATATACATTAATTATAATACAATTATAGTTCATTCTCTTGCATATCAATGCATTTATCAAATCTGCCGGTGGATATGCATTAGTTCCATATTCAAAGGAAATGCTTGTTTGCCGGGAGTCTACGAACTTACAGACGTTCTGACGTAACGGATATGATGTAAGGTTTAGTTGAATGTTATATTTACAAAGTGTTTTTTAACTTCTAATTATTAAGTCTTGTTGTTTTCAAACAATAAAATATTAACAAGGGAGAGTATTATTACTAGTTGCAGGACTCGAATTAAAATGCCGTTGGAATTATTATAGAATTTATAAGAACTATACAAACACGTATACACAGGTACAAATATAACCGGACGCAATAAGTCCAAACGTAATGCAGAAGATCGTAATTCAAATACACGCGCAAAGTCCGTCACTAAATAGATTACCGAATGTACATAAGTCTTGCTTTGATCGTGGTTCTCGCTTGACTGCCTCATCTCGGAATTGGGGCATTGATTTATACTGTACAAATACAATATGTCGGCTCGGCCGCGTGGACTGAATTTCCTAGAATCACACCTGGCTAATGACTACTATAAAAGATTACTAAACACAATGGGCTACTTTTCTATTCACAAATGTTAAACACAGAGTAAACAAAAGAAGTGACATTGCCGAAAGGGTAGTAAAATGAATGTCTACAGGTATGCAGGTGTGAATTTGTCTTTTGTCGGCACCTAAGTCGTAACACTATTATCAGGATGTGTGGTGTAAATTGGTAGCTTAGTAGATAGAGTATTCGCGTCCCAAAACTCACATGGCGCGAGTGCGAATCCTGGTCGGACGGCATACACCACTTGGCAGTTTTGTGACGTAATGCCCATGTTGTTACAACTACTACCAGCTAACGATGAAGGAAGACATCGTGATGTAATCTGCACATCAACATAATATACTATCGTAGTTTTAAAGTATCATGATAGAAATAATTTTAATATATATTTAGACAATACATATAATAAAACTGTAGAAATCGATTTTCTGTAAAATGAAAAAAAATGCTAAAGACCGAGTCAGGGGGATGTAAGAAGTGAAAAAGAATTATTTTAGATTTTTTCAAATTTTTGTTTCTCTGTTTATCTGTTTGTACGGGGCTAAACGACTGGACCAATTTAAATGAAATTTTGTATGTTGGTAGCTTATATCCCTGTTCAACATATAGGATACTTTTGATACTGAAAAATTTAAAGAGTTCCCATGGGATAGTTAAAAAACCGCACCACGCGAAGTCGCGGGCATCAGCTACTAATTAATATTTTCCTTAACTCTTTAAGGAAATGACGTTACAACTTGCTACGCTCTTATAAAATCAAGTAAGTTAAAAGTATCTATGTTAATGTGACTGGCAACTACCCCATTCTACAAAATATCTACCTAGAGAATATTATCGAACTAGGGTTTTCGGTAAAGAGGAAATGAGTCTTTTAAAAACATAATAACGTGTAATAATAATGGGCAGACAAGTATTTTCCGCTCTAAGCTACATTGTGCCCCGCCAACATGTGAAGGTAAGCTGCGGCGTCATACGGTTAATTACGCGATGTACCGCACGAAACACGCGTGATTTATGACTGCACTGTAAGAAACGGCTATATGATGCTGTGTATTTATTCGTGAATTTCAAGTGAATACTTCAGTGAACTTTACTAATAAGTCTTGGTTAGAATTGCATTGACTCTTCGCTTCTGGTTCCATGGCTTCCGCATTCCTAACCAATAAAAGGGGTGTCATGTGGACGAGTTTTTAACACAGAGCTTTTAACACAGACACTGTATGGGGTTTTTAAAAAGGGTGTCACAAAATTTGTTTAAAGCCGGCAGTTAGCTGGTGACATCCCTGGTGTTACAAACGTCCATTGATGGTGGGAACCACTGTTGCGGACAGAATCACCCCGCTGACCTCACCCCCGTAAAACCCGTGCGCCCACGCCCCGCCTACCGCGGAAACGTAGCTCGCTCCGTTAGCTGCTAAGCGTCTGCATTTTTGTAGTACTTTAGTAAGCGCGGAGCGAGCCTACGGTATGCGTTCATCAGTCGAATATACACACACAAGAAGAAGCAATACAAGGAAGACTAAGAAAATCAACGACCATCAGAAGACTTCAGCCAACGTGAGTACGTGGATCTTGTGTGAACCACCAGTACATCGTGACCAGTGCCGCTTGTTTTTAATCATTGTGCCTGAATGTACCTGTTGCTGTTTGCGGCGCCTATATACAAATAAATACAGTCAACTTGCTCAGAGGTGTTTTCATTTAGGGCAATACCTGCCCCCACACCTGACAACCACTTTCCATCAGATAGGCCCCGATAAAGATAAATTCCACGTACTATTCTGTAAAAACACATTACCTGTCCCCATTTGAACTAATTGTAATTCTTTTATGATCGTCTTCTTTTGTTCACTTATTTATTGGCATACGTTTCTAGTTATTGTGGAGAATAGCCTATTGTACTCGCTCATTAGCATCATTAGCTAGGTGTTGCAGATACTTTTGCATTAGTGAAGTATAAAAGGACGGCTTGATGGAGAGAGGGGTAGTTGCGCTATGATTACGATACGGGCGTGACGTGTGTACATTCGGGAATCTAATAGTGACGACTTTGCGCGTTTTATTGAATGACGACTTTCTGCATTGCGTTTGGATTTGTTGTGTTCGGTTATATTTGTACCTGTGTTATACGTGTTTGTATAGTTCTAATACACTGTATAATTCGACTCCCGCTAACTCGTAACAATATGATACATTGTAATGTCAATTAATCGAGAATTCATATTGTATTGACATAAGTAATTTTTAGTAAGTAAATTTCATTAGATGCTATATACAAATTCGATCCATGACTTCGGAGTATTAATAAGTTTATATTGCTCATCATTCTTCCATGCCGTATGTAAGCCACCCTACCTTGCTTAACAAGTGCCCGCACTCATGTTAATGAGTTTACTACATCTTCAAGCTTTTGAGTTTTAAAAGTGCACTGCCGGTGCCACCAGCCTTCAGCAAGGTGTCTGCAATTAAAGTTACCGGCAACGTTGCGTTGACTTTGAACTACTACTCTTTAGTAGTATAAGTACCATATTATCTTAAAGCGTTAAGAAGATGAGTTATTCAGTTTTAATTTGTTTATACTTTAATGTCAGTATAGTACCTATCCGTGCAGGAACGGAGAAAGAATACAAATTCCTGTAGCTGGGCAGCCTGTCGTAAGAGGCGACAGAGAGCCCACAACCAGGTGGAAGGGCCTATATATCCCGTCTGAATGGCCACCACCCTGGTCTAGACTATGTCGCTATAACAACCATAAGTAGTGTTTCGGCATTAGTGCCCAGGTTCTAGTCTCCCTTAATAGAGCAGCAGCAGCGCATTTGTGGTACCTTTAGTGTCACAAATGCCCATAGGCGATGGTGACCGCTTTTCATCAGGTGGGCGGTCTGCCTGCCTGCTGAACTCAAATAATGAAAACCTATACAAAGTAGCGAAAAACACTCCAAAGAAGTGTAGGGGCCGGTTATGTTGAAACCTAAAGTGATATCATTAGATTTTTGAAAAATCAATTACACTTGTCAAGAATGAAAAATAACTTCTTACGTTCTTAGTGACGAAAAACTGTAGTGCCGGTAGTCCTTTCTAAAGTTTTTAAAGTGTGTGTGTGTGTGTGTGTGTTTTTCCAACATTTGGTCTAATACGTGGAAATCATGCAAACTTGGTTAAACAAAATCAGTTTAGTTGTTTGATGTATATGGTTTTCGGTTAGTTGTACGAAACGTAGAAGGACGGAGAAGACATGAACTTCGCCGATTGTTCGATTTTAAACTCGTCTGTCTTTTTACAAAGACAAGTACAAAGATGCAGATACAAGACTTAGGCCGCCGAAGACCTTTTTTCCTTTTTTGCGATACTAATTTATAAGGGCCGCAGGCACAAAGAGTTTTTATCGTATATGTGAGTACTCTCATTGAAACCCTAATGTTACACCTATACAAAAATAATTATCACTCATTAAAGGGCGTAGTGTGCACGTAGCCTGACGCATTTGTACTTAATGTGTGTTAAGATGTATGTCAAGATAATGAATGACAAATCAGATCACTACCATAGAAGTTCGATGCTTTCAAATACTTGAAGATGCAATAAAAATTAGACGGCACTGGATCCCGGATTGCCGCAGGCCGAAGAAGGGTTAGAGTTCCGTTGCATATCCATTGTGCGTCCATACTTGAGAAAGGGGTCGGCACTCAGCTGCTGGCAAAATTGAGAAATGGACCGGGTAACGTTGTTAAGTCTCCCCGGTGCCAGTGGATTACGGTAGAGAAAGAAAAATGTTTTGTTTTTACACCGCAAAACTATAAGTTCGTTTTCACATCAGCTTTATAGTAAGATATGGAAAAACTTTTCAAAACTATTAAAATAATTTGTCATTCTTTTTTCAGATATACTTTCGCGCTTTAACTACTCAACCGATCATCGCGATACTCTGCTTATTCGTCAGGGGTACAGAAAAGTTCATAGAGATACCTGTCATCTAGAAAAAACTAGTGTTTCCGAGAGATAGATAAAATTAACCTTCAGGTGGTCGTTATGAAACATAATTACATGATTGACAAAATTTACATAAACGTAATCAAAGACGTAGGCAAAAAATTGATATTTATAAAAACAGAAGATCCAAAATTTTATATCCATTTTAAATGTATTTTGAGAAATAGGTAAAATGTACATTTCAACAGTTGACGGCTAAAGCCTATGGCGTCTGCCATTGTGGTCGCATCCGTTTCCTCGTGGCATTATATTAAATTTTATTATAGCCCTGGACTAAGTAATGGGAATATCGTGTAAGGAGCGGCCGTCCGGAGCCCCAGGGCGTCGGAGGGGGCCCAGGGGGACGCGGGGCGGGGGACGGTGATTAAAATTTCGACTACCGTTGATGACACGACAGTACTGCAGAGTGGAAGGATTAATGCTGGCTTTATGAGTGGATTATACTATTACTTTGTACTGACGGCGATAAAACAGTGTAAGTGTTGTGATTTCATTTGTTGTGACTTCATTAGGTATGTTGCACTGCTGGGATTTACTATGATTGCGAAGCGGGTAAACAAGCAGATTGCCCAGCTCATGTACCGCCGCCTATCGACATTTGCAATACTAGAGCAAAGCTAATCCGCTGCCAGCCTTTAGGATAGGATAAAGAGGATGAGTCAGCAGCACGAGATAGTGGGACTGGGATATGGGATTGGAATGGAGGGATGGGATTGGAATGGAGGGATGGGATAGGTAAAATGAAATAAGAGGAGGGAGAAAAGGCTGTCCGAATTCTTACTTGTCGTATGAAACACGAGTCGTGGTAGCGTAATGGCTAGCGCACGCGCCCCTATATTGAAGGGTGCGGGTTCGGTCCTGACCCGAACGCATGCACCTCTTAGTCAGTTTTCTGATCTAATGTGCATATTGTTACAATTACCACGTGCTAAAAACGGTGAAGGAAAACATCGTGATGCAACCTGCACATCGAGATAACCGATGTGTCAAACCTGCCAAGCCGCCTTGAACAAGCGTGGCGGGAATACTGCCCCCCCCCCCCCTATAATGGGAGGCCCGAGCCCAGCAGTGGGGCATTTATGAGCTAACATTATTATATTATAGTATGAGACACTATGACACAAGGCTAATCGTTTCACGCTGTTTATTCTTTGTAATTTGAAATTGTATTTGTGTGTATGTTATGGTAAAAGTGATAAACTGGTGTTTATATATAATAAGCGGTAATTATGCATAATCATTATAAATGCCGGTAAATATAATAAATAAATTAAACTTTTTCAAATTAACCGGTTTGTTTACTTAATTTTTATTATTACGAGTTGGGAATTACGCAAGAAAACGGGTAAATTGACAATTTTTCATTTATTTATCATATTTACCGAGTTTAGTGGTGATCATGCATAATTACCGGTTATTATACATAATCACCGGATTAATCACATCTACCGTAACACATACATGTTGCACAAAAAAAAAAAGCTCCAGTCCTAGATACGGCGGGGCTAGGCTAACTTAGAAGTATAAATTATTAAAGACTCTGTAGATATCACATGCTACTTGAAATCAATAGTTCAATTAAAATATTTTAATAATCTTTGTACAATGTGCTTTTTAATCCTCGTCTCCTTCTTATTTACAGGAACGTTTTCTTTGCGCTCTATAGTAGAATTATTTTGTCCGTGCAGTTTGGGTCATGCAAGTTGGGAGCAATTTTTTAACCAAGACCTAAAAATACTAATAAAACACTCTGTATATACGCGAGCCATAGCCCAAAACCGGTTCGTCACGAGTCGGGCAAACAACATGTACGGCAAGCGCACAACTGAATATATAGTTCCGCGTTTGTTAAATGACTTACCAGTCGAGTTTAGGGAAAGCATTACATCAATAAATATTAAATATAAACTTAAAACGCACTATTTAAATGACACGTAATGTTATAATTGTTAAATGCTACGGACGTAGACACTCATAGTATTAATATAAACCCCAGAGGTTTTCAATGCTATGTATAAAATCAAAGAGCTGTAATCATTTTGTTGTTTTGATAAATAAATTAAATAAAAAATAAAAAATCATAGAATCGGAGCTCTCATTCATTCATGGGCCTTATGGGCGGGCATAGTGATGCGCATTATTGTTGTCGATAAGCGTTTTCGATAGTGTATTTATTTTTGTCATTTTGTGGGTTAGGGATAAAAATGAAAGTAAAAAATAGATAAAACAACGTATTTATTCAAATAAGAATAATAATGATTTAAAATAAGGTATTAATTAGGTATCTATGTATTAAAAAACTATAAGTACAAAAGTTTAGAATGTAACAAGTTATATTAAAAATAAAGATAAATACTTATATCTAAATTTAAAATTAACAGCAAAAAAGATAATAATTATTTTTCTAAGAATGATAATCTTTCTTTGATAAGAATGAGTTTTTATCGATAATGGCTTTGCGCCCGCGCAACATGCTCACCGCCTTAGACGGGCTGTGGCCGAGCTATGATTTATGACCCAAACTGCACGGACAAAATAATTCTACTATAGTAATAATCTCTGTTTAATGACACCTGTACACACTCCTTCGTTGATAACTCCTTCGCAGTACAGACTGTCCGTTTATAGAACTACTAAATCATCATCATTGGACAAGCTAAATCCGTTTCGTATAGTATATAAAGTCTGTTATTTATTTATCTATTTTCTGATTTTTTTATGTTATTATGTTTTTCCCAATGATGCTCATGTGTTAATATTTCCCTTAGCCTAGGAAGATGCCCGGAAGAGATCGCTTTAAGCGATATCCAAAAAATATTTTAAAAACTGGGCTGACATGAAAATGGTCAATATTTCCAGAAACCTATTACACATTTATGTGGTACATAGCTTTATACTATAAAAGTCTAGTGAATTAAAACTAAATATTTAAAATAAACTAAATTATAAATAAATTACACTACAAAAAATACTTTGAAATTAAATACTATTTATAAACATATTTACAAGTAAAAGATGTCGTCACTGAATTTACAATTATGATCTCTGAAATCAGAATTGTAATTTCATAAAAAATATAATAACAACAAAATAATATCTAATAATACAAAAGAAATTAGAAGAACAATCAACGCAAAATAGCTATTCAATATTTGAGATACGTCTAAAAAGTGTACAAAGTTTGGACTATAAAAACGACTAAGAGCCTCTAAAGAAGAAATAAAGCTGAAAACAAACATATTATAGTTTGGACCACCGAACCAAGTTTGCTCATAAGCAATAAACGCGGTACAATTGTTTACCAATTGCCTGTAACTTTGATTTGGCTATTTTTTATGATATTGTGCTTATAGGAGCTTATTTTTGTTATTATAATCTATGTGGTATGTATGTCAATAAACTTATACTTTAAAAAAATTTGAGAGGCTTCTTATGTTTAAGCGAACTCATAAATTACATATAATTAACATAACATTAATAAATATTTTTTATGTAGCTTTTATTATATCACATTAAAAAGGAAAAGCTTTGAAGTAATCAAAATCATCATTTTTTACTGTACAATCTTACATATTAAAAAATCTTATCGCGTGACCTCTTTGACACACTAAAATCTCTCTATAAGCTTTTATGATATGTAAATTGTATAATATTTTTATATAATACTAGCTGACCCGTGCCCACTTCGCTGGGCATCAGAAAAAAAAATCACAATCAAATATACCCTATGTCACTCAGGAATAATGCAGCTTTCTACTGGTGAAAGAATTTTCAAAATCGGTTTAGTAGATCCAGAGATTAACCACTACAACATCAGAAACTTACAAACTTTACCTCTTTATAATATTAGTATAGATATTAAATTATTTATATATTTTTAATCATACTCGGATGTTGTTACCTTTTGCTGTAAAACAAAAACTATTGATTTTCTTTTTGCTTTTTTTTGTTTTCTCACTAATAAGCATGCAAAATTTCAAAGCCGTAAATCTTAAAGAACAGGATGTAATCCAACTTGCAAAATTTGACCTAAACAAACAAACAAACATTGCAAATTGCATAAAACCTTGTAATAAAAAGTAGTTCATCAAAATGCATACAGGCAACCTATTTTATACACTATCATGTCGGTTTTTTACAGGCACGCTGTTTAATACATTACGGTTCGGTTTTTCAGAGATTAGATAAAAGTTATCGATTAAGTAAATTATAACCGGACTGAATGTAAAAAAAGGACAATTCAAATGCTATATCCACACAAGTGTCATTTTCAATTTGTTCATGCTGTATGTTATTCAATGAATAATTATTATTTGGTAATTGACAGACCAAAAAATAAAGCACTTGCAAAGGATGTACAGAAGTTTAAAAATGAGTTCACACTTTACTTAATACTTTCTTAATTCATTTTAATTACTTTCTTCGCGAAGTCGGCTGTTCTTAATTATTTCCCAATAAATCGCGAACGCGCCCGTTGATCTTTCAAGTGTGAAGGTTTATTTAAGGGTGAGCAATATTTTTTCCAGCCCCAACTTAGGGATCACTTCGTTATATTTATTAAAACATCGCCCGAGATTACAAAGAACACGATATTTTTTACACTTTAAGATGTGAAAACCAATTAAGGAGATAAAAAAGGAATCCAGCGAGGTGCCTGCATTAATTTCTTTTTTGCGGGGATTATTTTAAAATTGCATTATATTCTTGTTAAGACGCCGGGAGCCGTCCCCGCGCCACGATAGCACTACCCCTTCCTTTTTAATTGCCTTGGGCTATTGCGAAATGAGTAATCTAAAGGTGCTCGGCCGGTACTCAAGATAAGACTATCCAAAATTGCAACGAATTTCTGAATGATATAGCTACTATTAGTGCGAGATTTATACAGCAAAATACATAGAACTTGAAGAAGACTAGATAGATTTCCGAACAATCTAAAGTACTATGAATTACGTATTATAATATAAATATACTAATTTCTTAAATATACTAGTTTACATAGAATTCTGGCGTCATTCGAAAATGGGTTTACCGCAATACTATGAATTTGACCTACTAGTCCTTAAATTGAAACTACAACTTTATCTAAAAGTGTCATTTAGGACACATTCCATCAGTATATGATACAAATCATCGAGTGTTGCAAGTTTTACAATTTGGGGGAATAATTTTGCGAACTAATTATAAGAATTCGTTGCATGCAATGTGGTCAGAACCGAGTCTTAAAGTTGTTATTAGTTGAAGAGGTACCTACCCGTTCTGCCTAAGTCAGTACCAAGACAATACCGCATTAGGATATTTTAAAACAAAGTGTCATTCAGTTTCACCTTCTTATTGTCTTGTCAGCTAAAAAAGATATATATAATTGATCATACTAAGTTGGTGTAACTAGTCACGACATGGCACGAAAATGTAATGGAAATAAAGAAATAATTCTCACGCGAAAATAAATTGTGCGTCGATGCCATTGCGTATCAGATATCTACATACATATTTCTGACACGGATCGCTCAATTCGGGGGCGAAGTTCTAAAGTGTTCGGCAGAAGTGGTCACGATTACACCAAATCAATTTCCTATAGGTAACAATCAAAATTAGCCTTTAAAAACCAGGTAGAAAGGTTGAAATCGGTCGCTATGTATTTTTGTGGATAGTGATCGTGATTACAATGATGCAAAGTTTGATTTGCGCTTGACGTGACTTCGTTTCGACTATATTTCGTAACAAAGGAGTTTGTATAGACAGTAAATGTTATGTGGTATAGGTTTATTAGTCATCGATGGTGGTGCGATACGCCGGTGCCAGGCGCGGGCGGCGCGCACGCAGGCTCTGTCAACACTACCCTAATGAACGGCAGTTACACAACGCACGTGATGCTAAATGTCGCTTTACTTCCTGCGCAGTAATTTTATTGTAATTTGTGCGTATTTATCATGTGAAGAGAATTATGGCTCTATTTTATCGTACTATAGGAACAGAACTGTTGAGTAACGTTTACGAATAACGAAACTAATCAACACATAAAATCTCTCGGTAGAGATTGAGTCCATGCTTAAAGATAATAAAGAAAGAAAGTTAATTTGCAACCACGTGAATTGATGTTGTAATAATAAAGATAACGATTCTTTAGTATGTAGTATAGTACTTTGAAAACATATTACTACCATGGACAACCATCTCCCATGATACTATCAATGATTGTTTATAGTTTTTTTGTAAACTTAAAGAAATTATTAGTATATAAACAAACACTATAAGTTCGTAACGTTTTTAGTCAAAATCAATTTTGACGTGTGGATAGAAATATTTATGGATATTTTTGGTTGTAGGAATCAACTTAGGCTACTTTCATATTCGAAGAGAGGATAGTTTTCGAGAAATATGGATCTAAAGTTTAGACTATCCAAACTGAACGAAAACTGAAAACGGATATGAACATAAAATACTTTTTGAGTAAGATAATTTGTTTAATTAGTAGATAGTTTGATACTAGATACTTATCTAGTATCAAACTAGTTATGTATACTTTTATATAAGTATGTATAACTAGTAGTTTTATATACTTATATAAAATAATGGTCATCCTGAAAAATGTGAAATAGCGAGGGCTATACATACAGCCATAATTTACACTTCCGCAGCTTGTAAGAAGCCTTAGTCAAAAACAAGTTATGAAATCGGTTTAAAACCGAACGAATTTTTCGTCATACTAATCAAGATTTCACAATATCCGCATTTCCTACGAAATCCAAATAGGTATTTCGACAGCAAAAAAAGTTTCAACTTCAAAGGAAGACGGAGAACGCTAATTACCTTGCATATTTATGGTATTGCAGGTTTGCTAGCGTTTCGTGACATCGCTTTTGCTTTTACAAAATAAATCAGGTTTCTATTTATGTATTAGTTTACTTGTTTAGTATTCTGGTGATACTTAACCTATCAGGAACTGTTTTTATTAATTGATGGAATCTGCATGAGCGGTACTGGAGATGCTGCGACCCACGTTTGACAACTACTTTTAATGAGTACAAAGAAACGTTCGTGATTGAGGTGTGCAAGCACCACGCATGCTTTTACACCGATCGTTGAATGTCATTGGTCGTTATACCGATTGCGGAGAATAAAAGCAGGTGGCATACCTAATATATTATCGACTTATAACTTTAATTAGTTATTACTTTGTTTGTGAGTTCCGTAGTTGGTATCAAGGAAAATGAACCATTAGTCACCAGTTCTTATATCTTACTATTCATCCACTTGTCCTACTATTAGTGGAATAGTGACATTACTTGTACATTTTTTATAATATTATGTTTTATTGATGAAAAATACATAAAACTACAATAAATATAAACTTAAAAATAAAGTTCAAAGTACACTATACTAAAAACTAAAACTAAATAAAAAAGGGAAAATACCGAAAGATAAAATTTTGGTCCCAAGCCACTGTCACTCACCGGGGAAGTTCCGTAAAGGCTTGCGGTGTTGTATAGTGTTACGAGTCACAAGACTCGAATTAAAACCTTTAGAATTACTATGAAGTTTATTAGAACTATACAAACACGTATAACACAGGTACAAATATAACCGAACACAACAAGCCCAAACGTAATGCAGAAGTTCGTAATGCCATAAAACGCGCAAAGTCCGTTACTAAAAGTTTCCCGATTGTAGTACACACGTCTCGCTTCATTCGTGGTTCTCGCTCGACTGCCTCCCCCTCCATCAGGTCATCGTTTTATACTGCATAAATGCAATGTCTCCGTATCATAATCCGAAACACCTGGCTAATGAGTCGACCGCAACGACCATAAACGAGTATAATAAAACAATGGACTGTTCTTTAGAATAATTAGTAAATGCATGCCAATAAATTAGTAAACAAAAGAAGTCCAAATGCCGAAAGGTAATGAAATATGTTTTTACAGGTATGCAGATGTGAATTTGTTTTTGTCGGCGTCTAGGTCGTAACACTAGCAACGCTTAATCTTTGAGCAAAATAGACGCCAGTCTTCTGGTCGCGTGTAACGTCTACTAAGCATTTGGTGACGTCACGATGGACTTTTAGAGCGTTAGGATCCTACGAATCTAGAGTTTCCACGCCAAATGCCGCAAATGTAACAATTTCTAATGGCTGCATATTTGCGGCGCATGTCCTCCTGTTCGGATGTAGCAGAACCGGGTGTACTATATGTACTATATATATACTATATATATACTTGTAACTTATGCCAAATTTTAACAGATAGTAAGGCAAATGAATAGTCGGTAAGATATAGGAACCCTCCATAAGTAAACAATTTGCTGCTCTACGATTGTAATTGTGCCACCTACTCGTGGTCACTGTACTACATTGTCATTAGTGATCTAGTAGGTACTTAAAATATATTACTGGAAACTTTTATCAAAATCTATGACCGCTCGATGGGTAATAAAGTATTACTTCCGATATTAAAATATGAATTGTTTAAGCCAAGCGTGACAATGGCGCAGTGTCGCGGATTTCATGCTTGATATAATACATAACATTCGACGTTTAGACTTTAAAACCTAAAAGCTAATCACAATATTATTGTGATTAGCTTTTAGGTTTTAAAGTCTAAACGTCGAATGTTATGTATGGAAGCGTTTGTAAATTACATTTAATGGACGCCTTATTGTGAGCGAGAATTCCTCGATTCTAAATTTCGTGATGTCACATTTCATATATCGTTATAATATATGCTAGTAGTCGGACTATTAATTTAAATTATAAGATTGAACATTAAGGTTCTGTTGTCAAAGATTATACTTCTATAATCACAGATTTCACCAAGGCTACACTGTTAATTTGACTTTTACAAAAAACAAAAGAGTAGGTATATATGTGTATGTGTGTCAAATACATGTTTTTTTATTGATTTAATGTATTTTTATGCATAAATAAAAAAAAATAGCATTCTGCACCCCTCCTCTATATAAACTATAAGTGTACGAAATTTCATACTTCTCAATTCATGCAATTTTCGTATAAAGGGGTAGAAAGCTTTTGCTTCACGTATTATTATGATGACGATAAGCTTTAAACCTCAAAACATTTCTAACTCTATCTGCTTGAGATAGTGTTTAAATGATTAAATATTAGTATTCTATCTCATTCTCTCGCGGGTTTAGTCATATATATTAATATGTTTATCTCTTTTTAGTATCGCTGTTTCTTTTCGTCGAGTTTCAAATCACAACAATTCCAAAAGAAGTTTCAATTCAATAATCGAACTTGTACTGATTAAGGTGGAACAGTTTCCACTGGATACATTACTATTGACCACACAGCGGCAAAGCACGCTTACTACGTAAAATTTCGCACATAATTTTTTAAATAATGCTTCACTT
Organism: Dendrolimus pini; assembly: GCA_949752895.1. Taxonomy (NCBI): domain Eukaryota; kingdom Metazoa; phylum Arthropoda; class Insecta; order Lepidoptera; family Lasiocampidae; genus Dendrolimus; species Dendrolimus pini. Next base: position 18,069,979 of record OX457128.1, on the reverse strand, counting down.
TATTTAACGCTATTTTTCCACGTAGGCTGCTTCTATACTTTTATTTGATTATCTGAGTTCTGAACAAAAACATTATTTACTTAATTTCTTTCAAATTATATGTTTTATACATGTAAATAAATTTTGGTGAAATGTGTGTTATAACGTATTACTGCCAGTAAAATTGCATTTTTTAAAATATTTTTTTCCGGAGTTCAGCAGATAGGCAGACGGCCCACTTGATCTTGGCCCGACCGAACGCACGCTTCTGTCCGACCTTTGCGCCTCTTGGAAATTTAATATAACTGTTTCATTGAGCGTACCTTTAAATGCTTAATGTCAGGTCTACATGAAAGTCATTTATTAATTTACTTCAAATTAAAATTTACCATATCAGGAATTGAACCCGGAGCCTCTGCGTTACAGTGAGGTAAGACAGCAAAGGCTTAGCCCGTTCAACCATAGAGGCCGTCATCACTACTTCCACAGCTTCTCGTCTTGTATAGTTTCAAAGTTATTTTCACAGACAAACGATATTTAATTTGACCAATTCGGTTCAGTATTACCCTATGAATCGTACCTCACAGATTATACCTACGTGGCGGTGCCTGGTACCAACGTCCCTTACTGCATTAATTGATTCGACAGATAAACGTGGAATTTCATTCGCAAGCCTCATTATTTAGATCTTAGATAATCATGGTACTGCAGTGGAATCCTCTAAAATATAGCTCGCTATCCTACATTCAGGTTTGCAAGCTACCGAGTTTGGAAGGCATATAATCCAGGACTTAAATAATATTATGAACTGATTGAAGATGTTTAATTTTCTTTAATGACTAGCATATGTAGGGGAAACTTCGTTCGCGTTTTCATGACGACAATGTTTGTATAATTCGAATACATACATTTATCGGGATAAAAAGTATCCTAATTGTTGATCGGGGATATAAGCTAGATCTGTGTAGATTTTCATTTTAATCTATTGAGTAGATTTCAGATGATGCTCTAACAGATAGATAGACAAAAAATCTAAAGTTGCATTTTCGAAATCTGATGATCCAAATTAGCCCTTCTAATCTTTTTAAATGACTTCCAAAAGGAGGAGATTCTTGCAATTCGACTGTGATTTTTTGTATGTTTGTTACGCGATTATTCTGTAAATTGTGGACCAATTTTAATTTTTGCTTTGTTCTAAATTGTATACTCTTTAGGTGGTCCCGTTGTCATCAGCCTCATAAGTTCCGAGTGCCTACACTTTTCGAAAAGCAAAATTTGTATTCGCGTGCTATTAGTGCAATTTTTACAGGCAATTGAAATATTATTTCTAAAACTATTCAAGAAATAAAAAACGAACGAAAAGGTTTTAACAATATTAAAACCGATTTAAAACTAACCAGCAAAAAATATTCTACAATATCTGGAAGTCAATGCCAAGTAAAACATAAACAAACAACAACAAAATTGCAAAATGCTCCGACTTCCAGATGTTTTAGAAAATATTTATTGTTTGCTTTTTAGTATAAAATCGGTTTTGATTTTATAAAAAAATTTTTTTTTTTTTAAACTAATGATACTAACATGACCCACTACAGATTTATTATAATTAATTATCATAGGATATCGAAAGTATTTGTTTTTCAACATGGAAAAATAGTCAGATAAATAAAACCAATAAATAAGTCTTTGAACTGCACTGAACTGAACATAAGTATAAAAATAATCACTGTACCTAGTGAAGATACTTTCAGAGTTACGTTTTTTTATTGGACGAATAATATTCCTTTAGTATCCTTTCATGGTTTCCCAAAGGCCATGAAAATACTAAGGCCAGGTGACGTTCTTTCATCCCACGAAGTTTATAAAAGAATTATAAAACATTTTTATGATTATTTCCTGTTTTTACTTGTAATAACAACCTTAATATAATCACCCTCAAGAACAATTCATTTAATAAAAGCACATAAACAATGGCTTTGTAATTTATGCCCTCGCAGTGGACCACTTCTGATAACGCCCCTTTTAGAAATGCAAGATTAAGGAAACAGCTTAGATTCGTTTAATAGCTACTTTATAGTTGATTTTAATATAATTAAAAACCTTTTAGCGGGCACATTAAAACTACGTGAACACGTGTTACAATAAGTTTTTAATTATTTACATAGATACATACATATACATACATGTACTATAATATATAATAATGTCAGCCCATAAATGTCCCACTGCTGGGCTCGGGCCTCCCATTATAGGGCAACGGACAGTATACACGCCACGCTTGTCCAAGGCGGCTTGGCAGGTTTGACACATCGGTTATCTCGATGTGCAGGTTGCATCACGATGTTTTCCTTCACCGTTTTTAGCACGTGGTAATTGTAACAATATGCACATTAGATCAGAAAACTGACTAAGAGGTGCATGCGTTCCGGTCAGGATCGAACCCGCGCCCTTCGAATTAGGGGCGCCAATACGCCTTGAACAAGTGTGGCTGGCACACTTCACTACCCTATAACATGGACGGACAGAGAACAGCCGTGGGCCGTTTATGTCCTGTTATTATAATAACTAAAGTGTAGGCTACGCCCCTTTCAAACACTGTTGAATAACTCTATTTAACTTCTATACAGAGCTAAATAGGTTTATATATATAAGCTTCAGTGAAAAGTTACCTAACTGAAGGTGAAAACTGTTTAAAAATCCGTCGCGTGGTTTAGGAGTTAGCGGACATACAGCGACTTTGTTTCGTACTCTATAAATATAAAAATGATAAATCACTGTTGAAAAAAAGTAAAATATAATCAATCGAATGCTTTGAAAATGCCATTTAGCAAGGTGGCATGGAAAACATAAATTAAAATCTGAATAGGTGCCGTGTAATTCGACAATAAAACGCAGCTGAGCCACCCCCAATCGAATGGCGATTTTGATAAACGAGCATCATGAGACTGCATTCTTGCCTCCTGATTTAGAAGAACACAGGGAAGCTCGTTGACAGGTACATATCCGATATATAGTTTTACAATATATTGATATGTATTAATTAATTACAAAAAGGTTTTCATAAGCTATGATAGCATAAGTTTGAACCCGAAATGCAATTTTACCAGCATTCATTCAATTAAATGCAATTAAGAATTATTTTACACATACTATAGTTAAACCAAGAAGAAAGCAGAATATTTTGTTCGTCAAATTGCATACCAATGTTATCGGCAACGTTGTAGGAAGGAAAAAAGGTGTTCTAATGTATTGTAAATTGTCGTATACATTTTGTATATTTTTTTAGTTATTTTATAACAAACAATAATTGATGGTCCTTTGTTTATTATCCATAACACAAGCCGAGCATGCTTAGCTTGGGGATATACAATATGTGTGTTTGTCTCTCAATTTATAAAAGAAAAAGAAAGAAAAAGAATTTGGTTTTACACTATTTCTGTTGTGTACTACTGTTGCACTTTTTTGGTTCGTAACGTGATACACAGCATATAAAACAATATAAATCCATAAACAATATAAACAATATAAATCTCCTGCTGGACTCTGGCTAAAAGCGGTATTTTTTTATTGCCGGAGTACAAGAGACAAGCTAACGACCCACCTGATGGAAAGTGGTTACCGATGCCAATGGAAATTTGCAACTACATTTATTATTGGAATTCGTATAAATATTAGGTATTTCTTAAATTTTGGTTACTTATTTTGGATTCACAGATAGACATTTTGACTTTATTCAGACGGTACCTACCCTTCGTCTTTTACAAAGTAAAGACTATCTTTAGGTCCTTTAACTTCGCAGAAAATGTGACTTTCACGTCCACTTTTATATAAAATAGATGCTAATTTACAAAGTCGACGCTTGTCTAGGGTCCTGTGGCAACCTACAAAATGACAACAGCGCATAAAAAATACACGGCAATGACAAAATAGAAATAATTACTTCGTATCCCGGGTAAGGCGGCCTTATCGCCACATTGAAAAGTAACCGAGAAAAGTGTATCTATCCTGTTCTGTAAAATACACGTGTCCATGACACCGAAGGAGATGGTTGAGCGTTGCCTAAATAAAACATAACGACCGAGAACACGAGCCATATTGCCTCGCTGGAAAAGTTTTAAAAAGTTTTCTTTGCGGAGCCATTACAAGTACATTGGCTGTGTGTGAGTTCGCTCGATACAAGCGGTCGATGGTCCTGATGTGTCAAGGGACAGGACTAGTGAGAAAACCAGTCTGTATTAAAACATGAAAAATATCTTCCATTTTCTTCTTGAAGCAAAGTTTTAAGTCTAATAAAATATAAGTATAGGTAAATATAAGTATTATAATAAAATATAAGGTATCACAGAATTATAACAGTAAGTATTAAACTATATTTAAAATCTAAGTTAGTAAAATCATACTGTGAAATATTTTAAATATACATATTTGCTTGATATTGATGTACAAAAGTATTCCTCGATATGGAGTTATCTTAGATGCTCGTAAGTATGTTTCTTTGAAATCTTAAGTATAATTATAACTAGCGTTTTGAAAATTGTTAGTTATTGCGATCAAAGAATAATTCACTGAGATGTGTCATCAGAGTTATTTCTCATAAGTAGGTACTTATTTTTTTAGAGTCATTATTCAATTTTGATATGATTACTTTTTAATATATAAACCATTAAAGCCGACTTTTAATTACGTATAAGTGAAGAAAACTTAAATATAAAATTCTTTCTAAATTATTGTATTAGTAAGGATTTTCTTTCAAAATGGTAAGATTTAATGGTGGTTGAAAGTTGATAAAAGACACATTTTACATAAAAACACATTTTACATAAAAATTATTCCTTGGATAAAATACAACACGAATAAATTAAAATAACAGTTGCGTCAATAAAACAGTGAACGGTTTCACTTTTTCATTCGGTTAGGTTATACTTTATTTGGTGGATAAATGTTATCTGATGATTCAAAAATTAGCCTTTATTCGAATTAATTTACATTGCCTAATTATACTTAATAAAAATTAATTTGGTTACAACCAGAAGGGGTGAAGCCAAGATTACCAGTCGTACAGATTATTGAAAATATTGTTACAACCTAGCGGCCGACAAAGACAAATTCCACGTACAGACTGTAAAAACACATTTTATTATCTGTCGGCATTTGAACTAATTGTAACCCTTTTATGATCGTCTTCTTTTGTTTACCTATTTATTGGCATACGTTTCTATTAATTGTCGAGAATGGCCTATTGTGATGTTGTAATTGCTCATTATCAGCATTAGCCAGGTGTTACGGATTACGTTGGCTATGCTACGGGAACATTGCATTTGTGCAGTATAAAACGATGACCTGATTGAGGGAGGGGGGGGGGGGCAATCAAGCGACGATTACGATACGAGCGTGACGTGTGTACAATCGGGAATCTAATACTGACGGCCTTTGCGCGTTTTATTGAATTACGACCTGTTTACGTCGTTTACGTATAATTTCTGTATTACGTTTGGATTTGTTGTGTTCGGTTATATTTGTACCTGTGTTATATGTGTTTGTATAGTTCTAATAAACCCTATAGTAATTTCTAACGGCATTTTAATTCGAGTCCCGCTAAACTCGTAACAATATTATTCCTTAATACAGCTGTACTAAACAGGTTGTATGTATATGACAAGTTTTAGCAACAAAGAAAAACAGCATTGCATATAGCATATTTAGAAGGTTGCTATACAAAATATATTATGAAATGCTTTATCTGGCGTATAATAAAATAATACATGCTATTACTTTTTACGGCTCATTTTTAATCCATTGAGAGCGTATGACCTCCAATGGGAGCAGTGCTTGTGTGTGTGCCACATTTACGCACACATAGAACAACGGGCGTACACAACGAAAGTAGGTTTATTTCCATGAAAAAGTTTTGAAAATCGATGGCTTTAGCTCCTACGCTTCGAAACTTTTCCATCGTATAACCATAAATACGGTTGTACGCGGCGCGTGTTTTGCTCGCTGCCACGGGAGACATTGGGCTACTGGAAATTTCTTGTAATAATTTGTGTAATCTACGATACTTTGTGAATGCGAGCGAATTAAAATGTGTATGTATTTTATGATTTTCTATTTATATTGAAGTCATACAATGCTTATGTAGCTTACGAGAATTTTCATTTTAAGTGAAAAAGTCAAATTTTTTATTAACAGAATATTTTAAATTAGGGTATTTATATCAATTATATTAATGACTAGCTGATGCCCGCGACTTCGACCGCGTGGTGTGGTTTTTTAACTATCCCACGGGAACTCTTTAATTTTTCGGGATCAAAAGTATCCTTTATGTTGATCAGGGATATAAGCTACCACCATACGAAAATTCATTTAAACCGGTCCAGTCCTTTCGGATATTAGCCCGTACAAACAGACAGACTAACAGACGGAGAAACAGAAAAATTGAAAAACATCTAAAAATTTTTTTTATAATGAATAGGTTCGCGTTTGACCGTCATTGCGCCTTATCTCAGGCGGAAATGCAGTCTAAGGTGGAGCACGCTTACCTAGTAGATACCTATTCACGCGAGACTTAAAGACACCTAGGTTGTATTTTTCGGGGAAAACAGACGATGGTAAAGAGTTCCATTCTTCAGCGGTGCGTATGACGAATGTGGAAGCATAGCGTTTCGTCCGCTTCGTCGGTATTTCCACCATATATCGGTGGCATAAGTGCGTACGTCTGATTGTCCGGTGGTAGAATGGTGAGGGAGGAACCAGCTCATGCAATTCCGAGGCACACTCACCGAAGTGTCCTTCGGTCCTTGTTCCTATAGAATACCGACAAACTAGCGACTTTACGTCGATGACCTAGGCTCTGAAGCCTTTCGTCGAATAGTCGGTTGTTGCCTATCAGTTTCCTAGCTCTTTTCTCTATCAACTCGAGTGTCTCTAACTGGTATTTATCTGAGCCATCCCAAAGATGAGAGCAGTACTCCATGCAAGATCGTACTTGTGCTTGGTACAGATTCAGGAACTGAAGTGGTGTGAAGTACTGCCTCACCCCTGAGAGAACCCCTAGCTTTTTGTCAGCCAGCTGAGCAACAGACTCTATATAGGAGCAAAAAATTTAGAGATTGTGTTAAGGAGATGCCAAGAAGCTGAAGGCTGTCGGCTATCGGTATGGATACACCTCGGAAAGTAGGAGTTAAGTTGAAAGGACTCCTTTTGGCAGAGAAGAGACACGCCTGGGATTTGGAGGCATTGAACTTGACTAGGTTGGATTCACCCCAATCGGAGACTGCCTTCAAGGTCAAGTTCATCCTAGTAATCATTGACTCCCCCAGTAAGACTGAATCTGGGCGCTACTGGCTCGCGCGTTGGATGTATAGCTCTCTGCAACAGTGCTGTCGTCTGCATACCCCAAAATACCGGGTTTCAGCAAGTCGTTTATATGCAACACGAAAAGTGTTGCAGAGAGCACCGATCCCTGAGGGACTCCGGCATTTATAGCCATTTGATCAGATGTGCATCCGTCAATGACTACTCTGATCGATCTATCACTCAGGAAATCGGAGATCCAAGCGCATAGACCAGTAGGCAATCCATAAGAAGGAAGCTTGCTTATAAGAGCGTCGTGCCATACCCTGTCAAAGGCTTTCGAGATGTCAAGAGAGACGGCCATCGTCTCTCCATATCTCTCGATTGCCTCATTACAGATGTGGGTGACGTACGCAAGAAGATCACCCGTTGACCGGTTTCGGCGGAAGTCATATTGGCGGTCACTCAAAAGGTCATTATCTTCTAGGTACGCCAACAGCCGGACGTTCAAAATACGTTCCATACTTTTACAAAGTATGGATGTAATTGATATGGGCCTGTAGTTGGCAGGATCGGCACGGCTACCCTTTTTGGGCACTGGTTACAACCAGTGCCCAAAAAGGGTAACAACTAAACTAACATACATGTTAGCGAGCTTCCAAGACTGTGAACTGTACTACAGTGACACTGTTTGCATTCCCTTTCCGCTGAATAAAGAACGAACGAATTGTCATGAAATTTAGTATATACCTGTATATATGGACTTACGATTACTAGAATGAAGAGAAGATATTTTATATCATTAATAATGTAATATTTTCTTAAGTTTTCGCGACTTGTACACATAATAAAACTACGTTTTAACGGTTTTAGGCGCGTGATTTATTTGATTTTTGTTATTCCGACGTTTCGGCCACTTTTTAGTGGCTGTGTTCACGGAAGACGAAAATGTCAAGTGTCAACGAGTATTGTTAAAGTTTTATTTAGCCTACCGCCAACTTGTTAATTTTGTTTATGGTTATTATTTACTCTATGGAAGCCTAATCTAATTTACCACCGCTTCGCAACATGTTATGGCTTGAAGAGAAGAAGCAGCACAAGAAATCAAGGTGATTACGGCCACTGAAAAGTGGTCGAATCGTCGGAATAACAAAAATCAAATAATTTATCGCGCTTAAATCGTTAAAACGTAGTTTTATTATGTGTACAAGTCGCGAAAACTTAAGAAAATATTACATTATTAATGATATAAAATATCTTCTCTTCATTCTAGTAATCGTTATTATCATTAATAATGTGTTTGTTTTTTTCAGATATCTTAATACATATATTGTATGTTTATGCAAGCGAATTCTCGTGGATAGCTTTAGCATTTGCAAACCCAAAAAATGTATGCTTTATCAAAACCCAAAAAATAAATTATGCTTTATAAAAAAATATCTATTAATGTAATAACTTTAAAAATATCTACGAAGGAATAATTTACCGTTATCTACCCGAGGTACGCTTTATGAGGCATCGCTCGGTCTGCGGCGCGCGCCATCTTGAAAATATCGCTTTGATATATTATTGTTTATAAATAATGGTTGGAGGACCCTCCCAATTTAATTGTGGTATCCTCGAGAATGGCTTATTAACCGGCCGGTTAATATTTCCTTATTGGGCTGTAATTAATTTTGTTAGTCAGGTGCGACGCCCGCGGCGGTTATTTGGCCCGTCTAAACGACTATTATCTGCCGCATTATTTTGTCCTGCCCAATTTGTTTGAAGCCTTTGACGGCCAAGATGAACATTCAGTTAATTAAGTCGCCTCGATTCGCCAACGATTTCGTCCAGAATTTTGACTTCTCTACGATTTTGCTTATTTTAAGACGAGAAAGTAATTAAATATGTTTTCGGATTGGATTATTAGATTCTGATTAACGATGTTTGCCCATTTTCTTTGATGGGAGTCTTTAAGAATAAATATGAAAGGATAAAATCATTGTGTATATTCTGCGTTCTTGATTACTTTGACTATTTAAGATTAAATTTTATGAAATTAAACGGCTGAGCTTTTACCAATGGGGTAAGATTGGGATATTATACCTCTTGAATTATTTCTCAATTTTGTTAACATATTTCACTAGCCACCAATGTCATTTAAAATGGAATGTTTTCATTTGACAGTTTTGTTAAGACATTTCACTAGCCAGTACAGTGATTTAAAATTGGAATGTTGATTATTTCGACATTTTGTTAAGACATTTCACTAGTGACAATAGTGATTTAAAATTGGAATGTATTCTATTTCACTATTTTGTTGACATTTCACTAGCCACTACATAATTTAAAATTGGAATGTTTTGTTAACACGTTTCTCTAGCCACTAATGTGATTTAAAGTTAGTATCTTTTTTATTTTACAATTTTGTTAACATATTTCACTAGCCATTGACGTGATTTAAAATTGGAATATTTTTATTTATTTTATAAGTTTGTTAACATATTTCATTAGTTATTAATGTGATTTAAATTTGAAGAAGTAGAAATCAATGTATCTATCTACCTATCAATTTTGCAGATTTAAAGATAAGCAAGAAGCTTGATGCCGGACGGTTGAAACAAAAATATACTCACCTATCCTCATAATTTTTTTTTTATTGTGTTTTGTTTTTGATCTAAAATGTGACCGTACAATCCTTAGGTACCGAGTAATATACAAAAATCAGAACTTTAATACTCAGATTCACACCGTGGTTGAGTGGACTTTTGCCGGCCTACCTCATTGCAACGCAGAGGCTCCCGGTTAAATTCTTTGCATAATAAATTTCGTGCACAAACTTTTCGTTATTTGATATGGTCAGGGTATCTGAAATCTGCCCCAGAATGGGTATATACAATGTGTGTAACTTGACTGCCGATTATTATTATTTAATTACCCACAAACTGATGTCGTGTTATTTTTATAAGACGATAAGACATGTTACATATTTGTATGCATGTGACATTGTGGTCAAAACTCACGTCTACACATTGAATTTCGACACCGTTCACCAATTAGCAAACTATGAACTAGCGAACTCGAACAGAATGGTCTGCAGAGTTGTAGGCAAGGTCGAATTAACGCCATGACCTTCCAACTCCAGCCCTATGGCCGCTGGTCCAAGTTTGCGAACAACTGCCATAACTCCGTGGCTCGAGTGCTCCGAAGCTCTGAAAACTGGGTGACGGTCTAAACGGCCCGGCCGTTGACTCCGAGAAAAAGTTGCCTTTAAATATCAACAACTTTAGTTTAGCAACTCAAATTTAGTTCGCTAACAAACAGAGCAAACAACAAGTCTCAACAAAACCCGTTCCCGAAGTTGCGCGCGAGTCGTTTTCAAGTTCATGGGGGGTACGCCCATGTGTGTATCTGTGTATGAGTGTCCATTATATAGATAGATAATTCTTTGTTGTATAGAAATACATTAAATTTACATACTAGCACTTTTCTAATTGTGTACAAAGGGCGCTCTCATTGCCAAAAACTTTTCCACATAACCTATGGCAGGAATATTGCTAATTCGGAGCTGCGATGGTGGTATACATTATTATTTGTACTAGTGGTCGCCCGTGCTCAATATACGACCATAATAATTAATGTCAAAGACTATACTTCTATAATCACAGATTTCGCCAAGGCTACACTATTAATTAGACTTGAACAATAAATAAAAGAGTATATATGCCTGTGTGTGTGCAATACATGGTAGTGTGTAATGTATTTTTTATTGGTTTAATGTATTTTTTCCTTAAAAAAAAATAGCATTCGTCGCTTCTTCTCTATATATACTACAAGAGTGCGAAATTTCATACTCCTCTGTCCGCGCAATTTTCGTAAAAAGGGGTACAAAGTTTTTGTTTGCTTCAGGTATTAATATATAGATAAATATGCTATAGGTATGCTTGTTTGTTTGTGTATTTATGTCATAATCACCATTATTTTTATTAATACGAATATTACATAACACACTATATGTAAATAATTTCACGCTTGTTACTCGATGGGTTAGACAGAGATTAAGGATTTCTATTTGCTAAGATCAAGGAATATATTGCTTAGCTAATTCATCTCTTCGTAGCCACACGATGATTAAATCTTATTATAATTTATACCCAATTAACGTATATATAGATATCAGCTCACGATAGCTCACAGCAACTAAGACAGCCACGTTGACAGCCACAGTCACGATTTAAACATCTTGAATTACTAATACATTATTTAGCTGTTCACAGTGAGTTAAATTATCATAAGACACATTGAAAATTTCAAGCATGTGAAATGCACCAACTTGCCTTGCATTAACATAGCGATAACTTTGTCCGTTAAATTGGGATAATCGTGCCAAACTGTGGGTATGTAAGGGTTGATATTGTTTTGTGTCTACATAATATGTTAATGTTAAGAAACTGTCAATATTTACAGGAACATAAGGATAGATAGATAACTCTTTATTGTACACCAATAAAACATGAAATTAAGACTAAAATTATATCTAGTTATGTACAAAGAGCGGTCTTATCGCATAAAGTAAGTACTTCATTTACATCTAGTTCCATGTAAACCGAATTCGCTAAAGCATTGATGTTCAAATTTCAAGAGAATACACGTAACTTGACCAATATCATATTAATAAAGTTCTAACTTCATTCATGTTGCTTATTGACAATCAACAAGTTATCTTATTAAAATGAAGTTTTTAGATTTGTGTTGTATGTACTTGTAACAATTTAACTATTTCACTTAGATTTTTTTAAAATAAATCATTATTTATTCCTATAAAAAGAGGGGCATTGTACAAGCAAAAATAATTTCATATATTTTATCTAACGTAGTTGTGCCGTTCATTACACCTAGAAGTTTGCTACGTCAGTTTGTAGCTGCTGACTACGCCGTAGCCGTCGTAGGCGGTGCCAAAAGCTAGCCGCTACTTTGCAACGCGGCTGGGGTGTGGGGTAGATCGTATCGATTGCCCGCGTTGTGCCCTCAACGTGACCTAACTAGTTTTATGACCCCTTCAATATTACTATTTTACGTATAAATATATATTTTAAAATAATTATTTTTGTATACTAGATAATAAAACAGTTAAAATAATATATAAAATCTTAGTTTTTGTTGTATTAAAATAGCACCAGTATAAATGACAGAAAATTTAAAAATAAAACTGTAATGCGTAGTAGGTATTACGTCAGCTGCGTATTTTATAGGCTGATGTGTAGCATGCCCTCGTCTTAGCCAAAGTCCTGACTAGGACTGTCACGTCAGCTCCGCAGCGCAGAAGGCGCGCATGCGTGCCTCCTTCCTCCCACCGCCCCCTACCCGCAACACGGAAAACTTTTCCCCGACATAGCTATAAGCACACGCTCTCACCCGTCGGCAACACTTTTTGCCCCCCGTGGGTAGGGGGGGTGGCAAAACTTTTGCCGCCCCAGCTCGGTACTCCGTACACATCGCTCTTCCACTTTTTCCTGTATATTGAAACGGAGGTGCGGAGAAAAGAGTAGAATTTAGAAGCTGTCGTACAAATTTTAATGAGGAGTGAGAAAGTGAATGCTGTAACATATAACGAGCCCCAAGACCTTTGTATGGACACTTAAATATTCAATATCCTGCGTAATATTTCGGGCTCACGCCGTGAAATTTGACGAAACATTTTGTTAATAGGTATTTATTTAAAGGTTCTAACAATAAAAATACATATATGCTCTATTTATTATTTTTTATACTCCCTTTTTGGGTTTGTATTAAGAACCTTATTTTCAGGCCATTCGGTAACCATAATATTTACACTTAAGAATCGGATGTAGAATACTTTATTCCAGAGTATGGAAGCTAAAAAATACGCGAGCATACATGTAGGACACCCATTGTATATCACCGTAATAGTATATTTAATCATAAGAACAGAGTCAAGTTAGCTAACATATTTGAATTGGTGATATCCTAGTGAATGTACAGAGCGACTGCGATTTCTAAAATCCGTATAATTTCTGACACCAAGATTAGATGCGATCAGGGGAAGCGAGAGAGAAAAGAAAAGGTAGACGACAGGAAAGAGGAATTGGCTGAATTATATAGAACTAAGTATTTGATATAGAGACACTTTATTGCGGTCAGGCGGCTTGTCGTATTAGGCGAGAAAATAACCCACAGCCAGGAAGGGGAATTTACCCGTCTACCTGGCTACCACCCCTAGTCTAGAGTACGCCGCCATAACAACCTGGAGTTGTCTTCCAGAATTAGTGGCCAGGTTCCTGTCTTCCGTTAGAGAGCAGCAGCGCTTTTGCAGCGCCTTTTTTGTTACGAATATCCATAGGCGATGGTAACCGCTGTCCATCAGGTGGACTGTCTGCTGAAGTTGTGCAATATTTTAAAAGACGTAATTTTATAAAGAGTATAATGGATGTACATAAAGTAAAAGGAACGTGATAAGAACGTACTAAGATCTCTTGTCTCTGCCAACTGCTATGGAAAATAGAGGAATATTGTGTACGTATGTATGTAAGTTGTCATAATACTAAATTATAGTAGCCTCTTGCGGCATGTCTGTGGGTTCGAATGCAACTTGCAATGAAATATTTGTTTAAAATATTGCAGTCTAGTAAAGAACACTTGTAACTCCTTCCCGATATAGTATTACCCTATATAGATTACCCTAGTGCAAGAATTGACTTTCAATACAGTCGCGATGGTCTGTTTTTTTTCGGCGAATAACACGAGGCAAGGGCTTGACATTTTTTGCTATTTTTCAAAAAAAAAATTTCTTTTTTAAAAAACTATACAATAAGTAAAACCAAACTTACTATATAACAAAGGTATAATCAAAAAATTTCGTGTAAATCTCTGTCGGCGGGGAGTGTTGCCAATTCTGGTTGCGTTTGTTAGATGTTGAATGGGATAAAGTTGGATGTCAACGCTGATGCGTTGGTACAGGCCAGCCTTTTGCTCACAGGAGACTTCAATCAGACACATTGATAGGACTTAATAGAGGTGATGAGCCCAAGGCCCCCACGGGCCCAGGTTCTCAATCCCGAAAGCCACAGATATGTATCCACTATTAATGGGCTGTTACTTGAGGCATTTTAGGTACTGTGTTAGTCCTCTTTTATATTTTTTTGTTACATTATTTTTTTTTACTTATAGCGTGATGGTGTGTTGAAATGATTGCGGTCAATTCACTGTTCGTGCATTGTGGATGAACGTTGGTCAGTGGTCATCAACACCACAATTAGGCGCACCGCCACTTCATCACGGAACCACTACTCGATAACAAGGCACCGTGGTGAATGATTAATAACGGGAACGCGGTTTGTTTGCATTTGAACCGTCCCGCGTCCGCGCCCGGGGAGCGTAACAAACTTATGAATAATACGCTGCATAAGTTGAGCATGTCTTAAGGATGAATCGATATTCTTGGTAAGTTATTATCTTTTATGAATCACAAAAATGCTTTCACAGACCACTCAATATATTGATACCCGTATTCTCAATTGTTGTAAGGGATAAGCCATTACTTTTCAAAAAATATAAAGTTCTACAGATGTTGAGGGCTAACAACAACTTTAGGATTATAACTTAGTTATTTGTATGGCAGTCATTTCTAATTTCTACTGTAGTAATAGTAGTGAGTGTCTAATTTTTAACCGACGTCAAAGGAGGTTCTCAACTTGATCGATTTTTTTTATTTATGTACACCGATTACTCTGAGATTTATGATCTGATTTACGTGATTCTTCTTTAGTTTGATGCGGAGTAGTTGCCATTTAGTCCCTTAAAAATTTAACATAGTTTGTCCCAGTAGTTTTCATTCTATGATAATTTAAACATATGCCTAACTATTATAGTAATGCCACAATAAGTGTTCTTTTATTTAAAAAAAATAATTAAAATGCTGCCGCTAGAAAAGGCTCTTTATTTGTATCTTGGTATTCAGCCTTATCAAAATTAGGTAACTTCATATTAAAGACTGCTTCAATACCTTTATATAACTCTTGAATTATTTAATTCCAACATTCAATTCGAAAGATATTACGAGTTTAAAAATGTAACAAAAAAGACAAAAACGCTGCACATCTTCGTGACGCTAATATTGTTATTATTGCGTTTCATTCTAGTTTAAGAGCCAGTGATTGGCTACCTGTATGTATTTGACCAGACCTGAGGTTTTGTACATTGAGGCCCCTATACCTACCATGCATGGTACGGGGACTCACTAAGCTCAAAGTGGTGGACGCGGCGAGCGCGGTGGCAAGGCAGGGACAATTTTTGACGAATTTTAAATCCATTTGACCACGTCTGCCGTTTTGAAATTTGAAAATATAAACTCATTATTATCGGAAAATAAGCATGGCAGAACATTATCGCGCGGTTTTACTTTATGGCAGACAATTTTGAACATACTAAAAAAAATTGAAAGTAAATGACCAGATCTGCCATTGATATATTTCAAGTTTCACTTCAAAAAGATGTTAGAAAACCTAAATCACTTATCATATTTAAAAATCTGTCAAAAACTATTACCTGAGTTTATAGTAAAATTTATATATTTTTCTATTATTATTAACTTTGCTGTTTACTGTCCACATTGTACTGTTCTCATTTTAATTTAATTGCACAAAGGCATAAGTTGTTAAAAGTATCCTCTAAGTCAGGTTGCCTGATAGAGATTGCTTTAAGTGATAAGGCCGCCTTTTGATTTGCCATAAAATTATTGTAATTATTCATTTTGTAATTGTATATTTTGGTGGATAATAAAGTGTTTTCGATTCTATTACATTTTAAAATAGACATGACAAAACATGAAGTATCTTTTTTACACAAATCACTACTCTATTCTAAAAAGTGCATTATATGGGATTCCATATAATATACATAATTATGTACAGTATAATTAATGGTTTGATAGAATTTCTCTACGCTAAAAAAATGCTTCCAACATGAGGATTTGGAAACAAGATTAGGAATATGGTCTGACATAATTTCTTTAAAGTTTATCGTGGAAAACTCGATTTTCTTAGTAACCTTTGTTAGGTAAACAATATTCTTGGATCCAGTCCTTGTATAATTGCGTGGGTTACTCAAACATTTCTAGTGTTGGGATATTTGTGGTCTCTTAAGGGTACATTCATCACTCGGCCGGCAGTTAGTGCACCTCCTGACCCCACGTTATCTTGCATGAGCAGTGACGGGACCCGCACCTCTTGATGACTGATGAGTCGCCTTAATTGAATTTTATTAACACAAATTCAAAAAGTTTACATAAACAAATGTTTGTTTCGCACTTTATGATTAAAACCATAACATAAACATAAACATGTAATCAACTTCCTAAAAACATAAAAGAAGCATAATCCATAAACGTGTTTAAAAATGCCTAAAAAATCACGTATTACAAAATATTTTAAATTAGCAAAATTAAATACAAATTTGTGGCAATACAAAATATATATAAATACAATAACTGCAAATATTATTATATACGACATTACTCATATAAAAAAATACATTAAAAAAATAAAAACTAATTACACTATGACACTTCCACGAAGTCTATATCCCTGTTTCTTTTGGTTCGCAGGAGCTTGTAACTTACATGTACAAAAAAAAAATCAAAACTACCTGCAACTTGTACTTATATTTGTGCTTTCTACCTCGTTACAAATTTCAACTTTCTTTTCAATAACTTATAAATGTTCTCATAGTTTAAGTGAATTATAAAAATTATTTTATGAGAAATAAAGTTCTTTAAGCCGAAACTACTTTTTAAACAATTTAAAAATACATTACCGGTCCAGCGATGTAATTTTGGGAACCATACCCAGTGATTTTGATGACCTAGGCTCAGTATTAGACTTATAATGTTAGGCTATTGTAGGTAGAATACAATATAAGTGAAGTTTTATACTTTGCACTAGTTTATAATTTATTTATAGGTATATACATTTTTCTTTTTTGTTATAAGACATTTTGACCATTTTGCAACGATTTTGTTTGAACAATTTATATTATTAGATATATACAAATAGCTAGAATGTAAGTACATACAATTAAAATCTAGGAATGGAAAGAGTTACATATCCTTACTTTTTAAAAGGATTCGATTTGTGCTAAAATAGCTGCAAAATCGGACGTCTCATCTTCAGCAACCAACAATTTTGAACATGTTTTTAGCAGATCAGATAAATTTTATTGCATGGGTTCAGCAGATAAGCAGACGGTTCACCTGATAGAAAGCGGTTACCATCGCCTATGGACATTTGTTACATTTAAAGTGCTACCAATGGGCTGTTGCTCTCTAAAGGGGCAATGAAACCTAGCCACTAATGCCAGAACACAACTCAATGTTGTTATGGTGGTAGCCATCCAGATGGGCAAATACCCTACCAGTTAGCAATGCCGTAAAGCTACGCAAGCAATTTTTACGACTAAAGTCGCGTAAATAATATAAATTTTTATGCGATAATTTTATAAAACACAATTCTATCTTGAAGACAAATTACTGTTAAAAATGTTCATATCAATTAATCCAAGAGACTGGCTAGATAAACAATACAAACAAAGCCACATTAAAAAAAAGATTTTATAACACCTACATAATCATTTATCAGTAGGTATCGTTAGTTACAAATTCAGCCTACGCAAATACTAGCATATCAATCAACGTTAATAAAGTGACAGTCGTGACGAACGGATTTAGCAAGTGTCTAAAGTAACTTTACAATTCTAATGTAGTTGCGTATTCTGTCCACCTGAAAACCGCCGACTAACTCGGACGTCGGTGGCATCCAAAATTCAAGGTACAAAGACAACCGGCACGTTCGCCCGACAAATGTACTCTAGGACTGGTGTGTGTGAATGAATCAAAGAGTGGTGGTATCTCGAATACGGTTTCAAAATTAGAACTGGAATATCACTTCGCTTGGCGAGCCTTAAATAAACAACTCTGAATATACAAATACAAACATAAACGTATACATAAGTACGTATATAGGTTCGTTCTTGTATGTGCTGTTTTGTATGAGAACAATTAATGGCAACGGTGTAATTTTCATTTGAGAACTAAGGATATACATAGCTACGAGTATAATATGATTAATTGACATATATACTAAAATTATTAAGAGAAAAAATTGTAATTTTGATATTTTTCTATGTTTGTAACGAATAAACTCGCAAACTGCTAGACCGATGTCAAAAATTATTTCACCATTAGAATGCTACATTAGCCCACATTACAATTAAGCTATATTTGTTACTAGAAAAAAATAGGGATCCCAACTAAAGCTTCAATAATGGTGGTGTATAATACTTAAGGTTTAAAAATGTTTGTGTTTGAGTGGGTCCGGGGATGGTTTAGATTCACAATTATATCCGGTAGGTAGTGCTCGAATAGGGTTCTAGATTTTAATTTTTTCAGGCCAGTACAACATCGGCTGGAACCGCTAGTAGCCATATATGGTTTAAATAATCGAATTGGAACAGATAAAGGCGGAATCTAGGGATTCACCTACTACGCACATGCATGTACACACGTTATCAAAATGCTTCAGATCATTTGACGCTTTTGTTCAAATAAGCTTTGTATATAATTTTATTCGGTTAGAAATATTCCGACCACGAAACAATACTTTGAAACCCTAAAGCTCACTTACCAAGAAAATATGCTAAGAACTAAAAAAAAACACATAAAAAAATTACAGTGGTTCTCGGCCGCGTTTAATTTTTTTATTTAAAGATCAACTATAGTAAATGATCACCAAATCTTAACGAACAAGTTAATATCCTAATACTACCTGAATATTCCTCTTTAAATGATGTTTTAATTTTGGAGATTATTTACCATTTTATGGCAGTATAAAATATGTTTTGATATTATATTTTACTATATCCGGTGATAAGTTAAACTAAATAAATTGGTAAAATTCGAACACCATTTCAACTCTAAATGCGTTAATACCTTACTAAATGCTTTTTCCGATCAGTTTTATAAAAGGATTAATATATAATAGTTTTTAAAAGTTCCAACTATTGAATTTCCAAAATAGAATACGACGCTCTAACTTTGCTTTCAGCCAGTTGGAGTGAAAACCATTTATTATAGATGGAACGGATCGGACCAATAAAATTATTTCAATCGATGTTTTCGATTCTGTTTATTTATAATTAAAATTTATCGTCCCAATCTATCTTGTATGCCAATATGAATTATGTAAGCATGAATTCATATTCCATTTTGGAACTATCTGTTTGAAACTTTTATAACTTTTCAATTCTAGATATTTTGGATTGGGTAGGTGACACATGTTGCAATCAATTCTTTAAACAAGAAACAAGTAGAAATGTCATCAAAACGCACAATGTGATCTTAGGCATGACATAAGTGCTATATTACGTTATGAATTTATTTATTATAATTTGGTTAATTTATAGATATGTGTTGTTTCGTTGTTGCTACAGTTATTTTATATATGTATGACTGTATGGGTTACGTATTGAAATTATTGCTTTTATATATATATATATATATATATATATATATATATATATATATATTATTCTTTTAGGCTGCAATTCTATATATTGTTGTTGTTATGTGTGTTGTATTGTCCACCGTGAGTTCACTTTATGATCCCAGATAGAAGAACAGCGCTAGTCTTTGTTAGCTAGCAGTATACTGAGACTGGGTCCAATTTAGGACTTATTTTGTTTCTTTTTCTATTTATATTAACTTTGTTCTTGTCCTAAATAAAACATTTTTTATTTTTTATGCAAGTAGGGTTTTTCACGCGTGGTAAACTCTGGTAAATGATAAGTATAAACAAATTACAAACGAATAAATCATAATGTCAAATGCCACTGCGTCAATGAAGAGTGTGTAACAAAACAAAAGAATGTCGGGGCATTTGCCCGAAGACGGGCCCCCATAACTCAGTCGCCGCCCGGAGCCACTCGCCCAGATTTATTGGCGCAATTGACAAAGTGGCAAATGGCCCATTAGAAATTAGAAGTTCCACTAGAAGCGAGAGAGCGCGACTGGAAAAATGTACCGCAATATTTTCACAGTATAAGCAAAATTGTTTGCGATAAATAACAGAACAACATTTGCTCGACTCGTGTAAAGTTAATTTGAAAAAAGCGGCCAAGTGAGTGTCGGTAGAATCATAGTAAAATGTACCGTAGTGGTGAAGAAAGCACCTACTTACTATCTATATTATTTACATAAGGTAAGACAAAGCGAGCATGTAATTGAAGTATCCATATCTCCAAAACTAGTCGACATATTTGTTTTCTTGGAAATTGTATTATTTTACAATTTAATCAGCAAATTTTTACCATTTTCAGAATGCTATGGTCGAATAAATAAAAAAAACCGACTTCAAAACTAAAAAGTATAAAATAACTTATTTCTAAAGCTATTATTATTAATATATATTATCTTAAACATCTTAAAGTCGGTGTTTAGTAATTTCCAAAATATAGTAATTTTTATGTTTTACTTTGCACCGACTTCAAGACGTTTTGGATAATATATATTAACAATAACAGCTTTAGAAATAAGTTATTTTATAGTTTTTAGTTTTTTACGTCGGTTTTTTTAAACAATGTTTTTTTTATTTGTTACTTTTTAGTGTCTAGCTATGGGTATGCCTACGAAAGGTGCCGCGCGCCTTAAAAAATATAGGTTCCAAGAAACGGGAACAAAAAAAGTTCGTAAAATGAATACTACTGGGCCAAACTATGTCAAATTTTTAGGGGCCCAAATGGCAGCTATTCCGCGTCGAACAAGAAGGAATCACGAAAATCGGATCATAAATCTCGGAGTAATCCGTGAACATACATAAAAAAAAAGATTCCGACGAATTGAGAACCTCCTCCTTTTTTTAAAGTCGGTTTGAAAAATGAATGAATGAATGAATAACTTTATTGTACATAAAATTACAGTACAATGGGCGGTCTTGTCGCCAAAGGCGATATCCTTCAGACTACCCTATACAATTGGAATTCGACTACATTATTTAATGACTTTTATAATAATTATTAAATGGAAGAAAAATGAGAGACGTACTCAATTTTAGGACATTATGTAATAAGTCATTATGAAATATTTGTACCTCAAAACTTATCTAACCATACTCTGTACACCTACACGACACTGGGAAGCTTAATTTATTTTCATCAATAAGTTATATCAAAGAATCAAATCATTTATACTATGCCCAGTAATAAGGCTTAAACAAGTACATTATAAAATAGTACTTAATTTAACATAATGCTCATTGCTCTCCTTATTAAATTTAACCTGTGCTACGACAAAGTAAGATCCCGTCCATGTTTAAAAAAATGTGTCTCGAAACTACCTTCAAAATAATGAACACGAAAAATAAATGTGCATCACGTGTATATTGTGTGATGGTCCTACGATTTCCACTACATCGTTAAATAGTGATCGACTCGAATTAAAATGCCGTTGGAATTACTATGGAATTTATTAGAACTATACAAACACGTATAACACAGGTACAAATATAACTGGACGCAACCAATACAAACTGCACGATTCAATAACACGCGCAAAGTCCGTCACTATATAGCTAATCAAATGTACGTCTTGCTTGTATCGTAATCCTCGCTTGACTGCCTCAGCTCTCCGTTCGGGCATTCCTTTTATCCTGTACAAATACAATAATACCTCGACGCAAAACAATAATTTCCAAGAATTAATTCGACACACCTTCCTAATGACTGCCATAAAACAAGTACAATAACAATAGAATGTTTTTCTTAATTACAATTTTTAAACACAAAGTAAACAAAAGAAGTCCAAATGCGGGAAAGGTAATAAACCAGGTTTATAGCAGGCAGATGTGCATTCACTTTTTTGTCTGCTTGTAACAGTATTTATAAGGTTTACAATTTGTGTATTTGACTATAGAACTCTAAAAAGAAAAAGACTTAAGAAAGTCAAAATAAAAAAGAACAAATCTTCATATCGCAACAAGCTCAAAACTTTCTCAAAACATTTATATTGTGCTGCATGGAAATATTAATTTGGTTTTAATGGAGGCGTGTGCGGTTGTTTACGTTCCTTTTAAGTTATATAATAGTCTCGTAACAAATAAACAGAATATATCGATAATCGAGTACAATAATGGTTATGATCGTATCGTATCGAGACGGGGGAACTAATTCTATGAATGTTTTCAGTCGATAGCTTACGACATGTTTATTGTCATTGAGTAATAAAAATGCGCCTAATGACTCGGGAAACTCCGGCTCCCAGTTGGAATTGTCTCACTATTTCATATATGGGTCAATAAAATTTTATGTATAGTTAAACTTTGTTAAACGCTTCGCATTCTCCCAGAAAATTAGGGCCTTTTAAGGATATTATTTTCTTTGTCTATCAGTTTTTATAGTTAGACTAGGGTGCTATATGCGGTTTTACTCACATTAAACATTGGGATAATAATACATTTGTATGCCGCGAAACTTATTCTGTTCTCTGGGTCAAAAAGTATCTTATATTCATTCATGTCATGTACAATACATACATGTATGTAATCAAGTCAAATATTTTTTATGACGAACTAAGTGTAACATAGGTCTTATATAATATAACTGAGAATAGCACTTATTACTTAATTGGCAGTTCTTTTATAGCCACAGCTAAATCGCGGCATAAATTTAAAAAAAAATCAACAATTTCGCTACATATTTTTATATTTATAAATTATTTTTCACTAAAATATTATTTAATTTGCATAAATTTGAGCAAAATATTTACTATATCATCATTGAAAAATACAGGCAGGTAGAATACCACAGAAAAAGAAATTTATTTCAAATTTCATATGTGACAGATTAAATGAGTTCATCACATTTAGATATGGATTTAACGCCCGACTTAATTAGAGAAGTAGTTGTGAGTTTAAATAAAAACTCATTTATATTTATTTTAAACACGTTCGAAATGAAAAACAGAGTGTTATCCTCGAGGGAAAGACCTATTTAGGCGCTCGAACTATTAGCACTCTCGCTACGCTCAAAATAAATATGTCACTTTCAGCTCTCGTGCGACAATCTACTATATATGAAGTTTGTAAAGGCCAAAACGGAATGTGATATTATTAAATTTACATACAAACACATTGTTGAAAGTTGAGTATAAAAAGATAATCTGGTAAAAGAGGCAACAAGTAAACGTATTATAAAAAGATGTCTCGCTGCATCCCCACGCGACCCCTACGGGCGATCCGCGTTGTATTCATAGCTTATAGAGATTTTGGTAATGTCATCTTTTGAAAGAAAGCGGTTTATGTGTATTAGCAGCTCTCTTATACCACTTTATAGAGTTTCGTAGTGATTTAGTCAAAAGTGGAATCTTTATTTTTTTATTGCATGAATTCTTAGACAGGTAGACGTTCCATCTAATGGAAAGCGGTTACCATCGCTTATGAAAATTTGTACCACCAAAAGTGTTACGCATGTTCTCTTGAAAGGGAGACTGGAACCGAGCAATTAATGCCGGAATACAACTAACTCATGATTGTTAAAGCGATATACTCTAAGAGTTAGACAATGGGTGGTAGCCATTCAGTCAGGGAAATACGTGGCTTTGGGTTGTTTTTTAGCCTTTTACAACAAGCCGCCCGGGTGCAGAAAATTGTATTCTTTCTCCGTTCTTGCACGTACTAAGTCACAGCTTTTTAACTAAAAACTATATATATGACTGCCTGTATTAGATAAAAAATGATAGAAAGATGTAATTTTACAGGTATACCGCTACTATATTACGTTAGACATTCTATCACAAAATTGATCCTTACAATCTATATCGTTGACCGACAAAAGATTCTTAGACTTCAAAACTGCGCTATTTTTTTATCCCGGAAACCCGCGGGAATTTACCTGACGGCGGCTTGGAATTGTTTGGGTGCCTAACAATTGGCTTAATTCGACACAGTTTTCCAGAAAACAATAATAGCTTATTATTTTTAAAGGCTCACCTTGTATATTGTGTTCCGGGAATCCCACGGGAATTTCAAGTTAAGCGTGAACGAAGTCGCAGAAAATAATAATATTTCATAAGATAACCTCATAAATAGCAAGATTTAATGACAGGAGTTTTTTGTTTCCAAGGCTAGGAACCGATTCTAGTTGGTTGTAATCGGTTTTATGATCCGTTTTGAAAACTGAATGATTGAGGTTAAAATTAGAACAAAACCGAAAAGAAATAATCTATAAGTATCTACATAAGCTGTAACGGGTTCGGCATTTTTTATCGGTTTCCAAGCCTTATTTGTTTTATCATAATACTGCATTTTGTGACTATTCCTCTACATCACAATAAAATGGTTCTACAAATTGAAATATTCTGCGATGGTAGTCTTTAATCAAGATTTTTTAACAAATAAAACCGATTGCGAACTAGAAATCAACAAATAAATATTTTCAACAATAAACTAGTTTGAAGTCGGTTTTGTTTTTGTCATAAATAATATCCTATTTTAATCCTACTTTTTAGTTGCAGAAATACTTAAATAGCTTCAGCTTTGTATTAAGCGCCTGTAGATATTTTACCACTGACACGCGCATACAAGTTTGGCTTTCGGTGAGAGTAGGCGCTCTTTAACAAAGGTTGTTCTCGATTTCCCTGGGACCCTGACTTGGTGACAATGTGACCACTTCATGAGTGTACTCGAATAAAAAAATGATAAAAATTGAACCACAATTGACAGAGAAATAGCGTAACAAACATACAATAAAAAACATACAGTTGAATTGAACCTCCTTTTGGAAGTCGGTTAAAAACTAGCAGTTCACGAAACAAAGTCCTACCTTTTTTGTCTTCCCGTTATCTGTCCCGGTTCCCGCGGGTGCAATGCGTCGGTGTCCCGCGTCCCCTTCCCCCTGCGTCTCGCATTACTCGTGCGTGTCGATAAAAAATAATTGCTTCCGTCACCCCGAATTACAATATAAATGCCTGAATTTTCTTCAGATTTGTTTACCGAGATTTATTGTTAGATATTACGAAGAATTTCTTTTTCAGTATTTCCAGTTATAAATCAAAAGTTTTCTTAATACAGGAATGTCTTTGTTTAGCATGGTGAGTTTTTGTTTCGATTTGACCTACAAAATTAACAGGTTATTAAAGAATGAGCTCTTGTGTAACTTGGTGCCTATTGTTATAAAAACTGATTACTTTAATCCAATTTAATTGGTTATTTGTTTAAATAAATCTTGGTGCATAAATTTTGTTAACAGCTCTACGGACTCTAGTTCCGTGCCTTGTTTTACAACTTAATTTAGAAAAAGTTTTTACAATTTATACACGCTTATTTGTTATTGTGTGTGACATTTATTAAATGTATGTTTGTGTTGTGGTGTACCTTACGTATAACTTATTATATTAATTTATTCTAATTTTGATACTAAACATATATTAATGTAGAGTGTATGTATTACATGCTGGTGTAGTGGGGAAGTGCATGTGCAGCGTGTACCTTGTCTGTACATTGTGCATAATTATATATGCTATAGTTTTATTCTTTAAGTTTATTTTTGTATCGTGTACAATAAAGAGTTATTAATCTATCACTAATTTGGTTTTTTTTCAGATTGAAACACTTTTAATATATCAATATAAATAATGTTTTTTTTTGTAAAACAACAGGCGACCTTGTCGCTTACAAGTGTTTACTTCAAGCAACCTAACTTAAAGGAAATATTAAGCTAATTTGGCCATATACATTTTCCTGTCTTTGTATATAAACATATAGATATTTTCTTCAGATCTGGGATTAGTGTATAAACCGGAAATTAATTTAAGATTCCTATCAATTAAGATCCAGAAAGTACAACATTTACGTGAGCAAAGCCTTCAATAGCATTTATCAGTATCAGTGAAGTGTTTGAAATAAACATCTTAGTATAACTTCTCAATAGTTAATCTACGTTCATTGTCGATTTGGTTCGAATGCAACCGGCTGCACCAGATTACAATAGACTCAGTCGACTGGGACTCAATACTGCGATAGTATTTTATATTGCATAGAATAATAGACTAGCCACTGTTTGAGTTGTAGAAAGTATTCATTCCTAGAATGAATAATGATAGAAATGGATGCACTGGTGTTACCATATAAATCGATTAGTAGATTTTGTACAATTTTGTTGGAAGGTGCAGAATATTAAAGATAAAAAACACTACAAAAGAGTGACATCCAAATCTTTAATGCCCTTACTGAGATATTTCATACTAATGAGATTTCAACTATAGCGTCATATGCTTGGTTTCTATATGAATTGGCGTATTTCATACATCGATAACCTCGATTTGCGTCATGCTGTCCTAAGTGTCACCACCAACATCCCCACATTTTCTAGAACTAAGGCCGCCATTTGTCTTGCCTAAAAATATTGTAAATATATTTGTCCTTGTTATTGTTTATTTTGGGGAGCAGCGTTATCTTCTTTATTAGTTATACCTCACACTATAACGGTACCGTATATCGAGTAGCATTACTGTAGCCAAAAAGTAGGGATTTCTGTTTTCACATTTTGTATCGTCATTGGCCTTTTTCGCCATAATCTGTGATCGTGGTCTTGACAGTGTTCCAATTCTCTTCAGTTTTTAATATGACCTTTTTGGAATATTTTTACCGAAATGCTAACTTCTAAATATATCTGTGCTTATTTGCTGGTGCTATCTCTTGCATGTTATCGACTACGTAACATAACTTTACATCAAATAATATTTCGTTATCTATACTAATATTATAAAGAGGTAAGATTTGTATTTTTGTATGTTTGTAACGAATGAACAACAAAAACTACTGGGCTGACTTAAAAAAATCTTTCACTATTAGAATGTTACATTATCCAAAATTCATATTGGCTATATTTATTACTAGATAAAATTAGGGATTCCTACTAAAACTTCAATAATGTAATCCAAGATCTAAAGAAATTAATGTTTGAGTCGGTCCAGGGATGGTTTAGACTTTAGATTCACAATTACACCCGGTAAGTGGAGCTGAATCGAGTTCTAGATTTTTATTTTTTCAGGGCAGCACAACGTTGCCGGAACCGCTAGTTAATGATAAAATAACAATGTAATCAAGCTGAAAGTAATGCAAGCAGAAGGCGTTTCAAAGTAATCGCCTTATGGAGTTTGCAACAAACGGGCGGAGTGCACACGTGAGGGGCTCCATTCAACAAGTCAAGTAACCGCATTGTGCGCGGAGGTGCGATCAATCATAATCACTGGCTCTTTCACCTCGACTAATGGTCCACAAAATGGTGGAATGCGTTTAAAATCAGCGAGTGCTCGAGGGAGAACCGTATTTGGAGGTAACCGCTCGGAAATGGCACGGAGCGTGTGGTTGCCGCCTGATCCATCATGTGTCGGCCCACGCTCTAATGGTACGCGCTCACATTTGGCATTGTTCTTAAAACGGATTGCTGGTTTGTTTCCTGCCAATGTTGATGTATGTATTTGTTCCCTAATGAATCACTTTACGGAAAGATAATCCGTTGAAATGAACCAATATTTCAAAATGCGAAAGTGGAAATTTAAATATGACAATGTATGAGATAATTATTATAAAATAAAATGAGATTTCCACTGTTTTACGAAAAGTCTCTTTTTAAGCTTTCGCAACCTTTGGTTAGTCAAAAACCAATTTTGCATAAGCTTCATCACATTGGACCAACTTTCATTTTGAGTCTATTTGTTTGCAAATTGTTCAGTATTGGCTAGTGGCTAGATACAAAAGCTATGCAAGCAAGGCTTATTCTTTTAAAATACTTTCGTCACAATACATTATCTCGTTATGCTGTCGCATTTACATTTCCACGGCAATCATTGGTGAAAGTATCATAAAAGATCAAAGGAACTTAAAAATATTTAAGTCTTAATTTTAATTATGTATAACAGTCACAAAAACCTTAGAATTAATATTTTTCAAAAAAAAAACATTCCAAAAGAATGTTTATTACAACTCAAGTAGCGATATGTGTGCGATTCTCGCAGAAAATTAGCGTCCCACCCGGAGATCTATTGTGCATGCTTTGTTATTTTAATTTTTTCCCCAGCAGGAATGTCTTTGAGACTGTTCAAATGACGCGTGTAATATCAAGGTTTGTTCAGCGTTTGATGTTGAAAGATTAGGGACATTGCGGTATTTGCAATGATGAGTATTTTTCACTGAAATAAAAGGGAACAAACAATAAAAGCTTCGATACACCGCGGATCCCTTTCTGTGGTGTGCCGACTTTGTTTGCGATGGTTTTTTGATGTGGCCACTTTAATGTTTGTAAATACTTTATGCTTATGTACATTATGTTTATTTGGTAAATATTTATTTGGATTCTCTCAAAAAGCTGCATTACCAAACTAAAACTAACTTAAAACATATAATACTAAATACTATAAATAAATTAACTTATAAATAAACTACAAACTAAATAAAAAAAAGGAAAAAAGCCTAAAGATAAGTTATTGATCCCAAACCACTGTCATTTACTGGGAACGTACCCAAAAACTACGTTTATTTGATTTTGATTATTCAGAAGTTTCGGCCACTTTTCAGTTTGGCCATAATCACGGAAGACAAAGATGTCAAGTGTCAAAGAGTATTGTTAAAGTTTTATTTAGCCTACCGTCAACTTATTCATTCTAATTATTTAGTTTAAATTTTTTTATGCTTATTATTTACTCTATGGTAGCCTAATCTAATTTACCACCGCTTCGGCGCAAGAAACTGTTCAGCAAACGTCGGGATAAACAAAATCAAATAAATTACCGCGCTTAGAAGCTTTGCTGTATGCACTTTGTCTATAAACATTAATAACGCCAAATCTTGTACTCCTCTATCTAATCGTGTAAAACGTTTGAAAAATGATATAAAACGTACTTGCATATTAATATATTGCGTAGAATTTGAATAATGTGCGTAGATTTCCTTTTCAATATTCTTTGCCTAAATCTTACTATATAAGTAATATAATAATAACACGCAAGTACACATCCAAGACAGCGGTCGGACTGTCCGCACCAATCCGGCGGACGCTAAGCAGAAAATTCCACCCTGGCAAAGTTTTGATTGTCCGAGGCAGCTGGCATTCTTGCGCGACACATTCCACGAATCACTGAGGAGGTCACAGCGGTTTATTGTGTTCATATCGTACCAAGTTTGCTCTCGGCAACTCATCGGCGAACTGTCATTTCGTCGGCAAACATGGCTGACCAAGAAAGACCATGCCTGTTTAAATATAAATACGATAATGATTTTTGTATGTTTATTTATGAATTTTAAGATTTCATGCAAAAGTACAGGTACATAATTGAATACGTTAATGGTTTTCAGAATTATTGAATGCGAACTAGCATTTTTGACATAAGACATATTCTCTCTTGATGTATTTACTATTTAAAAAAAAATGAATATATTGTTGAATTTCATGAATATTTATAATATTGTAAAATTCTAAACATGCCGTGTCTGTAAATTGGAGCTATTTAAAAAAACCCTGAAATAGACTATATAAACGATAGAGAACATGTTGCATTTTTTTTGATTTCTTGCCTGTTTGTCTGTTTATTCGGGATTCACGTTAAAACTACTGGGCCGACTTCGATGCGGTTTGACTGTTTGATTGTAAATTCTTATACTTAATATAATCGCTCCTCTTTATCCTGGCAATCGCGCGGGATTTTTTCTGAGAATTATTCAAAACTGCCAGATTCAAAACAAATCGAATTCCAATATTAGTTTTTCACGGAGCAATATAACAAATTTTATGTAATAAAATGTGTGATATTTTTTATCCCGAGAATTTCCCAGGAATTTTCTCGGGAGCGGTTTGCAGTTGTTCCGAGTGCATAAAAATTAGCTTAGACATAGTTTTTACTAAAACGATAGATTACATTCTTTTTAACACGCACACGCTTTTATTAGCTCCACCTGTATGTATGGATGTATGTATGTTTGTAACCGACCCCTTTGAGCTCGATTTTGTCCTACTTTGAACGATCAAATTTAATTCAAACTTTGCACACCTGTCAAAGGTCGATGAAAATGCAATAATATAGTACCATGGAGCTGATCTGATGATGGAGTGGGAAGGTGGCCATAGGAACTCCTGTACTAAACAAGATAGACCCTTCGTGTTTGGGCTCGTATGTTTATATCGTGTGGCAATGCAATAATATGGTACCATGGAGCTGATCTGATGATGGAGTCGGAAGGTGGCCATAGGAAGTCCAGTACTAAACAAGATAGACCCGTCGTGTTTGGGCTCGTTTCACTTGTCTTGGCTAGCACTCTGCTGCTACATGATATGCAGGATCTCAAAAGCTTGTATTTAAAAACATTAAAAAAAATCAACTAAAAAATTAAAAATAAATAATAGTTAAAAAAAAAAAAAAAAAACACGCTTTCATAAAAAATTCCAACTAAAAAACAGAAATAAAAATTTAATAAATTTGGTTTCTGATGAATGGGGTCTTACCGTGGAGTGCAAAAAAGAAATAATTAATCAATTTGATTAAGTACAGTGTACAAAAAAATGAATGTACATACATTATTGTAAAAAAGCGTGGGGTGTATTCAATTAATAATATAATATCTTAAAAAGCGCTTTACTTACTTAATACTTAATCAAATTGATTAATTATTTCTTTTTTGCACTCCACGGTAAGACCCCATTCATCAGAAACCAAATTTATTAAATTTTATTTTCTGTTTTTTAGTTGGATTTTTTAAATGCTGCCCTGCTTTGTGTCCCGGGAATCCCGAGGGAATTACAAGTCAAGCGTGGATAAAGTCGCGGGCATATCCTAGTTGTTATATAGATTAGTTGTCTAAATCATAACAGATACATATAAAAAGTAGGTACACTTATAAAATGAAATCACTACTTTCCGAAAACCCAACCGTTCCATTTAAAATAAACCATCAAAATTTCCATAGAGCGAGTACTAGTAAACAAAGGCGGTAAATGCAATTTCCGACCCTCGGTCATTTTTATCCCCTTTACTAATTGTAATTTCATTGATAACACAGTTTACAGTTTGACCGGTCCATTAGAGCGGAACAAGGTGGCGTCCCGGCCTTTCGGGTTGTATTTATAACCTTTAGTATAGTTGCGGCAATAATTTCATTAGCGGGACACAACTAGAGGCCGGACAAGACAAATGGTGGCCATTAGGAGGCCTAACGACGGCCCTCGTCAGCCCCCACAAACTTTTAACGACGAGAATCAAAGTAAATACGCAGTGTTATCTTGCCGATTTGGCGTAATCATAATTCTGAAAGGGTTACTCTAATAGGATGTACGCCAGTCAGCAGGTACAGAGCTTACCTGCTCTCTAATTAATATATTATTCCCGATTTAGTGACCATTAAAAGGGAGTTTCGAAGATCAGATGGACATTAAACTGGACAATATAGATAGAATCAAACGGATCAACATGAAAGTTTTAATTGTAATAAATGATATATATTATAGAATGAATATATTATTTTAAAATCGCCTTCTCTGTCATATTTCAGAGCAGATGATCACTTTCTTCTTCATTTTAACCGACTTCAAAAAAAGGAGGAGGTTCTCCATTCGTCTGTATGTTTTTTTTGTATGTTCGTTACTCGTTTTCCCCGTCAATTGTGGGCTGATTTTCAAAATTTGAACTCTTGAATTGGTCCCACTGAAGTCCCAAGGAGAGAAACTCACGAAAATTGTTAACCAACTTCTTCGTAATACAATATCTCCGTCAATTATAAGCGAATTTACAAATCATTTTCACACTCGTAGTTGTAAACTGCCGAGGTGGTGTCATTGGCACCAAGTTAGGATCTGATGAGTAGATTGGATCCCAGGGCTATCGAGCATAACCCTTATTAATGAACGCCGTGCGCTTACATTCTTGGAAAAAATCTTGTATACGCGTGTAACTATTACATTTTCTATAGGCACTTAATTTTTATATGAATATTACGTGTACGTACGCTTTCAGTTGTTACGTTATGATAAGTTGTGTACCCGCTTTCTTTGTCAATTGTGGATCAATTTGATTTTTTTTCTTTATTCGTATTTATATATCCCTCCTACTATACTCCCGAGGCAGTTCCATGGTCACCAAGTCAGGATCTAATTGAGTGGATTCCAGAGAAATTGAGAGTTGCCCTTAATAATCTGATTTATACATCGCAAGGAAGTCGAGAGCATCTCTTGTTGAAGAGCATATACACCGAAAAGTGAGATGGCAAATTTGTATAGGCGTGCCAGTTGTACAATTTCTACAGCTGAAAAGTAAAAAAAAAAACAAAAACAAAACTAGCTTCACGCTATAAACAAAGAAATCATTTTTGTTTGTTTTTAGACTGAACTCGGTTTTGTTTTTGTTAAAAAAATATAACTGTAATTTAATAAGGCTGTATATTACAATTTTTCGAGAAACTATCTCCATTAATACTAACGATAAGAATAATTGGTTGTAGACAGACAAAAAAAAAACGAAGATTATTGTGTACGGGAGATTTGGTGTTATCTATTTTACATTAGTAAAAATAACTTATATAAACATACATTACATGTGTTCGTAGAGGTTATGAACAACATACTTGTGTTGGGTAATAAACAAGAGGGAGACTGATCTGCCAAAATACTGCATATATATTTTCCATTTCTGTATCACATTAGATTCTGAACGCAGTCCCTAGGGTCGACATGAGGCAAGAAAATCAGCTGCGCATTTGTGTTATTGTGTCTGGCGTTGGTCATTAAGGACCATTCGTGGCTACTAACTTCTTATGGCAGCCCCTGACAATCCTCAGATATTTGGTTAAGAATGCGAGTGTATGTTTATTTATGTTAATTTAAATGACTGTTTTAATGTTTTTGATTTGTTTGATGCTTACCTTAGTATTCCATACCCGTGATTTAAAAAATAATATATTAAAGCGTTAGCGTACCCAGGAATAATGTAATGTTTTTTATTCGCAAATCTTTAATATATATAAATTACGTGTCACGTTGTTTGTCCGCGATAGACTCCTAAACTACTTAACCGATTATAATCAAATTTGCACACCGTGTGCAGTTTGATCCAACTTGAAGGATATGATACTTTTTATACCGTTGGAACTGGTAGGTGGCGCTGAGATCGGGTTCTAGAATCCTCCTAACCACCGGGAGCTATTTTGGTGATTTTGTGTGTTTGAGTGGGTCCCCGGATGGTTTAAATCCACAATTGGAACCGGTAGGTGGCGCTGGGATCGGGTCCTTGATTTTTATTTTTTCAGAGCAGGACAACGTCTGCCGGGGCCTTAATCTCTTATCTCTATCTTAATATTAATAGAATAGAATATCATTTATTACATAAACTGCCACATACATATAATTTAAAGAAGATGTTGTGTTCTTTGTAGGAACGACAGTTTGTCCTTTCGAACGTGCAATACAGGCAATTTATAATGTTGCCAGGCCATTATATAATATTATTATTATCATGTCATTAAATTTTTCCGTTATTTGTCACAAAAATAATCCCAAAAAAAAACAAATTATTACATTATTAAAAATACTTATATAAATCCAACATTAGTTAAATAGTCAATATTCACTTAAGTGTCAAATGATGATATTAGTTGAATCAACCAAATTCAAACAATTTGTTAGAAAAGCACCCAACTAGCAGGACACGACGGAGGTATTCAATAACATTGAATGATTCACGTTTAGTTTATACGGATCACTTTGGTTGATTCATACGAATTGAAAGACAGAAATGAACGGTCTAATATCGATTTCAGCAAATGTAAATATATATATATATATATATATATATATATATATATATACTTTCTTATTTTTTCATCTTATATTGTGAGTATTTTATTTACAAAACTTATCTAATATAACAACAGTATGGCCCATCAAAATTACTAGGCCCCCATCACACGAGTCATGGGGTAATGAGCGTAATGAGCCAGACCGTGGCATCGGACGCGACAGCCCCGGTACACGGAGTCACGGGATTACGCGTGTTCATGTTACTTACGATAAGCTTTATTTCACGAATATTTATTTATGAGATGGCTTGTTTGTTGTAAGTACGTGTTTGTATTGGAGGTTAGTAATGGTTTTACATATGATTTCTAATGTTTTTACCAATGTTAATATTCCTTCTACATTTCACGTATCATTTTCGTAGAAACACTGTTAATTTGAATAATGCTATCTACTTAAAGTATGTATATATCTAAGTTGAATAAATATCAAATAATATTTGGAGATTGAGGAATGTTACATCACGTACATTGAATAATTTATTGCTATATAGGTAGCAAGGTCAAAACTACGTAGTCCATGTACGTGCTAAAATTTGTTGGTGCATCGTCAATATATACATGCCGGCACCTGCCTATCATAAAACGCAGTTTATTACCTTTCCCGCATTCGGAGTTCTGTTGTTTACTTCGGGTTTGAAACTTGCAATTAGACAATAGCCTATTGTTATTGTACTTGTTTACACCCATCACAGGTATGCAGATTACGTTTTCTTGGAAAAGCTCAGTCTACGCAGTCGATTGTTGTAATATACAGTTTACTATAAAACAATGCCCGAACGGAGGGGTGGGGCAGTCAAGCGAGGGTCACGATACGAGCAAGACGTAGTACATTCGATAAGCGATATAGTGACGGACTTTGCGCGTGTTATTGGATCGTGCAGTTGGTACTAGTAGTGTCTAGTTATATTTGTTATTATGTTATACGTGTTTGTATAGTTCTAATAAATTCTATAGTAATTCCAACGGCATTTTAATTCGAGTCCTGCGTAACTCGTAACGATACAATAGGGTCATCAACCACCGAAGTGCCACACTAGTTCTACCACAAGAAGGAAGTAATAAACAAATGAAACTCAAAGAAACTCACTTTATAAATAATATGTTGGTAAATTATAATTAATTAAACTTTTTTCAAATGTATTAAGTGTCTATTTGTGCAATATTGTAACTCGTAAGACCTATTAATTATTTCTGGGGGGGTTGCCCGTAGTCGAAATTCGACTATAATAATTTGTTGTCATAGACTATATACTTCTATAATCACAGATTTCGCCAAGACTACACCGTTAATTTGATTTGAACAATAAACAAAAGAGTATACGCGTGTGTGTCAAATACATGGTAGTGTGTGTAATGTTTTTTATTGATTTAATGTATTTTTATGCATAATTAAAAAAAAAATAGCATTCGTCGCTTCTTCCTTATATACACTATAAGTGTGCGAAATTTCATACTCTTCCGTCCGCGCAAATTTCGTAAAAAATACAAAGGTTTACTTCACGTATAAATTTATAGATTTATGACTTTTTTATTGCAGGAGTTCAGCAGACAGGCAGACGGTCCACTTCATGTAAAGCGGTTACCATCGCCTATGGACATTTGCAACACCAAAGGTGCTACACATGCGCTGCTGCTCTCTTAAGGGAGACTGGAACTTGGTCACTAATGCCGGAACACAACGTGATGTTGTTATGGCGGCATACTCTAAACCAGGGTGCTAGCCATCCAGTCGAGCAAATGCCCTACCACCTAAAAATGGTAATGGTAATGACTATGGTAGAATGCAGTATATAAAGTAATTATTTGTCAAATCGACACCTATTATATATTTTTAAACTGGCAAACATAACCTCCTTCATTTTATAAGAATAGCGAGGCTTATACTTTGAACAGTAATAAAAAAATAGTTGCGAAAACAAATTAAAAACCTAAAATTAATAGTAAAATAATTTTAACGCTGGTTTTTATATGTTGTTTATTAAAAGTAAAGATAAAGCTGTTATTGTATATTAAAGAATAAAATATGAATTCAAATTAACAACTATATACTGGTTATAATTATTGTACTCTTATCTTATGATGAAAGCTATCTATGCTATAATGAATTTATATATCTGTCGTTATTCTAATTTCAAATACTGCTGTCAGTTTCCGAAAGAAAAATACTTTGTAAATTCTAGTCAGAGGTCGTTCATGGAAACAATTTTATGTTTCACTGTAAAAATAAAGCCACTCATCAGAACATTGCCCGTATTTCGTGCAAGAGTTGTATTGGGGTGGATCTTCATAAAATTACGGGAAGTGTCCGCCGGTGATGCGAGTTGCGCCAACTCGTTTGTACTGCTCCAATATTGTTGACGACTTTTCAGCTTAGGCACAGGGCGTATAGAGTTGCTCAAGATATAGCCGACACCTATATCTTACTATTTATTTTTTGCCTTACAACTGGTTAAAATTTAACATAAGCTCCATACGAATAATGTCAATTTTCTACCAATGGTAAAATAAAAGAATGAATAGTAAGATATATAAACTCGGCTATAGTTGAAATAATTAAGTATTATGTTGCACAATTTAAAGAAGTAAATTCAAAAAATACTATCGTAACAAAAGTTTATGGCTTAACGAATTAATGTACTTAATAAACAGTCTTGGAACTTTTTTGTAAGTATTAGTCTCACACATGTACATGCCTGATACCTTGAAGTATATAGTTATGAGCAAACGAGGTGGTGGTGAGAGTACAATGAAGAATGACAAAAACTAGCGTTGAAGAATTGTATAGTATCCAAATTATTTAGTCTAAATAGTTATGGTCAAAATTTTAACTGTGTCATCAGGGGACACCGAGGCTTCTTAAGTTCAACATTAAAAATAAATATTCTTTCTTTCGAGTAGAAAAAAACTTACTCACTAATCACTTATCCTCGATATTGCCGGGAAATGCATTCCTATTAATTATCATCTTAAAATTTAATCAATCGAATCGAAATTATCAAAAGATTATTAGCAAAAGTTCCGAAAGCATTCACCCTGTATAGAACAAGTATTTCATTTCGCACATATTGCTAGAGTACAAACCATAACGTATTAAGTTAATGAGAGACAACGTGCGTCACTCCACCGTTCGGGGGAAATATTGCGCGGACGAGTGTCACTTTATATGAGGAAACGGAAGGAATACGAATTTATTGTTTCATTAACACGGGATTATATGACGTGTTGTCCGAAATTCCGACACTTGGTTATGATCTAGTTTATGATCAGTCTTACCCATTACAACGATGAAAAGAACTTAAAAAAAGAAATACGAGTCTTATGTGCCATGTCTATCATTTTAGTCGATCTTAACATTGTCTAATACAGCATCCGCATATATTATTTGTACTCGTATGACTCCAAATCTTGAATTAAAACTAAAATCGCTTCTAGATTTTGTGTTGAGAACCACGACATTTTACGTATTAATATGATAGATTCTATTTTGATTTTCTATTTTCTATTTATATGGGTATTTACATAGCTAAACTGATTCTCAAAGCGTGCAATAATAATAAAGATGATCTTTGTAACTATATTTAAAGATATATTTCATCTCATTTTTTTAAGGTTATGACGATGGCACTTTGTAGCACCCGTGTTCACAGATAGAAAATATGTCAAGTATTAATAAGTAATATCAAACTTTTTATCAAGTAATTTTATTATCTGCATCATTAGCAAAAGTCTGAGAAAATTCTTGTTAAAGTTGAAAGTGTCAAATTCTTCGCGACAAAAATTCTTATAATAATATATGTACACAAACTATACCACTATATAAACTTTTAACGCGATAAATGTGACTGTACTATAATAAACATATAAAATTCTGTAATGTACATTCTATGAATTGTTAATAATAACTTGTACGAAATTGAATAGAAGAGGGCGGAATAAACATACGGTTTGTTACTTTTTATTAATTTCCAAAATGAAGTTTTAATCTTGTTAACGTTCCGGCGACTCCATTGTGACGCGTTACCTGGACATCGTAATAGGATCAACTTGTTAAACAATAAGTACATAAACATCAAAAGCATTATACAGAAAGAATGTCGCTTTGTTAAGAGGATTTTCATTTTTATGTAGTCTAAATACATGTTTATATTTCGAAACAAACAGTAAAATACAGACTTAGTAGAATATTGTATTAAGAGCCTACCTTACCGTCCCATCGTTGTATTTACTTGTTGTAATTTTTATAACTATAAGGTGCAGGTACATTATGAAAGAAAAATAAGATTAAATCATTGTTAAATGTAGAAAATTGACGACATTTTCTTATAAACCAAATATATTTAAATCAGCGCCTAAAATATTGAACTTTAGTTGCTAGGAAACAACGCATAATTTAGCGGCCCACCTGATGGAAACTGTTACTTTCGCCTATCTAAGTACACTAGCAATACAAGGTGTCAAGGTAATCTTATGATCATATTTTATATGATAAATAGTTAAATTGTGCGCACTATCTTCGTTTCTTTTTATTATGGGCTCTTAAGTATAAACAAGTTGTTTATAGCAAACACAATTTAGTTTGATAAAGTACAATTTATTACACTAACCTAATATAAAAACCCTCGAGATATTCTGTAATGTACCGAAAAGCAATAAACATGATAACATCCTTTTGGTATAACGATTATAGGGCAAAATATTTGATATCAATTTACCAAGGATATTAGCCGTTAAAGAGGTGCTTGAAAGGCAATGGAGCCTTTACCTTCGGACCCCTTAAAGGCGTTTTCTCAAGAAGGCAGTAGGTGTTGTGCCCCATCCTAAATACGATCTAATTACGGAATAGTTCCACTTCATGATTTATATATTAAGTTTAACCGAAATTGGGGTCGACACACACGGTGCTTGCTACTGCTGACATATTAAATACTCCTATTACCATTATAAATGGAGAAATTAAGTTTTAAAAATACTCAAAACTGACCAAGTGTTTGTAAGATCTTGCACAGTGAAGGGTGTCGTAACTAAGAAATAGTATAGTTTCCGTCACTCAAATTTAATACATATACATATTTAAAATCTATTAGTTTTTGATAAAAATGAACAAAGATTTAAATAAATAGTTCAGTTTTTGTCAAAATGGCTAATAAATCCTAAAATAGACAAATTAAATCATGTAAACATTTTCACTAGGGTTTTCCCTAATTTATTAGTCTGTGTCCACATGCTTATCATTTGGTTAATCCAATCGCTTCTAAGTCAAGTACTTTATTGTAGTATTTTAAAATCATATTATTTCAAACATTAATTTATCTTCCGATAACTAAAATTATGTTAATAAATGTTATAGTGATGTACAAAGAAGTATAAGGAAAGAAGACATATTTTACCGATCCCAAATTATTGGAATATCGACAAGAAAATAGAAAGAGAGAGAGAGAGAGAGAGAGGGGGAGAGAGAGGAAGAGTGATTGGTACATTTATTTGTTTGTATGTTCTACTGTTAACGACAAACCGGTTCTTGTCAAGATCTGATATACTTCATGCTTTCGATAATGTAGCTGATACCAATAAGATACTTATTATTTCGGCAAATAGGACAATTTCATGGGGTATGCATCTAGTGTATACACAAACAAAGCAGCGTGTAGTGTTTTAGTACACGAATTTCAAAGAGTACACTGTTGTGGAAATCAATGAATACAAACAAAGCTGTTCATATAAGGGGCGGTATTTGGAGGTGTTAAAGGAAAGACGGGACAATCTCGGCGGCATTATCGGATTCTGCGGGTGTTCGGCCCACAATGGATGTTCCTGGCCGAGCCGAGCTTATACTGCGGCCAAGTGCTTTGTACCAAATCACTTCGCGTAGATTTATTGCCGAGTGTCTCCATTACCCCACTCTCCCCCATATAAATTGTGGAATAAGTGTTGCCATATTTACCGGTGACGTTTTGCTAATCGCGGGTGCCTTCTGCGCTTGCCAGCGGTGAATAGTAATAATTAATCTGGCAGTCCGTTGACGAATCTGAATAATTTATATTTGTTTAAAATTTATTGCTTAAAGGTCCAAAGATCGGGTAAGGGTGGTGTCACATGTGCGATTCGTTTGCATGTAGCCTTTGGAGGGTTGATTAGTTAGTAAGTAGCTTTTCATGAAAAAGGTATAGCTATTGCGTTTTCAACCCCAATTGAAATTCTGGAATTTGAGTAAAAATCACTTACCATGCATGCACCTGCACGTCTCGATCGCGTAAGCGTCTTAGGCTAAACACGCATTACAAATTATCAATACCGAACTCAGTCTTTTACAATTAAGTCCAGTCCCATTATTAGTAAAAATCTCCATTTCCATTTATTATTAAAAAATAAAAATGAAAAAATATGTATTAATATTCCATAGTAAGTCGTTATTACAGGACAGCGTAAATATTTAATTAAAATAATAAAAGATTTCAAGAGTAGGCTAAAGTTCGACTTTCACAACATTTGTTGGAATATGAAGGAATGTTTATATGTTTATGTTAAAAAAGTGTAATACACTTTTTTTGATTAGGTCCCAATAATCATTTGATCTAAGATACTCTTGTCAAGTCTCTAGCCAAACGCATCTGTGGAAACTTCGTCGATGAAACTATTCAACAATGAAACTTTATTTGTCATATCAGTAACATTAACATTTTATTTGTCTTTGCTGACTTGCCCATACAAACAAACCAAACAAATTTATCAAGCTTTTAATCATAGGAAACAACGTTCGTCCTTCGAATTCAATTAATCAGCGACAGTACCATTGAAAACATTTGAAACGGGGTCACGTCATCTCGTTTCGGAACATCAGTAATCAATCGAGCGGATCCAGTGACCGACGTCGGTCAAACTGACCGCACAAACCTAATTACTCCGACTGACCGATGACAGGTGTTTACTATCGAAATGTAATTACTAAATACCTCCCTGTTGGCTACACATTTCGCTAATGGCCGGGATTATTGGGACACCCGGCCAGACCAAAGTGAATTTGTAATAAGACCCCACAATCTTAAGTCCTGTCTTGGGCTCACTAATTTATTTACCTACATTGATGATATTCGTCTTCAAATGTTGCTGAAACTTTTTAGGCACAGGTAGTAGTTTGAAGGTATCAACCTTGTTCCCTTGACACAACTTCATGCACGTTATCTATACGTCTATACGCTTGTGTTTGAATTATCAAGGAGTTTATTTTCTATGTTTATTTTTGAGGTTAAAATTATTCATAATATTTTAGCAACCAATTTTATAATGTTTTTATTCTTAAAACTATCGGTTGTTTCAGTAATGGGCCCGGATCTTTCCTATTTCCGAAGAATGCACGATCAACCTGCAATCAGTGTCTTAAGTTTCTTTAAGGGCCGATTTTTCAATCCGATAAAAGTTATTAGTGGAATAAATTACAACCTGGCTGAATTAAAAAGTGAAACAATTCAAATGTTTCATTCACGCAACAGTCATTTTAAATTTTACCATGTTATACTTTTTTCTATGAATAAATAATATCTGGTGATTGAAAAATCAGGCCTTAATTATTTTTTCCATATAATAACAATGTTTTAACAAAGCGTGCCAAATTGCGAAGCAGTTTGTTGACGGCATTGGCGTGGAACACAAATTATCTACTTTTTAAGGTTTTAGATAAGTTAAACCAAAAACAACCTTTATAATTTATATCTATTTAACTACTTATTTCGAAAGTACTTGTCAATATTTATCGTTGGTTCGGTGGGTTTCGCACATCAACAACGATT
The DNA here is from genome assembly GCA_949752895.1 of Dendrolimus pini. Lineage (NCBI taxonomy): Eukaryota > Metazoa > Arthropoda > Insecta > Lepidoptera > Lasiocampidae > Dendrolimus > Dendrolimus pini. The sequence goes on along the minus strand of OX457128.1, from coordinate 18,028,041 downwards.
GTAATTTACGCTTACCACGATTTTCCAGCTTAAATTTTTGCATGCTTTATATTAATTATTCCAATTTATAACATTTTTAATGCAGTACTTTTTAGTATTTATTTTGCAACATGCTTACATTCATGTACATACATGAATATGGATTATTAATAATAATACATCATAATCGTTCCGCAAGGAGAGTCGTGTAAAATACATAAAAATTATGATACATAGTAACACTTTGAACGAATTTACCCAACATTTTGGTTATATCAAAAATTGGAGCAAATTAAACCTCCTTTTCAACCTATGATCTCTCAGGACGTATAAAACACTAATGTAATATTGAGTTTTATTTTCGACATGAGTGCTTTCGTAAAATATAGCTAATGGCCAAGTTTTACAATTTCGCCGAGTAACTTCCAGATTCCCCTTTAGCAAGCTAATCAGCGCACAACGATGTGTGCGACTGCTCGACTCACTCCATATACTTAATTAAAAGTGTACTCGAGAAGCTTCGAGGCAAATCCAATCTGCAGTGCCATTCCTGTTTACCTGCATTCATGTTTGCTAAGCTAACGAACTAATTAATCATCATTATTTTATTATTATTATTTATCCATAATATATAAAATGCGTTGATTAGTATGTTTGTTGGTTTATTTTTTATAGTTTTGCAAAGTAAAGGTTGCAAAATTTGGTGCACACATACATACTTACATATGTACTTTCGACTTTATGAAAATATAACATTATTATTTAATGTTGTTGGACAATAAAGAGTACTGTATTTTTTTATTTTGAAAAACAAAAACTTCGAGGATAAGACACAATATATGCAAGGTTAAAATTAAAGTCAGGCTGACCATCCATGTTTTTAAATAAAATTTTATAAAATTAAATATGTTAACTCTTTGGACACATTCAGTAGATAAGATAATGGCATTTAAAAGGGACTTATTAACCGTTTTAATGCGTAGGTGTTAAGTAAATTTGGTTGTAATCGTATTGAGCCTTTTCGAGACGGGGGATCGTAGCCTGTGAAAAAAATGCGCCGGGATTCATTGGCTTGTTACCAGGATTTAAAAAAGGAACGGCCGTAGACGGGACGGGAAGGAATGCGATCCCGTACCCGGCCTGTCGGCGCGTTTGAAGGTTTGAAAAAGGGGCACTCGGTTTGCTGATGTTCATTTTTGTAATCGTTTTGATTTTATTCTTATTATTAAATTTTATTTGCACTCGGACTGTTGAGGGGTTATTCAGCGGAAACTTCTAAATATAGGATCATCTTAAAAATCAAGTTTTAAAGTGGAAAATATAATGAAAAATGAAAGACTTGCATAATTTTCTAGAACTAGTGATCCCGGCAGACGTTGTCCTGCCCTGAACAAAAGACAAGTCTAAAACCCAATTCCAGTGGCTACGGGCTCGAATTGTGAATCTAAACAATTCTCGAATCAAATTTCATCAAAAAAAAAAACATCAAAATCGGTCCAACCTTTTAGGTGGAGTTCATTGAGATACATAGGAACAGAAGAATTATAAATATAGAGATGATGCAACATCAATACGTATCAGAAAACTTTAATGGGTATTGAATTGCAATTAATAATCTTTTTGAAGGTGATTAGTTACAATTGAATACACAAGAAGTGGCAAGAAACAGTCCAGAAACCCGCAACTTGAGTTCTTAGGTCACGAAAAATATACAGCAGATTGGTAATAACAGGTAATAATGTACCAAGAGATTGTAATACAAATCACAGCCTTAATAAAGTGCCATCGATAGCTCATCGAGCATTTTAAGACTCTTTTATGATCTTGAGACACATTCAAGGAGCTCCTTCAATATTTACAAACCGTTATTTTGATCGCAATATTTTCTTGTTATAATATAAATTATTATAAATGGTATAATATAAATTACATACTATTGAATACAATGTAAGAAAACTTAACTTATTTGTATTATATTCTACCCATAGTCCCTCAAGACTATAAGTAGAATACTGAGCCCAGATCACCGTCTTCTATGGGTAAGGTGCCCAGAAGGCTGGCTACGTTTCCTCGCTGGATCGCCATACTGATCCGTTGGCCGAGGTAGGCACCAGCCCTCTGATCACCTGAAGAGTCGATGAGTCGTTTTGATAAATTTTGGTAGAGGCTCATGGCCTCAGGACCCCACGGTCCAAGCGTCTCGACAGCAAACGGCACAAACATATAACTCTCACTGAGGGTTGCATATTTCCGCCGCTTGAGCGATTCCGCTGTTTCCGCCGCCGAACCGGCCGATCTAGAAGTGTTTGGTAAATGGGATGCGGCCAACGTGTCTACGCAAGTCGCATCCCACACCACCAAATTATTATAAATTATTTTTTCTTAAGTGATATTTTTATATTAAAGGAAAAAGAACACTAATTCTTGCAGCCGCGAAGTATGTCGTAAAATGCGACTTAAAAATCCAAAGCCAGTGACAGAACGTTGAGTTGTGTTTCATTGTCAGTAGCCAGGTTCCAGTTTCTCCTTCGAGGCCGGTAGCACATTGACAGTACCTTTGGTATTGCTAACATCCATAGGCGACGGTAACCGCTTTCCATCAGGTGCAACGTCATCCTGCCAGCTACGCTCCGGCAATAAAAAAAACCCTTCATCGAAAACAAATAATAAACAAGACCAAATCAATAATGGCATATTAATAATAAATTCGTTAAAATTCAAATAAACAACGAACGAAACCAAGATTTGTCGAAGTTCGCGGTATCATGAATATTTTATAGATGGAAAATGTAAGGAATTTTTACTCTTTCCCTTGGATGAAACGTGACGTGCGCTGGCTGGGGACGGTTGGGAATAAATGAGGTAAATTAATAAAAGGGGGCGGTTAGTTACAATTACGTTTTTAAATGTAAGCAACCCGCCTTGTTACACTTTGATTTTTCTTTGGCGACATGCCATTTGTTGAACTGTGATTGTAGTGCATAAAGGTGTTAATGGAAAATTGATGGAAAACTTCAAAATCTATAATATTATAAAATCCTAAACATGCCGTGTGTGTACATTAAAGCTGTTTAAAAAACAAGTGGTATAGACTATGTAAACGTTGGAGAACACGATGCATTTTTTATTTCTTGTCCATTGTTCTGTTTGTTCCAGATTCACGTAAAAACTACGGGGCCGATTTCGAAGCGGTTTTCGCTGATCAACAGCTGATTCTTAGACTTAAAATATGCGCTACTTTTCATCCTGGGAATCCCCCGGGAATTTTTCTAAGAATTATTTAAAATAGCCAAATTAAAATAAATCGAATTTAGCTTATTTCGACACACTTTTATTAAAACGTTAGTTAAAATTCTTTTTTAAATGCTATAATACTTTGTGTCCCGGGAATCGGGTATTCATGGTACTACATAATACATTATTTACTAATTTAAATGTTGTATTAACATTTGTATACAATATATGTTGTTGCGTCATACTTGTAAGTTCTGTCACAAACACTTTCATAACTGTACGACTTTTGTTGTTTGTATGGAATATATATAATTTACATATATTAGAATTAACACAATGAAACTTTTACTATATAATATTTTATTTATTTCTACTTTATGCCACCAATATTGTGGCAAATATACGATAAACTTAAAATAAGGTATGGATATTAACAGGGAGGTAATATAATATGTTCTCTCATTTATGCATAAAAACAGAAATCTAGAATCACATAAAACGTCAAATATTGACATCTAGGCTTATTTTACCTACTAATCTTATTTGATTTTTTTTTTTGCAAAAGTCCGGGCCATTTTCATGGTCCGTGGTCTCTAGAGACAAATAGACAATAATATAATTAATCCTGTAACAAATAAAATACCCAGATATTCCACCAAACCACATTCTCGCATTTACCTCTTTTGCCACGTGGCTCATGATTAAGCTTTGATTTCGCTTAAAAGTAAAGGGTTTGAAATAAAAATCGCGACCCTCCAAAAGAAAAATCGGCCCAAGAAAGGGGTTGCTTAAAAAGAACACCGAAACCGTTGTTTTCATCTAAAGACGGGGGTTACCAGGTAGGCGGCTAAATGAATTGCAAACAGCATTATTATTTCCTGCAGGAAGTCGTATATATTCCTTGCCGCCTTTATTTTAACGTTTTTTCTTCTTTATTCATTTTTTTTACCCCTTTTTATTGCCGACAAGCTCGTAATATATTGTAAACGTAGAGCGAGCGCCTGTTGTAAACAACTATTACGTTTAATAGGAGAATAGGGTTGATTTTTAACGGTGATTTTATTTATAACTTAATGTTGTTAAAGGGAACTCCGCTCCCACATGCATTTCTATGGCTATATCCAAGATTCACCCAAAACAGATAAATGTGAAGGTATTTAAGGCTAGAAAAGATTGATCCAAAACGTTGTACGGCTTAGTAAAATATCCGTCCTTTGAAAATAACGAGGAATAAGCAACACTAGGAACTGACAATACGATCGTTATATAAGAATCAAAACAAAAAAATATACATACAACAGAAATATGCTACGTTATACAAATCAATTTAAATATATTTAATCATACCATAATTAACTACTTCAAATTGCTTTTACTTCTCTTTTGATACATAATACTCTAATATCAAAAAATGAGCCTCTCCCAATAATATCCAATTTTCCCTATCTCCAGTTTTTCACGAAGATATCCTTCCATCGCTTCCTCGGTTAGAAACTAAGGAAGCGATAAGCTGATCACAGTAATAAATAATTTCTTAGTGAATGCATGTCGCAAAAAATAAGTTGTTTTTAACCGACTTTGAAAAAGGAGGAGGTTCTCAA